>CM055903.1:59875007-61075007 GCA_029582155.1 Panopea generosa | reverse complement strand
CTGTTTTAAGGTGTTTTATGCTTGATTCAACAGTATTGCAATTGTATATTTGATATATTCTTTTATTCCTCCATTCAGGAGAGCATATTATACGATATAAGCATTTAAACAGAACGTCATATATAAGTATTTAAAAACAACATGATAAAAGTCAGCAAAAAAGTGCAAAAACAGAAATAATAATTGTAGAATTACAATAGAGTTTACAGAATTATAGTAGACAAAAAACATGACTGTATTTTATCATAATTTTGATTGTGTTACTTTGCAATAATTTTCAGACGAAACATATTTAGCTAGATTATGCTATAACACCTCAAATGTAATATATATGCCTCACCGAAAATAAAATAAAATCGAAACAGTGCAAGACAAGTAACTAATGGGTGAAATATTATTTAACATATTTTACAGCATTCGACCGTTTCATACGTTTGTCTTGCCAAAATCGAAAATGCAAGACGAAAGGTCACTGGCAAGCGGGATAGTGGACATAAATGGTGTGGTACTATATGGTCAAATGGAACTCAATGTAAACAGATATTATACAATAAATACATACGAACATACGCACGCACGTACGCATCCACGCATGCAATCACGCATATAAGTCTTTGCAAACAACACTATAAATATAGACATAGTGCCACCATTGCAGAAAGGAAGTGCTTCCGTGGGGTAGTCGCATAATGGCGGTTGTAAATAATCCTCAATTCTTCTTCTTTAAAAATGCATTTTCCTATTTTTAATGCTCATTTTTTTATTTGAATGGCATTATTGATGTATTTTGAACATTTTTATAGCCTTGTCATGTTTGAATTGTGAATTTAGAAAAAAAATGATGCTTGGAAATTGGGGTATGAATTCATGATTTCGGAAGTCTACTTTCACTATGTCACCAGTGTACACACTGAGCAGAAAAAAAATCTCTTATATGACACATGACCCCTACTTTTCTCATCATATTTTGATAGTGCAGAGGTTGACAAACAGTAAAATGTAGGTTTCACTTCTTTCATTTGGGACCCTCTATGAATGACAAGCCTTCAAACTTTTATTATTTACTATAGAATAAAGAACGAAAATCAATGGTGGGGTTACACCTGTAAAAGTCAGCAAAATAGTGCAACAACAGAATATAATTATTGTAGAATTACAATAGATTGTACATAATTACAGTAGAAAAATCATGAAAGTATTTTATCATAATTTTGATTGTAATACATTGCAATAATTTTCAAACCAAACGTATTTATCTAGATTATGTTGTAACACCTCAAATGTAATATATGCCGTACCGAAAATAAAATAAAATCGAAACAATGCAAGACAAATAACTAATGGGTGAAATATTATTTTACATGTGGTGTAGCATTCGACAGTTTAATACGTTTGTCTTACCGAAATCGAAATTGTAAGACGGAAGGTAACTGGTAAGCGGGATAGTGGACATAAATGATATGGTAATATATGGTCAAATGGAACTTTATGTAAAATGAAATAGTTTACAAGAAATACATACATATACGAACACACACACACACACACACACACGAATGCACGCACGCACGCATACGCACGTATGCAAGCACGCACGCAGTCACGCATATTCGCATAAAAAGAGGTAGTAGTTGTCAATGTGACACAACTGGCCAAACATGAGTAGTTTTCGTTTGTCTTTTTCATATTCTATTAGTATTAACCCTATGCAGGCTAGTACCATTCCGCTTCGCATCATTTTAGGGAGGGATTGCATATGTTTTGCACACTGTACATGAACTCGCCCGAGTGACCGAATGTGTGTGTCTGTTATGGAATTCCATAACTCACAACCGTATAAAGCCTTTGAAAGAACAATTGTTTCGTATAAACGCTTTGAAGTGATAAGGTGAAAACCATCTTTATAAACACCAACATCTGCTAAGCTAAAATATGTTTTACGTATTTTTGTTATTGCCGATTTTATATCATTTTCTGTTTATTACAATTTATACCAAGGTGTACGTAGTGGTCAGTTTCTTCAACAATTTCAGACTCTTAGTACCAAGACCTAGAACGTTTATGGTAGTCGGTATTGTTTTCGTTAAACACAATGACATTGCACTTGCTTGCATTGTATGTATATTTATCGTGAATTGAGTTAGTGTGGCATATATCCATCAGTACATCTAAGCCTGCTTTAGTAAGTGAGGTAAGTACCATATCATCGGCCGAGGTTGGGCAACCGTAACTTGTGCCGTTTATTTTAATACAATGATTTGATTGTTGTAAAGTGTTCAACAAATCGTTTATGAATATTAACTATAGGTATGAACTGAGTACCTGGCCTTGTCTGGTGCCCTGTAGTATTGGGAACCATTCAGACGTTTGACCTTGCGATTTAACGCAGCTATATATGTTTTCGAATATACTTAAAATGATTTTAAAAACCATACTGTTTATTCCCGTTTTATATCAATTTAGCATAAAAATGTTATGACACACATGATCAAACGCTTGTCTTTCGTCAAGAAAACAAGTATACAATTTAGAATTTTGTTCGCGTGTATGATTAATGCATTCACGTAGCAGATACGACGTCATTACACAGTTTACATTTCTTTGAAAACCGCCTTGTAGTGGATTTAAGCGAAAACAAACGTTTGTTTTAATTATAGAGAGTAAAACCTTCTCATATAGTTTTAAAACTGTTGAGCAGAGCGATATTGCTAGATAGCTATTTTGATCGGCTTTGTTTTTATTACCACCTTTGAATAATGTCGTAATTATACCTTTTTTAATTCCAGTAGGTGTATGTGAATATATTGTCATGTTTTTAAATAATTTTGTAATCACCGATAGCAGTAATTGTCCACCATACATGATATTTTCATAGTATACTAGGTCATTGCCGCATGATTTTTTTTTGCACGTCTTCAGGGCCTCACTTATTATATTTGTACTTATATCTATATCGTCACACCCTGAGGCGCTCAATTGTAATTTTATTTTCGTTAACTCTTCTTTGCTTCTTAACAAATTGTCACTGGCCAAGGGGTCATTAACTGGTGGCAATACAGTTCAGAGAAATAGGTTTTCCAGCCATTTTTTATGGTTATCGCATGATACACCCTTAAAATTCATATAAAATATAGGAGTAGGAGTAGATTTCTTGTTTGATTTACGTTTATTAATTAATTTCCGAAATGCGTTTTTCTCGCTTTAGGCTATTTATATAAGTTTGAATAGTATCTCGATTAACCTTCCGAAATATATTTTTTGCAAATTTATGATAACAATAACTTGCAGCTTCTTTCTCGCGCGGACAGTCTTCCTTAAGCCACTGTAATCGTTTATAATTCATATCAGTAAAAAGCGTGGACAATTCGTTGTTCCAATATGGTTTTATGTACGGTTTAAATACCGCCTTCGGGATACACGTGTCTATCGCCTTTTTAACTGCATGTACTATAGTATTGTATAACGCATCAATGTCTCGAGTCGACAGTATTTTAACTAGTAATGCAGACTTTAAACTTTCGTCTTCATTTAGGTATCTGCAGTATTTTTCAATATTTTCAAGTTTACAAACAATTGTTATCACAATGACAGACAGACAGATACAAAGTGGACATGTCGAGTCTACCATAATATTCCTTATTTACATATATATGTTTTACTGATAACAAAGATGATTTGATTGATAGAGATATACTTGTTTTTTTAACGGAACATGTTATAGAAATTTAATATTGTTCCGTGAATAGGCCAGACTAGTCGAAGTAACGCTGTTCTCGGCCAGCTCTCGTTTCCAATCATACGCTGGTACGATCGTATGTATGGCTGGCTGCACCCTTGAAGGACACACATATGCCAACCAAAATGTTGGGGGAAAAACTAAATTAAATGTATAACGTATTAGTGTTGGATACACGATATAGAATGAATACAGTTTAATATATGTTTAAATGAGATCGTACAAGTAAGTATATGCCGGGCCCGATTAGCTCAGTCGGTTACGCGTCTGACTATCAATACAGGGGTCGTGAGTTCGAATCCCCGCCCGGCAACAGTTTCCGTACGTAGCCAGATGATTATAAAGAAATGAGGGACAGGGACACATTCATAGCTCTAAGCTCTTGCGCTGTATTCCACTTTAAGCAACACTTGTGCCAGCAAGAGAAGGTTAATATTTGTTAGCGGGTGCACCCAACCTCACTTTAATCCGTCGTCACATCATACAACAAGGCGACGCGTAAACTACCCACATGATACTGGAGAGATTATAGCAATGTTAGTATTTTGGTTGTTTGTGAATATCTAAAATTGCCAGCTTTTTGTAAGATGAAAGCACCGCTTGCTAATGAGACAACGTGGAAAACCTTTTATACAGATAAAATAAATCAATTTGGAGGAATATTTTACTTTATAGAAATATTGACGAATAAGATATTTATAAAAAAAGTATTCATTACAACGCTTCTCGCTCTACATGATGATTTCACTGGTAGAAATATAGAGCAATCCGATAACTGAGGTGATCATGAAAGTTATTCTGTATACAGTTGATCAAATATGTTTACTCTTTATACTATGAACGCTGCACAGGGAATAAATATTTTAATATATTGTTTTACACTACAATGAATGTGTTTTGCATTTTGAAACAGCTATGAATTGCAAGATAATACACCAAATAAAGTGTATTTGTAATATAAAACAATTGCATTAAACTAATGAAATGCATTGAAGTAGTTGATGCAATTTGTTCTAAATGTATTAAATTTAAGATTCATAATACCGTTTAGAGAGTAACTGAGATAGAAATTTTACATTGTGAACTTTTATTTATTGATTAATATATATTGATTGTTCTACAGCAGTGCGTTACCAATTTAATGCATTAAAACTTTTACCGTGTGTTAGGCCTCGATGGCATACAAATGATGCTAAAAAGTCAATCAACCAAAAGAGATTTTTTAATGAATGAAAATCAAATAATATCTCGTACAAAATGTCTGACTTGAAATAGGAACTATGGCAGCTAATATATTCAAGATTATATTTCAGTATGTTCGCCCTTCTAGAGTTGCAAGTCAAAGACATTTTATTTCCACTATATGTATTTACATATTCAGCCCACCTGATCAAACTGACGTATTTCAGTCGTGCTTCCGTCCTTCGGTAACATTTGCTTTAAACGACTTTTTTCTCTGCATGACTGACGCAGTTTCACCAATTCCGGTGCTAAGCATACTTACATGAAGCTCTCTCAAGTTTATTTGTGGTCATATTCTCTCCTTCCTGAGGGACCATTGTTGTTTTTTATTCAATTCTTTAAAAATATTCTTCTCCGTAACTACAAAGCAAAGTTTGATAGTTTACATGTAGAAGCACATATAGTTATATATTCTATCAAGCCCTGACCCAAAGGTCCTGGGGCTTATCAATTTAACAATGGAAAACTGTAATTCAAAAGATGTTTTCTTAAAAACAGACTAGCAAAAGTTTGTAAGAATGAAACGACAAGGAACAGTTAAGTCCCCGAAGTAATATCTAATTAACATAAGAATACTATTGGAAAACAAGAAATTCTATTTTTTCAAATATTGAACAATAAAAGAGAGATAACCTGCTTATCTATATATAAAGTTTCAACGTCAAAATGTGAATGGCCGGTATTTCTTTATTTACCATTCTAGTAAAGCTATCAATAAAGTCTGTACTTATGTTTGTACTTCTTTACATAAAGAGTTCACATTTAAGCCATTTTCTCTATAGTATATTATGTACGAAAATAAATAAAAAATGGTTCTATATACAGTAAAACTTCGATGGCTCGACAAAATAGTTCGAGTTACGGGTTGTTCGAGCCAAGTATTTTCCAACATCATACCATACATATACATGTGTGTACATCGAAATAGGAAAGTGTCCGGGACCAAATAAGTAGTTCGAGGTATATATGGTGTTCGAGCCATCTATGTTCGACCAACGAAGTTTTACTGTATTGATTATAGCATCTCCGCATTTCTGTGTTTAACAATATACACATGTATATATTCGATAATCGTCATATTCATTAGGAATACAAACAGGACGTTATGAGAGTAAAATGAACGCTTCTGTCTATACTGTAATTCGCAGGATCAAGAAGATGAATTTCATTTTATTTTGATATATCCCTGCTATCTATATTCAATACAACAATATATAAGCAAATATCTTTTCCAGAGACCTAGTATGTTTCGATTCATAGAATTATTACAGTCAGATAATAGAAATACTCCTTTTAACCTAGCAAAATATATAAAATGTGCTTTATCTGTTAAATTGTCTTTGACACATAGTTGAACGTTGTCATCCTCATTGAATTTCAATATATTTGAAATACATATATATTTGTGTGTGTGTGTGTGTGTGTGTGTGTGTGTGTGTGTTTCCACGTGGTAATATCTGAATATATTTGTTAACATGTGTATAAATATGACGATGTACTATGTATAAGTCAAATAAAATATATGTTCTGTTCTGTTCTACATGTATATACTGTCGTTTTTTTAAGAGAATAATCTGGCTGGGATATGTTTATTTATACAGCGATGACATATGATATAACGACGTGGGTGAGTATCTTTATGCTTTGTCTCCAGTAAGCTATATAATTTCTTATTTTTATACCGACTTTTCTATGTTTGTGCCATGTTGTCTATCAATCAATTTCAAGTTACATCATACCAATGGCAACTAATAAAGCTTATTTATTATCTTTTAGGTCCTATTTTAAATAAGATACATTAATCCCTGAAAAATTAAGAACCGATTAGATCAATTTTTTAACAAGTTTTTATGAGTGTGGACTTTCTCAACCAAATAAATGTGAGTCATCCTGCAATAAACAATGCTTCATTAGCGAATATAAAATCAGTAAAATAGAAAGTTATAATTTTTTATGATGTTGTCATATTTAACTAGTTATTATAAAACACATTTGATATCAATTTTAATCATATCTCATTAATCTTCCGTACTTAACTTTAATTTCTCTGCATATTTATTGGTTTAAAACAAATAAAATATTAGGAGCATAAAAACTGACTAGTGATAGTTAACGTCATAGTCTTTCTTTATAATGGGCCGGGCCCGATCAGCACAGTCGGTTACGCGTCTGACTATCAATCAATCGTGATTTGTGTTTGTGTGTCCTCTATTCAAGTGTTTATTCATTATATACAGCAAAAGGACATATCTGTGTTTTAAGGTTGATAAGTTTTACATTACTATGCAATGAAAAACGAAAACATGATAAGCACGTGCATATGCGTCAACAACAAGTATCGAAATGATCACGTATGTGCAAGTAATGATTTGTGTATCTGTCTTTATATTTATAGTAAAGTTTATAATCAAAGCATTTTATACTCTTCTACTATTCTCGTATGCATGGCATATTTATGTTCCCGCCAAATGTTGGCGACAATCATGTAAATATGATTGAGCCGAAATAAACAACTTGAATTAAAAAAACAATTGAATTGTTAAATTATATTTGTAGTTTGACGTCAATTTTAATATTGCGTAGATAAAAAAATATCATCATTTTAAACGCCTGGTAATATTCTCGTGTTTATGAATAAAACCATTAATTGTTGGGGGGGGGGGGGGGATTTCGATTAATAACTATTCAAGATACTGTTCTCATTTTGTATTCACTTTAACCCTTTATCATGTGTTATGCCATGTCATGTTTTTTTAATTATTTGAAATATTATAGGGGTAGGGCCGTAACTAATGTTGTGAGACCTTGTGGCCCAATCCCATTGCTGCAATTATAAATGCAATTAAATATGATTATTTTATTAAAGATACTCAAAACAGACAAGCTAAAACGATACACGTATGTTATACAGAAATATTTTTCTTACATAAATAACCGTACTGGTGACCATCATATGTCGTTTTTGTCTTAAATATACATTTATTCAATGATTGCACAGAATGTAAAATGCATTATTCATAGGGAAGCTTATCAGGAAAACATCATTACAGCAGTTTATTGATTGTCTAAAGTATATTAAATTATCTAAATTGCATATAAACGCAAACTTTTTTATTCATGAGCATATTTATATAAAATAAGAACCCAAATTATATTTGCATTGGTTGCTTATGTGTAATATGTTATAAGTGATATATTTTAATGTATTTCATGATGAGTATTACAATATCAGCTGTTTTAATAACATGTCTGAATAAATTGGGGATGGGGAGCGGGGTGATTCAACGTGTCAAATTACAATCAATCTTCCAACTCAGACAGATGTATATAATTGTTCAATATAATAATAATAAAGAAAATAATACTTATACTACTTATTATTATACCAATAAGAATAATCCTTTATTTAAATGCATGAGTATATCAACAATAAACGCTATCAATGTCTTGAAATTAAATTATTTTCATCATCATAAATAAATAAAATCCTTATTGTTTTGTATATCAAAGCCCCATTCTAAAAGTAGAATCTCTGAAATACTGTTTGACGATTTTTACGAGGGACGTTCAAAAATAAATCGGACTTTTTCTCTAATGATATTATTATTTTCCTCAGGATAACAAAACTTACATAAATGTAAACCGCTTTCCATATGAAACTTTCTGAATAGTTTTTTGTGCAACTAGCAACTTATACGTCAAAATCAACGAACGTTCCATTTACCACAGTAACACATACGCGGCGTACATCGTTTTACATTCCTTAAAACGTATTAAAACGCCGTGACAATTGCAATTATGGTTGTCCAATAGCTTTAATAATCCGCCAAATAATAATGTAACGTCATAGTAACATAACTGCTAAATTTGACGTCATTGGCACATCAAATACAAACGGAAACTGCGTTTTCGAAGATTGTGAAGAGATATTTGCATGAAAATATGGTGTCATCGGAAAAGTTGGAAATTAGGGCAAACATAAAGTTTTGCGTGGATCTTGAAAAGACGCCAACGGAAACATATACGTTGGTGTATAAAGTACCACGCGACAGTTTGTAAAACTTGAACTAGTGTTTATGTGGCATAAGAAGTTTGCCGACGGATGAGATTCATTGGAACATGATAAGGGGAGAGGATAAAAGTCGAAAATTAGCAGTGACGTCGTGACGTCTGTTCGAAATGTACTTGATAATGATCGACGATTGACAGTTAAGGCATTATCCATCAGGATCGGTGTTAGTGTGGGAACAATTTATACAATGCTAACGGAACATTTAAAGATGTCTAAGGTGCACGCACGATGGGTGCCCAGGATTTTGAAGGATAACAAAAAGAGCGACGTGCGAAGGATTCTAAAACATTTCTTAAGCGATACAAAAAAAGTCGGTGGTGAATTCTTAGACAGGATTATAATAACGGATGAAATATGGCTTTGGTTTTCGACTCCAAGACGAATCCCCAGCCGGCGGTATGGAAACGGTCAAGTTAGCCTCCTTCGGAAAAGGCACGAGTAAACAAGTGCGGAGCCAAATACATGTTAAATATGTTCTGCGAACGTTAGGGAATGTTGTTATGCCATGCAGTTGACAACTCATCGAATTCACCAGACCTTGCACCATTTGATTTTGCTCTATTCCCGGTAATAAAGTCTCAATTGAAGGACCGCAAGTTCTCATCACTGTCAGAACTACGTTCTGCAACTTCAAATAAAATCGCACAGTACGACCAGGATTGGTATAGAGAAATTCTCGATAAGTGGATAGAACGGTATCGTTCATGCGTGGCATGCAATGGAGAATATTTTGAACAAAAATGACAAGCAAGTTATTGACGTATCGGAGACGTTATGAATATCCGTCATGTGCGCCAGGTCTACCGATGTGCCTGCTTTTAACCCGTGCTGTTTTATTGTAAAATGGTTTCCCATTATCAAATGTTTTTATTACATGTAGCAAAACGAAATCGTTTTCAATGATGTATTTTTCATTCTACTGCATGGAATGATATATTTCCTAGATAAAAAGTCTGATTTTTGAATATCCCTCGTACATCGTAATTCGAACTCTTTCTAAGATGAAACGAATTCTACAATATGTAAACCAGTAAACAGATCACATCAAAGTCATAATGCAATCAAGTGACTCACTTGTTTAAACCATTTGATATCTTCGACCGCATTAAGTAATGAAACAATTCTTGATCATGCAATACATTTGTTCTCGAATAGCATACATAACACAAATATCGTGTGTATCCAAATTAAAAGCACATCTTAACATGAAAACAAATTTTTGCTCATATTTACTATCGAAAAAGCTTCTAAACACTATTAATATTTCTGTTAGAATGCTGATAATATTGATTGCTTACCATGAATATTCATGTAATTCAATAGCAGACATATTTATCTTTAGTTTCATGAAGTAATCTGGGAGGTCAGTACCCTGTCATTTCTTTTGTTCTTTTATGTATTCAGACATTAAACGCAGTAGTGTTATCATATTGTTTCATACATTGAAGGGGAAACACTACTTTTTATATGAAAATACAAAATACAAATCACGACATTGGTTAGTACGGTGAAGACCGATTATCGTTTGTAAGACCAGCTTGTATACTTACGTCTATATTATCAAGTTTATTTGTGGAGGAATACCTCGTATATTTGTGGTTTGATCTGACAAAAACAACTGTTCTCTCGGAAGAAGCTGACAAACTTTAGATAGATATATAAACATATACATTTATGTGTCCAAACATGGATAAACCACATGTTGCATAAATAAGATTAAATATATATTCGCGAGCAATATATCATACCTTGTATATCCAAAACAAAAATAACACAAAACGAAAATAGTACATCGGCTTTACTTCCATTGTAGTTCTTTGTCATATTTTGGCATATAAAACTTTTATAAATTGAGCTGAACCCTAACCCACGATCTCACAACGGTTAGAAACATTGTCTTGTGACAGACTAAGCGGTCACAAAGGACACAGTCCAGCAACCGATGGATAACTCTTTTACCTAAACCACCATTTTTACTTCCGGTTTATATTTGTATACTGTAAAGAACTTATAGGTGGTGCCATTAACAAAATGAAATAAGAAAATCGTACACTACTACGACTGCTAAGGCATCATCCATATCTCATAAAATTATGTGATACGTGTATGAGGGAACCACTTAAATTATATTTCATTTTATTAGGAATAACAGCAAAAAAGCTGAATCACAGTTGATTGCATAATTTGGATTTCAGAACACTAAATGTAGCGAGTGATTTGTAATGGGCAATATGTGTTTGAATGTAACTTATTATATTTATACTTATTTGACAATTGAATTCATAATAGTGATTAATATACCTTCTGCACATGTCGACTTTTCATTGGTGTAAGGTTGAGGTAATGATATTTCAACACGAGGTTTCACTGTTTCATCGTAAATAACGCTTTCCTAGAGTTGAATTTATATACTATTGACAGCGAGATAGTATGCCACGTATTTGCAGAAGAACGGTGATTATATTCAGGTGTATTTTGAGGCCCTCCGCCACCAATAGCACTGGGTTTCATTTATAACCTTAATGTGCTGAGAAGTATGTTGAACCCCATTAAAAATGCAAATTAAAACGTTTATAATAATATATTTTATTATATTTGCCATTGCTTTATCGCATTCCATGCAGTTATAATGTCAAATGTCATTATTTTGAAACTAGTTACCATTAAAAACTTCAATCTCTACACAGATATTTCTTACAAAAATAAAACTAATTCCAGAAAATAACATGTGTTTTAACGTAGAAGTAAGTTTCATACCGACTCCTCTGTCTTTGTGATCTGTTCTATATTAATCTGTTTCAATATATACCATTTCTACAGCAATTAAACAATGTTGTTTATCATGTTTTAGTTCCCAGTGTAATGAAATACATTAATCCCTGAAGAAATTACACATTATGAACTATTAACCACTCTAACCATTGCTTATGAATGTGGACTACCTCAGTTGGAGTAATGTGAATAAGTCATCGTACAAAGCGCATTGCTTATTTGGCGGAGATTGATCGATAACATATATTAATGTGTATGTGTCATGTCTTAATTAAAACAGCAACTTGGAGATGTTGATGATAATAGATCACGTGCGAATCTTATTTATTTAAGTAGATTTTCCCTGCATAACTCACTGTGTTTAAAAGTGTCATCTTTGTTAATGTTTACAACTAAAATCAACAGCTTGGATGAAGGTGGTAAATAATATGATATTAAACGAAACATGGAACTGCTTACTTACCTAGTCCAGTAACAGTCCGGTAACAGTCCGATAACAGTTCGATAACAATTCACACCCGAGTAATAATATATAATGAAATAAGTAATATATATATATTATTGGTATTTTGATGTCCTTATTGTCATCTAATGATTCACTTTTCTATAGCAAAGTGTTGATTTAAAAGAAAATATCATTATATGCGTACAGTGAGGTCAATGCGGTGAGTGCCGATCAAGTGGCATTTCTTTGTTGTACGTTAACGCAATGACGAACGTACATATAATTCAAAAATCGAATAATTTAAAGAAAGACTACCAAACAAACAATGTACTTTATTTATTGTCCGAATGAACAAAAACTCATCTTAACCAGAAATATATAATAACACCAGTAAAAATTAATTTTCTTTTACATATATCAGACGGTAACTGCATATTTCATGAAGTCAGAATGTATTTGCATTTTTCAAGTTACATATGTGTCAAAACTTATCGAAAGTGATATATATGTTTTATTCACTTGACCACGAACAATTCATTTCATATAAATGTAAATGTTGCGGCAGTGGAGTAAGTAAAGACAACATTACCACAAAACATTGCATTGGATTGCAAATTCAACAACGCATCGTAATGTTTTCATGAGTAATGCCCCCCTCACACTCAGTCAAAGAACATGATGACCGCACTTCGTCCTAAAAACATTTTGATGAACGCAGCGATGACGTGGTCAAAAAGGAAAAATGTGCAATTTTCAAAGTTCATACTACGCCCTATCTACGTCCCTGTCAGGTTCTAACAGGTCCCACTAATTTCTCTTCATGCGCATCATGTGCGCATCACGTTTAATGTGTTCTTACTGCGTCCTTACTACATTCTTATTACGACGAATCAAATCTTAACACGCGCTTACGATGCGCTTACCAAGCTTACAACCCAGTAACAACGCAGTGAGAACGCCATGCAATCTTTTCCGTCAGCACCACGCTTGTAATACGTCAATGAAGTCCTTACTAAGTTTTAGTTACGTTGATACTACGTCAATGCTGTCGTTACTACGTCCTTATTTATTTCTTACTGCGTCGTGATTCGACAACGTCCGAAGTTTGACCACCTCCTCCACGTCCACGGAGACCACTCCACGTCCTTATCGGTTTCTAATACGTTCCTACTGCAGAGTTCAAGTTACTGAACCCACCAACCAATTTGAGGACGTAATGGAAACGTGGCTGAGTGTGAGGGGGGTGTAATATACGGTTTTGTAATCTAAATGGTAATCAACAGTGCCCACTAATTCAAACAATCTATACTTTATCAAGAATCCGACATATAGTTTAAGAGTATAAGTCCTTAGTTAGGATACGAAGAATATGTCTCCATAATTGATAAACTCAGTTTGATATAAATTATCTTAAAGTTCAAACGGTTCATAGTTAAATCGGACCGTTTAAATAAAAGAAAAAAATATTATAATAGCAATAGTCTTGTTGTCATGAGAAACTAATTTAGTGGCGGTTCTTGCAGGTCAGACAGAACAAGACTTGATTGATCTTGTTTGATAAGAATCTATCATTGTTTGGTAACATATGTAGTCCCATCATTATTTATGCGTCAATTCGGAGCGAACCATGCCATGCTGTTCCTGCTCTGTAAACAGTTTCCAGCAATACCAACATTTTGAAGTTCTTATTGTTTCATGTACTGTGGTGATGTGAAACAATATACTGACATACATATGTGTTTTAGCGAGCCTTATTATCCCTTGAATACTAGGAGCAAGTTCATAATACCATTCATTCTTGTATTCGTTATTGCTAGTTTACTTTTAATCCGCCTTTTCACTCGTGTTAACAGGACGAGCACCTGCCATTATTACCCGTAAGGGGTATTCGTAGAACATATAACCGAGAGTTAGTTTAAACAATATTTTATTCACATAAGTACATATATTTAGCATACATTTAACAATAAAGTCATACGTTTAACGAATTATGTGGAAAGGATACAGAAAAAAGCTTGTGTAAATCTGCTTCCATAACAGTTATTTTACATTTCTTATAGACTTTATCATATTGTTCCGAAATAATTTCAATTTGGCCAAATGTGCAAAAATTGATTAAAGAAATAATGGTTTATTCAGAATATTTCAAAAAATAAAAAAGAGAGTATTGTTTGAAGAGAAGGAAAGAAAGAAAAAGACTCGAGTGATTTTATTTTCTTTATCGGTTCATTCCAATACAGGGGATAGGTATTTTGCAAGTTTATGTTTATCAATCCAATCCATTCATTAACCATTGTTTCTTACTATCCAAGATCAAATAGAGGCGTGTTGTTATAATTAAGTTAGTAAAAAAACCATAACAAGTCATTATCTATTTAACTGTGTGCGATACTCAAAACGTTTGGTCTTTATAATATAATCTTGAACTGTCATGAAAATCGAGTTGTTGTCAGTTTAGTGTAAGATTTGCATTACCATACAGAAGATCATTCAAGGAAGGATCATGTGGATAAGCTAATTTTATTTCAGTCATCATTCTTTGTCTATATTGGTGAAATAGTCTGCACCTGAATAAATAATAATATGTGTCCTCAATTTCACCACAAAGACAATTTGGACTTGCAACTATGTTTTTATTGAATAAATGTTGATTCAAGTTACTGCAATTTGTACGAAGTCGCGTATGATATATTTGGGCGGTTCGGTTTCCTGTATAATAATGATCTGGAACCTTTTGTTTATTAGCGTTGATATTTGATTTGAATATATTAAGGGAAGGCGACTCTCTTATGAGGTGAGGAAGAGAATTCCATTCACACACAGAAGAAGGTAAGAATGAATTAAAATATAATTGAGTATTATATGAAAACGTCTTAAGGTCTTGTGCATTTCGAATGTTATAGCCAACAAGATTCCCAACATTTTCAGGTAAGAGTGAACATAAGTACGAAGGAGATAATCCATTATGCATTTTGTAATAAAGGATAAGTTTGTGTTTTTGTCGTCTTATTTTTAAGGATTCCCAACAGGTCTCTTTGTACAGAGCTGATATAGAAACAAGTTTTGTTGCTCCCGTTACTATTCTTGCTGCTTCCAACTGAATCTTTTCTATTTCATAAACTTCATACAAAGTGCATTTATCCCAGACAATGTTAGCATATTCTAGAATTGGACGTATAAAAGTAATATATATAATCTCAAGTGATTTTCTATCTAATTGAAATTTTAAAAGTCGCATAATGTTTATTCTTTTCCATGCCTTTTCTTTTATGTATTGAATGTGTTTATGCCATGATCCATTATTAGAAAAAGTAAGGCCCAGATGTTTATGAGTAATAACGTCTTGTATAACAGTTTGATTCATAGAACTATTTGGATGTATCGGTTTGTTGATTTTACGGGTAATAACCATTGATTCTGTTTTATTTGGATTAAAACTAACAAGCCATTTATCAGCCCAGTTGTGAATTTTTCTGAGATCAGAATTTAACATAGAAGCGGCATGATCTGGTGATTCTACTATAATAAAAAGACTAGTATCATCAGCAAATAATTTTATGGATGAGCTTATATTTTCTACAATATCATTTATATAGACAAGGAACAACAGAGGCCCAAGAATAGATCATGTAGGTAAGAAATCGAATCCGCGCAACAACACGGAATGTGACATTTGTTTTCGGCATTTTGATATTGATCGAAGCAATTGTAAGCGTCACAGTTTCTTACTTTGCGTAAATCTAAATTAATTGTAACTCATCGGATGTTGTTGACTCGTTTGTAAAGAGGTAAGTGCGTTTTATTATCAGACTAGTGGTCGTGGGTTCGAACCTGACATGCGCTCAACATTTTTTATAGTTTTTTTTTATTTACAGAGATGGTTTGCTCAGCACATTCAACTGTAAAAGACATACACGTGTCACAAACACAACACATTTTTAGACACCTGACACCCTCCCACTCCAAATATATTTTATTGTTGTAGCTACCAGTTTTAGTTTTGTATATCATTTGCCAAGTCAAAACAATAAATACAAAATTATTTTTAAAGATAAAAGACAAAGTTTATATGAAATATTTCTTTTAGCAATTATCTACACCTAACATTTAAAGTTTTCAATGGAAAGTATCCAGTGTGTGATGAAAATGTAGGTTCCTAATCATTGGTTGTACATTTTTATAAAATATTTCGCCTTTGGCAAATGTTATGGCAAAAGTTTGTTTCATTTTCATGCATTTATTACTTTAAACAATGTAGTATAGTCCGATATACAATGTCAGAAGGGTTTTGTAATAGTGGTGGGGCTCGAATTTTAGAAAATAATTATTTGTTGTAACAATTTTTGAAGAAAAAACAACAATATTATTTTTGGGTGGGAGGAGTAATATTTTAAATTGATTAAACATTTCTGTCAAGCTATAAGGAATATTAACATAGTTTTTTATGTGTCATTACATCAGCAATATTGTTTTAATAAAAACAGTTGCCTAAATACAATATTTAACAAGTGCACATTATCTGTTTGCTGTTAGTAGATGTGGAAAAAACATTATGTCATCCAAATTGCTGCCTTTTATTTTGATATTTATCCTATAAAATACCACATTATGAGAGAACAAGAGGGTGAAAGTTGTTTATCTTTATGCATTTCTCACTTCTAACAATGTGGAAAGAATTTGCATACAACATTAGTGGTTAATTGTAATATAATTGATGCTATAACATTTTAAATACGAAGTTTTAGAATATTTTGTGAAAAAGGTAACAATTCAAAAGTGGTGGGAAGGGTAATATTTTTTAAGATTTATAAATAAAGGAAAGAATATATGTTAGTTTCTCTATGTTTATTCTATTCAGCGATGTTGATGTGATGTTAAAATGCCTGTATATCATTTGTAATATATATATGAAAATTACAGCTGCTTCATTGTGTTTGTAGTTGTTCTTTTTTTGCCGTTTTGAGGTTAAAGGCATTTGACACTTAGAATTTAAATACTTTTCATTTTAGAAGGTAATATCTTCTAAAATTTCAGAAATACATCTGTCATAGGATGGTGATAACTAAGACACCAAGTTAAGGCATGGTTGCAATATTGACCATTACAGATCTAATACTTTAAGTTTGTTTGATATTTCATGTCTGGTCTGTAACTTTGTCTTACATGGAGGGATTTTAAAATAGCTTGACACAAGTGATCAGCATGTCATGTTGATGTGTCACCTGCATTTATTTATAGAAATAGCCAGACCGTTACATCAGGTGTCAAGGTCGAGATTACACAAAGGTCAATGTCATGCTTTAATGTAAAAATACACATGAAATTGCTTGTCTAGTCCGAAACGTCAATCCATTACTCTTGATATTCATGGATACATCACTACCTATAATAACATATATTGTTTTTTCACAGACCATTTGAGGGACATGCGATACATACCAATGTCATTTCTTGTTTCTAATGAAATGTTTAAAGAGGAAGCTATAGGGAGTATCGGTTAAGCAAAGTTGTATTTACAATCATTGGCAATAAGAGAATATAAATAGTTCAGTTTGTATCGAATTACAAAATATCTGATAGTTATAAATCTCTGAAATGAATTTAGAATATATATATTTCCTTCCACCTCTAGGCAAAGCTGTTTTCAATATCCAGATATCATGAAACTTTTATTGAGTGTGCTTGTGGTGACATATATCAATTCACATGACTTTTAAACAGCATGTAGGCCCTTCTCAGTGCAAATGGCTAACCTTTCCTGATACGAAAAAAAAGTACATGTCTAACGTATAGTATGCATTACTCCGTATTTGGATTATGTTCATACCATTATGTTGACTGTGTGGATGCTTATATCTCATGTTGGACGTTTTGTTCTTTCATTTTATTTACTTTATTTTCATTACCTCCCAGGTTCTTCTGATTGAATTTGGCAGTTAAAAATTTTTTTTTTCTAAACTGCATATATTGAATATTTTTTGTAAAGTGTCAACTTTGTTTCAGGAAAAATTCTATACATGATCTTAAAATCATTTTAAAAAATCTTATGACATGCATAATAGTTATGACTTTATTAAAAATGATTTGAAATTATAAATCGTCAACTATTTGGTTAGGTTATCGGACTATTTCTTTGTTGTAGGTAATTCGCCAGCACGAGGTGTCGTACTTAAAATTCATCTGTTAACTGCCGTATTTTGTTAAAGAGAAAGTGCAGTGATAAAATATATATTAAATGAAAAGTATTGAAAACAATTAGCATTTCATGATAAATAAATTACATGGTTACTCGCTTAGAATGTTAGCTGTATTTTAACTCGACACGAAAGAAATAGATGCTCGCCATAGGATTTCATTTATTATATTTCTGTCTCTCGCCAAAATGCAGCTGACATTCTAAGCGACTAAACATGTAATTCATCCGTATTGATATAATTGCCCAAATAATTTAAAGAATCAATAACACTTCTGAATCCAGTACAATATGTATTTGAGTTATTATATAGGTTGCTTATCATTATTATTATTATCATCTTTCATTATCGTTATTATTATTACCATTATTATTATTATTAGAATGCACTTTTTTTAGTTAATATTTAATTAAACCGGTACTTCTCTGTTTTATAATTGTTCTCTCTCTCTCTCTTTGCACTTCCTTCATAAATATATTTGCTTATGCATTATACTTTGGAGAGAAGCTCTGGGAAATACGAAAAGCGCTGCAATACTAATTTGTTTAAATCCAATTGTTTTAATTATCTATTTGATTTCATTATGTAATTTTCAAAGGCCCCTTCTGGCTTATATATTTATTCTTAATCACGAAAAACAAAAGCGCAGTTAAAGAAAATCCATCTCTAGCAATTACAGAATGCATTGTATTCTCTAATGAACTAAAGATGATTTTTTATTAATTGAATTGATGAAGTCCCTATAGAAATTAACAACTTGATAATTTCAGTCATTCTTTTGAAGTAATAAAGGTTTCTTTCCAATAGTAAAATGACGAAAATTGTAACTGGCTTTTATTAATATTATTGCATTTTAAGTATTAGATTTAGCGTTTAATATTGCCGTAAGCTGTCATTAAATTATCTATACAATACACAAGCCACGAGGACATCAGTTTTCATTTAACGGATGTAACTATTAAAGCTATAATATTGAACTATACTTAACAGAATGCATACAGAAATTTAACACTTATGTGATGTGACAATATAAATTAACATATTAGAGGTGTTCACCACACCTGCAATTTACATATCAGAGGGTTTCGGTACACCTGTCATTTACATATCCAAGAGGTTCAACACACACGTTATTTACGTCTCAGAGTTGTTCAACACGCACGCCATTAATTTCTCAGAGGTGATGACACCCTCCAATCAATCATTGTTCAGGTCTTGTGATAACACATCATTAAAATCTCAGAGGGGTTTAGCACACCTGACATGTTCATCTCAGAGTTATCACACATTCCAATCATTCGCTGCTACATGTAAGGTCTTGTGAGACCACACCTGTCATTTACATCTCAGAGAGGTTCAACACACCTGACATGTTCATCTCAGAGGGGTTTAACCACGCTCCAACCATTCACTGCTAATGTCTTAGAATGTGAGAATACACCTGCTTACACGTTGCGCCAACTCATCATATTATACTGCTCAGAAAACACACCTTCCATCTATGGTTTACAGGCGTTAGAAATATAAAGTTTTAAACAAATTGTTTCTGCTTTTCACACATGTCCTACATACAATATTTTATTTATTTACGTCTCAGACAGTTGTTTTATGTTCCATAATTTGTTTAGTGATCGACGTATAGCAAATATAATTCATACAAAACATATCACAAACAGATGTATTATTGCGGTATTTGCATCAATGATATCGTGATAAAAGTGTTATAATAAAATTAGAGGATATTGATTTAAACAAGAAAAAAATGGTAATATGATGCTATTCAGACAGTTATGTTTAATATTTGGCGGCGTTTTTTATCATCAAGGTATATTTCATAGGAAATGATGACCTTAGAATAGCGTTCGTCTTTTGTTACCAATATTTCGCAATTGATACGATCCATCTGCCATTTTTATTGTACGTTATATAATAGTTATTAATTTATGATATGTTTTTATTCCTGGCAATACGACATACCAAAGGCGCAGTATATAATAATGATGTACTATCGGTAATTATCGTGTGATGAACAAAGTGCACAAAGATGTCAACGAAAACTAAATGTTTCTTATCTTGTGGTGATAGTTTCGGAGTTGTATTTACTTTTAAAACGATAGGTTAAAATATATCAATTGAATTTTTTTCTTTTTTTCTTTTGCAACGTTTTTTTTGTGTTTTATTCGGTTTGTTCGTCAATAATTATCACTCCGTCAACCGGTCAGATAGTCGTTCATTTATTTTTGAAATATAATAATTATGTTTAACATTTGAAAAGAGCGTCCTCCGTAGCCGAGTGGCCTAACGCGCCGTCTTAGATTACTTACCACTCATCGCTTAGGTCGAAGGTTCGAGTTCTGCTCCGTTCACTTATAAAGAACTTTATGTGAGAAAGTTTGGCAGTTTCTTGCGGAACTTCAGTGGTTCTACTCAGATTCATTCTGAGGTCTTTCTCCACCTATAAAACTGGATATACAGTTTAACCTGTCTTAAGCAACCAGTCATAGGAAGGAGCTAAAGTGGCCTTTTAAGACAGGTTGTTGCTTAATACAGGTTAATTTTCTATGAAAGCATATACATGGGAAATAATTAATATGGTTGCTTAAGACACGTGGCTGCTTAATAGAGGTGACCACTTATACAAGTTTAACTGTACCATACATATTCTGAAATGTGTTGGAAATCGCGTGAAATCCCATTCAAAAACGTTTAAAAAGGAAACTATACCTCAGAATAAGAACTTAGATTCTAAGTTTGTTTACAGCTGAATGTGATAATGACCGAGACTGACTGCCGAAACGTGGAAAACGGCGAACATATGGATGGTCAAAACGAACGAAAAAAATCACCATATTTTTGGTGAAAAAATAACAACATCATATAACAGACAAGATGTGTTCCAACAATTATCGAAAGTATGATTAAAATCCGGCACTTTCGAAATTCCATGTGTAAACCCGCGAGCTACCTTAAGCAATCAGTAGGTTAATGAATTCAATATATTGAATGAATTAACGATAACATTTATGTTTTAAGCTATTCATTTTTCATATAATGTAGGAACTATTTCTTTGGCGTATTAAGTACAGACAGGTCCTCTTCGTGCAGGTTATTATTGATGGAATTCGTTAAATCCTTTAAAACGCGGATATCGAGTACCGTTAAGCTGGTTTTCATCATTATTGATTCAATTATAAATTAAACGGGATAGAGTTGCAGCGTAATTTGTTAATGCGTATTAGCGAAGATTGAAATGGCTTATAAAATGACAAATAAGTTCACTAGAGTATAGTTTAATGATCGTTTAAACATTTTGCATAATTTAGTTGATAACTCACGCTTGCGAATCTATGGAATCGCAACATTTCGATTTTCCAAGCAATCGCTTCTGTGGCCATATCCAGTTATACATCTCTGTCCCAAAAACTAACTGTGTTACAACAAAACAGTGATGGCGGTAAGAAAATCTGGTGACTGTTAATTTGTTACCAGTTTACTTGGATAAATGCAGGACGCAAACGAATGAAAAATGTAGGTTTCGCTTCTTTCTTAGAAATATTATCTAGAATGCGGTTTTCCGAGCAAATGAATACAATAGTTTATCTAATCTATAACTGTATTTCAGTATCTGACAACAAATCCATAGCACCGGCTTAAACTGAGTTCGAGTTCCTCTGAGGTAAGTCTACCTTTTACGGTCGGTAACGAACCTGCCACTGGGGAACCTTAAACATGGTTTTGGTTGGCGCGTCACCCAATCTTGCTTAATTTCGTCGCCACAGTATCAAACTAGACCAGATGTAAATAATTATAGGCCCGACTAGCAGTTATAAATTAATTTTAACCAAAAACACCTCAAGTTGGTAAAACTGTTGTTAGTCCTTGCAAAACTAAACGTGAAATACAGAGACAATAGCAATGACGATATTTTGATTGTGTATGAATATCTAAAATTGCCAGATATTTGTGAGATGAAAAAGATTGGTCATTAAAACGATAGAACGAGGCAAACCTTTTATACAGATGTGGTAGATCAACTTGCAGAAGTAGTGTTACTAAATAGCAATATTGACGAATCACATATTACAAGAATGTAATTATAGAAAAATGCTTTACTTCATATGTTGTTTTCATTGTGAAAGATATAGAGCAATCCTATAACTGTAGTTTTTATTAAAAGTATTAGGACTAATCGTTTATGTGATCAAACATTTATTCTAGCATTATTCAATAGCCTTCTACGGGTAACAAATGTTTTAAAATAAATATTTTTGTTTTCTCTATTATGTTAATGTTTCATATTTCGTTTTTTTGTAGTGTAAAACATGGTGATATATTAATGCAAGACCGCAGCGTGGTATACTGGTAGAGCGCCCTCCTCGCTTGTGGAAGCTCGATCCCCGGCCGGGTCATACCAAATACTTTAAAATGGTACTAGAAGCGTCCTCGCTTGGCGCTCAGCATTTAAAAGAGAGTTCTAGGTCTTGTCGGTCCGATGTCAGTATAATGAGACTGGGTAGGGTATCATACTATATGTTTGCGTAATGATACTCGAGTGTGGCAGCGCTCAGAATACTGTCCGTCACAGAATGGGGTGTAGATTGACAATATAATTGTGAACTTTTACAAATTTTAATACACATAAAACAAAAAATAAGCATATGTAGTCAAAATGGCAATTCAATATATTAAGTTAATTCCAAAAATTTGTGTCATGTTTTCGGGGATGTGGAGTTTCATTAATAAATAACTACCACAACTGAATGTTCAAAGTTCTGTAACATATCTTGCATCTCGTTCAAATCCGCTTATGTATATTCACTATAACTCAAAGGTTCACCAAGCATTGTCACACAGTCAACGACTACTATTCCGTAGATTCCATTCATGTAAGCTTAACATAAACCGTAGAAATGAAACATATTATATACTGTACAATACATAATTTTTCACTCGCCAAATATCCTTTGGCATCTTCACTTTATGTCCATTAGGGTCGGAAAGTTCAATAAGCAAAAGTTTACGTTTACAACAATAGACAAACCAAGTGTTACCATTCATTCAGAATGCAATGATTTAAAACATAACACAAATTTTAATAGTAAAACATATCTATTAAGTAAAGTTATCAGCTCGTTATTGTCAAAGCAATTTATATCATCAGATAGTATACATGTTGCCCACCTCTAGCTTTCAGTTTTCAACTCCAGATGACCACATAGGACAAAACCTCTTTAATATGAGGTTTGGAATGGATGCGCTTACCAATCGGTATGTTAAAGCTGTTTACTCAGTACAAGTTTAAAACACGGGCATTAGTACTATCCCGCTAAATCAAATAAAGGTACCCGTGAAAATTAAAATGTAATTGTGTCTCAAGCAGAAAATGTCGAGATATTACTGAAAAAAGAGTTGAAAGCTACGCTAAACACCATACAACTGAACAAACAAAATGCACTCCTGCACCGGCACGTCTTTAAATATACATGCGCATCCAATCATCATTCCTGTCTTCTTCTGGCCGCTGTGATCGTAGATTCGAGCCCAGTTTTGACCTTTAATGAATGAGTTTTTTCTCCACTAATAACATCGGATGCCATATAACTTGCTATGTTTTTATAAATGGTATTAATATAAATGTAAAAACGTACTTGATCGACATTACAAGATTTCCTATTGTTTATCAAATCCTATGCAGTTCGAGTATTACGTATTCGTATCTTTAAACTAGCATTAAAAGCTTCATTCTCTAAAATGATATATCCTGCAAAAATAACTAGTTCTAGAAGAAAATATGTGTAAAAAATTATTTCATATCGACTTTGCTGTCTTTGTGCTTTGATCTATAATAATCCGTTTCATAATTTCTATAGCAATTAAGCAATGTTGTGTATCATCTGTTATGTCCTATATTAATGAAATCCTTTGATATCGGAAATATGAGGACTTTTGAATGACAAATGACGTTGAACATTATTGATGAGCTTGGACTGCCTTTATGTCATTAATATCATTCTACAACGAAAACGGAGATTGTAATATAAAAATGTATGATTCGGTTTTATTCAAAATAAAACTATAATTTTGAAGATGTTATATATACGAATAGGTATACAACTTTTAACAACAATATTTGTTGTTTTTTTTTCTAAAAAGTTTATGTGTTTAAAATGTTTGTATTTGATAAAAAAATATTATTTTCTAAAAAGAAGGGGTCCTCCGTTGCCAAGTGGTCTAAGGCACCGCCTCTAGGTCACTAACGTCTCGTCGTTTAGGTCAAAGGTTCGAGACCCGCTCGCTCCATAAACTTTTTTTGACATTTACTTGCTAGATGTGGTTTTACTCAGATTCATGCTTCCTTCCTTCACCAATAAACGTAGATATGCTATATATAACCTGAAATGTGTTTAAAAGGGCGTTAAACCCCATTCAAAAACAAATATAAACTGTTTAGATGCAATTAATAAAATGAATATAAAAGGAAAGTAATACTGCTTACCGAATTGATCCAGGTACAATTAACAGCCGACTTATTATATATGATATATTTATGTGCCAATACTAGTATGCTGATTTTAAAATAAATAATACTTTAAACAACTATTTTATTTAAAACTGTAATTAATGCAATTAAAATGTATATCAGACATGCACGTGTACACAAACTACATGCATTGGCACGAAATGCATTATATACTTTCATCAATGATAGATGGTGATAAAAAAACGCCACTATACATCTGTCCTTATATGTTGATTTTATTTCTAGTTTGACGCCAAAATGTTGAATAACTTAACACGATTCTACAGTCAAATTGTTTACTTATGAAGAATAATCACTTTTAATTAAGATAAGAATCAAACCACTGACCAACACACTATACTTCTATGGCTTACAGTCACGCGATGGCTATCAAATCATATATCTAGTTATGCATTTATGCAATGACTAACTTGCACATTATTCAAAGGAAAGCTTACTAAGAAAACCTCGTACTTTGTTGAATGTCTGGATTGTCTGAATACAAAGAAATCATCTGAACTATATATAATATATAATAGCACGAGTAAAAAAAAGACTTCTGTAACATATGTCATACGATAAATGCATATTTCATGAGGATATATGAAGTCAGTTTCCTATATACATTTGCATATGTCAAGTTGCATATGAGTCATACATCATCGCAAGTTATATATACTCGTCAATATAAGTTAAGGACCAAACAATTAAACTGGTACAATTCCATCGGTTTTAATGGCCGTATCGCATTTATAAATTCATAACCACATTTTAATATATAAACCAACTAAAATTTAATAACAAAATGTTAGATTTAAAACCCCCATGTGCACCCTATACCATTACGTACATGCGACTCTAAAGAGATGAGTGACACAGTTCTATTTTATTTACCTGATCATCGACAATTTCGAAATTATTTTTTTCGAAATCATTTTTGTTAATTTCGGGATTCGAGCTCACGGCCACTGCGGTGTCAGTGACTAGCACATCTATGATATGTAAATGTAACTGGTGTTGTTGCAGTTGACAGTGACGTCGGTAAATTGTACGACTTTTGTGTGGGTTCGATTCTCGATTGTGAAAGGAACGTTAGAGATCATATATATGACCCTTTACTTATATTGAGTACTTTGTTTGAACGTATATACACATATAAATGAGATCATTCCAATATCATCAACCAAACATGATTACATTGATAATCATCGTGCGAAATAACGAAATAATCAAAGGTCATCAGCTAGTAAGGCTTTTTTTTATTCTTTTAGCAACAAAGACAAAATGTAATGTAATGTTTTGTGTAATCATATCAAGCATACCAGTTTTATTTGTGTTAACTCATTTGTAAATAATGTTTTATTTTGTTGCAAGTAAAGTCATTTTTCACTATATTTTTTTTCCAGAAACGCCCCTATAATAAAATAGATCATTCTATTTTGCTTATACGCATTTTAAGCTCGACTTTTCTATGAACGTTTGAGCTTCTGTAATCATACAAACGTTGGCGTGGGCGTCCTACCTGTAACTACTCTATAACTCGATGATATATATGTATTGAATGTTAAGTACCCTATTCATTTTGAATTGGTACTTAATGCACATTATCTTTGCATATGATTGAAATTCATATCGTCATGCATTCATTTACACGTTATGGATACACGAGAATATTTTATTCAACATCCGCTCAATAGTTCAAACACTTGTTGCCTGATTATTTTCAAATGTGCACATAAGGTTTTTTTTATTACTAGCCCTCGAGGGAATTATAATTCAGCTCCGCGTGTTTTAACTGTTATGTGTTAAGACCGTTTTTTAACATAAAATTACGTTCCATTTAATATATTTTTAATAAATGGAAGAAATAGTGTCTGGTTCTTTTTTTCTTCACGAAATAATATTATTCTTCCATTTACATTGTTAAGTTATGTTTTGGTTAAGTATCCCTCAATAAATCAAATAGGCGTCGCCTGATTATTTACAAATAGGTACACTAATTTTTTTACGCGAGTTACGCCAAATTTTATATTCCCGGGCGAGGGCAAGAAATAGCTTCCGCTTATAAGTTTATCTTCCATTAATGTTAATTTAAGTGTTTGTATAGTTTCCATGCGTAGAAGCAAAAGCTTTGGATTGGTTTTGAGGTAAATTGGATCATGGTCATTGTTACTAGACGTATAAAAACAAAATATGGTTTCCACTTAAAAAAATTAAATTAGTTACATCTTATTAAATACTCACCTGAAATTATGTGTAATGGTTTAAAACACAAAAAGGAAGCTGCGGATTCGTTTTGGGGATATGTAGTCAATAATTTTAGTTTCATATTAATTATTTCAGTTTATTCCAAATTTCTTAACTCTGAAGTAAAACAGAAAAACAGTGTCAACTAAATAATTCTTACAAGTATGGAAGTCAAGAGATTTAACATTTACAGGGAAAATCCTTACTTTAAAAACTTTTGTATTATCGAAAATAAATTATGAGCTAGAAATACGAGGAATACCGGATAATATAAAAAATGATCTTCAAAAGATTATGCTCAATTTTTTATGGAACAATAGAAAACCGCTAGTAGCAATGCAAACAATATGTCAAAGTTCACGACACGGTGGCCTCGATATGATCGATCTTGATAGCGTCATACGATGTATGCAAATTAAGACAATCTTTGAAATTTTAAATTCAAAACTAGACCACTGGAATTCAATAGGCAAATTTTATTTAAAAACAGCGGATTCAACTTATAAACAACAATACTTTATATGTAACTGCTCTTCTATCGGAGGTCTTAACTGTTCAAACCAAAGCAAAATACCAACATTTTATAAAAATGCCATTTCAGCTTGGGCATCTTTTAGAGAATTATTCACACCAAAAAATTTGAATGACGTAAAAAATCTACCGTTGTTCGGAAACCATGAAATTTGCTTCAGAAAAAAAAACACTTTTCTTTCAATCTTTCTCAAAAAGTAACATCATGATAATTTCTGACAAATGGGATTTTGAAAAGAAATCCTTTATCACTGAAACTGATCTATTAAGAAAACTAAAATATAAACAAAATTGGATAGCTGAATGGCTAATTATTAAAAGTGCAATTCCTCAGAAATATGTCAACACTTTAAAAAGACAAAATATTGAGACCTCCATAAAATGCTTGTATACATTAGATATAGAGGGAACAAAACTTCTATATTCTAAAAAAAATAATCTCGCCATGCAAATTAAAAACGAAACTAATACAAACGTACATCAATTCCAAAAGTACGACTCAACCAAAAGCACAACGAAACTGGGAAGAAAAGTTAAACTTAAATAACATTGATTGGTACACCGTTTGGATAAATATCAAAAAGGCTTACTGCTCAAATAAAGCAAAACAATTTCAATGGAAATTTCTTCACAATTCAATTTTCACTGAACACCGATTAAATTTAATGGGAGTATCTAACGGTCTTTGTAATATATGCAAACGGGAAAGAGAAACTATTGTTCACTTATTCTTTAGCTGCAAAATTATAAAACCCGTTTTAGCGAACTTTGAGGTTATACTTAATAAAGTAATCGACTTACTAGATATAGGCTTGCGCAATTTGCAAATTGCCGACATTGTACTTGGTTATTACTATATTCCAAATAAATGTAATTTATTAAACACTATTGTATTTGAATTGAAATGGATCATATGGAAGTACAGGAATAGCTGTAAATTTGATAAACAAATACATATTTCAGAGACATTATTTTTTAATACAATACGTTGTATAAAAAACCAGATTGTATTTTTAAAACCAAGAAAAAACAACAACAATGCCGCTAAAATTATTTATTGAGAATTGACACAAACAATTTTTGAATAGTATTTTTTGATTTGTTGGATAGTAATTCCTTAAAAACATCATCTCTTGAAATATAGCTTAACTCTTCTGTTTCGTTTCGTGAAGGTTGCTTTACACACGAGAGGCCTGTGCAAACGCTATCTATATAGGGCGACAGTTGTTTGCTTATAAGTATTATAAGATTACCCCTTTGTTCTATAGTTTATATATATACTTATGAAATGTGTAAAAGCATTAATTCAACTAAACATTCTCGCTATATGCTGAGATGTCGGTAAGGATCAGCTTGTACGTTTTGTCTGAACCGATATTCCAATATATAGTGAACATTAACGAAATCATAAATTTCTCAATGCTTTCGTTTCGCTTTTTTTCAAGTTTACATAACTTATATGAAATGTGAAAAAAACATTAATTATAATGAACAATTTCGATATATGCTGCGATATCTGTAAGGATCAGCTTGTACGTTTTGTCCGAGCCGATATTCCAGTATATATAGTGAATATTCAACGTATAACTATCCTGTTTTGAGATATGTATGGTTAATTGTTTGCACCTATGCAAATATGTTTTTCAAAATGTTGCTAAACTTGTATACATGCTATTATTGTACGGTTTGCAGTGGGATGACCCCGGCCCCTGCAGACCTATTACGGGGTAATAAACGGGCAATCTTACGGTAGCTCAAAAAATAAAATTCTTCTTAGTTATTTCAGTTTATTTTAACTCTGGTGGTCTTTATTCCATATAAACATAATTGATGATGCTTTTGGCCGAAATAATGGTTTTGGTAGCTTTTTTACATAAGTTATGCTACTATTCAACACAATTATATTCCCAGTAGGTGGTCGCTTAAAAGCAGCTTGAATAGTTGATAAATGATAAAACATATAATTAACAAATCACACTAGGACAAGTCACGCACACTCTTGGTCGGTTCACATGTTGTTTTATTATCTTAATTTCACGGATGTGGTTATTTGATACAGTATTAAAATGATAAAAACACTGAAATTAATTAATGCGAGATTCTTTTGCGATTTGTTATTTTCAGTTGACACGACCTATCATACAAATTACAGATTACACCTCGCTGATGTATAAATGAAAGTATGAAGTTAAAGTTTATAATATTGTTCAATGTCATTAAACATAAGAGATGTCAAAGCTCATTTATTGACTATTAAATCCTCATTTGCTTTTTACACAACTTATCAATCATCGTTAACTTTTTTTTTTTTTTAATTAAGTTTATTTTTTTTTACAATACACAAACATAATACATACATTCAATAAATGATCAAATGATATCTAAGTAACAGAATAATATAATACATGTTTATAATACATTTATGCATCCCAAAAAAAGTTTTTGATCATAGAGATGAGTGTAAATATAGAATGAAAGGAGGATAGAAAGGAAAAGAAGAAAAAAAAAAAAAGAAAAGAATTAGAGACAGAATCTATCCTACTATTTGAATACATGCGCTGTTGTGTATATTTTTTTCCCTTTTGTCTATGAACCATAACACAGTGGGTCAATGGACAAAAATGGATTCAGAATTATCAAAATCTTTCCATTTTTCGTTGTGGACATCTAATTTATCCTTTTTAAGAGCTATGATTTTTTCTATCTCTATTCTTTTTTGTAGATATTGTAAAAAGCATTTGTAGTTTGGGATGGTTTTGTTATATTTATTAGAGAATATGAAATATTTTGCTATAATTAATATAAAGTTAACAATTTTATAATCTTTTTTTTTTAGTTTTGTGATACCAAGCGAAACGCTTTTGTAATCCAGAGTTAACGGAAGGCCTTTTGCTCTCAAAAGATTTTCGATTCTATTCCAGAAGTTTCGACTTACTGGACATTCCCAAAATAAATGAATAATTGTTTCCTCGTGCATATTACAAAAATCACATAAACTAGAATTTACTATTTTACATTTTAATAAGAAACGGTTTGAAGGTAGAATTTTAATTAAATATTTATACTGAAAATACCTTAACTGTGTATCAATTGTGCAATTTATTGCTATATTATACGTTTTCTTCCAATTTATTTCGGAGAATATAGCTTCCCATTTTTTCTGAGGTTTTATTACTATACTTATCCCTTCTTTTTGAATTTGCTTCGAATACAAAATGTTATTTTTTGTTTTATTGTCATTAATTGTATTTATGAGATATTGTGGATTATTATTTGCATTTATATTTTCATCCTTAAGCTTATTTTTCCACTGCGCAGGTAAACTATTAATTAGAATGTGATATTTAAAGAAGTCAGTATTTTCAATATTGAAATACAATTTAAAATCATGAAACGATAGAAAAGATTTTTTTCTATAGTCATAAATGTGTTCTATAAATGTTACACCTTTATCAAACCAATTTTTATAAAACAATATTTTCCCGTGATTTTTAATGCAGGAATTATCCCATATTATCTGTTTTGAAATAGTTTCAGTTTTGTGATCAATTTCCGAATAATTTAATTTTGTCCATGATTGTAATATTTCTCGCACAAAATTAGATTTAATATGCATGTTTTTAACATCCGAATGTTTTATATTCATTTTAAAGACTAATTCCCCTCCTAAATCTTCCAATTCTTTTATGTTTACTTCTTTCCATTGTCCTTTATTTTCTTTATCTAAAATTCTTTTTATCCATTTCATTTTTAAAGAATTTATGTAAGCATCTATTTCTATCATCTTTAACCCTCCTTTTGAATAGTCTTGTATTATGATTTTTCTATTTATTTTCTCTGGTTTCCCATCCCATAGAAATTTAAACATGGTATCTTTAATTGTTTTGATAATATCTTTTGGGGGAAATTCAAGTATTGTTAAGGGATAAATGAGTTTTGGCAGTGCAAATGTTTTTAATACTGAAATTTTTCCAATAAGGGTTAAATCATGCCTTTTCCAATTATTCATACATTTATAAAATTGTTCAAGTTTTGGAATTAAGTTATTTTTTAAAATATCGTGTTTGTTATTTGTAAAAACCATCCCTAACGTAGAAGCTTTATCAGAAGTCCAGTTAAAATTCTTTTCTTTATTACAAGAGAAATCGGTATTTTTAAGTGATCCACAACGCAATATAGTAGTTTTTTTCTTGTTTAGTTTTAGACCAGATAATATGCCAAAATGTTCAATATTTCTTATTAATGATTCCATTGATGTTCTTGACCCATCTGTAATAAATGTAGCGTCGTCTGCAAACAAAGTATTTTTTATTTCATTTGTTTCCATTTTAATACCTTTTATTTCTTTATCTTTGTTTATAATATAGGATAAAATTTCGATTGCCGTGATAAATAAATAGGGTGAAAGTGGGCATCCTTGACGTACACCTCTTTCTATCTTGAAGAATTCCGACATATGTCCATTGTTATAAATACAACTTTGACTATCATTATAGAATAATGTTATCCACTGTATAAAAGAATTACCAAAATTAAAAGCTGCTAAAGTTTTTTTCATAAAATCATGATCTAAGCTATCAAACGCTTTTTCAAAATCTGCAAAAACCAGACATGCCGGAATATTTGTTTCATTGGTAAAATCTATTACATCAAAGAGTAAACGAATATTTTCTCCTATATACCTATTTTTTAGGAAACCTGTTTGACAATTACTTATAATAGTTGGTAGTACATTTTTCATTCTATTAGCTATCGCTTTTGTCGCTATTTTATAGTCAATATTCAACAGTGTAATAGGTCTCCAGTTGTTTAGATTTGTTAGTTCTTTATCTTTCTTTGGTAAAAGAGAAATTAGCCCTTGTTTTTGGAGTTGTGTTAGATGACTTGTTTCAAATGATAAATTTATTGAGTCTAAGAAAAATGATTTAATATCATTCCAAAATATTTTATAAAACTCTGTGGTAAGTCCATCAGATCCCGGGCTTTTACTATTGTTCATTTCTGTTAAGGCTGCAGTGCATTCATATGACGTTAATTTTCCTTCACATGTATATTTTTGATTATCTGTTAACTTTTTAAAATCCCCATTATTAAAAAAATCATTGCTATCTATTACATTTTTATTTTTCTTATAAATCTTTTCATAAAAAGATTTTGTTTCTGATAAAATTTCTGGTGTTTTGGTAATTTCTATGTCGTTCTTGATAAGCTTGGATATATTTTTATTTTCAGCATTCTTTTTTTCTAGATTTGAGAAGTACTTTGTATTTTTTTCTGCTCCTTCAATCCATTCTGCTTTTGCTCTGATTAAACACAATTATATTCCCAGTAGGTGGTCGCTTAAAAGCAGCTTGAATAGTTGATAAATGATAAAACATATAATTAACAAATCACACTAGGACAAGTCACGCACACTCTTGGTCGGTTCACATGTTGTTTTATTATCTTAATTTCACGGATGTGGTTATTTGATACAGTATTAAAATGATAAAAACACTGAAATTAATTAATGCGAGATTCTTTTGCGATTTGTTATTTTCAGTTGACACGACCTATCATACAAATTACAGATTACACCTCGCTGATGTATAAATGAAAGTATGAAGTTAAAGTTTATAATATTGTTCAATGTCATTAAACATAAGAGATGTCAAAGCTCATTTATTGACTATTAAATCCTCATTTGCTTTTTACACAACTTATCAATCATCGTTAACTTTAACTCAGACATGTTCTTTCGATATTTGGTTCGGTAAATCAATACTGTGTAAAACTATTCCCAGTTGAATTATAAATAAATGTCTGTTTTTGGATTTTGTTCTATCTGGAATAACGGATTTTAATTATATTGGGTGCGTTGTAAAATGTACAAAACAACATCAAAACACAATATGTAGTGTATCTCAAAGAAATAGGAAACGAACACTAATTCAAATATTGCAAATATAAAAATGTAAAAGAATATGCACTATTCCACTTCCCGAACAAGCTAAATATTGGTATGTATCGTAATATCAATGCTGTCACTGGACGGAAATGATTTAATAATAGCTTCAAGTTATGTTTGATCCAAAGTAGATATATATATATATATATATATGTACGAGTATACTCACTGTATTATTGTATGTAAACTTATAACTTAATATGTATAATATGTTCATGCTTATAGCTTCAAATATTTACATTTTTCTTATATAACGCTATATGTAAACACAATCCGTGATTAAACCACGCCCACATAGAAAATAATTGCGGAGTAATACAACGGATGTTTCAACATCACACACAAATACACAAAGCGCAGGACTCCCTATATATATTTTATTCTTACATTATTACATCTTTCATGTAAATCTATAATTGTCACTAATTAAAGACGATATACGCTTCAAACATTGTTAGACAAAGTTCCCATCTCAAATATATAACACAAATATGCCTACTCAAAAACCCAGCTTTCTCTCACTCGCTTTCAGAAGTAGACTAAATCTAAAACTGGTATCTTGCACTATTAAATCATAAAAATGACGGCTAATTCGTATATCGTCACATTGTTCATGCACCTGGACAATTAAATATCCATTAACCAAGTTCACATCTCTTTTTAAGACATGTTTATGCTACTGTCACTAATTTCATAAGAATGCGGGCCTTTTGCCTAATTACAAACATGTAAAAGCTTCCTAATTGTTCACCGTGTCATGTTCACGCTAAATACAAACATCCCGTTACAAGGTGTATGACTTATATCAACATGACTTTTCTTATTTGGTGAATACTCTTTATATCGTTTGAAAAGTACTCGGTCGTCAATCATCAGAACATCTCATAAGGTGTTCCATTTAGCTTTTTATAAAACTTATAGATATTCCAGCATTGTTCCAATATTAAACTTATTAAATTAATTTGATAAAAATACAATCATTAATGAGTGACTATAACACACGGATTACTCTCGTCATAATCACGATCGTTTGCTGCTGAAAGTTTTTAAAGTCTATACGTATTATTTCCTTTTATTCCTGTCGCAAAAACTGGACTGAATCGATAAAACTTTTGTCAATGATCACTTCTGTTATATTTCATTAGTATTGATATATGTTTGAAACCTTCTTAACCATTCACCCGGTGTATAATACAACTCCATCGAATGTTCTCGTATTGACATTTACTGCCCAAATATAGCTTCCCATATTCTTTTCAAAACATACTGTTCCAGACTGTGCGTTTCTCATTCCGCGTGTTCTATTATCGGCCATGACTGAAACCAAATAACACAGGCCATCAAAGTGTTCTTCCACACATATGTTGTCTTTAAATAATACCGATGTTGCGCAATGATGTTCTCTCCTAATGTATTTAATTGAATATAGGATAAATATAATCCATTAAACTTGTTTATTGCGTACATATATACAGAATGATATTTTCTCTCTTCGGGGCACTATATTCTAAAGTGTTGTTTGTGTTTCTGCGAGGGCGTGGCTTAGTCTATTCCATTTACCGACACAAACAGGGGATCAATAATTAGGTAGAAGGACGTTATGTTGATAATTGGATTGATAGAAATATAAGATATTAATGTATTTTTAATGCTAATGATAATAAAACTTCACGACCTCCCTTCCGAATAGAGAGTGTCCAGACTACCCAAGAAAGTGTGGTACCGAAACTTACATGAACCTACTTCGAGGGTTACATTAATTTCGCTCGTTACAGGATGTAAAGTTATATTTGTCATAATAATGCCTTCGTTCCTGAACTATTTATTTCCATGCAGTGTTATCTTCTGCTCAACTTTCAATTGCTTGCACTACATTGTAGCTACCATTAAAACTAACATATGTATCTAAATACGATATCGCCATAACATGAGAGCCGAGTCATTATCCAAGTGCTTTTCTTCTGCCGGAGCAATTATATTTAATGATTCGCAACATGAAACAAACCCAATATAGATGTATGCGTTTTCTTTTCAGATGCGAAATACTTCAAGGCTTTTAAGCAATATAATATTTTTTAAAACAAAATGACAGAAATAATTAATAAATAACTCGATACGATGCAAATAGATAGGATTTATTGATGATATTGTAGTATAGACTCGTGTGTTTCAATATATGACGTATCAACCGACGTATTGTTTATTATCTTCTTTTGAAATTAATGCACGTTATACAAACACCATAAAATATGTCCTACAAACGACAAACGTATCTTATTTGCATGGTCCATGTACGTTACTTTGTATTCTACATACATGGTAATTGTGGTGACAGATTTCAATCTCATCAATTGTAACGTTTCTGAAGGCCTTACTTAGATCAAACTAACCGAAAAAAAAACAGTATACATGCACATCCAACGTAATGTGGATATTACGCGGCTCTGTCATTTGAATGTTGCCTTTCCTGTTGAATATGTTTCCTTTTGTCTACTTCAGTAATTGTCATTACCATACAATCGCCTCTCTCTCGTGCTGAATTTTAAGTGTTGGTAGTAAAAGGACAAATACCGTTTGGAAAGTATCAACTTTGGGCAATTTGATGCTTTTATTAATCTTGTAGCGAGACAAATAAAAACAATAAAATACAGTTTATATTGAAACTTACAACATATACCCCTGATTTGAATTATTTAAAATATTTATATGAACTGAGCCTAGTGTTTTCAAAATAAACCCATAGATGACAAAGTAATAGATCGGACAAGAAATCTCACACAGACTGAAAGTGTTGTCAAACAAACTCAAATTGTTACCTTGACCTTTGAGGTACGCATGTGGGTCTTACACGTGACACTTTGTAATGTCATGCTGATGAATTGACCTAAGTGTTTTGGAAATTTATCCATAGGTGACAAAGTTTCAGACCGGACACGAAATCTCAATCAGACTGAAAGTGTCATCAACCAAAGTTAAATTGTGACCTTTACCTTTGAAGTGGGATTCTGGGTGTAACGCGCGACACATCATCATGTTATGTTGGTCATTTGTAGCAAGTATGAACAAAATCCATCTATGCATGACAAAGTTACTGGCCGGAAACGAAATCTCACACAAACTCAAAGTGTTGTCAAACAAAGTCAAATTGTGACCTTTACCTTTCAGGTACGGGTGTGGGTCTTACTCGCGACACGTCATCATGTTATGTTGATCATTTGTAGCAAGTATCAACAAAATCCATTTATGCATGACAAAGTTACAGGCCGGAAACGAAATCTCACACAAACTAAAATGTTGTCAAACAAAGTCCAATTGTGACCTTGACCTTTCAGGTACGGGTGTGGGTCTTACTCGCGACACGTCGTCATGTTGTGTTTATCATTTGTAGCAAGTATAAACAAAGTCCATCTATGCATGACAAAGTAACAGGCCGGAAACGAAATCTCACACAAACTCAAAGTGTTGTCAAACAAACTCAAATTGTGACCTTTACCTTTGAGGTACGGGTGTGGTTCTTACTCAATACACGTCGTCATGTTGTGTTGTGTTGATCACTTGAAGCAAGAATCAACAAAATCAATCTATGCATGACAAAGTTACAGGCCGGAAACGAAATCTCACACAAACTCAAAGTGTTGTCAAACAAAGTCCAATTGTGACCTTGACCTTTCAGGTACGGGTGTGAGTTTTACTCGCGACACGTCGTCATGTTATGTTGATCACTTGTAGCAAGTATAAACAAAATCAATCTATGCATAACAAAGTTGCAGGCCGGAAACAAAATCTCACACAAACTCAAAGTGTTATCAAACAAACTGAAATTGTGACCTTGACCTTTGAGGTACGGGTGTGGGTCTTACTCGCGACAAGTCGTCATGTTATGTTAGTGACTTGTAGCAAGTATCAAAAAATTCAATCTATGCATGACAAAGTTACAGGCCGGAAACGAAATCTCACACAAACTCAAAGTGTTGTCAAATAAAGTTTAATTGTGACCTTGACCTTTCAGGTACGGGTGTGGGTCTTACTCACGACACGTCGTCATGTTATGTTGATCACTTGTAGCAAGTATAAACAAAATCCATCATTGCATATCAAAGTTACAGGCCGGAAACAAAATCTCACACAAACTCAAAGTGTTGTCAAACAAACTGAAATTGTGACCTTGACCTTTGAGGTACGGGTGTGGGTCGTACTCGCGACATGTCATCATGTTATGTTGATCACTTGTAGCAAGTATCAACAAAATCCATCTATGCATGACAAAGTTACAGGCCGGAAACGAAATCTCACACAAACTCCAAGTGTTGTCAAACAAACTCAAACTGTTACGTTTACCTTTGCGGTACGAGTGTGGTTCTTACTCGCAACACATCGTCATGTTATGCTGATCACTTGTAGCAAGTTTCAACAAAATCAATCTATACATGAGAAAGTTACAGGCCGGAAACGAAATACCGGACGGAAGGACGGACAGACAGACGGACGGACGTTTTGGTGGAAGTGATGTTGTGGGGTGCGGTTTTTATATGTTATAAAACATCTTTTTTTTCATAAAACAAAACAAAACCTATTTTCTTTCTAACCCTAATGTCACAAACCTTGAGATCAAACCCTAATGACAATAAAAAAGAATGAAAAAAGGTGAAAAAAAAAGTAAAAGAAAAATGTGAAAAAATAAAATTAACCCCACAATGCCATTTGGATGCATTTTCGCACTTGTTGGGTGAACATTGCACCCCACAAGTACCAAAAAAACCCACAATGCAATTCTGAACTGGCAACGCAACCCACTACTGCCGCTCCAGACGTACGGACAGACGGACGGTCGGACGCTGCGATTACTATATACCACCAAAAAAAAATATTTGGGGGTGGGGGGGGGGGCATAAAAACATGTAATGGTTTGACTTTATATAGCAGTTGTTTCTTTAAAGGTGGTGTGTCGAAGAAATTTGATATACATATCTATAAAATAAACAAAATTCAAATAGATATAAAGCATTTGATAATCATTTATAAATCCAATACGAATGAATAACTATTGTTCCACAGATAATAAACTATACAGTTATGTCTGATTTGGATAAGCTCTCTTCCTTCATGTGGTGCCTTCAATAACAGATTCGTTACATTATACTTAGGAGAGAAGCGCTGGGAAATATGAAAAGCGTTGCAACTCCAATCCGTTTAAATTTAATGGATTGAATTATCTAATATTATTTTATTAAAACATTTCGATGCCCCCTTCTGACATATATATTTATGCTTAATCACGAAATGCAAGTGCACAGTAAATGATAATCTTTCCTTAGCAATTACCTAATGAATTGTATTCTCCAAAGAACCATTGATAATTCAGGCTAATTGAATTGACGAGTCCCAAAAATAATTAAAAAACAACTTGATAATTTGAATCAACTTTTTAAAGTAATAAATGTTTCTTTCCATGAGAATATCGAAGGTTAACGATAAAAATTGTAACTAGCTGTCATTTTGTAATTGCATTTTAAGTATAAGTTTCAGAGTTTAGTGTTACAGTAAGTTGTCATTAAATTATCTATGCAATACAGTCCACTAGGACATTCATTTTCAATTAACAAATGTAAATAAATAATGCTACACTATTACATAATACTTCGCACAAACACACAGCATATCACCCAGGTGCTGTGATAATCACCTGTTATAAATCGCTCAGAGGCTGTAACAACACACCTGCTTTAAATTGTTTAGATGATGTGACAACACACTGCTATATTATCCTAGAGACCGTGACAACATAGCGGATATGAATTATTAAGAGGTTGTGACAACACACTGCTATCTGCTCCTAGAGACAATGACAACATACCGGATATAAATTGCTCAAAGGTTGTGACAACACACTGCTACTTTTATCTGCTCCTGGAGACCGTGACAGTATACGGGATATGAATTATTTAGAGGTTGTGACAACGCACTGCTATCTGCTCCCAGAGACCGTGATAACATACCAGATATGAATTATTTAGAGGTTGTGACATCACACTGCTATCTGCTCTTAGAGACAATGACAACATACCGGATATAAATTGCTCAAAGGTTGTGAAAACACACTGCTACTTTTATCTGCTCCTGGAGACCGTGACAGTATACGGGATATTAATTATTTAGAGGTTGTGACAACGCACTGATATCTGCTCCTAGAGACCATGACAACATACCAGATATAAATTGCTCAACGGTTGTAACAACACACTAATATCTGCTCCTAGAGACCATGACAACATACCAGATATAAATTGCTCAACGGTTGTGACAACACACTGATATCTGCTCCTAGAGACTATGACAACATACCAGATATAAATTGCTCAACGGTTGTGACAACACACTGATATCTGCTCCTAGAGACCGTGACAACATACCGGATATAAATTGCTCAAAGGTTGTGACAACACACTGCTACTTTTATCTGCTCCTGGACACCGTGACAGTATACGGGATATGAATTATTTAGAGGTTGTGATAACGCACTGATATCTGCTCCTAGAGACCGTGACAACATACCAGATATAAATTGCTCAAAGGTTGTGACAACACACTGCTATCTGCTCCTAGAGACCATGACAACATACCAGATATAAATTGCTCAACGGTTTTGACAACACACTGCTATCTGCTCCTAGAGACCGTGACAACATACCGGATATAAATTGCTTAACGGTTGTGACAACACACTGATATCTGCTCCTAGAGAACATGACAACATACCAGATATAAATTGCTCAAAGGTTTTGACAACACACTGATATCTGCTCCTAGAGACCGTGACAACATACCAGATATAAATTGCTCGACGGTTGTGACAACACACTGATATCTGCTCCTAGAGACCGTGACAACATACCGGATATAAATTGCTCAACGGTTGTGACAACACACTGATATCTGCTCCTAGAGACCGTGACAACATACCAGATATAAATTGCTCAACGGTTGTGACAACACACTGATATCTGCTCCTAGAGACCGTGACAACATACCGGATATAAATTGCTCAAAGGTTGTGACAACACACTGGTATCTGCTCTTAGAGACCGTGACAACATACCGGATATAAATTGCTCAAAGGTTGTGACAACACACTGCCAGTTGTGACAGCGATCGGTTATCTTTTTTATGAAAAGTTTATAATTCACTGTATCTACCTTTTTATTCTTAGAATTTGTGACAACTATATTATCGTATACAGAGGCAATACGTCCGTCATCTGGTGGCAACACAAATGTCAAATAACATATCAGGAGCAGTGATCAATACACTTGCCATTTGCTTCTCAGACAATGTTATAATACACCAATCATTTAATACAAATAGGTAATATATAGCACATATGTGTCAACAAATATGTAGTGTAACTCTCATGATCCACGCCGATATGCATTTTATTTATATTTCAAATGCTGGTATATCTCAACACACCTGCAATTTACGGGTCCAATACAACTTTTATTTACGCTCTAACCTTTCACTGTCCAGTTATTGTGAGAACACGCCTACATGCTGTGACAAAACATCTCGCTATAGGTCTCACTAACCAATTACCTCCCTTACATGACGTTAGCAAGCTTAATGTGCCCGTGGAATTAGAGCTTTATCATAATAAAACACAGTGAATTACTGGAAAAACTCTGTTTTCCAAAAAGTATTGTTTTATCTTTTATTGACGAAGTATCGCAATTTGAAATGTACGACTGTGCGATCACAAAACGGTAATTAAAAGCATTATGAATTGCGGTTTATGTCACAATTATAATGTAAAGACCCCAAATATGCATGCTTTCCAAATGAAAAGTCGTTTCGTCCAAGCTGGAAAATTAAATTTCCAATTGGAATTTCTAATTTCCAACCTGTAATTGCAAAATTGGAATCGGAAAACTATTTTTAGAATTGTCCAATTGGAACCGAGGTTTTCCAATTGAAAGGGTTCCAAATGATATGAAGCTGGCCCACCATTAATTTTACATATACCGTAATATTAACACGATAGACTGTCACACTTACAGTTGTACTCCAAACTCCATGAGAATTTCCATAATTCATATTCAATTCAAGCAGAACATAAAAAAAGTTAAAAACATGGGAATTAACTGTTTCTAATTTCACAATTTTGCTCAAAGCGAAAGTAGGTGTTCCTATTTCACATCAGCCAAATTATGCAAAATTCTTACCGTCTAAGAAATAGTCCCATCTGTGTGTTATAGCTACCAGTTCACTTAATTATGCACCATTCTCTGGGAAAATATATACCCTTCACAAGTTTACATTGCAATAGTAACTGTCAAGTGCATTTTCACACTCGCACCATTTTGAACAATCACTGTCAATTTTTTTATGGAACTATTATAATAAATTTAATAACATTTTTAATCATCATTCAAATGTGATCAAACTCGCCAGGTCTTTAGTCATTAGGATTTATAATCTGAAAATGAAACTAGTTTCTCCGTCATACATGTGAGAGAAAATTTAAAAAAAAAATTACAAAGTCGGATTCCGACCAAACATTATAAATCTATATATTTATTTTACATATTTTTTTTTTTACTTTATATAAAATGTATATTAAAGAAGCCATATAAAATTAACTCATTTCCGAGCAATGTTTTTTTTTCGGCGTCAAATTTTTTTTTTTCAAAATGTTAATTCACGAAAGATATCAAAAATACCAATATAAATTCCTCACAATAACCATTTAGTATACTATATTTTCAATCGCCGATACTTTTGAAGTTATCTTAATAACTTTAAAATGATAAATGTTCCTCCAAAATGTGTCCATTTCCGAAAAATCAACATTTCGCCGCCATTGTTTCTACGCGTGTATCGTTCAGACAGATCTGCACCCTAAATAAACAATGTTATTTTTTTATTTTATTGTATGACCTTTAACAATTGCAACATTTAATATATCATTCAACAATAAACATATAAAGATATTTTCCATTGTATTTTTAGGGAAATATAGGAGATTAAATCCAGGCATTTGTTTTACAATATTTTGCCTTGCTTTCGAAAATTTTAGTTGTTAATTTGACAATATACAAATCCTTGTCTTTAATAGTTATATTATTTTCTATAGAGAATGAACAATGTGGAAATTTAAAACACTTTAAAAATAAGGTTAGCATGCCGAAGGCATTTCCGAGTGCTTTTAATGAGTAATTTATGTTTAATATGTTTGATGGCGGATCTTCTTTTTATAAATTCACAACTTTGTTAATTTTAAGTTTTGAAATTAAGTGTGGTGTAAGAAAATCACATGTCGACTAAAATATTGCTTTTATATAGTGCCCTGTAAGAACAATTTAGTGTTAGGTAAAGATGTTCTGTATCGAGTGAGAAAATCTAGTGTCGTGTATGAAAATAGAGTGTCAAACAAGGAAATTGAATGTTGTGTAAGGATGTTGACTATATATAGATTAGAAAATCTAGTGCCCAATAAGAAAAATCTATAGTCAAGTAGGGATGTTATGTATTGAGTGAGAAAATCTAGTGTCGCGTATGAAAATATAGTGTCAAATAAAGAAATTGGAAGTCCTGTAAAAATGTTGAGTATAATTATAAAGAGTAGAAAATCTATTGCCTAGTAAGAAAAATCTATAGTCAAGTAAGAGTGTTGTGTATTGAGTGAGAAAATCAAGTGTCGCATATGGAAACAAAGTGTCAAAAAAGTAATTTGAATGTTATGTAAGGATGTTGAGTATATATAGATTAGAAAATCTAGTGCCCAGTAAGAAAATTCTATAGTCGAATAAGGAGGTTGTGTATCAAGTGTGAAAATTTAGTGTCACGTATGAAAATAAAGTGTCAAATAAGGAATTTGAATGTCGTGTTACGAAGTCGAGTACATATAGATTAAAAAATCTAGTGACAATTAAGAAAAAAACTAAAGTCAATTAAGAATGATGTGTATCAAGTGAAAAAATCTAGAGTCGCGTATAAAAATATAGTGTCAAATAAAGAATTTGAATGTTGTGTAAGGATGTTGAGTATAAATAGTTTAGAACATCTAGTGCCCAGTAAGAAAAATCTTTAGTCGAGTAAGGATGTTATGTATTGAGTGAGAAAAATCTAGTGTCGCATTTGAAAATATAGTGTCAAATAAAGAAATTGAATGATGTGTTAGGTAATTGAGTATATATAGATTAGAAAATTTAGTGCCCAGTATAAAAATATATAATCAAATAACGATGTTGTGTATCAAGTGAGAAAATCTAGTGTTACATATGAAAATATAGTGTCAAGTAAAGAATTTGTATATTGTGTAATGATGTTGAGTGTATAAAGATTAGAGAATCTAGTGCCAAGTAAGAAAAATCTATAGCCAAGTAAGCATGTTGTGTATTGTGTGAGAAAATCTAGTGTCGCGTATGAAAATATAGTATCGAATAAGGAATTTGAATGTTGTGTAAGTATGTTAAGTATATATATAATAGAAAATCTAGTGCCCAATAAGAAAAATCTATTGTCGAGTAAGGATGTTGTGTAACGAGTGAGAAAAGGTACTAAACATTTGCTTATCATGCAGCTGGTGCTTGCCTTGCGTAATTTAAGTACCAAATGCGTGTAATGTGCTTATCATGCAGGTAACACTTGTCTTGTATAATTTTAGTACAAACAGGTGTTTATCATTGAATTGGTGCTTGTTTTGTGTAATTAAGGTACCAAACGTGTGGTTCTCATGGCGTTAGTGCCCGTCTGTTGCATATTAGGCATCAAACATGTGGTTCTCCTGCAGTTAGTGCTTCTCTTGTGTAATTTAAATACTAAACACGTGCTTATCATGCATGTAGCGTATTTCTTTATTAATGTAAGTACTTATCTTGAGATTCTCATGTTGTTTGTGCCTTTATGGTGTAATTTAAATACCAATCGTGTGCATATCATGATGTCGGTGCTTGTTTTTTGTAATGTAGGTACCATACACGTGCTTATCATGCAGGTAAGTCTTTTCGTGTGCAATTTAGGTATCAAACGTGTGGTTCTCATGCCGTTGGTGCTGTAATTGTGTGATTTAGGTACAGTCACAGTCTATCAGATGATTTATATACATCATTACGGGTCATTATCATTTGCCCGTCAATACTGAATGAGGTGGCACACTGTCAGAACTATGTTACACAATGAGCCGTTTCTCGAAGTCATATATAAGAGCCTTTACGAAGACGGTTAACGTTCCACCACCACCACCACCACCACAACGACCACCACAACTACTGCTACTACTGCTACTACTACTACTACTATTGCTACTACTACAACTGTTACTATTACTACTTCTACTACAAATACTTCTATAAATACTTCTACTACTGCTACTACTACAAATTCTACTACTACTGCTGCTGTTGTTGCTACTGCTACTGCTACTGCTACTACAAATACTATTCTTTACTTCAGAAATGGACTGAAATGAGTAAATTAGCCCCCTAAAATAGTAAAAAAATAGCACAAAATTATGTTTATTGGTCCAGGAAGAGTTGTTTCTAATATTTGAAAAACGCCAAATGTGACATTCGAAATTCAAATAAGCACGTGCAGTCACTTTTCTCTCTGTTTATGTCTATGCTACTTCTACATGTACCAAGACTTATACCAAATCTATCTTCCTTAAAGTCAAATTTCTTCTTGGCACGAAGATTTTACGCGTGATTGAACAGTATAAACTGACAAAAGACGAGATGTAAACTGAACCTGTTGATAAGCTATGAATTGCGAAACGAACACCCATGACTCTTTGCGTGGATTGCCTGCTTAAAAATATATATTTCGTCTGCTACAGGTAATCGCTATCGGAAATGTCCGGAATATAACATGCGATACTCGCCGAGTCTTTCATAACATATCGACAGTTTACGGTATTTTGTTTCGCTTTATTGTTTTACTTTATGCGATTTAAAGTAAATAAAACAGTAAATAGAACTTTTTTATCAATTTAAGCGAGAATGTATACATTTTTTTTATTTTTAATGAAAGTAAATTATAAATATATAAATAAATAGATAAATTTTAGTTAATAGGGAAAAACATAACAAATGATAGAACACTGATGGAGTATTGCTTTATTTCTTTATCAATAGAATCTGAAAGCTGAAATTCACTCAATAGATATACTTATGGAATCTTGTTAGTTCTACTCGGATGATTTCTCCTTACACCAGTAAAACTGGATTTGCTTTAAATATGTTAAAACGGATAACCGCTATAATAAAATAAATTTGTGAACAATCGTACAATATCGTAAGTTGTATTTTATAACAAATTTTCTCATAAACTAGGATTTTTGCATTCCCGTATCTAGTGAATATCAATTTTGATAAAAAATGTTCATTTAATTTATTTTTAACATATATCTACATAATGAACATAGGACATTAAAATTTATCGGTATGCAGGCCGTTTAATTGAATTTTTAATGTTATTTTAAAACTGCTGTCGTTGACTCCATAAATAACTTAATTATCGTTAATTAGAGTACGTGTGGTAATAAATTATGTAATGTTGCATACATCCTGCCATAAACCCTGGATTAGTACAAATTGGTCACTGCTTGTCATTTAGTTAATACAATAATTGCTTAAAGTCTGTTCTGCTAATTACTGTAATTTTTTTATAGCGTTTTTTGTTAAAATCTTATTTGAATAATTGTTGTTGGTAACTATTTATCCAGTTAATTTATTGTTACTGTATCTCTGGTTTGTCATTGAAATTGTTACTTTTTCATAGAATAAGTTTCTATTTTACTTTTTATCAATTTCATTTCTAGTTTTAACTGATACTTTTCTTAAATAAAAGATAAAGATAGACTAAATTTCAAGGTCAATACATGGAACCTCTATCTTTTTAAACTTTTTTTAATTGTAAGAGTGGGGGGTCGAACCTGCGACCACTGGGTTCATAGTCCAAGGCCTGGACCACTGATCCACTCCACTAAAGTTCCTTGGTCAAAATCAGTGTAAAGGAAATCAATGACAATGAGAAAATTATTAAAGATGCAGACACACATAATATAGGCATATTCAATTATATTTACGCGGGTTTTTCGATTGGTCAAATTAAGTCCTCTAATATTAATAAAAAAGGACGTTTTATCTTTATTTTCAAAACTAGCGTGACCTGATTTATTTGATGTAAATATTTTCTGAAATAGATCTACATAGTTTCATATAATGACACTTGGAGATTGTTTTGTATTCATAACAGTAACGATTGATTCGATGTTTGAACATAAAACTCAATTTCATGTGCCAACTGATCCATGGTATCTGCTTCACAAACGCTTTACATGAATACTTAAAAACCTTACTGAGTTTTGACTGGTTTCTCTATTATAATATCGATATGAATTATACAATTTGCAGTTTTACTGGGGCCAGTCAAGTATGAGTTTCGTAGATTTAAGTTTTTAAGTATTTAAGTATATGATGGTGGAACAGGAGCCATGTGGTTTTTTTTAATGGCGTTTATCGCTATTTAAAGACGTGACAGGTTGTATATTGCATATCAAGTTTTATTGGCCCCAAAATTAATCTTAGCAGAACCAAAGACTTTTTACAAGTAACTGATACACGTTCTCTTGTCCGTTGCTACACAAGCACCTACGCTGATCTCACATACAAACGCATGCTCACATTCACATACACACCCATACACAAAGTATTGTATCTATAAATATAATTGTCCAATTGAGTTTATTACCTTTCAATTGGAAACTTGATCTAAAAATAGAATCTTCCAATTGGACCCTTTACCTTCCAATTGGAAACTTGTGTTTCTAATCGGAATTGACCGGTCGGAAGTCGTAATTTCCCATTGGAAACTAATGCCAATTGGACATGGTGCCTTTTTTACTACTTTAATTCCAATTATCTCAGTAATTTAAGAACTGTTTTAGCTGAAATTTTGAATTTAACTGCATAATATTTTTTATTATCCAAAATAATTAAGTTTATAACATTAAAGTTCATACTGAAAAAAAAGTTTTTGGAAAAAAAAAAGTTCCATATTAATTTTGAAATTGTCGCCTTTTTTCTACACAGGAAAAGAGTGGAAAGTTGTCATGGACTGTGCCAAGTTTGGCTGACACTGGGTGCGGTGCTGTTGAAGGAATATAAAACAGTTTAAAGATACGACAAAATAGTGAAAAATAAATTTGGTCAAACCCATGTTTTTCCTGCATTTTTAGAGTAAGAGATGAAACATGACACTTTTAGAACTATTGGTAATGTGTTCAGTGATCCAGAACTACATTTGTTTATGTGTAGACCAGTCTAAAAGTTTTTGGAACGTGAGACGTATTCTGCTAAGAATTAAAAACACGACATCTACCATTTACGGCATATAGTCGGTAGTAAGATGATACATTAATTCAAATTGTTTCTGTTTAAACACTTGTTCCTTTATACAACACCTTTATTCTGTAACAATATAGTTAGGTTGTTGTGGCCTAATTCAGTAGTGTCAGCTAGTATGTGTCCATGTAATGGTATAGGCCATATTTAGAACAGGTAGCGTGGAATTGTTAAAACGTATCGATAGCTCGATAAGAGTAACGTTCTTAAAATATTTTTACATTTTCATTCTTTGATTAAAGAATTAATCATTTTGAAGTTTATTTCATAAAATTCAATTAAGTTTTAAGAAAGTTAGAATATGTTGTATTTTAATGTCTGATATATATATATATGGAGATAATTATTTGTGAATAACCAAGACATAAATGTACAGACCAGACTACGGTAAGTGCGCCTAGCTACAATGCAAACCATAGATACATTATCAAGGCCTCTGCCAAACCAATCAATTTGGTGTCGACCATGACTTATATACTATGGAATTATATGCAACACATCTGGACAGGGTAGACAAATTTACATACATGAAATGATAGCTTTATATGAGTAGGATCTAGTTAAGGATTCATAACTACTCACATGCTATATTAAGGACATATTTATAAACCCGTTGGATCATATTGATACAGTGATTTCATATATATTTAATTTCATAAAGGGAGATAATTAAATTCACAACAACGGAATTTACGATTTTTTGGGATCTTTTCAGATGTTCATTCACAATGCATGATATATATATGGAGATAATTATTTGTGAAAAACCAAGACATAAATGTACAGACCAGACTACGGCGAGTGCGCCTAGCTACAATGCAAACCATAGATACAATATCAAGGCCTCTGCAAACCAATAAATTTGGTGTCGACCATGACTTATATACTATGGATGTGTTGCGTGTAATTGATAGATGGTAAGTAATAGACGCCATGTCATGACATATTTGAGTAACTAATTAATCTGAGTTTTATATATATGTCCGCTACGTCAACGACGTATCTAGACATGACAGGAAGTCAGCTGGTGGTAGTACAGTCATAAAGACAGCAACCCACAGACTCGTAATATGGACGACCTGACGGTCCTGACGTCGGAGTACGGTTGATAGTCGGTACGAGGCGACGTACAGTCAGATACTCAGTGTAGAATTCTAGGAAAGATAATCCAGTTTATATAGCCACCGCCGCTAGGGACGATTGATGGTAAACCTACGATAATCCGGACGCGGTAGTAGTATCTAGTGCATTTTTAAAAACAGTTTTTACATTCAAATGATATAAGCAGTTTGGATTGCGATGTAGAATACGTAACGTTTGGGAGATCGAACTGTGTGAAAAAGGTGTGAATACCATCATAGGACCTTTTTTCAACCAGCTGTGTTTTTTTTTGTTGAGTTATTATCTTTAATTTGTATACATTGTATAATTGTATGTTCGTAATTTTATTCATGTAAAATCAAAATTAGAAATTGTACTTTGTGTATGCTTGTATTCTACCCTTGTGAGTTGTCGGCCCTTGGTCATTTTGCTACATACTCACGTCTCAGACAGTGGCTTGTTGCGTTCCATATCTTATATGATGATTCACGTATTTAAAATGTATATGAAACACATCACACAACATATGTTTAATTTGGGTATTCGTATCAATGATATCGTGAAATAATAAAAATAGTGACTATTGATCATGTCATAAAATACATTCATATATTACTGTTAGACAGTTCATTTTGATATTTTGCGGCGATCTTTATCATTTATGCATATTTCATGAGATCTGACTACCTAAGATTAATGATATGTTTTATTCCCGATAAGACGACATTTCAAAGGTGCAGTAAAAATGAGTAAATATTGTGTATATGAACAAATCGCACATTCACATCTCGATATTATAGTTTCGGAGGTGTTATTGCTTTTACAAAGTTTTATTTATTTAGTTGACTTTTTTATTTTTTGCCTGTTTTATTTGTTACGTTTGTTGTTCTAGATAATTGCTCTGTCTGTCTGTCTGTCTGTCTGTCTGTCTGTCTGTCTGTCTGTCTGTCTGTCTGTCTGTCTGTCTGTCTGTCTGTCTGTCTGTCTGTCTGTCTGTCTGTCTGTCTGTCTGTCTGTCTGTCTGTCTGTCTGTCTGTCTGTCTGTCTGTCGTCTGTCTGTCTGGCTGGCTGGCTGGCTGGCTGGCTGTCTGGCTGGCTGTCTGGCTTCCTGTCTGTCTGTCTGTCTGTCTGTCTGTCTGTCTGTCTGTCTGTCTGTCTGTCTGTCTGTCTGTCTGTCTGTCTGTCTGTCTGTCTGTCTGTCTGTCTGTCTGTCTGTCTGTCTGTCTGTCTGTCTGTCTGTCTGTCTGTCTGTCTGTCTGTCTGTCCGTACGTCCGTACGTCCGTCCGTCCGTACAAGTGCGAATACCCGTGCAAATGGCATTATGGGGTTAATTTAATTTTCTTCACATTTTTCTTTTACTTTTTTTTCACCTTTTTTCATTCTTTTTTAGTGTCATTAGGGTTGGATCTCAAGGTTTGTGATATTAGGGTTAGAAAGAAAATAGTTGTTGTTTTGTTTTCTGAAAAAAAGGATGTTTTATAACATATCAAAACCTCACCCAACAACTACACTTCCAGCAGAACGTCCGTCCGTCCGTCCGCCCGTCCGTCCGTCCGTCCGTCCGTCCGTCCGTCCGTACGTGTGTAGCAGCACTTGTGGGTTGAGTTGCCAGTACAGAATGGACTTGTGGGGTTTTTTGGTACTTGTGGGGTGAAATGTTCACCCCACAAGTGCGAATACCCGTGCAAATGGCATTGTGGGGTTAATTTAATTTTCTTCACAATTTTCTTTTACTTTTTTTTTCACCTTTTTTCATTCTTTTTTAGTGTCATTAGGGTTGGATCTTAAGGTTTGTGATATTAGAGTTAGAAAGAAAATAGTTTTTGTTTTGTTTTATGAAAAAAAAGATGTTTTATAACATATCAAAACCGAACCCCACAACATCACTTCCACAAGAACGCCCGTCCGTCCGTCCGTCCGTACGTCTGGAGCGGCAGTTGTGGGTTGCGTTGCCAGAACAGAATGGCATTGTGGTTTTGTTTGGTACTTGTGGGGTGCAAATGTGTACCCCACAAGTGCGAAATGTGTACAGAATGGCATTGTGGGGTTAATTCCATTTTTTCACCTTTGTTCATTCTTTTTTAGTGTCATTAGGGTTGGATCTGAAGGTTTGTGACATTAGGGTTATAAAGGAAATAGGTTTTGTTTTGTTTTATGAAAAAAAAGATGTTTTATAACATATAAAAACCGCACCCCACAACATCACTTCCACCAGAAAGTCCGTCCTTCCGTTATATGTCAGACATCTGTCTGACTCTCTGTTAAAATCGACAAACAACAATAAGTTAAATTATGACAGTTTAACTAATACGTGCCTTTAATAATAACATATGGTACAACTTAACATAATTTTTTAAAAATGATATGTGCAATCGTCAAAGTCAACCTAGATTTAGTAATGGAATCCAGTATCAATAAGTGAAAATAGTGCAATCGTCAAAGTAAACCTAGACTAAGTAATGAAGAATAATAAAAATAGTTTGTGTAAAACGGATGTCTCTAAATGGATAAACTAAATTAGTTTATGTGCCGTAAAGCTTTGTGGCAATTTCAATATGCTTATTTTTCATTTTTTATCATTGTCTCTTGCCCTTGTACGACCGGTTGACTCCTTAAATTATGGTTGACTGTGTTATCTATAATAAGGCGTCAGCATCCTCTAATTGTTTATCTATTAATTAACATTAAAACCAGATGGGAAAAATGCAGAATGTAACATCGATTATCGAGTAATGCTTTTAAATCATATTTGGAATGAACGTACGATGCCAATACTTTGGTTTTATGTTATATAAGCATGTTTCCACTCTATGTACAATGTTTATACCAGTTATTCATCCACCTATCGCGAAAAAAAGCAATTGACAGATTTGTCAACGATATTGCGCATTTGTTTAAATACAAAGATCTATTTGACATCCATAAAACAAAAACAACAGTATTATTTTAATTGAACACTCGCAGACTTTTCAGTTAATTATACCATTAAGGTCTCATTAAACAGCTGAATTTAGTTCTTAGTTCTATATAAATATAAGGTCTAGGATTTCCATGGTAAAACAAGAATTTCACATAGAATTTGTTTTAAAGTATTTTTTTTCATAGCAGAAATGTATACCAATTTTTCAAAGAGGATGCAGTGACACCCTGAGATTTCTTTAAAAATGAAGTCGTGAAATGCTCATAAATACATGTTTATGTTGAAATCCTATAAAAGTATCTTTTTTAACATCAGTGATGTCTTATTGCCGTTTATGCTATGCCAACTTTTTCTCTACTCATCTGCAGCAGGAAATAACAACCACTATGAACCATTTTGAAAATATTTCAAAACCAAATTGCATAGGCCTTTTTTTAAGAGTATGAATCATGATACAGTTGGGAAAAAGGGGCTTAACTATGTAGTTAGACGTTTATCACTTTTTTCAAGGGTAAACATAGATGTATTCAAGCTCAAAGTAAATATGTCAGTTTCTGTTGTAATGCACATCGTCATGTAAATGCTGAAACAACTTAAATCTGCAACTGGATAGCATGTTATTTCTATAAAATTGATTTACCATATTTGTTGTTTTCAAATTGCAATGTCACGACTTGTTTACTTATTAAACCTGGTTGTACGTGTCGTCTGGGGGCGGTAATGAGACAGACATCTCATAAAATGACCTCCAGAAAATATTTGTATTTCTTGGATATCAATTAAATACAACTTCAGATGAAAATTGAATTTCTTCTTCTAGTTCTAAATGTCAAAACATCCTACAATACTAAAATCAATGTATTGGAAATAATTTGTGATGAATGATTAACGGTAATATTCCAGAAAATATTCCAGAAACGAATTGGACTGTGTGAGTTAAAAAGATATCAAAATGTATTGTATAGAAATAGGAATAAGCTTAACGTATGTACAGAACACTTTATGAAATTGAAATAAGTTTCTTATTGTTGCCGTTTTGTCTATGAGTTATGTATTCTAGTTATAACTATGGGACAAAACGCATATTATAAATACCTTAAAATGAATAGTAGTTTTTATCATCTTTGACGCTTGTTTTGAAAGCAAGTCTTGATACTGTTGGCGCTCGTTTTACAGGGGTCTTGGAACGGTCAGAAACACACCAATTGCGAACATAGCTTAAACCTTGGTAACAAATTCACCAAGGTCGCTCTTCCCACGTCCTCACACTACTGTTTATACAGTGTCTATAGTGCAAGCCTATTATACATTGTTGAAGTATCGGTTCTTCAATAAAAAAAATGTCAAGGTGTTGTCGAAAATAGCACTTTAAATATGTTACTAATGTGTTATAAGTCATGGTTAAAAAGACAAAACCGGATGTTCGTATTTTATAACGGTTTTTAGTCTTATACAGATATTGCAAAATTATTTTGTTAGTCACATAACTTAGAGAGTTAATGACTGCTTTTTTAATCATTAGTGGATAACACTGCATTGTCATTAAAATTCACAACACCAGACAGCGTGAAACTTGTTTTGCATTTGTTAAAAGATTATGTATTTCAGCCAAAGAGGATACTACTTTATAAAATATTTTCTTTGTGAATAGACTTCAGAGCGGAAAAGACTTAAACTTATTTCAAATAGAACATAGTGCAAAATAATGCGTTTGTGTAGTTAGACCTATAGCGAAATTGTCCATAACTTTATGGCTATCTTTCACGGATGCATACTGTCAATGGTTTCAGTAAACAAAGCTATAAAACATACGTGTTTGTTAACCTAAAGGTTAAAATAACATGTGAAAACGACACAAACAAGCATTAACAATGTTACTTTATATCGAAGAAAATGATTGCTGCAGACTATCATTCATGTAAAATATCAGACGATATGACCACAAACGTTAGCATTTGTTGTCTGAATACAGCATAATTTAATATCAATTTCTTTAACATATTGGACGATGGTATGCTCAAATGTCATTAAATTTTAGCAGGTGTCATTATTTAGTGGAAATAAAACAATATTACATTAAACAATTTTAATTGTTTATAAACACTTTTATATTCTCGATGCAATTATACACTAAGTATGCAGTTATGCTCTCGACTTAAGTACACTTAAATAAGGCATTTATACTATCAATTTAAATATAGGTAATACATTTATGCTCTCAATTAAATTGCGCTATGCTCTCTATTCAATTATGCTTAAGAAGTATAATGTCATCAGTTCAGTTATGCTCTCATGTCAATGATACATAAGTATAATATTTATGCTTTCAATTTATAATTAATTAAAACATTTACGTTCTGAATTCAATTATTCTAAATTCTATCATTTCATTTATACTTAAGTAATAAGATTATTCTCTCTGAGCAATTATAGTTAGATGAGTGTTACCAGTTCAATTATACATTTATGCTCTCAGGTCAGTAATACTTAAGTAGTAGCTTTATGTTATCAGTTCAATTATAGACTTATGATCTTAGGTCAGTAATACTTAAGTAGTAGCTTTATGTTATCAGTTCAATTATACACTTATGATATCAGGTCAGTAATACTTAAGTAGTAGCTTTATGTTATCAGTTCAATTATACACTTGTGCACTCAGGTCAGTATTACTTTAATAGAAGCTTTATGTTATCAGTCCAATTGTACACGACACTTATGCTCTCAGGTCAGTAATACTTAAGTAGAAGCTTTATGTTATCAGTTCAATTATACGTTTATGCTCTCAAGTCAGTAATACTAAAGTATAAGCTTTGTGTTATCAGTTCAATTATACATTTATGCTCTCAGGTCAGTAATACTTAAGTAGAAGCTTTATGTTATCAGTTCAATTATACATTTGTGCACTCAGGTCAGTAATACTAAAGTAGAAGCTTTATGTTATCAGTTCAATTATACATTTGTGCTGTCGTGTCAGTAATACTTATGTAGAAGCTTTACGTTATCAGTTTAATTATACATTTATGCTCTCAGGTCAGTAATACTTTAATAGAAGCTTTATGTTATCAGTTCAATTATACATTTATGCTCTCAGGTCAGTAATACTTTAATAGAAGCTTTATGTTATTAGTTCAATTAAGCACTTATGCTCTCATGTCAGTGATACTTTAGTGAAAGCTTTATGTTATCAGTTCAATTATACATTTATGCTCTCATGTCAGTAATACTTAAGTAGAAGCTTTATGTTATCAGTTAAATTATACATTTATGCTCTCAAGTCAGTAATACTTTAGTAGTAGCTTTATGTTATCAGTTCAATTATACATTTATGCTCTCGTATCAGTAATACTTAAGTAGTAGCTTTATGTTATCAGTTCAATTATACATTTGTGCACTCAGGTCAGTAATACTTAAGTAGAAGCTTTACGTTATCAGTTTAATTATACATTTATGCTCTCAGGTCAGTTAGTTATAGTTAAATAGAAGCTTTATGTTATCAGTTCAATTAAGCACTTATGCTCTCATGTCAGTGATACTTAAGAAGAAGCTTAATGTTATCAGTTCAATTATACATTTATGCTCTCAGGTCAGTCATACATTAATAGAAGCTTTACGTTATCAGTTTAATTATACATTTATGCTCTCAGGTCAGTTATACTTAAATAGAAGCTTTATGTTATCAGTTCAATTAAGCATTTATGCTCTCATGTCAGTGATACTTAAGTAGAAGCTTTATGTTATCAGTTCAATTATACATTATGCTCTCAGGTCAGTAATACATTAATAGAAGCTTTACGTTATTAGTTCAATTAAGCACTTATGCTCTCATGTCAGTGATACTTTAGTAAAAGCTTTATGTTATCAGTTTAATTATACATTCATGCTCTCAGGTCAGTAATACTTAAGTAGAAGCTTTATCTTATCAGTTCAATTATATATTATGCTCTCAGTTTAGTAATACTAAAGTAAAAGCTTTATGTTATCAGTTCAATTATACATTTATGCTCTCAGGTCAGTAATACTTAAGTAGAAGCTTTACGTTATTAGTTTAATTATACATTTATGCTCTCAGGTCAGTAATACTTTAATAGAAGCTTTATGTTATTAGTTCAATTAAGCACTTATGCTCTCATGTCAGTGATACTTTAGTGAAAGCTTTATGTTATCAGTTCAATTATACATTTATGCTCTCATGTCAGTAATACTTAAGTAGAAGCTTTATGTTATCAGTTAAATTATACATTTATGCTCTCAAGTCAGTAATACTTTAGTAGTAGCTTTATGTTATCAGTTCAATTATACATTTATGCTCTCGTATCAGTAATACTTAAGTAGTAGCTTTATGTTATCAGTTCAATTATACATTTGTGCACTCAGGTCAGTAATACTTAAGTAGAAGCTTTACGTTATCAGTTTAATTATACATTTATGCTCTCAGGTCAGTTAGTTATAGTTAAGTAGAAGCTTTATGTTATCAGTTCAATTAAGCACTTATGCTCTCATGTCAGTGATACTTAAGAAGAAGCTTAATGTTATCAGTTCAATTATACATTTATGCTCTCAGGTCAGTCATACATTAATAGAAGCTTTACGTTATCAGTTTAATTATACATTTATGCTCTCAGGTCAGTTATACTTAAATAGAAGCTTTATGTTATCAGTTCAATTAAGCATTTATGCTCTCATGTCAGTGATACTTAAGTAGAAGCTTTATGTTATCAGTTCAATTATACATTATGCTCTCAGGTCAGTAATACATTAATAGAAGCTTTACGTTATTAGTTCAATTAAGCACTTATGCTCTCATGTCAGTGATACTTTAGTAAAAGCTTTATGTTATCAGTTTAATTATACATTCATGCTCTCAGGTCAGTAATACTTAAGTAGAAGCTTTATGTTATCAGTTAAATTATACACTTATGCTCTCAGGTTAGTAATACTTATGTCGTAGCTTTATGTTATCACTTAATTATACATTTATGCTCTCAGGTCAGTAATACTTAAGTAGTAGCCGTATGTTATCACTTCAATTATACTATCTACTAGAAGCTTTATGTTATCAGTTTAATTATACATTCCTGCTCTCAGGTCAGTAATACTTAAGTAGAAGCTTTATGTTATCAGTTAAATTATACACTTATGCTCTCAGGTCAGTAATACTTATGTCGTAGCTTTATGTTATCAGTTCAATTATACATTTACGCTCTCAGGTCAGTAATACTTAAGTAGTAGCCGTATGTTATCACTTCAATTATACTATCTACTATAAGGTTTATGTTATCAGTTTAATTATACATTCATGCTCTCAGGTCAGTCATATTTAAGTAGAAACTTTATGTTATCACTTCAGTTATACATTTGTGCTCTCAGGTCAGTAATACTTAAGTAGAAGATTTATGTTATCACTTCAATTATACATTTATGCTCTCAAGTCTGTAATACTTAAGTAGATGCTTTATGTTATCAGTTCTATAATACTTTAGCAATACATGTATGATTTTAATTCAGTTGATTAGATTAATACTAACCTGCATACAATTGTCAGTCTACGTTTCTTGACTGTGACTCCTTCTGCAATTGACGTCCATTTCCGTTGGGCTTACAATATTAGTTGTTGCACGTATTAATCTTCTAGCACGTTTTTATAAAGTTTTAATATTTGTCTTATTTTTTAAAAATACTTAAATAAAATTATGTAGTTTATTTATCAATATTAATATTAAGGCCGGAAGTTCAGCCCTCAGCATGCCTTTTATTGGTTACAGTCGGGCGTTCAAGATTGAGGTTAGCGCAGCCTTGCGAAAACACTTTCCATTCATAAATAAACGGACACGGAGCTGGCAACCAGGAATCCATTCACAAAATAAACAAAATGGTAGTCAAATGCCTGAATGTCCATTTTCTCCAAACCGGAAGTAGAGTGAACCAGTCGGTGGAGTTTGGATTAATACCTTTATGGTCTCTATTTACTTATATATAAGTAGTTCCTTAATATTCTCAGTTCATATGACGAAAGCAGTACCAGTATGCTCTCAATGCATTTATACTAAATTATATAAACAGTAGTACCTTTATATCCTCAGTTCATTTGACTAAAGTAGTGCTTGTATGCTCTCAATGCATTTATACTAGATTATAAAAAAGTAGTACATTTATGCTTTCAATTCAAATATACTTAACTTATACTTTTAGTTTCTCGATTTAGTTATGTAATATTCAGTGTTCATTTAGTAAAAATGTAAGATTTAAGAAACCTAAAGGGAGCGATCGGAGGGAGCGACCGGAGTTTTTTAAGATTATATTTTGTTATTAAATGAACGCTAACTGGCTTAGTGTTAAAGGTCATTTGACTAACAGTTTGGCGTCATTTGACTGACTCCGGGAGAAGCTACGATGAAAGCTGAGATGACTGACGTTTTAAAGTTGATGTTTGCTAAGGCCGTTTCTAAACATAGCTCGCGCAAATTTGTAGTTTGTGCATAACTCGTTCAGAATTGAATCAAAGGCAGAGTCTGTGCAATGATATTCACGCATGTGCAGTGATGACGATCTTCTTAATAATTAAGAACGAACTTAATGAATAAATTATTTTGTAGGCTGTCTTAACAAATAAGAGCGACACAAGTTTTAAAATTGGACCGATTCCGTTGGTTGTCAAATGAGGTTAAACACTTAACTTCAGTAATGCAGTCATGCCCTCAATAAATATATACTACAGAAGTGCCTTTATAATTTATCTTCAATTATTTTGTTATGATTTAATCATTGTTCAAATTGTATAAAGCTTGAGATCACTTTATTGTATTCCATATTTTACAGGTCATATTGGTTGCGCATGTGTAAAAAAATCATGTTATCACAAGACGTGCCAATGCAGGAGTGTGTTTTCTTTGTTGTATGTTGTTTAGCGTAGCTTTCAACAATTGTTCAGCTATATCGCGACAGTGTCTACTTGAGACAGTATTCTAATTGCTGCCACACAGAAGTATCATGCCGCAGACACAATGTATGAAAACCAATCCAGTCACATTATACTGACACCTGGCCAACCAAACCTAGAAATATCCCCTAAATGCTGAGCACGAAGCGAGAAAGCTTTTAAAACATTTCTAAAGTATTTGGCACGACCCGGTCGGGGATCGATCTCACGACCTCCCGCATACAATGCGGACGCTCTACCCCTATATCAACGCATGGGTGTTGGGGTGTAATTAATTCATAATATATTTTTATATTCATCTATTGTAATACACGTATTACCACATCGTTCTTTGTTTTCTTTGTTGTATGTTGTTTAGCGTAGCTTTCAACAATTGTTCAGCTATATCGCGACAGTGTCTACTTGAGACAGTAGTCTAATATATTTTTATATTCATCTATTGTAATACACGTATTACCACATCGTTCTTTGTTTTCAACTCTCGTGCGAAAACACTGAACTACTTTCCGACTTGCCGGAACATCTAGATGACGTCATGGGGAAATGACGTTATTTTAAGACGCTACGTTATATGATGGAAATTAATATGTACATGTTATTCATATAATCTTGGATATCTTTTTTTTGTACTTCTAATACAAAATGAGTTATGTAATCAATTGAATCTTACATTCGTTCTTATTTTTATTAAACTCATTGGCTAAATATATTATGCTCAGAAATGATGCCCTTAGGCGATGACATTGTACTAAATATTTTCTGCAAAACATCAAAAATGGCATTAACAAAATTGATACAAACAATTACCAATGACTGAACAATTAATCCGTTAATAATAGTACATGAAAAAAGAATATTTTATATTTTTTGTATTATTTAGATCCTACTATACTACACTGAGGAACTTTAAAAACGCAAAAGTCAGATTTCGTAAAAATAAACAAGTTTTATATTTATAAATTTTGATAAAAAAAAAAGCAACAAGAAACATAAACATAAGCCAAAAAAGTGTGTGAACATTATTGGAAATATTACCAATTCCCTGAAAATTATCGCTTCAAACAGCGATACCCTATATCACCAACTTTGCAATAAGTAGCGATTGCAGCAATGCAGGCAACACATACCCGCCTCGTTTAAAGCACATTATTTACAATACAGTGTTGATAAATATTGTTATACTCCTGACCCAAGGCGGGAGGGAGCTCAATAACGTTTCTCTGTGGTGGTAGGAGCATTACTGCGTCTACCAAACTCAACTCATCCGCGACATACCCAATTGGAGTTTTGTGTTTTTAATGTCTTACAGTGTATAATATACCCCTTCCCCCATTCCAGCATCAACTTTAGCGATTTTCTATTTTGAACAAAAACGAACAAGTTAAATAAAGACAAGGGATGAGAAATAATAACAAAATCTTTAAAGATGTACTGTCATATACAATGCATTATATCTCCATTTAAGAGCGGTAACAAGTCGCCTGTTATTAGTATCCCTTAGAAACGGCGACAACTCATCTGTCATTTACTTTTTAAGAACTGTGACCATTGTATGTGTAATTTACATCTCTGAGTATGGTACACAACATACTCCCGTTTATGATTTATTGCCGTGGTAGAGTAATGTTGGGTGCATACGTTTACCAGGTTTTGGTTCCCCAGTGGCGATATTTTGATACTAACTGTCTGAACGCGGTGACACATCACGTCTGTTGTAACTATTACGACTATTCTGTCTATCTTTACTTTGTTTGGTAGCTGTGACCTTTTAAATGTCATATGCCCTCTCGGTCATATATTGTTTTCTTATTTTATAGCAAAGTTATTACTGGGAGCTCTTACCTGGTTTCGGGTGCATTCAAATTATCTCTATATATACATAGAACGCATGAAACAAAATTAGCACATTCAGTGTTTCGACTATGTGCATAAGCGGTAATAATAAATAAAACAATGCTCACGTAGTCTCTAGAACTGGCTTTAGATGTAGTCTTTTTCAGCGGTGATTTATTTTGTTTTCACTACCCAAAAGGACCAGACATAACAACATCGTCATATATAAGGCGGCAAGGTCCATTGTAATGAGTTGAATAATATGAGAAAAGAGTAAACAAAGCAATTAATTTGACTTGTTTATTGACCTTGTTGTTAAGGTTACAATAAATAAAACATTTCAAATAAACAGGAAATAAGATGACAACTTTAAAATTAAGAAAATTGTCATAAATCCCATAAAATTCAGATTAAATGACAACCACTATTTTTGTCGTCTGCATAACATACACTTTCATTTTTGTAACAGATTGTGATCTGTCATGTTAAAACATTATTATATTGATAGGTTAACGCCGTTAGTAGAAGTATTGAGACAGGCCTCTCATAAAATGCGGTTGGCCGTTTTATAAAATGTTTTCTAGGGCTTCACAATTCAATAAAATATGTGTACTCGTCTGATACTTGGATTGTAGCCATGCCAGGATGGTGGACACACTTTGTTTAGTTGCATATGTAAGATTATTTAGGATCATTTAATATCTTTGTTTTAAGAGGAATGTCTGGTCCGTTGGGTATAAGTTTATCAAAGTAATTTAAAGGTTTTGCATTAAAATGAGATTACTAATCATAATCTGGTACAAGTTATGGTACGCTTTTTAATATCTTTGATTTGAACTACTGAATTTCAAGTGTTTCCAAATAAAGCGCATTGCATCTAAAAAGTTGATTGCCTGAAGTTGTTAGATGAAATGTTTTGGTAAGGTTCGTTCATCTATTTGTGTTAAAATGAAGTTCAAACATTTATTAGTCTTTGTGCGACGTAATAATCCTAGGAATTTCGATAGTGTATGCGATGAAAAAGTATGATAAGATCCTTTAAAAAGTGATATCTGTAATTTATCTATGTGTTTCGAAAATGTCTGAAGCATTGTATTCAAAGGAAAATTGTCAATTTATGGCAAGGTTATTTAAAGTCTTGTTTTAAAGATCCATAGTATGCAAAGCACAAACAACAAGCATGGCACCACAAATAAAGTGTAACATTATTATATATTGGACGATACTAATAAAGACGCTACGAATCATACAAAAGAAATTAAACTAGATTTATATCAACAAAGAATGTTTAGTAGCGTTCTGTCAGTGTTTGATAATTATCAGTAAAATTATGTTTGTATTTTGGCAAATATTTTGCAAATTAGCAAACATCGACAACTAAGTTATTTATATCTAATTATTACGTTTTGCCATCTTATATATGTCTGTTCCCCGTAAGCATTTTTGAACCATGGGATTCATATTTTGTACAAAAGCTGCTTACGAGAATTAAGATTAATTATGCTCTAGAGGGATTGGAATTGGATCCTTTCCGGAAACGCCTGAATTTATTCGGAAAAGGATGTGACATTTCATAAGAATCCTCTTGTAAAATGCTTGCAGTGTTAACACAAAATGTGTATTTTCAATTATCTTGTAGTGAATTGTTCAAGCATTGATGATCTCTATACAGATGAAAATGTTTCATGTTTGAATATGATTTTATGCAAGTATTTTAACTTTTTTTTACATCAGGTCGTTTAATATTATGCCGACGGGGGAAGAATGAGGTCGGAATAACAGGTTAACAAGGTTTAAGGTCTTCAGCAGCGTATTTTTGCTCCTGAATACCCCTGCTTTTCCTACTTTTTATGTATGTAGTGTACGTTTTATAGGCACTCCTTATATCAAATGTGTTACATGTAATGCTGCTTTGGTGGATGTTACCTTGTAATGCTACATCTCCAATTGGTGAATATTTTCTTATTCACAGTGTATACAATCCTACTATAGTTGTTTTGAAGATTCATTGAAATTCACAACATTAGTCTCAAACAAAAAAGTCTTCCCTTTCTTTGACTCAATGTCATTATAATTTTTAGTCCTTGTTAGTGGATTTTATTCAATTTGGCACGAAAAAAACTATTGCTTAATACTAGGGACGCGAGGAATGTTGCGTTTGTAATGACTACTCATGAACAGACTTGATAAACCCAAGTTCGCCATTTATGTTCTTGGTTACGTTCGGTGCTTTAAATGGATCCTTTTACAGATATGATTAAACATTGTAAAAGTTATTATTACAAGAATGTAAAATATAATTATATTCATTCTAAAGGCAGAGTATTAGGGGTTTTTTTAATTTAAAGATTGGTTAAAAACGTTTTCTCAATAAGAATGCAAATATATACTCACTGTCTCCGTATGTATTATCATAAGGATATCTATTAAACTTACCAAAATAATATATTGAAAAGAGTTTTCATAATTTTGACCACGCACCTAGGTTAAACTAAAAAAGATATCTCGCTAAAATTGCAACGTACATGTATTTTGTGACGTATCAAATGGGCCATGTGATTTTATTTTGATATCGATTTGACCCGTCATACAGGTTTACGTGTTGTAGAATTTGATTCATCTTGTAAAAAGGTCTAATGGTATAGCGACGATCGTCGGACATTATTGAAATGCTGTCTATTTTTAAAATGGGAATTTGTTTACCACATTGAATATGTCACGAGGTGGTGGAATTGATATACCAAACAATCCATATTTTATACATTTATGATAATTATATGCTACATGTATGTATCCATTTTGAAATATTCTTATTTTTTAAGACAATATAATTGTCTATTTGTATATTAATTTTAATGTCCAACACAATTTCTTTTATAAATTTATCGTCTGCAAAATTAATACTTAATCCGAGGAACAATCAACTCTGTATTGCATATTGTATTTATTAAACAATTACATTTTAAATAATACTCTTGATCAATACAACTTAATAAGGACAACGATATTAAATTGTTATGCTTTCGTCAGTTTAGGAATTCATATAAATTAGTTCATTTGAGATGAAATTCATCAATCAATTTTACCAATTTTTAAAAAGACAAAACAGAACATTATTTGCGTAATCAAGTAACAGCAGCACGAAAGTTATATAACATAATAAATATCCCTTTTCCTATTTAGAGTTCTATCTAATGCAAGCAGTCGGTTGTATCTCTGTGTCACTTTTATTTCTTTATCATATTGGACGCCTTCGATAGCGTAGTTTACTTTAAAGTTTAAACATATTCTATTTCAAAAATGTTGAGGTTGGGTCACAAGTTCTTCCTACTTAGATTCGGCCCCTATCCTACCTAGAATCGCCCCCCCCCCCCCCCCCCATCTTACAAATAACAAGTTCACAGTGTTTCAGAACAAAGTACATGTAAGAGCTAATACAAACAATTATAAGTATACTATAGGTGACTGAATGACAGAAAGAAAGCGAGAGGGAAAGACAGCGTAGACCCTGCGTTTACCTGTCCTGCCTTTACCTGCCCTACCCTGCCTTTACCTGCCCTGCCTTTACCTGTCCTGTCCTGCCTTTATCTGCCCTGGCTTTACCTGCCCTGCCTTATCTGCCCTGCCTTTACCTGACCTGCCTTTACCACAGTTGCCGGGCCCGATTAGCTCAGTCGGTTACGCGTCTGACTATCAATCCAGGGGTCGTGAGTTCGAATCCCCCGACCAGCAACAGTCTCCGTGATGATTGATATACGACATTGTGTCTCATTATCATTCGTCTCTCACCACTGATTCAAGTGGGAAAGTTATCAGTTACTTGTGGAGATGGGGTGTGCTCGAGTACTGGTTAATCCCAGGAAACAGTGGTTAGGTTAATTGATCGTCTGTTAGCCCTCGATGGCATAAAAATGACGCTAAATATTCAATCAATCAATCAATTTACCACAGTTGGTAGCACACTTACCACGCTCATACAATATGCATGCCATACCCATTTTTCTTATTAACCGATATTATAAATGTCTCCTTACGCAACTCATGTTGTTGTTTTTTAAAATAATATATTGATATATGAACAATTAAATTTAATCAATACACACGATTCATTGTGGTCAAATATAGCTTTAGGTCTCAGTGAATAGTTCTTTAATGTTTGTTGAACGGTATAAACAATATTTCTTCGACTTTGATTACGTATATGGATATAAAGGTACATTGGTAGAATGGACCTGAAAACAAGCTTGATAAAGCTTATGCAAATTCATCTTCATCGAGATATCACAATATGCAATGACTAGTTGCACATGCATTTGTTTTATTAATTTCCATAAGTAACTGAACAAGAAAAAAACTGTTGAACAAGATAATAGTAAGAGTAAACCAATAATTAAAACAAAATATGGTATAAATCGATATTTGTATCTAACTCAAACGTCGTGTCCAAGCAATACAAAGGCCTGTTGTCCACAATAAAAGTATGCTCATTTAATGTGCAAATATCTGGGTTAAAATAATTCGCGGAAATTAATTTCGCTTGTTTGTTGTGAAGAGTGTTGATAGCCGTAAAGGTCGTTTTGATAATAGAAATATAAGATTGGGTCTCATGGGTTCGGTCTTCCAACACGGCTATGTGACATATCCTTGAGCAAGACACTTTATCCGCACAGCTTAATGTACTAGTTCTACCCAGGAATACCTCGAGTGTGATTTATCAAAGTTGTAAGAACTTGCTTCACAATCGATGTAAAATTTATTATTTAAAAAACAAACTTGCTATTGTCAATGTGAACTATTTCAATTCTAAGCGTACACCATATTAAATGCGGGACAGTATTGTGTTTGTAAAACAATACGAAATATAGGAAAAAAACAATTTAACAACACTACCAGTAAACCCATTACTGTACCACGTTCGCCGAGCAAAAACTGGATCACATGTATCGGTGCTTTACCAGACCCCTTCATGGATTAAACAACCCTATGTCTGATCCGTTATCCTTATTTTAGTTTTGTTTCATTATCTCTAATTTCTATATTAATATATTTTGTTGTTGTTTTTATTTTAAGTGTTTTTTTTTAATTTATATTTATGGGGACGTGAGTAATTAGTGTGTTTGTACATTTCATATATATCATTTCTTTATATTAATATTATGTCAAAACTAGCATAAATATTTTTTTAAATGACCCTTTATCCATATAAAACAAATGAAAACATTTCAAAAATAGATTTTTTTTTGCTGAGGTTTGAGGAGACACATTAATGTATAGGCTTGGATTCAGGAATCTGGTAAAAAACACATAAGGGGCATCCTTTTTGTAATCTATTAACCTTAAGATTGTTTTGGTAAAAAGAAGTGATATTATTCGTTTTTCTTTTCGCAAAAATTAAGACCAGTCTCCCGCAGAGCGAGCTGGAAAGGATTGCATCTCCTCTCCTGCGCTTATGTAGCAATGGTTATGTAAGCATCTGCGGCACATTCATAATATCATAGTTCAACATGTGTGTGTATATATATGGGCGGGTGGATAAGTCGTAATTTTTGAGAGAGAATATACTTTTCAAATGGGCGTGCTATGTTTTGGCCAATACTAGCGCCGAATGTTCAATAATTTAACTATACTTGCTCTAGTTTACGGGGCGGGCTCGGTGAGGCATAACAAGACGGAATCGCTAAACGTCATTATGTTGAAATTATACAAATTAAGACGCTAGGTTGCTTTGTAGGTTATGATCTATAGACTTACAGAAATTACTATCGTTAAAAAACTAAACAATAAACATTTCCTTTGGATAAGCAATAATACTATAATTTGCAATATGCAATTGACACAAATTGACACAAGTAAAAGAAAGACGACGTTAGCAGTTGAGTGCATGGGCTTTGTAAATACCAAGTTGCAACATGCATTTTACACACAAATGAGTAAAACACTGTCGTTTAAGTGAATGTTATTTGTAATGTTCCAGTTGTAACATGTAGTTTATGCACATAGCAATTAGAAGTTGCCACTTGAATGAATTTAAATTGGCGAGAGTTAGTTGAAATATGTAATTAAACAATTTTAATTATGGCGAATAATACCCTTCATATTCTACTTTGTATGCTTGTGTTCATCTATTACACACGATGTAGTTTTTATCTAATGTCATCATTTATATGGTTTTTGTAAACTATTTTTTCCAAATTGTAAAGATATTGTAAAGCTTTAAATGATACTACTTTGCGATTAATATATCCATGTTGTGGGTATACTTATCTCTATATAGAATAGATGTCAACAGATGAAAAACTGTGTGGTGTATGAACTGTTTTCTGCAGCTTATCAATGTATCACTTTTCATCGTTGTTTGTGTATCGTTTGCATACATACTTCCTTCATCTAATTCTACTCTTATATTGAAAATATACGTCTCACTACTGAGTTGTGTCCCCTGACCGTATGGCAATTTCATGAGCGGATGCAATCCAACTATAAAGATATATATGGTGGAAAAGAAATTGTCGCCATCGTATGGCAAAAGTCTACGATTTGGCAGTAGCATTTATACAAATGTCGCTAATTTTTTAAAAATATGGACTTACTGGTTTTCAAGCTTGGCCAAGATATTTTAGTAATAAATATTTTGTTAAAGTTTGGCGACGATAAGAATTCAAGTTAAAGAGATGCTATCGTTCATGCTATGTTTGATTAAGTGTTCTAGTTGGAGTGAGGATATCGATAGTTCTGCAAATTGTTAAGATCTCACTACACAGTTGCCTCCCATTTCTGTCACTGTAAGAAGATTTTTGCACTAATGTCCTATGTAATTTTATTTGACATATTTCTTGCTGCAAATGAGCATTAATTGCAATAAGATATGACTGGAAGTGTGAAAAAAGTGACTTTCATAGGATTTTAACAGATACATGTATTTATGAGCATTTGCAGACTTCTTTTTTTAAACATTCTTAGGGTGTCACTGCGTTGCAATGTTACCAAGCTGTTCAACCTACCAGAAATTGTGCATTTTATGTGCGGATACATTACTACTATGGAAAGATTCTATGTGGAAATTTAGTTTTACCTTGGAAATCCCAGACCTTATTTTATATAGAACAAAGAGCAGAATTCAACTTGTAGTGAGACCTGAACATTCGCATGATCACTACTCCGGATTTACTAAAGCTGATGATCTGGGCGTCGAACTTGGCCGAGGTATTTTATCAATGTATTGTATGACCATTTTTTTGGAATGTTGTATTCAAATTTATTGGGTTAGATTTGCAACTTTGCAATTCAATTAAATCAAAGGGCCAGTGCTAGTTACCGTGCTAGTTATCTTGACCTTGACACTCTGCCAATAAACACTCTGACTATATGTGGCAGTAATTGGGTGTGAACTACTCAGGTTAGAAAAGGGACGTCATAATCAAAACGGGCAGACAGACGAACGGACGGAAAAACAAACGCCATATATTTGGATTGAAGAAATAAAACGAGTGTGGAAGAAATATACCTTACTTTTTATAGAATATAATTCTACTATGCACAGAACTAAAGTATTTGCCGCGAGTAATGGTTTAATAATGTGTTCTTCAATAGTGTAACACTGATATACTTGAAGCACGATTATTGACCTATTACGCATGGCAATTTCATGATTCTGTTATTTATTCATTTATGAACTGGTTTCCTTTATTTATTAACAAACAATTAACACGTTTTATTTTTTTATTTTTCAAATTTCATACTTCATGAAATCCGTAGTACAACTGATGGAATGGTTAATTATGCATTGGGTAATAGTAACAATAAATTTACTAACAAAGATAAAATCCATAAATTAACAGATCATTATATACATTAATTATATCATAACAGATTAAATTGAAATTAAACTAATCTATATATATATTTATATATATATATATATATATATATTACAATTATACTTTGTTTACAGTTTATATTATTATAAGATAACAAGTGTATATATGAATCGATCGTGCACTATTAATGTGCTTTAAACGAACGATCAAGCACACATACTATATTATACGTATGAATCGATTATACACAGCAAAAGTGCATTAATCGACCAAGCACACACAAAACAGACACTGTATAAATTGATCGTCAACAATAGAAAGAGAGCGAATCAATCACGCACCTACAGAAGAGTCAAAGGTGTGTATACACTTAAACATTTCTAAACTATCAGTACCTTCATTACGATAAATATAGTCATTATACAGTTAGGCGTTAAATACTTAATGCATTCTTGCACTGAAATTGATGAATTGGTAAATTGCATGCAACATACGTACTTAAACACTTAACAGCCTGAATTTAACTTTTTGTCGTTTTTAGAAACGTTTTAAGAAATTCAAATAAATGCAAATAACGAATATATTCGTGAATAGATTCATAAGTCACTCTACCATCTCGTCACGATGAAGTACTTCATACACTTCTAGCGGCCGACAATGGTAAGAATATATTTGAGAAAATTAAGGAGATTTCAATCGTGCAAATTTAAAATGTCAGTAACAAAGATATATTACTGATAAGATAATATAAACACACTGCGGTGTATTTATACAATTTCTTTAAATCGAGATGTATTGTTGTCTATTTGTATTAATATTACTATTCATTTCATATAAAGCGCCGAGTTGACAATATGAATACTTGCATTGTATGTTATTTTCGAAACCTCATTTCCCTTGCTTGTGTTAGCGATGTATCTGCCAGAATTATACACTAATGCTTAATTTATACATTAATGGAACTAAGTTTTGAAAATATTACAAAACCATTTCCAACATCAGATCCAAGATTTGGCTTAGCTAAATGTAGTTAGTGTTATTTAAGCTTTACATTTAACAAAACAAGTCAAGTGATTCTACGTGCAAACATTAATAATAAAGAGACAATATTTTAAGCCATGAAAAATGTACTGAATTTTTTTTATTGTTCAATTAACTCTCCTGACTTTTATATATGCTACATGTATATTACATTATCTATTAAAACTTTAAAAAAAACACTGATTCATGGGTTTTGTTCTTGGAAACATAAGATTTTTTCCTCTTAATAAATATCATCTCATTTTGAGTGTTTTTTTTTATTGTCCTATCATACAAGTATGTGCTTTGCTTTATCCACTAAGACTTTTTTAATAAACACTTATTCGTGAATTGTGTGATAAGAAACATACAATCTCCCTTTTCTACTAAATGAAAAGCAAGTTTAACTGTTTATTTGAGTCTTGTTAATAATATGTTATAATGCATTACATTACTCTTCCAAACGTTGTTATTTATTAAACTGTATCTTTGGTTGTGTGCTTGAAAACATACATCCCTTTCATTCTACTAATTATACTAGAATGTACGGCTAAAACGTACAACAGTTAGCTTACAAGTCAGACTTTATTTTATTTACTTTACTAAATCAACCCACGAAACATTGAAAATGTGACAAAATGGAAAGAACAAGAACAAGAAAATGTGTTACCGTAACATAATAATTACGTTATTAAAATCAGTGCTAAAAGAATAATGTGAAATTTCGTTTTGCACCCTTTCAAACAAAGTACATGATTCTAAAGACACATCAAAAAAATAATTCCATATTCAATAGCACCTTTTTCACATTGTAGAGAGTTTAAGTACCTCTAATCTCGAAATGGGTGATTCCTTAGATTTGTGGTTAGAAACAGCATCACGAAAATTATTTAAAGAGACCTCACTCGCTGTTATTTTTGTTTCTATAAAAGGACCATGAACTTAAATCATAGTAGCTGGCTCCTGTTTCACCAACATATAATTGAATACTTTATGACTTACATGTACGAAAAGCATCCAGGTGATTATGATCTTAGACTGGTTCCAGTAAAAATTTATAATAGATGAATAACAAATCAAATTTTAGGTAAACAGGTTCCCACATGTTCCTGTTTTTACGTTAATGTTAATGAGCCAATATATAAAACAGTCACGGGTGGAGATTTAGTATATTTGGTCCATATAAATTACCTGTTCCACACTACTGAGACAAAATATAATGTACGTTGTTGAACAAAATCCCATATAAAATACCAGATTACCAAAAAAAGCTAAAGGAAATCTCGGATGTTATGCGAGGTCTCTTGCGAAGATTTAAAACATATTGTTTTTTTTTTCTAAAATGAGTATGTACGGTGAGAATGAGAAAGACAGATGCTCTATTGATTTGTCTACTTGTAAATTGTAAGCTAGTCATACACATTAAGATATTTTCATGAAATTTAACAGAGCAGCTTTAATTCAACATAGTAAACACCAATTATCCGACTGACTCAAATTCAATGTCGTGATCACTCGTAGCAATGTATATTTATATGAACTATGAATGTATATCTGATAAATTTTAGAAATTTATGAAACATGTCCAAATCAAAACACGAATACAGAATCATATATCTGACGGCAGAAATGGTTTGTATTCCTATCTAAACGGATTGCTGGTTTCTTTCAAGTCAGATGCGACGCTTCACTGTTTCTACACCTCGATACGTCATGTGATCCAATGCAGCAGTAAGGGATGTGTTTTTCCGAATGTAGAATGTAGACAATGCTGAAACACGATCAGATGTTTCAAAATACAAACGTTAAAACAAATGCCTAGTAGATAAACTTTCCATTCAAATAATGCAGATACCAAAACTCATACACAATATATTAGTATAGAATAATCATATTTATACCGATTACAATACTAACATACAGACGAGATATCAACAGTGGCCATCGCCTTGCAGCCGAAGATTTCAAGCCTGGTTTACAGATGCAAAAAAGGTTTGATGTTATCGATAGTCAAGTAATATTACCCAATAATCAAATTGTGCAATGATTAACTTCCTGGATCCACCCAAAGAGGTAAATGCTTTTGGATTTATTAATTATTGAAACTAAAACAATAAAAGGCAACAATACAGCTATACTTGCTGTTTTAATATCTGTAATGTGACACTTACGTGGAAGTATGCAAGCACGGCGTCGCCATATTAATTGATCAAAGATGGTCAGCAAACACGTGAACTATACTTCTACAAATAAAATATTTATATGTAAAGTGAAAAAGGCCATCGTACAAATTAAACATACATATGTATAACATAATATAAGCACAGTTATGTAATGAATAATAAACGAATCACCTTGAAGTACAAACTGTGTCCAAGTAATGAAAATAACAAACTCTGTCTTTAACCTACCCATGAAAAGCAATGATATAAGTGAGACCGATCACGTCACTTGCGAGAAGAATAGGCAGTGTTCTATCTATTACAATATTGTCTGAGCTCCAAGGAATTAGATACAGAAAAATTACAAAGGCCAAGTGCAGCTTGTATTTCATGCTTTAATGCAACATACTTCATGGCACTGTAAAGAGTAGTTGGGTATTTTTATTGATTTAGATTAAATTTGTATTAAAGAGTTAGTATTTGTCCGAATGAATACGTTGACTGCTGTGTTGAACAATTACGCATTTTGTACTTTTTACTGGAATAAGTCATATTGTCTACCACGTACTGTAGAAAAAAAATTACCATATAACAAATAATTCAAACCACGTTCCCCTTATCATTTATTACAAATTAACCATAAGTATAAATATATTGAACTTGATATATATTGTTATTTGCATAATCTCCGCACGTGTCATTTATTTTCTTATTTATTGACCCTACCTATGTATGTTCGATTTTTTGGCACAGCATGTCTGTTTAATCGTCCATTTATTATCCCAGTATCAAGCTAATATGTTGAAAGGGACGAAATTCCCCAATGTATTAATATGCGGTGCTATGATGTGTTATTTTATTACAGAGGTGAAATAGATAGAAACTCTATTATCTGAAAATATATCATCACAATACATACTGTCTACATCCTGAAGTGTATCAAATGAACGCCGTCTTCTGCCCAAGCCAGGTCTCACTCTATCGTTTCTAGCACCACACTTTAAGAAACAGATATTATATAAAATTAATACAATATATATATAGTTTTTTAAACAAAGTAAAACATGTTACAATTGCTATGCTAGGATGGTTCTGTGTTTTAAGCATTTTTTATATTGTGTTTGCTATATGTTAGATATATATTCTAAACGGTAGTTTTTTGTCCTAGATCTGCTGCCATGTTTATCTGTTCACATATGTTGACCGCTAATACTTATTCTAAAATTTGTGTTGAAAATGATGACATTGTTTGAATAGAATTGAAAAACAAGGTAAGAAAGAAATTTTGTCTTGGTTTATCATTTGTGTCATATCTACATTTCAAACAATACCCATAGTTTTTAAAGGTGTTGAGTATATATTGCGAAACAGGATTTTCATTGTTATTTGAAAAATACATACTTTTAATACATATATTATATATAGAGAAATATACGTAATAAATGTGTATCAGTAAAGCGGTAAGTAATGAAGTGTCTCATGTGTACCTAGTATAAGATTAGCAATCATAATTTTGCAATAAAATTATTTAAATTAATAATAATATCATGATTGACATATAAATAATACCTGCGGCCACTATCGCTATATCTTATATCAATATTTATTATAGATTGTATACGGGTAAGTCCCGATCAGAGCTCTACATGGGTGCTTGTCGGGTTTTACCCTATATATGTAATATATGGCAAAGTATAACAAATTTGAAAATAGAGCTTAATTGAAAAATTAATTTGGTCTATGGAGGTTGGCATTTAATGCTCGGTTATTAAGTACACAATAAAGCCACCAATGAGTAATCGAAACATATCTGGCTGTACCAAAACGCTTACTTTCATGACGATATTCGCTAATGGCTGACCAGTTGGAAATCCCTGGTCAAGTCAATTAAATACTTAATGTAGCCAAGCATTGTTTAAACATTTGTGTATTCATTCAAAACAAATATTATCTAATTGCATAAAACGTAATGCCAATTATCATAAATGAATGAACTCTTTGTTAAAATGATAATAAAACATTTTATTTCTGGTCTGTATCTTTTCCGTTGTTTAGGCATTGCTTAAATTTATATTTTATGTTTATTTGTATTAGATTAATAGATTAGATTATTCAAATTGTGGTTATATTTGTTTATTTAATTGGTATTTTACATTTTACTATAATGGTTGTTAAATTCGTATCAAACTTACGAAAAGGAGAAATTATTAAACAAGAATAGACTTCCTGTGTATTCAGAATTGTTTTTATTTAAATGTCTTACATTCTGAGACTGTTTTTCCACTCTGTCCCTTGATTTAGCCCTCGGTGAACCATTGATCGTTTTGTTGTGCGGTTTTGGTGGTAATACGGTCGGTTGAGGAAGCTCCATTCCTTTGCTTTCATCGTGTTCGCAAAGGGGATACCAGTGGGGAATACTATCCAAAAATGCCTCTTCTGTGAACAGAATTTTTATAAATACAAAATTAACCATTTATATATAAATATAAACTTTGAAATTGCAGAACAACTTACATAAGCTTCATATTTTTTTTCTCATCACAGGGGCGACAAAAATTCGCCTTTACGTATGAACCATCTATGACGTAACGTATACAATGTTATAATTCAAAGTCTTAAAAGCAAACGTTGTAAACTATGTATGATGAATTAAGTTAAGATAAATATTCAATGTATTTGGTGTGCTGGAAAAAGAATCATTCGCTTTTTCGGTTTGGATAGGAAATTCTTTCCCTGATGAAAACTGTTTTCGAGGGAACTCGGCAGAGTCTCGTTCCCACCAAAATAATCATCCCTTGGGACTGAATTTTCTATGAAACCAACATAAAATTCTTATATACAAGTAACATACATCGTAATCCATATTAAAAGAAACTGTGTCTTTTACTAAAACACTTCTTAGTATTATCTTTTCATTTTCCTGTCTCTCTATATATGGGAAGACGTCCATAAAATATTTCGAGATTGGAAATCAAACGAAGGATGCAGATGAATGAGGATATGCCAATTTGAACATTAAGCGGACCCATATTTGAATGTCATGTAGGCATGGTATACGTAAACAACATCACAACGTGACATCGTCTGTTACTGGTTTCAGTTACTGTACTGTAAATGTGTTACATTCTTGCTGAATTTAATTTCCTGTTACCCATTTGTGTCTTTATCGTCTGATGTGAGCGTTATGTAACGTGATTACGTAAGTAGTGTAAGACAAGATGCAGAAATGTAAACGAGACTGACAAAGAAATAAAGGAACTGTTAACTTTACGTAATTAGAAACACAGGCAAGTAAATGAAGTTAATTGTGTCTACAACTGCTAAAACTTATATCATGAGTGCAATCGCTGTTGAATCGTGAGAATAATGCGATTACTGTGCTATCGGAGAGTTCTCAACGGTACATGGCCTAGAACTTTCATCATCACATTTTATAAGCCTTGTAATTAGTACTAATTACATAGACAGTCTAAGCAAGCATTTACATACATAATCAATTTTGGCAAACGTTTTAATATATATTTTAGGATAAAAGTATTTTAAAAAGTACAAAAGACATATCGATTCTAAACAAATAAATAAATATATTCAAAGCGGCATAATCAGTAGGTTCTATATATGGTATAGTTAAAATATGTATGTGGCTATCTGGATATATTTAGTTCAAAATACCGTTGTTTATCGTCAAAGACATGTATACAAACTCGCTATTATCGCCAACATTTGAATAACACCTGACCCCCAGCAATAACGTAAATGATTAAGTATATAATTTATAGCCGTGAAGGTTAAAAATTTCCCAGGCATCATCGATTACAACCGACCGAGTAAGCGGTCCAATTTAACTTAGATTTATGCGACCGATCTTGTGGTTATAACCATGGAATATGATTTATGCGATCCATAAACTGTATGAGTACTACCAATACAACTACAGTAATAATATACAAAATAAAATGTTTATTTTACATTCGTGGCTGTAATATTGTGGACTTCCGAAATTTTCTGAAATTAATGCGTCCAGCCTATAAGAAAATTCCGAATCGTAGCCATAATGAAATTTAAAGATATTACAATACTGAAAATAAAACAAACTGAAAGACTGACTTTGTAATCTTGCCCATCTGGCAATAACAATTGTAACATACTTAACTGTATAAATTAAAGACACTTACCAGATAAATTTAATACTACTTCTCCAAGGAAATCATTAGCCTTGAATCTGTCATAATCCCAGACAGTGATTTCTAGAGTTTTATTTCTCATTTCCTCAACATGCACGTTTGGAAAGGCGCAAGTCTCTTTCCATTCCGGATTGAGCGTGCGAGGTATATGCTTTGTGCGTCTTTTATTGTCTGAGCTGCGAGCAATAATTTGATAGAAATGAACAACGTTAGCAATTTAATTCAATTATATATCTACATCGATTGTACAAACAAATTGAAATATGAAATTATAGATATTGTTATAAAATTTAATGAATGCTGTAGAGTTTCACATTTTAGCTATCACTCAATTGTACCCTCAAACCACATATAAACTGGCAATTTTCACCGAAAGAATGAACATTACAAATCATTGATATATGCCATTCATTGAGAGATCGATAACATACATGAAAAAGACATCTAAAGGTGTCACCATTTAAAATTTTATTCGGCTAATATCAAAATCTTCTTTTTTTTAAATCATGTATAGCTGTATTTCCTTTTCAAACTTATAAGTGATAGCTAAGTGATTGCATATCGTTCTCAGGACCTGATTGTATGTATAACAATGAGTGAGGGCGCACTCTCTGAAGCTATACATCTCCATTAGCCTTTAAAGAAAGTACATTGGTTACGTGTTTATGACACGCGAGCGTCAATTTCAAATATATCCATCAAATACGTTATTGAAGTGCTTAAAGTTTTTGAAAGACTACGCCTAAACGTGTATTTTATACAACAAACACACATGGATGCTAGCGCATATTTTAGAGGAGTGTCTGGTGAAGGCAACTTTTTTTCATATTTTCGTTTCATGATGTGCTGGCGGGAGAACGAGCGAGGTTGTGTTATCTGTAATCAAGTATAAGCCCTTGACCGTTCTTTGGGCGGCAACACTTGATGATGCTCCCATCTGTATTTGTGAGTGTCCTTAGAATAATAAGTGTATGTATTGTTTGTATTATGCTGTTGTGGTGACTCTTTAAGATCACTTTGAGTACAATCAGTTTTGTATAGAATTGTCCTTTTGGATGACATATTAAAAGTTATCTTAAGAAATAAATGACTAGGTGTTCATTTTGATAAATCTTCAAGATTTTAAGATGATCTGAATAGAACAGTTAATTGAGTTATGTGGGTATCTAGCTATTTCGAGCCATACTTAGGTATTTCCACTTGTGATCTTTTTAACCATAGTAAAATTGGGACATTAAAATAAAATGAATCTTTAATTTAAATTAATAAAGTGTAGTTCAAAACAAATGACTTGTGCAAATGCATGTTTAATTAAAACATGTTTTTACACACCCCTAAGTTATACAGGTATTCTTACTTGCACTGATAAAACTCGGGAAAACAAATAGAACAGAATAAATAATGGCCTCTAATTGCACTTACTATTGCATTAATCAGGTGTCATGAAACTTACTTCGGTATAAAACATGGTTATAATTTAACCATATAATAAACATCTTAACACATTACTTCGTACTAATTATTACACGCGCTAATGTAAAGAAAGGGGGAATATTAGAAACATAATTGTCAACAGTGTAATAAATATAAAATGTTTGATGATATAATGAACACAAACACGATTCCGTAACATGGATAATCATAACGAAAACATACGGAGCAAATACATACCATCGTCCTGGAAGGAGGTAGATTTTCACAAACGGATCAGATAGTCCGTTCAAGTCTTTTGGAAGAAGATTGCGTGCCTGTATGACACCAACTCGAAATTCATGAGTTCCTTCATCGTGTGATAGTTGAAGCTACAATCATTAAACGAATGCGACTGGTTGAAAAATTAATAGATAAGATTCGAATCAACATAAGAACTTAAACTAACAATGCAACATTAAAGTTAATGCTGAGCGTTTTTAAATCAATTTTGTTATGACGTTTAGTGTATGTACTAGTATCTTATTATTAAAATGTTCTTGTTTTCGATACAGTCAGATGTATATGCACAAGTGGTATATAGACTGAATGGAACAGCTAACCTTCCACTACTTTATTTCTAATAACTTCATCAAAATATTTAATACTGGTATTAAAATTTGTTTATGACATTCATAGACAATTGTGAATTGAATGTACATAGCCTAAAGTTCTTTCTTATTCCAAATTCCAAAGACAAAATACATAAAGTGTAAGGTACATACACTGTCAGGTGGCGGATAAGCTGTTTAGTTTAGTATATATAACCTTGATTTGTCCGCTTGAAGTATTCGAAGGGTCCTCAATGGCAGAAAAAATACTTAGTAATGTCTAAGGATTACCTACATCTCATAACTGCTGAAGACGTGTGTTCAGTCCAAGTCTAAACACATTAGGAGACTGACAAACTATGCCAGCTACGTAAAACAGAAGGACGGTGGTCCTTACGCAAATGCATTCTGAGTTTGCTCTACACCAATGAAACCAAAAGCAATGTATATAATATTATATGTTTAAATCAGACGACTTCCTTCATTTTATTACAATTAAATGCACTATGAAAGTATGTATTATATGTATTTGTACTGTTGTGGTGGATGATTTATATGAATGCTAAATCTCCTGTTAAACTTTTTTATCTGAAAACGATGCTGAGCACCATGCAATAGCATGTATATTTATTAAACCAATAGAAAAGTTCATACTGTGAAAATACATTAAACAAAGAGTGAAACCATATAATAATGTGAAATTTAAACACTTGCAAATTGCCATACCTGTATGTCTCCCATCTGTCTGTCACCTCGACTGGATCCCCTTTCCGACTGCAAAACATAATATCAAAATCTTAAACACCGGGTCAGACGTTGCCATTCAATATGCTCTTTTAGAGGATGCCAAATAATTATGTAAACGATGATGTGTGAGGCTTTAACAAGATGAAATTGAAATTAATCTTAAACTATTGAAATCGACGAGTAATTATAATATTATTTAAGACAAACTGCAAACTACTGTGTCGTCTGATCTTACAAGAAAATTATGAAAACATTCTCATTTGACAGTGGCGCTCAGCATTAAGAGGACAGTTCTAAGTCTGGTCGGCCCGGTGTCAGTATAATGTGACTGGGTGGGGTATCATACCACGTGTCTGCGGCATGATACTCCAGTGTGACAGCGCTCAGAATACTGTCTCAATTAGACACCGTCGCGATATGACTGCAAAATTGTTGAAATCGACACTAAACACCATACAACAATCATTCGACAGGTGCAGAAAGGAAACAACTCTAATGAAACTATTTTGTTTTGCGAAGTCGGTTGTTTGCCTGAGTGTTTGTTTTATTCGCAATAAAAGCAATGGTATTAAAATAAATTTGTTCTATCGGCCCGAATAATGAATATTTAATTATATTGATCTTCTGCACATCATCACCGCTTTGCAGTTGCATTGAAGGTTGATTTCCGACATTAAAATGTCTTAATTCTCAATCTTTACTTTTCATATCGATAACTTGTATAGTTAATTTCATGGTAAAACTAAAATAAACTACTAGCGACGAATGTAAGCATTATAGCCAGGTCAAAGCCGGAGACCATACTAAATTTAATTGGGCAATATATTTGTTTGGTCCCCAGTATTCGGCTATATCGTATTTCATTCATGGTTTATTTATGATAAATACTTTGTGTCGGTGTCCAACATCATTATTTTGAAGCAAAGTCTCATTTGTCCTCCCAAATCAGTTTTAAGCATTAAATACTTAGTTAATTTTAAACATAAACACACTTTGGTGTAAAGAAGTCAATGCGAGTAGTTTTGTAAATCAATGAGGAGTTCATTTCTCTTTTGTGTCACCTTTAAAGCTTTGAACAGAATCAAAGTTACTTGAGGAAAAAATCAAAGTACCGATTTGAATACACATTTAAACCAAATATATGTTTTTACCTTTTTAATGTCATCTTCAGATTCGGAACTCTTTCTCTTTGTTAGTTCAGATGTGGATGCTGATAATCCTCGTCTTGATGTTCGTCCTGGTGGTACCTTCGAGGGTGAAAGTTGTTGCCGGTCATCTATTCCGGCGTGTTGGGACATCCTTATGAAATCGTCAAAGGAGTTCTTTGCTTCAGAAACCTCCGGTTGCCGCTCTGCAGAAATTCTTGGTTTGTTTTGCTCGTTCAATCGATGTTGTGAGCGGGTGTCTAACGATGTTGATGACTTGTTTCTATGCGGAGTATCGGGAGTTTGAGAGCGTCTAAAGTAATCTGATGAGGACGGAGTAAGTCTTTGCTGTGAATGATTGGTCGGTCCAGCCTGAAGTTGGCTATAACTTCCATGGTGTTTTTTACTGTCAGACACCACTGAAGCCGTTAAGGATTTTGTGTTTCTATTTCTTGCCACTGGGGATAATTTTACAGAAGCTGTAGCAGTCGCTATTGTCCTTTTGTTGCGCGAATGTTGATCTGAAGACGTGGAAGTGGGTTCTGAAAGTGGGGAACTACACCCTGAAGATGCACTAGCTGTGTTGTAGTCGTGTTGGGAGGAAGAATGTGAAATACTTGGTGACTCGTCTTCTTCTATTCCTTCTAGTTTGGCTGCTAATTGTGATGGGTCAATACCTTGAGACGACTTTCTTCTTGTATCTATACATAAACGACATATATGTAATATTTTGTTAAAAATATGATTTATGATACATTGATACCAACGAATTTATTCATTTAAATCATAAAATATAATATAAATAAATTCAGTGGTCTATTTTACGGTGCTCTAAAAATCATTCTACAAATATACTCATTTATTTAGTTAAATTAATGACTCAATTAAAGTATATTATTAACTGATTCTCTGATAATACACATTAGGTAACGAATACTATAAATTAATACCAGCCTGTCATTCTAATATAACTTAAAGCAGCTGTTATGGTATCAGCAACATTATTCTAAGCTACTTACGTTTGTGCCCTTGGTACATGAAAAGTTTATGACCACGACACGATATATCTTTGACGAAGGAATAAGATACAGATAATATATTTACACCTAAAAGTACTCCGCGCGTACTAAAAGTAATGGGTGTTTGCCAATCTCGATCAAAATGCCTTATGTAAAAATCTTTATCAGTTACTTGTTGATAGACGGTGATTCTGCTTGAATTTATATGTATGATTCTGGGGACTCCATCAACCAATAATATTGAATGCCATATAAAGCTGTAACATATACTGTGTTGAAGGTTGCGTTTAAAATATGTTTCACCTGTTTCTTCATCACTGTCCAGATTATCATATGACGAATGGCAGCTTGGCGCCTGTGCCGTGGTATCTCCGAGCACTTTCTTAGTTATGTAATTCCTTAAATAAGAAAGTATGTGTCAAACAAAAGGCATAGCTTTTCAATGCAAACATACAAACAGTGATAAAAAGGGGTTATTTATTGATAACGGTCAGTGAGCCCAAGGGCCACTGAAGCAATCACACCAATGCACGCTTTTAACCCCTTGTCATATCAACAACATAAAGAAAACTGGACACTGATCTTTCAAAAATATTATAAGGCAAAATTCGTTTTTGTTCCAACAAATTTTGGCATCTACATTTAATATGCTTTGCATATCACGTTTCAAATGTTGATGGCGTTTCATTTATAATGACATTAAATAAAAGTAGTGTCATTTTCAAGTATATGACCCTTCTGGTGACCCTTCTGCTTAAATAGTTCACTTATCTGCAAACATCAAACTTTCCCCGGCGTGTAAAAAGCGTTTCTGTGTGCCGGTTCTAACAATGATTAATGATAAACAACTGAGTTTTAATGTTTCAGCTGTAGATCAGTCATTCATTTAAAACAGACTTCCGCAGTACATAGTACATGTACATGCAACGATGCCAGCTAATCGAGATCGGCAAATCGCGTGTGCTATATGTAAACTCATAACAGAGGAAAGTCACGTACACCATGTCAACATTTACTTTAACTGTCAGATATGTAAGGTAGGGAATACCTAACTGGTTATATATGGCTCAGTAATTATCGGCTAAAATAGTTACAATCACCTAGTAAGCAGACTCTTTAAATTGTTTAAAACGTTCTTATCTCCCTTTACCACCTATTCAATAGTTTTAATAATATTTATTTATATGTTGTTGTTACTTGAAACCAAACCCGTTGCAGCCTTATATACATATTGTATTGATTTAGATGTCATACTTGTATCATTACGTTTAGTGTAATTAGCAGAAAGAATACATAACCTTGTTATCTGATAGTCAATTAGGCTAAAATCTGAATTTTCAATTTCATGCAAATTTTAGAGCAATTTTAAGTAATTTGAAAGGCGTTTCTTGCAACATCCATATACTATTGATAACGCTTGATTTTACGAGAGAGAAAAAATCAGATTCCGCCCGTTTTATTAATACAACAATAACACGTGTAAAGCTATTCCATGCAAACAATTGAACAAATCATCAAGACTGTATATATGAATTTGACCTTGTGTTTCTTATCCCATGAACAGTATTATGTACATGAACCATAAATAGAGACTGATAACGTATAATTAGACATTGATATTTGAAAAGAGTGGCCTTACGGTCGTATCACTAGTTCTATTTCTCCGTTAGGCTGCGATATTATCTGCTGTACTTCTTCATACGATCTGTCAGACAGTTCCATTCCATTCCATTCCAAGATTTGATCGCCTATCGTATGAAAGTATAGAATTACAGTTTGTAAAATAACTGTTGAATTATTATAGGTTTTAATGATTCGTATATTATGCGGTGAAAACTCGCCCAAAGGTAACGTCTTAGCCTGAAAAAAACGAGAGACATTTAGAAAAATCTATTATATGTAATATTGGCAATACTTAACAAGTGCATAATTTCTTCCGGTCTGTGGTGGCTAACATCTTCGTTAGGACGATCATTTCCTAGTTCTTAACACATGAAAACATAGAAAAAAAAATGTAATTAATCGGATTGAAAGAATAACAAATTGCAGTTTTTTATTGCACAATCTCTTCTACAATTGTATATGTTCATATCTGTATATAAATTATGCTACACATATGCTTACATTTGTATATGTTTTTATTGTTTTTTAATTAACAATCTTGAAAGTAAAATTCATTCCAGTTTTAAAATTATTATTTGTGGCTCGAAACAGGCTTTAGCATTTTTAATCAGTTAACAGCTCTGTTTTGAACAAGCATGACTAGTATGTAAATTATTACGGATTTTATTTAATCATCAAATTATTGATAAGATTTTTCGAGTCGGTGCCAGAGCTTATGATTTACATGTATTACACTTTATTAAACTAACAATTCAATATTGCTTTAACTATTCGTCGTGTGTGTATCACTTAGTTACCTTGTTTTCAATTCTCATGTTTCATTTTACACGTGCTCCGAGCAGACATTTTCTTAATCAAAATATTTCTGCCATAATAAATATCAAGAGCGTGCTTGATGTTATAGTTTGTGACTATTCCATGTTTCTAGATGCTTAATCAGATTTGTTTATAAATAGACGGCGAGTCATTTATGTGCCGGCTAGGTCGATTCCACTTAGAACTAATTATGCATAAATGACCAACAAATGTGTTCAGGGCATCAGGTGCATCAGGAGTCATACTGGACAGTTTCTTGTGATATAATGTAAAGAGCAAACACCGCAACGAAATATGTCACCTTATTGACAATGTCGTCAAAGTAAATATCAGGAAATAATTAATTGATAACCTATGGCATGTTTATAAAAGTTTGACTAAAGTGAACATAATATGAACGTGTCTTTTCGTGTTGAAAATACTGAATTTGAAAACGAAATAATACATCATTGAAAGAGACAACGCACAATTAATACATTGTGCGACATAAAATATCCTTAATTGCTCGGCAGAGATGTCTATTACAGCTATTTGTTATTTATTACAATAAAATACAGACAATAGCTATAAATTTTATAATATCTGATAATATCATAGAAAATAGGTCTGGTAATATGCCTATAATTCATAATGACTGCTAAGTATTGATATGTCAGTTTGTGATTAGGGCCAACAGCAGTGTTTGTTTGCTCTTTCCCAATCGTAGTTGTCAAAATTGGATAGGTACTGTCGATTCATTGTTCGTTGATAATTGTTCATCTTTGAACGATATACTATTAGGTAAAACGGGTAAATACGATTCGAATACAAACAATTTACTATTAAGTTCATATACTTGTCTTACCTGTGTGTGTGATATAAAGTTAATTTTGTGTTAACAACCGTTCTCAAATAAAAAAAATAGATTGTAGATGGGGATTTTTTTCCAGTGTAAAAATATATTACACAAAATAATGCCATGCACATAATGTATCTGCCTCGGTGAAAAAAAATGACTGTCTCCAAAATGTGTAAATTGTTTATAACACGTTTTTATTATGGACAATACTGTTTTAAATGTTACATTAAAGTAGTGATAAAACATTGGTGATTTCCAACATGTTATTTGAAATTTGTTTTATTCTATATCTTCTATACCCGGCCTTTAAGGTCTGATTAACAAAATGATCCAATGAATATTCACAAATGTTACGTACCCTCATTAACCTCGCCGTGTAACTGATCAGCCACGCCCCCTTTATAGATTGCCGTAACATATGCGCCAACCTCTGCAGTACCTGGTGCTGCCTTGCCTCCAACTATTTTCATGCCGATCGAATTACCAGGACGCCCTTTTTAAAATTAGAATAACCATATATCAAATGCATAGTGTAAAACTTAATTTCGCTTTGGTTTGTTTTGTTATAAGAATGAAAATATTGATATCACTGAATATAAACCCGTATGTCAAATAGACAGAAATATTAGTAATTAGAAAGCGAACGGTAGTGCAATGGACAGAATGTTGTTCACTTACACCAGAGGTGGTGTGTTCGATTCCAGGCCCACCATGTTAGGCTTGCAAAACGCAACAATAAGTAGTATTGGTTCTACTCTGTAAACAGTCTCGAGGGCGCTTACTATAAACTCTGACTTTCTTTTGCAAGTAAGCTTAAATAAATAAGTTAACAGAAAATATATTTACATTATTATCAATAAGGATTAGTTTTATGAAACGATTCGCAGACGAACAATAAAAATTGTATTGTTAATGGGATTTAACGCCATTTCAACATAGTCCAGGTCATACTCGTGTATGGCATATCCAGTTTCATTGTTGGAGGAATAATTCAGAATGAATTTGAATACAACCATCATTCTTCCGCAGGTATCTGGCAAACGTTCTCACATAAGGTTTTCGGAGCGAGCGGAACTCGAACCTACGACCTAGCGAGGAGAAGTAAGTGGTATTGAGACGATGACTTGGACCACTCGACCATGGAGGATCCTTAATATAGATATACTGTAACAGTAATATTTGGCTATGTCGAAGACGTTGGACCAAAAATGGTTCGTTGTATGTGATTTTTCTCAAGATCAGTATATGGAATTCCAAACTAATCTATATTGTATCCGTTATAAACTTACATCACAAGGTTGGTACAGTTGTCTGCACACGACAGCAATGAAAATACATGTATAGTTCGGAAGTAATGAATGCCAAACAGTAACTTTTTTCCCAATATATTATGTATTGAAAACCAGCATTAGGGGTATTGTCAAAATGTTAGTCTCATTTATACCTTTGGAGTATTTTTCCTTCGGGTCTGATGTTAACAGTATACGTTTGACAGGAAAATCATATTTCTTCGGTTTTGTAGGCTGTGGCTGAAACATAGGAAAAATTAAAGAAAATATAACTCGTAAGACATATCCGATAATAAAGCTTACATTAATGTAAAATATGGCAATGAAAGTGTCAGACAGACATATTTGGTGCCTACACTCACGCTATTCCTCTTGATCTGTTTCATAAAAAAATAAAATAAATATTGTATACTCATAATAACGTGTTATATGATGTTCGGTATGTATTTTGATGCCATTTTCTAGTGCTATTATCGATTTTGGTGTATGTGTTGTTGTTTTTATAGAGTTTGTTTTGTCGTTGTTGTTTTCTTGGTAATAAGTCGTATGCGTTCACATCATACATATATGTATATTGCTTTATTTCTAAGAGGATATTCTGGTGGGGACACTTTTAGTGACATTGTCTCATTTTATGATGTGACGACTTGAAGAGAGTGAAGTTTGATCCATCTGTGACCACTGTCCAGGTTCTTACTACTTATGTATTTGTTTAAGTATTTTATTCAAAAAGCTTATTTATCAATCTATTGATTGTGTTGGTTCTGTAATAACGACCTTTAGTGGATTATTCTTCAATCTACTGATTGTGTTGGTTCTGCAATAACGACCTTTAATTAATCAATTTTCAATCTATAGATTGTGTTGGTTCTGTAATAACGACCTTTAATTGATTATTCTTCAATCTACTGATTATGATGGTTCTGTAATAACGACTTTTAATTAATTAATTTTCAATCTATTGATTGTGTTGGTTCTGTAGTAGCGTCCTTATATTGATTATTCTGCGTGTTGGTTCTGTAATAACGACCTTTAATTGATTATTCTTCAATCTACTGATTGTTTTGGTTCTGAAATAACGACCTTTAATTGATTAATATTCAATCTATTGATTGTGTTTGTTCTGTAGCAGCGATATTGATTATTCATCAATCTACTGATTGAATGGGGTTTAACGCCATTTTCAACACATTTCAGGTTATATATGGCATATCCAGTTTTACTGGTGGAGGAAGACCTCAGACTGAGTCAGACTGAGTAGAACCACCGTCCTTCCGCAAGTAACTGGAAACTTTCTCACATAAAGATTTTGGAGCGAGCGGGACTCGAACCTACGACCATAGCGGATAGAGGTAAGTGATCTTGAGACGGCGCCTTAGACCACTCGGCCACGGAGGACCCTCTACTGATTGTGATGGTTCTGTAATAACAACCTTTAATTTATTAATTTTCAATCTATTGATTGTGTTGGTTCTGTAATAACGACCTTTAGTTGAATATTCTTCAATCTACTGATTGTGTTGGTTCTGTAATAACGACCTTTAATTAATTAATTTTCAATCTATTGATTGTGTTGGTTCTGTAATAGCGACCTTTAATTAATTATTCTCTAATCTAAATTGTGTTGGTTCTGTAGTAGCGTCCTTATATTGATTATGCATCAAACTACTGATTGTGTTGGTTCTGTAATAACGACCTTTAATTGATTATTCTTCAATCTACTGGTTGTGTTGGTTCTGTAATAACGACCTTTAATTAAGTATTCTTCAATCTAGTGAGTGTGTTGGTTCTGTAATAACGACCTTTGATTAATTAATTTTCAATCTATTGATTGAGTTGGTTCTGTAATAACGACCTTTAATTGATTATTCTTCAATCTACTGATTGTGTTGGTTCTGTAATAACGACCTTTAATTAATTATTCTTCAATCTAGTGATTGTGTTGGTTCTGTAATAACGACCTTTAATTAATTATTCTTCAATCTAGTGATTGTGTTGGTTCTGTAATAAGTTTTGTTGTGTTGTAGCGTCCTTTAATTGATTCGTTTCTTGATGAACATTTTCTTATATTTGCTCCTGATAAAAAATAATCCTTTAAAGTAAGATTTGGTTTTGAATTTGTTCGTCAGACTTACAAAACAATAACTCCAGTTGCGCTTTTCTTTCTATTAATGCATTTATACAATTAGATATACTTGATTTATTGTTTGAAATTTATTTTGATAACAACATGTTATATGGGTGTATTAATATATGTCTGTATTCTGTTTTACTTCACTAGTGTTGTCGTATTTTGCCGTTTGTGTATGTTTTCTTGTTAAAAGTTGTATTCGTTTCTATGTCCGTGTTTGGAGACGTTTTTCGACCCCCTTAGAGCATCAAAATGCTTTCATGTTTCATATACACAGAGAACTGATGCTCTAAGGAGTACGATGTTTAAATCAAAATACAAAAAAAAATTCATTGTGATCATGTTGTCGTAAGTTTCGCTGGTTTAATGGAAAAAAACAGTTGATAAAAATATAATGGAATAAGAATGGGTTGTTTTGGGGTTTTGTTGGTGGGATGGGAGGGAGGTGGGGTCAATGGGGTTTAACGCCATTTTCAACACATTTCAGGTTATATATGGCATATTCAGTTTAACTGGTGGTGGAAGACCTTATTCAATTCAATTCAAATTTATTCAGGTCAGACTGAGTAGAGCCTGCGTCCTTCCGCATGTCACTGGCAAATTTTCTCACATTTAGTTTTTGGAGTGAGCGGGACTAGACCTACGACCTTAGCCTAGAAATGTTAGTGATCTGGAGACGGCGCCTTAGACCAGTCGGCCACAGAGGACCCTGAATAAGAATGTAACCAATGCCGTCCTTTTGATGAAAAGCACGTAATACGACGTCTTTTTATTTACTTAGACGAGATTGATAATGATACAATAATCGATTTTCGATAATGTTAGAATAATAATACAATAGTTAACTAGGTGGCACTCCATATTAAAATACTATACGGGGTAACCCATGGTAGCAATGAATGATGTCCAAACTATGCTTAATTTTCGATTGACAAACAATTTTGAGAAATGAAAAAGATAAGCACGTAGAACTTTAAACACTCATATCTTTTTATATTTGTTTTGTTTGTGTGTTGTTGGTTTAGTTTTTTTTTGTTTTTTTTTGTGGGATTTTTTGTTGTGTTTTTTTTGGGTTTTTTTGGTGGGGGGGGGGGAGTTTGTGTTTTAATGGGTTTTAACGTCATTTTCTGTCAAGAGATTTCATGTAATATATGGCATATCTAGTTTTATTGCTGGACAGAAGCTGAGTAGAACTACCGTTCTTCATCAAATAACTGGCTCACTCCCTCACATAAAGTTGTGCAGCGGGCGAGACTCTAACCTATGGTTTTGAAGTGAGAGGTAAGTGACATTGAGACGGTGCCTTAGACCTCTCGGACCCTTTTATATTTGTGTAACAAGGATTTCTTAATAAGAATTCAATATTTTTACTGACGTTTTTATATATTTATGCTTGCAGTTCCTTTCTTAATGGAATATAAAGAAATACAAAAGTACCTGTTTTTTCCTCTCTAGTTGCTTGAGTATGGTCACTCCACCCTCTGTCATGTGTTTCATGATGGGTTCGTCAGCATCGACACTATTGTCACTCTCTGCACGATACATTCCGTTCATTAAATCTAGCAATATCCCAGTCGAGATTAAAATGAAATTTACATTCAAAGTGTAACACAGAGAAGTTTACTTCCGGAAATGATATTGCTGATTCTTTTTCGTGTTTATTTATAAAGAGATAGTCAAAAGAATAGATTTATATAACAAGAAAATAAACAATATATCGAGGGTCGACTGCAGGCTGGTGTATTTTCGTCTAAACATATATATCCCCTTATTTACACAATTTGTGATACCATACAATTGACATAATAATTAACGGGTCCGGTCCACATAAAATTTGTAAATAGTTAGATGAGACTTTTTACGACACACCGAACTAGCTTTGGAAATGTATGAAAACAATACAACGGAATGATAAAGTTGTAATTGTATAACAAATATGCATGTGTACTTCAATAGCATGTAATACTTGTTTGATGTGTTAATTGAAAAGTGCTCCATTAAACCCTCGATATATAAAGTTTATATAGATCTTCTGAGAGAATCTTTAGAAAATACAAAGTCAAATGAAAATAGGTAGAAAATCGAGATAAAAACGAGATTAAAACTATTTAGATTGAGAATAACTACCAAAACCCGTTCATACTTGTAGAAGATTCGAAACATATAAATGCAAAGGTGTGTGAGGTTCCAACAGATAATGTATTGCTACTGGCGTATTGTGAAATGTTTACATTTAAGCAACTATATCATATAAGTGCAATTATTAATTATCATGATTTTATTATGTGCAGTGATGATACACATATCTCGCGCTTCTAGAAATGATGAAGTAGACAATATCTAAATTATTCTCGTTTTAGTTGGACGAATATGCCATTACTCGACTTCGCTACTGTCAAAAGGTGCTGGCTCTCTTCAAACGTTTATTTCTAACCAATCATTGACTTTAAAATTTGTGAAATTTCCTCTCAAATTAATTTGAATGGTAGTTTTTTTCATGATTCCAGATGCAATCAAAGAATGATATATTCCAATATGGTGTCAAAAGAGAAAATAAAGAGTTGTTATTCAATTAATTCGCAATTTGTTTTCATTTGTAATATATTCCAGGTCGAGTATGGTTAATATGAAATATTAAGTCCAATTTTCATTTCATTAAAACACACTCTAAAACCCATTCTATCGCAAGTACATGCACATATATTGACATGAAAATCCACATTTGTTTAATTTCCCTAGAAGACGTAACAAAGCATCAATGAAAAGAAACGTAAACATAGATGTGTCGTAGATATGAATATGTCACAGTGCTTAATGTTCAGATAATTATACAGAATAAAAAGACAGATTAATGGTACTAACTGCACAAGAGACGCAATTTAAAGTAAAACTAATATAGTGAATATACTGTTAAATAACGCTTACACAATCATGTGATTAAACATAGTATAAATTTTGATGACCCTACCGTCGACTCCAACGTTGAATTCTGCAGATACGGGTCTACTTCCCGACCCTATATCATGGATGATTTTCCTGGATCTTGCTTTGACGTCGGACAACAGCGGCATTGCTGGTGTTGACTCGGACGGTGGACTCGATTCTGTATCTGATACTGAGCGATTGTTGTTTTCAATATCTGATCTGCGACTCGTAGGAATATTTGGCAGAGTAGCACTGCTCGATATCATGGTGTCCTTGCCCATGCTTACATTACCTGTAGAATAGGAATAAGTGTCTAAGTTCGTTTTTGTTAATTGAGGCACAAAAGCACTTTTTTCTCCAAAATCTGCACTATATAAGAACGGGGATGAAAAAGAGGACAAATCGTCGAATCTTTGTCTCATTAGTTCCTCTTGTTTGTGGACGAGGTATTCCGTTGAACTGTAACTTGTCTGATTTTGGCAATTCGCTTTATAAGGTAAAGAATCGTCTTCATCATCTATGGGTTTAATTATACCTGTAGGAATGGGACGCGGAGGAATATAAGGGTTGTTAATACGGCTAGAGATTTCATCACAACTGTGTGCTAATTGTTTGTTTGTATCACCTATACTTGAACGCGCTTCTTTTAATTGTGCTTGTCTTTCAGCTAATTGCTTTTTACGTTTTTCTATTTCGAACTGCAACTCACGTCGCTTTTCCTCCCTTAATCTGTAATCCTCGTCATCAGCATTTACTGGTAGGTTTCCTTCTGAATGACTAGAAATTAAGTGAGGAGAAGACGTTGATCCTTTGCTTTTGTCTAATGTTTCGGAGGATTGAGCATGACTAGAATAAAACAGTGTGGCATAATCTGACGTTTTAACTTTTCTGTTTTTAGTTACTGCACTTTGTATAGGTTCTGAGCGAGTACTGTCAGTATCACTAATACCAGATTGAGAACTATCATCGGCTGTTCTACAACTCCTAGTATCGTCTAGTGGTATAATTTGCATTTCAGATTCAATGTCTTTGTCTTCTTTTATCGGTGAAAACTTTGCTATCATTGGATCTGACGATTGTCTTTTATGTCTCGCTCGTCTATTTATAAGCTGAGGAGATGTTCGTGAATTTGACGAATTGCGTTTTTTACCATTTGATCCAGAAACGGACATGTTTGATTTATTCGCTGATCTACTCTTATCGACACCTAGTTTCAATTCACCAAGTTGAATTTTTAAAGCATGAAGTTCTTCAAATTCATCTATTTTCCTTCGTCGTCCTTCAGTTACTCTTCGCAACTCCTCTTGCAAGCGTTTCTTTAAACCTTTCATTGCATTTGTAATTGGTGCACCGTATATGTTTATTAACGAGTCAATTATTTCATCAGTGTCATCAAAATATTTTCCCATTTCTTCAGATTTAGTTCTTGCCAACTCGAGGTCTGGTGGAATATTTACTTTTAAAATGTCTTCAGGTCTATATCCTTCCAATGTTCCATTATTCGAGGCTGCCATTGTCAGATAATTCCCATTGCGTTTATCAAGAGACGGTTTGTCCAGGTCATTTATGTTTTTCTTTCTTGTAATACGTGCAACCTCTCGATCGTCCTCGTTCATTGAAGAGTCATCACTGGCAGAAGACGTTCCTGCCTTCTTACGTACCATTTTCGAATCAGCTTTGGGGTTTGGCTTACGTGGTGGAACTGGTCGTTGTTTAGCCTTTGGATTGTGGGACGACTCTTCATCCGATGGAATTGGTGGTAATTTGCGACGGACCTTTTTCATATCTTTCTGTTTATGGTCTCTGGCCTGGGCAGCTTGTGTTTTATTTTTGGTATAATGAGACGGCGAGTCCTGTAATTAAAGTAAAAGATAACAATTTCGTAAAATACAATGTAGAGCATATTTTTTACTTTACAGGAATGCTTCTAAAATATATTGTCACCAACCGACTATTACTGCTGATTTACCTACATGTTGTTGTTTTTAAGTTGTATTTATGCATGAGTTTCTCTTGTCTTTTAACTTTCTTTCATTCCGTTCATAGTAAATGAGTATATCATCGCTTCAGTTTAAATTGCGCCTACATATTTTCCACATAATGTAAATGACACGGTTTCACCGGAGGGGACTCTAAGTTTAATTTGAACCTGTCCGTGTTTCTATCAGTGTCTGTCCGTCCAATGTCCATTTAAAAGTCTGGATCATGCTATAGCTTAAAAAGTAGAATCAGAAATCTGAACATAATGTTGACGGACGGCAATAAGGATATCATGCAAGTTGTTTTAATTTATTCGGCTAGGCTAATATTGTGTTTGCTATTACAATGAAATATGCCAACATATGGATCCTGTGATAACTGCAAAAGTACTTAAGGTAAAGTCACGACACGAAACTGCACATTGTGATAGAGGTCGGGCAATGAAGAGATCATGGATGTTATTTTAATTTCCGGTTGGACCCTTATTTTGGTTGCTGTGGCGACAAGCATGTGAAAATTGTATCAATATCTGAATCCTGTGATAGATTAGTAGGTACGTAAGACTCGTGAAACTTACACGACAATGCAGTGCAATTAGGAGGTTTCGCCGTTGTTTAGATTTAGGTCAAACCAGTATTTTGGTTGTCTTGGCAACATTTATAAGGATCATGTGATATCTTAAAACTAAAAAAGAAATGTCATGGAAATAGAGAGGATTGAGAAGACTATGCAAATTGATTTGATTTTGAGATGGGGGCCAATAGATCGGTTGCCATGGCAACATAAATATATCAAAAACATGGTGCCAAAATCTTGATCTAATGGTAACATAAAGCAAAATTAAGGTATACTGGTGATAGAAACACTGAGGAGATATGCATGTCATTTTGAGACTCTATCTTAAATACGTTTTAAAACGGACATCGGACTAGTTTTTTCAACTTCATTTAGCTATTCGACTTGAAAAACACACCAATTTGGGATGTTGTGTTGACCTGCAATACAACAGCATTTTGATTCTTGGTGTCATTTTAACTGTTTTCATAAACAAAAACGGAGTTTTATATTTAATGGTATTTTTGTGACGTCGAATGGAGTTTTAGATAGAATTTTGTACACATGTATGTGACAAAAGAAATATGTTAACATATAATAAATATTTGTAATGAAAATGATACGCGCATTCATTAATTTAACTCATTTCATTTTAATTACTTTTAGACTAAATTAAATATTGTCCTATAACCATGCACCCTTGATATATCAAAGGATGACATAACAAACTTACGAAATAAACTTTGGTCAAATCAATTGTTTTTCCCTATAAATTAGAATCCATGATATTGCCATCTAACATGAATGTATATTTAATGAAAAAGATAACTAGAATACTACAGTGATATATTTTATACAACGTGTGTTAGTCTCATCTTCTTTGCGTTTCTTTTGCCTCACCTAATAAACTTTGTATGAACATTTACTAACATAGTATTCGCTATAATATTTATATGTACTGGCAAGCTCGACGTATACATTATAAGACAATTAGATACTTGAAATGGATTTTGCCTTTTTAAACAATGCATTAGTAACATGACAATGACAACAAAGTAAAACAAACGCACCGTTAAAAGGAAAATAAAAATCTCATTAGTAAAATAGAACTGAACCTTAGCCTATAAAACTCAGTTGACTTATTGTCACGCGCGTGTTTCTCTCACGATGGTATCTATTTTCTGGCTGCTTCCGTGATGTGTTAAAATAAAACCCCGATAATCTGAGTATTGATCTCTCTATTCCACGGTCAAAGACAACATGTTTATAGCTGGTAAAAGGAAATATGTCACACTACAATCAAACTGGCGGTAGATATCAAACAAACAGAATGTTATACGCTGACAATATAACTCTACGTGTAGAAACAGTTAAACGAAATAATGTACAAACCGTAGTGTTTCTCTATCACTTCGCGTTCTGTATCATAATCCATACAACATAATTATTTGATGCAAACTAATGATACTGCTAGAGAATTTAGATAAAATACAAAAGACAGCTCATCTCTTAATTGTATTATTGGAAACTCCGTATATAACGCTGCCTTTGCGAGTACCTGTCTTTCAAAAATCAATAAGAGTGAAACATAGAGCTGCCAGTATTACACACGCTTCCAGAACGCCCTCGTTGTTTTTGTATCGGAGAAATATCATGGATGCACTCAATTTTCTCCATTTGGCTGTTTTATTAATGAAAAAATGGAATGTAGTCATGAGTCAATAATCAATATTACTATGTAGTGTTTGTTTACCAAGCAGACTGCGTGCAAAACTACTATGTGTCAATACTGATATAAAGCCATATCGATTTGTTTCTTTGAGGCCGTATTTATTTAGATGGCTGGTTTTAGTTTTGTTTTGAAAAGGTTCAGTTTATTCAGCAAGTTTTGATAATGGTTTAATTTCAGCTTGTTCAGTCAGGTTTGGTAACATTTCTATTCCGTTTGTTACATCAAATTTGGTAATAGTATTGTTTTATTTTTTGAAAATAATAATTGTCAAATTACCCCAGTACAAACTTAAACAGAGCAGTAAATATTAGATAATTTCAAAAATTTCGTTATGCTTGTAAGTCTATTAAAAGTATTTGTTCTCGTGGTTATTTTTAGTAATTTTGATGGTACTTTTATTCAATCTCATGCGCAGTTTTTATTAAATTATCTAAACTCGAGACAACGCCATCTTGCGTACATTAAGACTATTTTTAGATGTATTCATCTGGGAAAACTAAAATATGCAGTCGATAAGCCAATCATTGTAACATTGGTTTACTTATTGAATTATCATCTGACATAAACTATTTATGTAATGAATTGTTTCTGAATGGATATGCAATCAATTGCATTTATGAGAGAAAGTATTGCGTTTCTATCTCTATATATTCATCTAAGGACAACCAACGGCATATTACTAGATCACTGACCATTTATAAGATATACCAAAATGTTTTAAATGTGCTGCATACTCTTGAATATTCATAATTGCTTGCTAAAAGTTTTAAATAAATGTTTTATTTTGCCACATCAAAACCAGAAATAGTTAGGAACATTGATACCTGGCCACATCGAAACCAGACTTAGTTAGGAACACTGATATCCGGCCTAATCAAAACAAGACTTAGTATGGAACATTGATATCTGGCCATATCAAAACCAGACTGAGTAAGGAACATTGATATCTGGCCAAATCAAAACCAGAATTAGTTAGGAACATTGATATCTGGCCACATCAAAACCAGACTTAGTTAAGAACACTGATATCTGGCCACACCAATCCATAATTAGTCAAGACATTGATATCTGACCACATTAAAACCAGACTAAGTTAGGAACATTGATGTTTGGCCAGATCTAACCAGACTTGGTTAGGAACATTGATATATGGCCACATCAAAACCAGACTTGGTTAGAAAATTGATATATGGCCACACCAAAACCAGATTTTGTTAGGAACACTGATATCCGGCTAAATTAAAACAAGATTCAGTATGAAACATTGATATCTGGCCATATCAAAACCAGACTGAGTAAGAAACATTGATATCTGGCCATATCAAAACCAGACTTAGTAAGGAACATTGGTATCTGGCCAAATCAAAACCAGAATTAGTTAGGAACATTGATATCTGGCCACATCAAAACCAGACTTAGGTAGGAACTTTGATATTTGGTCACATTAAAACCAGACTTAGTTAGGAACATTTATATTTGGCCACTTCAAAACCAGACTAGGTTAGGAACATTGATATATTGCCACATCAAAAACAGACTTAAAAAAAAATGAACATTGATATCTGGCCTAGTCAAAACCAGACTTAGGTAGGAACATTGGTATCTCGTCACATTAAAACCAGACATGGTTAGGAACATTAATATGTGGCCACATCAAAACCAGATTTAGTTAGGAAAATTGGTATCTGGCCACATCAAAACCAAATTTAGTTGGAAACATTGATATCTGGCCACATCAAAACCAGATTTTCTTGGAAACATTGATATCTGGCCACATCAAAACCAGATTTAGTTGGAAACATTGATACCTGGCCACATTAAAACCGAACTAAGTTTGAAACATTGATTTCTAGCCACATCAAAACCCGATTTAGTTTGGAATATTGATATTTTGCCACATCAAAACCAGATTTAGTTAGAAATATTGAGATATGGCCACATCAACACCAGATTTAGTTGGGAACATTGATACCTGGTCGCATCAAAACCAGAGTAAGTTGGAAACATTGATATCTGGCCACATCAAAACCAGATTTTGATGAACACATTGATATCTGGCCAGATCAAACCAGATTTAGTTAGGAACACTGATATCCGGCCTAATCAAAACAAGACTTAGTATCGAACATTGATATCTGGCCATATCAAAACCAGACTGAGTAAGGAACATTGATATCTGGCCATATCAAAACCAGACTTAGTAAGGAACATTGATATCTGGCCACATCAAAACCAGACTTAGGTAGGAACTTTGATATTTGGTCACATTAAAACCAGACTTAGTTAGTAACACTGATATCTGGCCACATAATAATCAGACTTAGGTAGGAACATTGATAATTATCTGGCAATATCAAAACCAGACTTAGTTAGAAACATTGATATATGGCCACATCAATCCATAATTAGTTAGGACATTGGTATCTCGCCACATTAAAATCAGACTTAATTAGGAACATTTATATTTGGCCACTTCAAAACCAGACTAGGTTAGAAAAATTGATATACTGCCACATCAAAGACAGACTTAAAAAAAGGAACATTGATATCTGGCCTAGTCAAAACCAGACTTAGGTAGGAACACTGATATCTGGCCACATCAAAACCAGACTTAGGTAGGAGCATTGATATCTGGCCACAACAAAACAAGACTTAGTTAAGAATATTGATATATGGCCACATCAATTCATAATTAGTTAGGACATTGGTATCTCGTCACATTAAAACCAGACTTAGTTAGAAACATTGTTATTTGGCCACAACAAAACCACACTTAGTTAGGAGCATTTAAATATTGCCATATTAAAAACAGACTTAGAAAGGAACATTGATATATATCCAAATCAAAACCAGGCTTAGTTAGGAACATTGATATCTGGCCACATCAAAACCAGACTTAGGTAGGAACATTGATATCTGGCCACATTAAAACCAGACTTAGTTAGGAAAATTAATATCTGGTCATATCAAAACCATATTTAGTAAAAACATTGATATCTCGCCAAATCAAAACCATACTTGGTTTGGAACATCGATAACTGGCAACATCAAAACAATATTTAGTTAAGAACATTGATATTTGGCTACATCAAAACAAGACTTGGATAAGAACATTGATATCTTGCAACATCAATCCGTAATTAGTTAAGATATTGATATCTGGCCACATTAAACCCAGACATGATTAGGAACATTAATATGTGGCCACATCAAAACCAGATTTAGTTAGGAAAATTGGTATCTGGCCACATCAAAACCAAATTTAGTTGGAAACATTGTTATCTGGCCACATCAAAACCAGATTTAGTTGGAAACATTGATACCTGGCCACATTAAAACCGAACTTAGTTGGAAACATTGATTTCTAGCCACATCAAAACCCGATTTAGTTTGGAATATTGATATTTGGCCACATCAAAACCAGATTTAGTTGGAAACATTGAGATATGGCCACATCAACACCAGATTTAGTTGGGAACATTAATATCAGGCCGCATCAAAACCAGAGTTAGTTGGAAACATTGATATCTGGCCACATCAAAACCAGATTTTGTTGGACACATTGATATCTGGCCAGATCAAACCAGATTTAGTTAGGAACACTAATATCCGGCCTAATCAAAACAAGACTTAGTATGGAACATTGATATCTGGCCATATCAAAACCAGACTGAGTAACGAACATTGATATCTGGCAATATCAAAACCAGACTTAGTAAGAAACATTGATATCTGGCCAAATAAAAACCAGAATTAGTAAGGAACATTGATATCTGGCCACATCAAAACCAGACTTAGGTAGGAACACTGATATCTGGTCACATTAAAACCAGACTTAGTTAGGAACACTGTTATCTGGCCACATCATAATCAGACTTAGTAAAGAACATTGACATATGGCCACATCAATCCATAATTAGTTAGGACATTGGTATCTTGCCCACATTAAAACCAGACTTAGTTAGGAACATTGATATTTGGCCACCTTAAAACCAGACTAAGTTAGGAATATTGATATATGGCCACATCAATCAATAATTAGCTGGGACATTGGTATCTCGTCACATCAAAACCAGATTTTGTTGGACACATTGATATCTGGCCAGATCAAAACCAGATTTAGTTGGGAACATTGATACCTGGCAACATTAATACCAAACTAAGTTGGGAACATTGATATCTTGCCACATCAAAAATCAGATTTAGTTGGGAATATTTATATCTGGCCACATCAAAACCAGATTTTGTTGGGAATATTGATATCTGGCCACATCAAAATGAGATTAAGTCGGGAACATTGATATCTGGCCACATCAAAACTAAAGTTAGTTTGGGAACATTGATATCTGGTCATATAGTTAGGGCTTTTGGTAAATGGCCACATAGTGAGAACAGTGATATATGGTTTCTGTTTTACCAACATTTTAGTTCAATAATTAAAAGTTTTTATTGGTTATTTACCTATTTAACCAATATCTATGAAACCATAATTATGCAGATTTACTAAAACATGATGAACTGGCTTCGTTTCCTAGATTTAAGCTTTTAAATATTTAAGTCAATGTTTGTGAAACAGAAGCCACATAATTAGGAACATTGATATCTGGTCACATCTAAACAAGACTTGGTTAGGAACATTGCCATCTGGTCATATCAAAACCAGACTTGATTAGGAACATTGATATCTGGTCACATCAAAACAAGTCTTGGTTAGGAATATTGCCATCTGGTCATATCAAAACCAGACTTGATTAAGAACAGTGTTATCTGGTCACATCAAAATAAGTCTTGGTTAGGAACATTGCTATCTGGTCATATCAAAACCAGACTTGATTAGGAACATTGATATCTGATCACATCAAAAATAAACTTGTTTAGGAACATTGCCATCTGGTCATATCAAAACCAGACTTGATCAAGAACATTGGTATCTGGTCACATCAAAAGAAGACTTGGTTAGGAACATTGCCATCTGGTGATATCAAACCCAGACGTGATTAGGAACATTGATATCTGGTCAAATCAAAAAAAAACTTGGTTAGGAGCATTGCTCTGTATACCTTTTTAAACGATCAACACATAACTATGCACAATGAACATAAAATTCTGTTCAACGACAAATACCTCGCCTCTTACGATATACATGAGCAACAGTTACCCTAGATTTGCGTTATCAGTTAATTGGCACCCTGGAACAACATATCTTTTGCACATGATTGGATACAAAATAATATAAATATGACATTCATTCGGATTGATTCTTCTTCTCTGCAGAGAACGACAGTGATCCTTTTCCTATTAAGAAACCACGGGTTGTCAAAATATGTAGTCAACCAATCTGATGACATTCGACAGGGGTTAAACTGCAAAACATAGTTTTGCTCAGGTTTGACAGTTAATGCTTCTCACTCATATATGTACATGACTGCTGAATTCCGACATAGATGATATAATATTGGTACTGTGTATGCCTTACCAAAGGAACGCTTTTTTTTGGCAATTAGTTTTTTCAATAAATAGACATATCGACCGAGCTACACATCCATTCTCTGATTGGTTAATAACTAAGGTGTGTCTAAACAACAAACATTATTTACCAAAGTATTTAAATAACAAATATATTTCTTTCACCGTAAATTATGTCATGTGACATAAAATTCAAAAAATATGAATATATACGGTACGAATTATCAGGACCTGCTTACCAACTGCACCAGGTATTTCCTCTCGTGCTTAAAATTACACGGAAACTACATACTGAAAAATACGTGTACCATATTGTCTTATAAAATAAGAATGGTTCTGCATTATTTTTATATAGGGTTAAGTAATTTTTTAACTGAGACATCGAAATCATTTAAATCTTCATATTCGGGTGCAAATGTCGTAACAGCATAATTAACTCTATTCTAACGCACTTCTGCGTTCTATCTATACATTACTATCGCTGAACCATGTTACTCGAGCGACAAGTGTGTAAATAGTCGAATGACGCATATCAGCAATTAATGCGCTACAAAATTAGTTCCTGGTCAAATTCTAACTCGATCGTTAAACTGTTCAAGATATTGAATTCATCTTTATAAATATTAATTTAATATTTATTAATTTAATTTACAGATATATAGTTAAGTTAAATCGACAAACAGATATGGTTACCAATTTAAATCAACAAACAGATTTGGTTATCAACTTGAACTAGTGTTTACACAGTTTACGGTATAAACCCAACACGCTTTTTTGAAACTACGTCATTTTATTTTTAGATGGAACGATGACAGCACATTCATCTGTTGCATACGTTATGAAATGCAATTGATTCAATATTAATGTGTGACCTGTACTGGACGAGTCTAATTATAAATAGAATGACGTAGTAACACAATAGCGTATTCGGTTTATAGCGTTTGCAATAGTAACCAAATATTGTAGTTCTACATAGAACGCGAAAATGTGATGAATTTACCGACGTCATTATGCAACTTTTAATACCTGCAAATATAAAAGTACCAACCAATGAACTCACAGGAACAATACAACTCTGTTTAGTTTAGTCAACTCTGTCGAGTTTAGTCAACTATAAATGAATCATGGGGGTCAGTTAATTTAAAACAACATTTTCTTTTTTTGTACTCGTTATTGGCTTCCAAAGGATCCCTTTATGTTATTCTTATTGCATGTTTATCTTTCTAGTCATTTAGCTAAATGCATTTTTATATTAATATCAACGATCATTATTGTTATTGCTGTCATCTTTCTTATTGATATTATTGGTATTAATTATTTTATCATTATAATCATTTTAAATCATTATAATTTATGTTATTAATATTTATAACATTATATATAGATATATTATTATTATTATAATTATTATTATCTTTTATCATTATTGTTGTTGTTGTTGTTGTTGTATATAGATATATTATTATTATTATAATTATTATTATCTTTTATCATTATTGTTGTTGTTGTTGTTGTTGTTATTATTATTATTATTATCATTATTATTATTATTGTTATTATAACATGTATTAATTTTTTATTATTATGTTCATGTTAACTTTATCAGTAGAAGTAGTTACAGTTATAGTAGCAGTAGTAGTAGTAGTAGTAGTAGTAGAAGTAGAAGTAGTAGTAGCAGCAGCAGTAGTAATAGTACAAGTAGTAGTTATAGCAGTTGTAGCAGTAGTACATGTTGGATCAGTAGTAGTAGTAGTAGACATAGTAGTAGTAGTACTAGTAGTAGAAGTAGTAGCAGTTGTAATAGTACAAGTAGTAATAGCAGCAGTTGTAGCAGTAAAATTAATAGCAGTAGTAGTACATGTTATAGTAGTAGTAGTAGTAGTAGTAGTAGTAGTAGTAGTGGTAGTAGTAGTAGTAGTAGTAGTAGGTGTAGTTGTAGTAGTAGTAGAAGTAGTAGTAGTTGTTGTTGTTGTTGTTGTTGTTGTGGCAGTAGTTGTTGTAATAGAGGTAGTATTTTTATTCTTATTCATATTCTCGATAGTGTAGTTTCCCAATAAACGTAAATGGTCATATTTCAAATACCTTTTCAGCAACATGTGTCTTTTCTTGTCCACTTCGTTCCTGTTGAGACTTTCCCTCGTGCCTTGTGCCTGGGTTTCTCGGTGATGACTTTGGGCTTTCTTCTTCCATAAATAGAAACTCCTCTTCAAAATCTGTCCCTGACGACGGCGAATGAGGTTTCGGAGGAGATGAATCGGAATCCGGTGGAGTGACAGGTGAAGGGTACAAATATATCTCTCTGTCTGGGGAAGAAGATGGGGAAACAGATGTGCTGTCAGAGTACTCTCGACGAATAGCTGATTTATTTTCTGGACTTGGTGGAGATTCAAGTACCTTATACTGTGGTGAAGAGGACGCATCTTCAGTTTCTATATGGTTCATAACGATCGGATCTGGTTTCGCTTTCATGTTCTTTGCGGTTCGACGGCGCTCTTCTGAGTCTTGTCTTTGCAAATGCTGTTTAGGAATCTTATTTATAACCGCTTTAGTATTCATATTTGAAGGTGGAAGCGTAGGAGCAGTGCGAGATGGCTCTTTTGAGTCATTTTTAGGCAACCTGCTGGGTTTTTGTGGCACTGGTGGAGGTTCAACAGGCCTATCTTTTCGTCGCGGTTTTGGAATAGGTGCCTTTTGTGTTGCTATTATCTCAGCAGTTGGCTCTGGAAGTTTGCGACGTATTTTTCCTTTAGTAGGTGTGGTAGACCTTTGTTCTTCAACCTTTTTAGAAATAGCACTCTCAGCCTTTGGCGACTGGCCCTTCGGACTTGAGATAGTGTTCAACATCTGTGAAGTTGTTGAAGACTCTACTATATCCTGAGTCTTTCCTAATGCTGCACTAGCCTGCGATGATTTTGGTATATTGCTCAACTGTGTGGGAGCGACACTAGCACCGGCCGCTATAGAGTTGTCTGCACTCATTTCATTCTCGCTTTTATTATCAACAATTGCAAGTTGCTTTTCTTCACTTTCATTTGAGCATGTTGATAACATTTCTGGCGAAGTAAGTCCGTTATTTTGTTTCAACAATTCGCTGATATCTTCGACAACTTCATACCGTTTTAAACCATAATACATATAATCGTCTTCAGTGGGATTGTCACTACCTCCCATTGAAACATACGTGTTAATCGGTGAATAATCTTCGTCCTCTCTGGAGGCTTGACGTTGTCTTTCCTCTTGCTGCTGAGCAAGCATTTCTGCCTGCTCAGCTTCCTCTAACGATGGCGAAACATCTAAAATGGGAGACAAATCTATCACTGGTGACCAATCAGTTGTTGGTGGACGAACTTTTTGTCGCTTGGTGCCTTGATAGTCAATTGCTTTTTGACTTGGATCAGCTAGCTCAATATCACCTTCACTATCCGGTGCATTAGCTTGTTCATCTGGATAAGATACATTATCATAGTAACCGGGTGAAACTGGTGAAGTACTACCCACGCTCTCTGGAGATTCGTGTCCATTTTTGTCTTTATCTGAATGTAACTCTAGATTTGTAGGTGAAACAGTCATTGACGTAAGATTTGCTGTATTACTCGCTACTGTAGCGGCATACGTTGCAAGATCCATCACAGTAGTTGTATCGTTTAGGTCAATATGAGCATCGTCGAGAGAATAAAAAGGTTTACTTTTCTTCAAACTTGATGTTGGTCTATCAAATGATAGCACCTCCCCAGATGTGCTATAAAAAGAGTCTTTCATCTCATCGGGGGATTTTGGTGAGGGTCTTTGAGCAAATGGTACAAGCGATTGTTCATTAGATGAAACAACATGTGTTGTATGTGTTTCTTTGTCATATAATTCTTCTAAAGATAGCTGACGCGAAGGTGGAGATATATCAGTATATGTAAATTTTCTATCCTTTGGCGATACAGGGGACGATCCCCGTTTTTTGCCAGGATAACTGTCACGTCGTCGCGGAGAAAATGGCGGACTGTCTAGCCCCTCCCTCCAACTTGGACTCACAGGTACAGACGGACTAAATCTTACTTTATCCACGTCTGCGGTTTCTTCTTGTGCTGATATTTCAGCAACTTCATCGTCAGTTTCATTGTTCATATCTACCACTCGCATATCTTCCACAAACGCACTTGCAGCTAAGGCAATTCTCATATCATGAGGATCGGGTTGTGGCATAGGCCCATATTTTGATTCAACATCCGTACTCATTGCACTATTGTCAGACGTTTCGTCCTCGGACGAAGTTGCACTTATTGACCTAGATAAATTCAAAGACTTTGGTCGATGCTTCCGGCGGACGATACCGCTGTTGTCATCGCTACTGCCGATACTCATGAAGGAGTAATCGTCACTTCCATCGTCTGGACTGATGCCGTCTGTACCAGATCGCATCATCGATGCATCCTCCATATCCACATCAGATATACCGTCAGAATATTCGGACTCACTTCTGCTAGAGCTTGGTTGACCCATTGCTTAAATAGAAATATAAAAAAAAGGAATATAAAATTATATTCATTTTTTATATTATTCTATTATTTGAAATTCAAAACAAGTAAATAATTGTTAACATAAAGTATTAGATGTATCAGTTATATAACTTTATGAATGCAGTTAAATTATATCATTTACTGTCCACAGCGTGTCAATGAAAATGTTAAATAATTAAGATAACAAATGTGTATTAAAGAAATATATAAACTTATTTGTATATCTTATTACACATATGACATTACACACTGTAAAAATTTATATTTTTTTTCAAAACCAAACGTGTTAACTAATATCAAAATCTGAACAAATAATACATAAAAAGCAAGTCATTATTAAAGAAATAATGTGTACGGGTATGTATTAGTTAAGCTGCGCCGATATGAAACATTAAACGTTTTATACATATTTTGAATATCAGCAAAAAAGTGGGAATAATTATTGCTAAAATAGGTTGGCAAACAAAACTCGTTATATACCATACTGATAGCCACTGACGAATATTCGCTAAAATACTAAGTTGAACTGAAATAAAGTATGGATTAATGCATGCCCAAAATTATTTGTACTAAGCACAATGTGTTCATTATCTGTATCTGCCCTGATTATTTTTGCCCTCTTGCATTTGCCCTCTTGTGTTTTAACACATTTGAATATAATTATTCAGTCAGTAGAAATATGAAAACTAAGGAGCTAAACATGATGCGCCATGTAGCAATATACTTTTTTTAGAAAAAATACTTAAATACAAACTTTTAGAAATAATATCGTTCCAAGATGGTGGTTCCTGTTCTCATGCCCTCTATATGTTTGTACTCTATGTATTTGTGTTGCGGGTTAACGCCATTTTCAGGTTAGTTATGGCGTATCCATTTGTATTTGCTGAGGAAGACCTCAGAATGAATCTGAGCAGAAACAACGTCCTTTCGCAAGTAACTGGCAAACTCTAAAACAAAGTTTTTTTGAGCGAGCAGGACTTCAACCTACGATTTCGACAATGAGAGTGAAATGATCTTGAGACGGCTGTAGTGTATGTTTCATGATTCGTTTATGTCTTTGTTGTTGTGGTAGCTGTGACTGGGAATACTACGTCTTCTGTTGAACATTTGTGTATGGTATGCAAATATTAGAATCTGAACCATATCACCTCTCGACATATATCATCAAGCTTAGATCATTATATTGCGATACTTATATATATCGTAAGCTTAGAGATTGAGGAGATTTTATCACGCAAGGGCAGGTCATGTGATGTGAAGGTAAATATAGATCATTAAAACATGGACAATCAAAAACATGGCAATATATGTGATGTCTCAAACATGTGAATTTTAATGGGGATTTTTTTGTCATTTTTTTTTAAATTTATCATTTTATTAGTAATATATCTAAAATTCTGGTGTTTTCTTGATTTTGTTTGAAAACTTTGCATTATTAAAAAAGAAATTCAATTTTGTTGGTAAAATTATTATAATTGTAATTTTCCGCAGTTTCATATTAAGCAATTTTCATAACAGAACGCATATACGCACACATGCACAACTTTAACAACAAGTACATAAGAATTGATCAAACTCTCTATATGTCTAGCTATTGTGTAGTATAGAAGGCATAGGAAATCTACTAAAAACACCAACTGAAAATATTTATTTTCTAAGCCAGCTTAAAGCCAAACATATATTTTACTAAGCAAAGCTGGCTAATAAAAGCAATGTTGGCATCGCGGAACTAAATCATTTATCACTGGAAAAAACGTTTTGCAAAAAAAGTATTGGGGGTGTTCAATGCCTGTTGGTATCTAGCTTTTCATGTAAATCATAAATATCATACGTTTTAAAATATCTAAATTTGAGAATCGACCAAATACAATTTATTCAAGTCGCTATTTTATTCCTCCGATATGATACGTTCTTAAAATCATCTAAAAGCACATACTAACTATGGATACTAATGCATAAACTGCGATACATTTCGGAAACGTCGAATTCTGTGTATTTTATTGTTTCCTGACAAAAGTTTTCAAAGCTTCCAAAATATGCATATTTATCAAAATCCCCGTTTTCAAAATATAATAAATTAATTTTGCCATGTATGTTTATTGTAAAGATTTTCATAAAAAACAAATTCTTTTTTTTCAGTATGTAACATGTGTATGATAACTTAAATTTTTTCAAAATATATAACTAATGTTGCGACTGTGCAGAAATTATTAAATATTCAAATCCATTAGATTAATTATGTTATATATTTATATGGTAAAATTAATCATAGTTAAGCATATTTAAAGTATATCGCCTTTTGAAAACATTGATACCCTAAACAAACAGATTACTCTCCCTTTGCAAAGCATAAAGTGTAAATATATTGATGTTATACAATTACAAAATGCGTTCTTATTTTAATGTAAAGGGAATTAATTTACCGACATAGACATTTTTAATACATAAATGCATGAGCTGTGATGCATTTTTGGAATCATTCTATGTAGCCTTTTTATTTCCAGGCAAATATTCTCTGCAGTCAAGCAATTTGAAAGAAAACAGTTTTTAAAAATACAATTTTATTACACAAAAAACACTGGGTTTTTTACAAATGAGCAATGGCTGTTTAGCTTGTGAATGCAAAGAAATGTAACATTACTTTAAAAAATGATTCCTTACAAAACATATTAGATTAATTTTACAATCAATTAATCTTGCACAGCTACTCATATAAAGCGTCTTATTAAATATTTGTTTTAATTACGTGATTTATCAAAATATGTGCAGCATATTAACACAATAACTTTTTAAGAATAATAAAAAATCCTCTGTGATATTAGTAAATATCTTTCCTCCAGCAAAACAATGATTTGTAGTTCCTTGCCAACATTAACAAACATAAATATAACACGACATTCAAGACGACATCCTGGCAAAAAATGTAAATATTCACCGCAACTTCCAACCATTGTGGTAAAAAATCCTTGAAAAAAATATAAATTTAAATTCAAATTATAGTAAAAAATAATAAGAAGCCTTACAAAGCCTTATCGCTCTACTGTTGATATAATTCAAATTTTATCAGCTCAAGACAAAGTTTGAGAAGTCATGATCAAAAACATCCCTGAGTTCGTAAGGTTTTAATAAAACTCAAGGTCCTAATACAGTAAAGCAAAGGTAAGCTGTTGTATGACCTGACACACGACAGTATTTAAAAGACAAAAAATCAGCATTTGTCCAATCAATCAAGTGCCATAACTCTCTCATTTTAGTACAATATAGCCGGCTCACGAATTAGTCCAACTCTTCATGGTCAGTAACATTATGATGACATTTGGTGTAGATTTGATGAAAACGAAAGGTGTCAAGGTGTTTGCAAATACATACCAAATCAGATTTTTTCAACCAATAAAAGGCCTTTAACTGTGTTCAATTCAATATGATGCATCCGGTAAAAGACCTCAATGAAGCATTAATGGTCAGTGATAGTTTGACGAAGTTTGATCGTGATTTGATGATAACTGAAGTTGATACACTGTTTACAAGACGAAGGTTAACTTTTTTATTCATATAAGGGCCATAACTCTGTTCATTTTCAAATTGGCTGATTCAAGAACTCGACTATGCTTTCATCATCGATAACATTATAAATAAGATCCGATAAATACTAATGGTGTTACAGCTGCAATGTTTATGAAACAGCATTTTTCATCAATGAACGGCGAAAATGGTCTCCTTTCTGGTCCGTGATTATACGTGATTTCTATAGGTTTGAGGTGCGGATGGAAAATTCCATTTCGAGGGATAAATGTCTTAGCGGTAACGAGGGACGGATGTTTCTATATCCGCATCGAAACACTCATGAAAGATACTTTTTTCTTGTATACAACCCTGTTTGAATTTTTAAGATTTTTATTTCGGATTGTTTTATCAAAGCATGAGGAGTTTATGTATGGCGTTACGTCATAGCGCGAGGAGTTTATGAATGGCGTTACATCGCAGCGCGAAAGAAAGCCGATTCAAGAACTCGTCCGAGCTTCAGTATATATGAGCACTCTGATCATGTTTGGTCAAAATCAAATAAAAATTGAATGTGCTAGTGTTAACAAGACTAATATTAGTGTATTTTATAAATCAATAGTTGAAACTCTGATCCAGTGAAGCCGGTTCAAAATATCGTCCGAGCTGTCACGAAAAGTAACGTTCTGAACAAAGCTGGTCAAGATAAGATGATGCTGATCGCGCTACAATGTTTACGACATAAAATTAAGCACATTGCCACCAACATTAGGGCTATAACTCTATCTATTCTGGTCCGACAGAAATGGTTCAAGAACTAGCCCTGGCTTTCATGGATATAAGGCGTAAGGAGGCCCGACGATCAATTACCATAGCATAAGCTCTTCTGGTCTTAAGCCAGTAAAGCAATAAAGTGAGCTGTTAAAAATTGGGTTTGCACATAACTGTACCGTCATATATGTAAACTTACAGGTACGTACATGTTGTCAACTTCAGTCGCATCAAATTCTTGTCGCAAAATCAATTTTATTTTGTTACTCCAATAGTTAAGTTATTTAGAATTAAAGCAAATTTTAACTTCATTTATTCCAATATTAAACGAAGCCTCTACTTTATTTTAAATTTCAGTTCCACTCAAATATAATAATATGTATTACAAATTTAGACACTTTTTAAACCAAGGGAGTTCTGTGTAAATAGCAAATACAAGTTTGACCTTCTCTCTTGACATTGTTTCTTGGTCTTTTTTCTTGTAACCAGTGAAAGTTATATAACATACGAAATTCAATAAGGACAAACAATCAATAGATGCAGTCGATAAACTCAGTTTGAAGAGTCATCGACGATAAACGTTATATTCACAAATGTTATACGTGAATACCAGTTATCTTTCCTACTTTTTGTGTGAGTGATGCAGCCATCTTATCTTCAATCGAAGATTTGTTTATGATTAAACGATGATATCAATGTAAAAATATGAAATAATGAGAGCTTTTTTTAACGATGCAATCATTTGTTATATCGCAGTATGCTAAGTATTGTTTCCTTTACGTTTTCACTACTTATTTTTAAAAAAAAATCAATTACAATTACATGAGATAGTAAGTTACACATACAAAACGGAATATCATATACATAATTTCATTTAGTCTATACTAATTTATTTAAGCTCGATTGCGATGAAAGCTCAGAGCTTATATGAACCGCACTCGGGTCCGCTTCCTTGGTAGAACCAGTACTGAGTGTTGTTTAAGGAGAGGCATCGGGTCGAGCTGGGGATCGAACCCGCAACCTCTGGCGTGATTTCATTTACGGCAAGTCTACATAATATTGATCAAAGTTGAGTATCTTAAAAGGAAATAAATAAACCAGGATTTTACCAAATTTAATCTCTTCAATTATTTTAAAACACATATTTACACGTTTCACAAATTGTACAGCGTTTTGTTATTTAAATGCACGCAGCCTGAAGCGAGGTTCTAATTGAATAAATAAGCTACATTCGAATAAATAAAACTATAATGACTGTGTTTCTGTCAAACCGTTAAACATACAAAGGTGAATGTAAAAGCTCTGAAAATTGTCATCAAGCTGTTCAAATACCCTGTTATAACTAATAAAGTGCATTTTTAAAGACAAAACGCAGGAATGTGGTTGACACGGTTAAACACATATAACGGTGAAATGGCACTCACCTCTTAAGCTTCCGCCACTGGCGGCGGACCCCGTGGACTTTTTCATTTCATCAGATCCTTCGGGACTTTCACCTTTGACAGACGGTGGTTCAGGACTTGCATTCTCGCTTACATTATCGCTGAAACCTGTCTCCTGCAAACAAAACGCTTGTATGAAACAGTTTCATTTACCGACGATAATAAGTTATGTATTCGAAAGTCACTAATGCTTGTATTTTCTATTGGGCACCTTGATGGTCTCAACTAATGTAAATTGTCTTGTGGTCTAATGCTTTTATCTAACATGAAGACAGTGTTTATTTCATTTTATTGAATTTACAATTAGCGACAGTGATACATTTTATCATATAACTAATGTTTGCCTTTCTCTCAAGCTACTTTAGCATTCTCTGAAAGTGATGAGGATTCTTGCTATTTTGGAAATGGTTATAACTGAAAATAAATAAAATGACATTGGTAAATTCTATTGCAAAAGGTAAGAGTAAAGTAGGAAAGCTGCTTTCATGTCATCTTGGATGATGTGGTACATGTATATGGTCATGTTGATATGTGTTTTTCTTCCAATCATAGCATTTCAATGAAAAGAAAACACTTCACTATTGTCTGTCATTCAACGGCAACAACAATAGCTTTTATTACAATGGCCGCTTAAATGAAGACCATTCTAAGATTATTACTTTCAGTATCGTTTAATGCTGACTGGTTCCCTAAATTTATAGCTTAATGTGAATGGAAGTTGAGCCGGTCTCTAGGAAAAATAAATTATAAAACATTGATAAAGTTATATACGAAACTGAGCGCATGTAGCCTCGATGCCATATTTTTATATTGTATTTATTTGGATTGCTCTGTATACAATCATTGGTAATATTGATGCTGGCGTGGTGGATGTTTCCTCAGGCGGCTACGACTCCGATACATAAATATGTCTTATTGTTTATGTATAATAATTACGCTTGTCTAATCACTTTCTTCTGCTCGATTTTACAACTTAATTCTGGAAATAGATATTAAAAAATAGAAATGGAGAGAGAAACATCGCAGCAGATATTTAATTTTAATATGTTTCTTAGGTTACACTTCCCGTTCGTTCAAAGCACATCAGCCAGAAATAGTCACAATGACATTCCATTAATGAACTTAAATTAATATCACCAGCTTTTGTGTTCATAGCATACACACGTGCATGCTGGGATCAACTTGTATTTATGATGATGTGGGAAGAGCGGTGTGGGTTCAACTGTTAACCTGTCTGTCTGTCTGTCCGTCCGTCCGTCTGTCCGTACGTGTGTAGCAGCACTTGTGGGTTGAGTTGCCAGTACAGAATGGACTTGTGGTTTTTTTTGTGTGCGCTGTGTGTGAGGTCGGGTGGAAGATGCATGCGGGAGTGCGGACTTGCATACATATGCTGTATATGTTATATTCATTCAGTATAACATGCTGCTTTTGTGACTGGTCCTACGGCTACGTCTGCGGTTAATCACATATTTACTTCTTTATAACTGAGTAAATCATCTGATTAACCGTGGTGATATGTCTGCAGATGTTAGAATTGGATGTGTTTCTGACAGTCTACCAATAATCAAGGCAAGAAATCATGTCCGACACAATAAAATATACAAAAGCTTCATAACGTTTCCCTGATTTGCGAGACATCTTTTCATAAACTACATTGTTCCTTCTACTAACTTGCATCCATTCTCTCTTATCATTACTCAATAGTTCGAATTGGAATATATCATTCGTTTACGCTATCTATGACTTATATTTGTGTTATATGTAAATACACATATCATTGTGAGCATAAATATTTATAGATGATATAGATACTGTTGACTAAATTTGGACGTTTACCAAGTCCAATAAAATATAGCAGAATAGATATCATCATTTCTTCAGCGTTCCGCAGAAAGCTGTGGTTTATAGAAAACAGTTTGGTTATCTTACTAATGGGTTTTGTTTTTACTATTTTCAAACATATAACGATTGAAAACCTCCGTCCTAAAGAACGCCATTTCAAAGGAAAGCAAGAAACTGCTGATGTGTAATGTTTGATTTGACGAATATACTCAATTGTATGTCCAGAAGTTATTGATATGCGTTCACTAAGCAGTGTTATTACGTGCAGTGCAGCCGCTGTAAAATGTTTCCTCGCCCTCTTAAGCTGTGAAGGTCATTCAATATTGCTCGAAAATATAAGACGGTTTATATCAGTACTTAAGTCATGAGGGTGCCGGTCTTTGTGGTGTAGAGGTACGGCTGGTGTTGGGATATTAAGGGTTTCTAAACATATAGGGTAAGGGGCATGATGGGTGCTATATATTGCCAATTATACCAATGACTATGTAAATGTTAATAAGTTAACTATGTTGGACACACCGCATTTATATTTGCTCCTTGATATATATGAGTATACATTAATACAAAGTTGTGTGTGATAGCTTTTGTTTGTTTTGCCTCTGATTGCAATTATCTTCCAGATCAGCGATGTTTCGAGGTCATCGTGACATTTTTACCAGACAATTGTTTAGCTCTTTGATGTTAACCGATGCTAATTGACATTAGGTAACTCTGTTGATATCTCCCGAATTAGGTCTACCCCAATGAAAAAGCAAGAAAGTTTATGCTTTATACTTCCCCTGAAGCAACTGACCATCAACGTGCCTAAATGTGCTGCTATTTAACGGACCCGCGCGGGAGAGCTATAGGACACTAGGATTGATGGTGAGTTTCTCCTTGTAAACGAAGTGAGGCGTTGCAAGATGATTATCCTTACATCCGTCTTGTTATTCACTTTACTCACGTGCTGCTCTGACTCTCACCAATAACATCTGTGTATTTCAACACTTCCTTTGTATACAAATTGTTTACCGGAGCATACTCTTGTTTTAGTTTACATCATACACATGTGCATATACCGTATTGGTAAGATGACAGTCAGGAAAGGATACTTGTATTTACTTTGACTGGAAAGAAGGGTTAAGTACACCCGTTAACCAGATTCAACTGTCCGTGAACTGTTTTGCAACTGATCGTTGCATAGCAGTAACACCCCTTGCCACTTATTCTGTAGAGCTGTTGTTATACTTCCAGTAACTATATTTATAAATGTGTGTGTAATGTTATGGTGGCCGGGTATTTTGTGATGTCCATTGTTGTTTTTCGAACAAATCATGTTGTCTCGACATGCTTTTTATCCTTTTAAAATAGGATTTTTATTGTAACCTTCCCTGTATAAGATACATATTATGCTGGCATATATAAAACACGATTGGCACTCACGTTACTTCATGTAACGTCTCGAGGTCGCACATGATTCTCCGTATGTTGTTGAATATTTGTTTAGACATCTCTATTACCAAGTGTGGCTGTGTTTGCTTTCTATTGGTTATGATTTGGTGTGATCGCGGTTTCTGATGAAAATATCGTTTTAACATATCATGGAAAGTCAGTAAAGATTGGCTAGATACATTTTATGTCTTAAAATGTTGTGTGTCAAATAGAATATTCTAATATATGTATAAATTATGCCAATAACAAGAGAACAAAGGTCATACAACGACAATTTTGCTGTTTTCTACCTTTGCGTATAAAATGCTTATCCAGAAACACAATCTATTTTGTATTTTACCTGTATAACTTCCAGCATGTGCCCAGGAGAGTATGATCTTGGCATGTTGTAGTCTGGCAGTGATAGCTGACGCTGTAATGATGGACCAGGAGCCGGACCAGCAGACCCATCCAGAGATGCGGACCTGATCAATGGACCTCTTGCCATACTACTGTCCTGTTTATGAATGAATGAATAAAACGGTAATGAATAAACGATTGATGGATTGAATTAATGGATGAATTAATTAATCAACCAATCAATCAAGTAATTATCAATCAATTAATTGATTAATTAAAAAGCGTCTCCAGATATTCTTTTTTTGAAACCGTTTAAAAACTATTTGAATAATAGCAACAAATCACAGATAGATGCCATTATTTGATAATTACTTTCAGTTTACATCTCAAAACAATGAACATGATAAACTTTTTATTTAAACCTATCAGTTATCCTATAACACAAATTCTATAAATAACTTATAATACAGGTATTTGCTCAGACTCATATTCGGATAATTACCTACTTTCGGATACATATTCAGATACTTTGTTAGATGTGTACCCATGTTTATGCTGAGATTTATATCTAAATTAAAAATGAATAGGTATTCAAATATCAAATGTTAAATGTGGTCACCAAGGAGCAAATTTACTAGTATAATGTTTCTTACCTCCAATTCATGTAGTCGACGTTCCACTTCTCTGGCAAGTGGAACATCCTCATCTACGTCACACCCAGGATGCCACAGACCGGAACTAAGCACAAGTTGTCTTCTCTTGTGACAGACATGACACACCCATTCCAGCTCCTGCAAAAGGCATAAAAAAATTTTAAAAATCAATAAATATCCATAGTCACATAGCATCAAAAGGACACGACCAACACAATAGCATTAAAGTGACACCAGCAGTCACCGCTCAAGAACGACACGTAGCAAAACTTCATTCAGAAATCTTAAACATACATCATAATAATAATACAATTAATGAATAATCAATAAATGCCAAAGGAAATGAAAATGAATGTCTATTTATAAATATAAATAGTAGAAGCAGTTTGATAATTTATCAAACTACCTATTGAAAATATGCAATAATTTTAGAACAGAAAGAAATAAGTGAAGCTTATATGTCAGCCATTGGTCACGTTCTCCGTTCCGCATGAATTATAAATTGTGGGTATTATGTCTACACCGTATATAAATTATCTATCCCAGAACCTGATCTCTCCCGAAGCAGGCCTATTAGCCCCAAATGAAAAAGCAGGGAATTCTATGCATGTCCCACAATTCATAGAAAGTTAACGCTTATTAAACTGTGACGTCATTCAAACTTCAGTTGAAGCAACTGACTAATCAGCGTCCTCAAGTATGGATTTCCTAACATTGCTTGTTAATGGGCCCGGTCGGCAGAGCTGGGTCCGTTCTACAGATCAGTAAACAACTACGTTCGTCTGTTGTGGTGGCTGTGTCATTAAATTCTGTGTATCCTGTTGGATATGTGCACATCAGCTGATGAACTCCACAGAAGTGGTTGATGACAGATATGCATAATTAGAGAGCGGTTAAACTACCTTAGTGGACTGCCAAATGGCAATCTGTTCCCAGAGGAAGTTACCTATGAGTCCTAAGAAGAAGACAAAACACGAAACGACAACATATTGATTGCACACATCCTCAAGCTTTACTGTGCAGACGAGATAAGAAAAATGATGTTTGGCAGCTAATGCAATTAAAAGAGCCTGCAGACTACAAGTTTAACATTAGGTCCTAGAATCGGGTTGCCTCAACGCGAATTTATCACCGGGTTGACAGATATATGTGACAAATTACAGGGGAAAGAGTTCGTCTGAACATATTTATCCATAAAATACGTCATTTCACCGAGAAATGGAAAAGCAATCCAAAGGAATAATCATCTTTCTATATACTTAGAAATGTTATAGACATTTTGATTTTTTATACAAATCGTTTGTCGTATATCTGTATGTGTTTACAAAGGTTATCAAAAACGACAGTTTGTAAATTTTTGTTATAAAACGTTCGCAAATGTGGTTAATTTATGGAAGTATGTAGTATTTGCTGCACTTGAATCGACATTAATAAGTATGTACAATAATCAATAATGTAGTACTATTAATCTGTTTTTACTGATAGGAAGCTTCGACCCAGTAAACTGATGCATTTATCCTCATTATATCACAAAACTTGACAAACATCTTCCCCTCATCTGTCAGATTATTCTCTTACAAAAATCGAAACACGATTTTTTAAAGGATCATACACGCAATATATCATCACATTACTCCATTTGTATATGTGTTTTAGAGCCTGACTAATTATCACAAAACATCCTGGTCGATGAAACTGTACACTTTTATCTCAGAAAGAAAGAAATAAACAGACAGTGTTGTCAATCCTATCTCTTCATGCGGCATCGTTAAATTTCCCGAGCAGCCGATGCAAAACTTCGTTTCAAACTCTACTAGGCATGCAAATATAGACAAGATATTAATATAGCCTCTGAACTCATAAATGTGACACGTGGAGCTCGTAATCCTGTGGTTAAGCACCGAGCGGAGAATCGGAAGGTTGTGAGTTTGAGCCTTCCCATGGCTATGTGTGGTGTCCTTGAGCAAGACACGTTTTCCTAATATGCTTAGTACTGATTCTACTCAGGAAGATTTTGAATGTGTATGTGTTGTCACGTGTATTGTATTAAACTTAATAAGCCTCGTGGATCAGACTGATCTGAAGTCATTACGAAAAAACATTCAACATATACAGTTACAAAAAGCGGAAGGGAAACAATTTGTATTGTGTAACACACAAATCAGCAATTATGAACAAGATGTATAGTCTTCGTAGAAGTAATATTCCCTTAAAGATAGTGTTAACGTATTTGTATTACTATCTTATGTTATAAACTTATAAAACATCACGATAAAGCAACGATGCTATATAATGTATTTGAATTACGACCCAAATACAAGCAAGCAATCGATATCAAAATACAATTATATAAAACCCTTTATATCCAATTCAAGATGTTACCGATTTTATTAGAATTGCTTAAATGTTAAATACCTGATAAATACTAAAATAAAATTAGATTGTTTGCTTTTCTGGGAGAAAATTGTAACAATAAAACTAATGAAAGAACACCTGTACCAATACAATAAATATTTAACAGAGATATCGCCATATAAGGAACATTTATTTATATCCAACTACATAAATGTTAATCAGTGTCTACTGCAATGAATTCAAAAAACATTTCACAGTAAAACATTTAATATTGTCGGCGTGAACAATATATAAATGATTAAATTAATGTATTTGGATTTTTATGGAGAACCATCGTATGCCGTTCACATGTCGCCAACTAGTGGGGGGATTCCTGGCTCGAATTCCGCGAAAAACTAAAATCTATCAACAACTGAATATGCAGAATGAGCATAGAACCAACATTGATCCCGGCAGAGTTTTACTATTTACTATTCAATGTATCGCCTCTTGTGAAAAGTTTGAGCTTCTATATATAAACATAAATGGCAACTGCGTCCAACTTGCCATGGCCGGTGCGTTGATTTAATCGCTAATATGTGATACATATACATCTGCCGCTGAAACTTTGTCACATCTCTAGAGTTTAGAAGTATAAATGAAATAAAAGTACAAAGTCGTTATAATTACATAAAGTGAAAAACTTTGTTTTTCCTCGAGTTCATTTCTGTCCCAAGAGGAAAATTAAAGTCCTTGTTTTTTATTGAAAATGACAAATTACCAAAATGGCTGTTTAATAATCTTAGACTCCAACCAGTGTTGTGTTGCAATTAAACAATACCGTTTAAGTAGGTGTTGGGTATGGATTGTGGTCAATATAACAAAATCCATCACCCCTCACCAGTAGGCTGAAAAAAGAGTTTTCTAGTTTCCCTTCTAGGTTGTGTTATGTGCCTCCAATGCTTCCTCCCATCAGATATTCAGTCATTATATACACATGTCAGGAGATATCATTTTACAGATTCAGTCATTATTTACACATGTAAGGAAATATTAGTTTACAGATTCAGTCATTATATACACATGTAAGGAGATATTAGTTTACAGATTCCGTCATTACATACACATGTAAGGAGATACCATCTTACAGATTCAGTCATTATATACACATGTAACGAAATATCATTTTACAGATTAAGTCATTATATTCACATGTAAAGAAGTATTAGTTTACTGATTCAGTCGCTATATACACATGTAATGATATATTATTTTACACATTCAGTCATTATATACACATGTTAGGAGATATTATATACACATGTAATGAGATATCATTTTACAGATTCAGTCGTTATATACACATGTAAGGATATATCATCTTACAGATTTAGTCATTATATGCACATGTAAGGAGTTACTATATTACAGATTCAATCATTATATACACATGTAAGGAGGTATGATATACACATGTAACTATATCATTTTACAGATTCAGTCATTATATACACATGTAAGTAGGTACATTTTACAGATTCAATCATTATATACGCTTGTAAGGAGATATGATATACACATGTAAAGATATACTATCTTACAGATTCAGTCATTATATATACATGCAACGATATATTATTTTGTAGATTCAGTCATTATATACACATGTAAGGAAATATTATGTACACATGTAATGAGATATTTTTTTACAGATTCAGTCGTTATATACACATATAAGGAGGTACTTTATTAGAGATTCAGTCATTATATAAACATGTAAGGAGATATCATTTAACACATTCAGTCGTTATATACACATGCTACGAGATATCATTTTACAGAATCAGTCATTTTTACACATGTAAAGAGATATTATTTTACAGATTCAGTCATTATTACACATGTAAGGAGATATTATCATACAGATTCAATCATTATATACACATGTAACGATATATCATTTAACACATTCAGTCATTATATACACATGTAATGATATATTATTTTACAGAATCAGTCATTATATACACATGTAAGGAGATATTATATACACATGTAATGCGATATTATTTTACAGATTCAGTCATTATATACAATTTTACCGATTCAAAGTAGGTAATATTTTACAGATTCAATCATTATATACACTTGTAAGGAGATATGATATACACATGTAAAGATATACTATCTAACAGATTCAGTCATTATATACACATGTAACGATATATTTTTTTGTAGATCTAGTCATTAAATACACGTGTAAGGAGATATTATATACACATGTAAGGAGATATTATTTTACAGATTCAGTCGTTATATACACATATAAGGAGGTACTATGTTAGAGATTGAATCATTATATAAACATGTAAGGAGATATCATTTTACACATTCAGTCGTTATATACACATGTAAAGAGATATTATATACACATGTTATGAGATATTATTTAACAGATTCAGTCATTTTATACACATGTTAGGAGATATTATTTTACAGATTCAGTCATTATATAAACATGTAAGAAGGTATTATTTTACAGATTCAGTGATTTATAACATACATTTATAGAAAGTGCTTCATTTTCCACTTACTCATACATCAAGTTTAACATTTAAACTATATAAATCAGCTCGGTAACAAACATTATATATTTGATATATGGCGACATATCAAGCCACACGATTACTAGTTTAGACGTTTGTATTGTATTTCGATAATAAAACAGAGTGTAACGCTTTATACAAAAGTTCCATGTATTCCTAGATAGATTAAGTTCCAAGCAAATTAAGAATTAATGCATTTCTGCTCGATCATACAGTCCATGGCATTTGTGGGCGATCGAATTTACACCCACCGAGACTGGGTGCCTCCTCCGCCACTGCTCCAAGTACTCCAAAATTTATTTTAGATAAAGATCTACTCTTTTTTACTGAAATAACCTGAAAGTCCTATTGTGTGTCTTTATTTCGTGATATATTCGTTTGTTAACGTTTACTCATATGTTATAGTGCTTCTGAAATGGTTCTTCTTTATTGTCAGACGTGAGAATCTTCTGATTATAGATTTGATATTTATTGTTATGTCAGTGATTTGTGATGTTAAGCCTCGTTACTGTCCTATTTGAGCCCTCAAACACGCACAAATTACATCCGGTGATGAGAAAGAACAACTAACAATGTACGTAAGTTATAGACGAAGAAAGGACAATACCGAATAATTGAAATGCCATTATTTTGTAAGAATATTGTATGACTGGGATTCTTTTAATAAAACTGTATTCGTTTTAAGATACGATCACGGAGGAACAACGAGATTGGTGCACCGTAAACCAGGCTAAAGGTCTCACTGAACAATTACCTCCCTTACATGACGGTAGCAAGATTATTACGACCAAGAAATTAGAGCTGTGTAAATCAGTTGGGCAATTTTTTGGTTAAAAATGCATACAATGTCATATTTCTTTGTGCATATGGGAACATTGGAACATTATCATGATTTCTGCAAAGTTTGGGTGACATTGGGAACTGTTTGGTGATGCTATAACTGTTTAAAGATGCGTAGTGATACACTGCAACAAATGGGCAGAATTGTCAAAAATGAAGGGGTGCCATCAAACCATTGAAATTGTGAAAAAGCAACCTGGTCAACCCCATGTTTTTTTTCTGCATATTTGGACCAACATAGGACTATCTGTGGGAATAAGGCACTTTTAGAACCATTGATAATGTATCCAGTGTTCCAGAAGCGCATGTCTCTATATGTAGAACAGTACAAAATTAATTGGTGTGTGAGACGTTCAGCTCCGAAGTGGCGTATTTTGCTTCTGACTGTACTAATGCCGTGACCCCTGCTGGCATTATTTTAAAGATTTATGTATTTTGCTTCTGACTGTACCAATGTCATGACCCTTGCTGGCATTATTTTACAGATTTATGTATTTTGCTTCTGACCGTACCAATGTCGTGAACTCTGTTAGTATTATTTTATAGATTTATGTCTTTTGCTTTTGACTGTACCAATGTCATGACCCCTGCTGGCATTATTTTATAGATTTATGTAATTTGCTTCTGACTGTACCAATGCCGTGACCCCTGCTGGCATTATTTTACAGATTTATGTATTTTGCTTCTGACTGTACCAATGTCGTGAACCCTGTTGGCATTATTTTATAGATTTATGTATTTTGCTTCTGACTGTACCAATGTCATGACCCCTGCTGGCATTGTTTTATAGATTTATGTATTTTGCTGATGATAAGAAGGGTCTTTCATGGGTTGAAGGTTCGGACAGAAAATTCCGTCCCTAGGGATAACTGTTTGGCGGGAACGAGGCTCTGCCAAGTTCTCGCGAAGACAAGTTATCCCTAGGGGCGAGATTTCTATCCGAACCGAAAACGCTATATAAGATTATTTTTCTTGCTACCAAACACAATGAACATTTATTCTAACTTTAAAATATTATTAGATTTCACCACGATGGTTTAATAAAACGTCAAATTTAATACATTACGTCATATGGTTTAATAAGTCAGTTATAAAGTGTTTAAACATCACAGTAGGGTAGGATGAACGCGTGGAGGGGTGTAGGATAAAAATTCCATACCCGGTAAAAATACGCGGAAATTCTTGTCCGGTATGCAAGAAAATGATATAAATTGATTTTATTTAGTGTGATTTGGTTGCTCTCTCCTTTAAATGCTTAGAATAATATTGGCCATGTATGTCTTACTTTCGTATTACACTGACTGAACTGTGAAAATTAAGACAGTACACTGGGGACCGTTTCACTAACGTTCGTATGTTTACGAACCTGTAAGTGTAAAAAGTTATGCAAAAAATTGTTTTAGTGTGCCGCTTAATTATTTTACGATCTTATACTTCTTATAAAAGTATTGTTTCTAAAATTTGCAAAAAAGACTGCAAAAATGAAACGTGCCTGGATGTGACAATGTCTTTGTACGACATTTTTAAGACTTACAAAGGTTTGTGGAATGGGTCCCTGGCCAAGAGTTCTTACAGTTTTCATTGACTTGATACTCCACCCTGCCAAGCTGGAATGATCCTGGCCGATCAGTTAATATTCTATACGTTCTGACACAAAAGCTTAGTTCTACCCAGGGAAACATCAAGCGAGATTTGGACTAAAAATTATTTCTTGCTAAGAATTTGACAATAAAGTATGGAAGTTAAAACCGGAAATAAAATATGCTTGTCTAGTCAAGAGAAAGTTAGAAAGTATTGATTTTAATCATCTACTAAAACGGTGTCGGCGGTTCTTATCTCATAACTCCTTCATCAGCAGTTTACGGTTGATGCTTCATTTGCATCCAGTTATACAAGTCGTGCCATGATTACGTTGTCTCTGGAGAAACGCGCTAAATAGAACACACTGTGGAAATGAACGTTGCGTGAACTCGTTTTCCATAATTGTCTCCAGGCAATTAGCAAAGTGTTCTATTTACAAAGTTGGACATTACAATATATAGTTGTCCTTAGTTGATCAATCAGCTATAGACCAACAATTACATTGTATGTCATTATAAGCATTGGTTACATTCCATTTATACCATTCGTACTTGGTTGACACTGTTTTAATGGTGGATAAACAACTTTTTTCACTTATTTATTGTAACCATCTTTCAACTGATCAATTGATATGTTGGTATAAGGATATTAATGCATGCATAACAGGATTCGATAAACTAGAGCATTTGGTTATAATAGAGTTGCATATGACATTATAAATATACCAGTGAAGTGTATATGTATATAACTAATATACGACCAACATGTGTTTCAGTGTTTTATAACACATGTTTATGTTTCCGCATTTGTTATATAGTATGCAATAAGATCTGGCGGCAATACGTTATTTATACTTCTTTTTTTTATAATGTGACGACTACTAGGGAGGAGTGAGGACGCGTGACCTCGTTAACCACAGCAGGGTCATTTACTACAGACCGTTCCAAAGCAGTGTCATTTCTGTATGTACGAGGGTTGTCCCAAAATAAAGTGTAATTCATAAATAAACCAATAATGGTACGCGATACGTACTACAACTTAGTACATTGTATAGTGTACTTATTATAATTATTTTGTAGTTTGGCTATGTTAATGCAGCTTTGGTGGCGGTTGTCTTACTAATACTACTGTCTTCTGTTGGTTATAAAAATTCCCTTTTTACCAATAGCTGAATGTTCAAGTGTGTGTCAGGAAACAGTGTACCATAAACGAACAGCCACTTTTTCATTCAATATTTCTGCTTCAGCTTTGAGAAACGTTTTTAGTTACATATCTCCATAAATGGTATCAACATTTCAACTTCCGTATGCAAGCATATCCGACCATATTGTATAATCATCTGCTTTTTATCTTAATGTTACCGACATTAACAACAAAACAATCAGAATTCAAGAACGTGTTTCAATAATTTGGCAATAACACTAACGTTTTCACGATGTTATGGATGAAATTATGAATTTGTTTTAACATAAACAAATTCCCATTTTATACATTCATCAGAATCTAACCAGAGGCGAAAGTTTTACGATCGCACCAACATCCAAACTGCCGAATCAATACTCACAAGCTACTGCTTACGTTATGGCGTAATAAGCGGTTTTGCGACTTCTGTATTATCAATGGCACTTAATATTCTATAGGGAAGCATTTTGCAAAATGGGGTAATTTGATATCAGAGCTAGATGGCCTGCTTAAGTAAGTGGTTGTATTGAAAACGGATCGTATGACAATAGTATAAATGATAATGCGCCGTGTAAAATCGAGTCAATATAACACTAGTCAATATTGTCTTTTATGTTAACCATTCAGACAAAAGATTCCCTCGGAAGTACAGAACACAACCAAGAAAAAGAAGCAGCAAGCTCGGTTTCATTAGGTCTGTTCATAAGGAGTATTTCTAATTACAATACCCATAACACCATCTAACCACGGATTTTGCCATATGATATTTCGAGCCATTTTGAATATCTTGTGCGAATCCGAAGCATCATAACTAATAAAAACACGGCGTTGAAGTAAGTACAACGTCTTACCACTTGATAATAAATTCTTGTTTTGTAACTGTCGTGATATTAGTTTTGCTCGCCTTAGTTGTAAAGGCATTACCCGTTATAAATAATTGCACTATCAACTACTCGTACATTGTATCACAACAACTCTTCAATGACGTACTGTACCGTGACCTTAAGAGTTCATCCCGTACTTTGACACAACGTTGTTATTATCAATTATTCCTCAGATGCCTTCATTCAATATTGCCGATGCGTTGCGGTGTGATGGGTGTTGTATATAATAACAGACTCAATAAAACAGAGTCTGCCATTTTCCTCTCCCGGTTGCTATAGTTATATGAATAACCAGTATTACAATGTACAATATTCACGATACATAGCTTTCAAAGCATAAACACAACCAATGCATGGGAGAAACAAAAAGAGTACAATATATTCGACAAACCTTTTAACAACATGTTAGTTAAAACAAGCTAATGTGATATATTTAAAAAAAAAACCTTGCCTATCCCAGAACCAGATATCTCACGAATCAGGTCTATTAACCACCAATAGAAAAGCAGGGAATTATATGCCTGTGCCACAATTCATAGCAGTTGAACGCTTACTAAACTGTGACGTCATAAAACTTTCAGTTGAAACAACTGACCAATCAACATGCTCAAAAGTGGTTTTCCCAATATTGCTAGTTAACGGACACAATCGGGAGAGCTGGGTCCGTACTACAGACTAAAATTTCACCATAAGGAAATATATGTCCAACAGGGGGGTAGCATACGAAGGACACAACCAACACAACAGCATAATCACTAAAGATTTAGCTAAACTGCCCAAAGGTCAGAAGGTCAAATGTTGTGACGTTTGTCGTCTGCCGTCTGTCTTTTCTTATACTTATCAAAATAGGTACATTATATTATTCTTGCGAGTAAATTGTTAAAACGATAGTTTACTCTTAAAAGCATGCAGAAATGAACATTGATTTTAGTGAATCTTTATAGTACCATTTAAGTTTTAATGTACATGTGTTAAGAATGATGATTAAAATCGCCCTGACCCCGGCGGCACATAAATTCTCATCGCCTATCTCATCCTAAAATTAGAAGTTTTCCAAAATATAGATTAAAGTTCCCCATAATGTGTTTTTTCATTTAATATTTATGAGAAGATTCTAAATTAAATCTCATGAAACCCTCAAATAATCCAATACTCAGTCTATGTTGAATTTATATACTCGTTAACACTTAAGATTAGCAAAATTACTTCTAAATTATCGGAAATGTGAGATTATACCCAAGTTAAATGACACTGGGAACTGCAAAACAAGACATTCGCAGTCCATACGTTCAATATTGCGAAAACAGAATTTAGTCTGAAGTATGATTAAGTTTCTTTCTGTTTGATTTTTGTATGAAATATTTAGTTTGTCAGATGATCTTGCGGATGTTATTCTTGTTTGATTTTAACGTTTGCTTCAGTCATTATTGTCTAATCAATGATATTTGGCGACTTTATATAGATATGAGGTTACATCCATATATTAAGATATCCATATATTTATGTTCTAGATAGTTTCTGTTGGTTTTTCGTATGTTTGATATTACTTTTGTTGCTATATTAAAACAGTTCTCAATTAATATCAAGTTGAAAAGGCCGCGGTTCACAAACTCCACTCCCCACCATCCTCCCCTAAAAATGGCCATGTTTTATGCAATAAAATTAGACCATAAACTTTTGCAAATTTGATGTGTTTCTTTTTATTTTAACCCTTTATTTCATATAGACGTATTTGGACACCTCTTATATAGACGCCTTTGGACACCTCTAATATAGAAAGCATTTGAATTATTGGGTGAATTGTGTTTATATTAACTGACAGAGTGGAAACAGTACAAGAAGTGTTTAGATTGCTCGTTACGAGCAATCTGAACTCTTCCTGCACTGTTTGCAAAGGCCTTCTGTGAACACGTATCTATGGAGTAAAGGGTTAAGATATACGTTATTCTTTAAAAAAAAAAAATGTTTTTGTTTTTCAATTTGACATTTTTCGCTTAATACAATACCATTAAAGTGTACATGTACAGCAAAGGTATGTAATTTTCCTACATTTGAATCCATTTTATATATAAATATGATGGTTTAAACAGTGAAGGTACTCTTCCCACAAAATTATATTTACTCATATTGTTTAAAGTGTACCAGACAATGATCAGAATACATACATTCATAATAAAAAAAAACTATTTTAATGCGAAAATTTGGACAAAATTGTGGGAAAATGGACATTTTACTTTGCTTTAACCCTGAATATTCTAAGCTTAAAAACTAAGTCTAAGAAGCTTTGTGATGTTATAAATACATTGTAGGTAATTACGACTTGTGTAAAAACGTAACAGAGTTGAAAAATATCTAAACCATCAGATTTTTTATTATTTTAGTGCCATGTACTAAATCTCTGTATTGTTTAAATATACTCTTAATTGAATAATTTTTATCCCGCATGGGAAATTACTGTTTCATATCGTTCTGAAGCTGAAACTCTTAAGTCTGTCAGTATATGACCCAGGTGACTTAAACTTAATTAAACTTGAAATATTGAGGCTGTCAATCTATGACCCAGATGATTTGAACTTAATTTAAACATGAAATATTGACCCAGACGTTTTCACATGGATGATTATAGCATAGCAGTGATTTAATTGAAATAACAAGTTTGTCACCTGTTCTGCGTCGGTAATTGAAAGAAATGTTTACGTTTGTTAGCATGTGAACATGGCGATTGAAGCTAAGAATCCTCTTGAATCAATCTATTTACATTATTCTTGTTAAATTATAACGTCTGTTACTTTCATTACATTCAATTCATGAAGTTTGGCGATTTTGTATGGTCATGGTTTTACGTTCACATAGTATTTACGTTGGTATCAATACATTGGTACATTTCAGTACGTCCACATAAACATAATTATAAGTATAACATAAATATAACCGAGCAACATATTTCAAATGAAGATGTCACATCAATATATAACACCAACCCACGTATTAATTTTACGTATTTTCATAAAAAAAAACGAGAATCATGGAAATACTAAATCTGCATGATTAAACGTTCAGCAGTTTAAGTATGTCTTTAATAATGGTCTATAACAATGAATGTAGAACGAAATGAAATAACATATCCAAAACTCTATCTAAATCAGCAGCATCTTTGGAACAGTCTTCAGGAAAATTGGAACACACTAACGCATCCAAAGAAACATTGTGAGAATATTTTATGTGAAAATGACAAACACTAAAAACTTAATTAAGAAAAACGAACACCGTGAAAACATTTCTGTGCGGTTTAAGCATCTTGTCGATATTCTGCAATGTTTGTATTTCAACACAATAATGGCACGATGCCAAATGTTTGTTCCCGTAACGATAACAAAATATGATCACTAATTCCTGACGCAAACTACATAATGGCAGTGGCTAAAACAACATCTAAATTACTAAAGATAAGTCAAACATTACAAACGAACCTTCGAAGTGACGGACTGTTCCATGCCTCCGCAATTTAAGCATGTCAGGTTACCGCAGTCGGCACAGACATTTTGACCATCGGTCATCTCTCCTTCTTTTATCTTCAGTTCGCTCTTTAAACATATTGGACAAAGAGGTGAGTCCTTCTTGAATTCACCGGTAGCCGCAACAGCTTCAGAAGCACGCCTTTCAACGTCCGAAGCATACGTTACGTACTCTTCCTCTAATTTTCTGAAATACAGAGAGGAACGCGGTAAATATGGATAAGGTAAAAACTTGTGTAGATATCTGATATATTTCTGTTTTATTCAGGAATTTGAAAGCACATTTTTTCATAATTTCTAGTGACATTGTTACGTATTATTTTTTATTAAATTATTTTTTGCTAGAACTTTGACTCAGTTTGGATTTTTGCTCATTTGGAACCTTATAACTGACCCAGTGTTTGAACATGGAATACCGCTTATGTCGGTGTTAGGTAGGGTGGGCCTGGCCTGTATATTGCATGTTTCCGGAAATACACAATATAACCACTTCTAAGAGTTGTATTTCGGTTGCATTCTTCCAAGGGGTCTTTTTATCAGATAGTGTTACAGTGCCTGAACATATTTACGGTTTTGTTGTATTAATACATCCCAGAAATACTTCAACATCAGACATCTTTGGAATACTACAACCGCGCTTGGCAAGATTTCAAATGTTCTTAATAGTTTAATTATACAACAATTGCTTAAAACATTATTTCAAGTACGGCGATACTTATTACTTGACGTGCAAGGTGGGTCGACCAATCACTTGAGATAGATCAGCGCAGACTAAGAACTGAGGATAGTCTTGTGTATACCATGTACTTTCCCTTCGATATCGGTGTTGTTTACGCCTTTACTCAATAGATACCAATCCCAGAAGGCTCGTAACGAGCAATCTGAACACTTCCTGCACTGTTTTCCACTCTGTCAGTTAATAGAAACATAATTCACCAAATAATTCAAAAGCCTTCTGTTTTAGAGGTGTCAAAAGGCGTCTTTATTAGAGGTGTCAAAAGGCGTCTTTATTAGAGGTGTCAAAAGGCGTCTTTATTAGAGGTGTCAATATGAAGTAAAGGGTTAATACAACGTTAAGTTGGTAAGCTTAAAAGATTGTGAAAGATGTAATTACTGCATGCGAATCAATTTGTTATTAAAAGGTTTCAAAATTGTTCTCAATAACATTGATTAAAATTGAATATCATGTTCAAAAATGTGACTTTTATCAAAAAGTTCACATTTGACATCCAAGTAAAAGTTCGTGAAAAGTGTTTTCACTGAATAAAATATATTATCGGAAGGTTACAAGAAAAACGCCAAAGGTCTGTTATTCGATTCATCAAATGTAATATATCTAAGAATATAACACCATTTCTCGCACAATTGGGCAGTAACAATTAACCAATGATTTTCAACTTGATGCATCTATTTCGTACACTGTGCATTTTACCGGTGGCATACTTTAATTTCTATCAGATATTTACATGAATCAATACGAAAGTATTTCTTTCTGAAAACAAGTATCTCAAATCTCATTACGCGTTCGCCATCATTATACCCCAAAGGAAGTTCAGACTAAGTGAAGCAGAACAGAAAAGCGAAAATGGCACACAAGAAAAACAATAATATGGATAAATCCGTGTTTTGTACAATATCATCGTTGATAAAATATTATCAAGGGAAATCAAAATTGCGTGGCAAAGGATTTGGGAGTGGGCTTTTGTTGTCTTAATAAACATTTTCTCACTTTGAGAGTTAATCTCAGTACTGCTGTGTATTCAGAAGACCATCTTAGTGTCAAATATAAATGATCTTTTGATAAATCATGACTGCAGAAAAAAATACTATGGCGTTGAAATATGAAATATGATTGGATATCGTAGAATTTTACCATTTTTTATCAAATTTTGATGTTATATGTTCAACAAGAGAAAAGTATTCAAGAGCACTTAGGTGGATAATCGGTTGTTAAAGTAAACTCGCCGAGGTTGTTAACTATATAATATTGTATGACAAAAACTATTTGGTGAAAAATGTTGCGATTTCTTATAATATATATCGAATAAATGACTAGAAAAATATTAAAATTCTAGCATAGCATAACATTGATTTATCCAATTCATGAACTGATTATATGAAACCTTTACAGTCTGTGAATATGCTTTGGTATACAGTAAATGTTCAGAAATTACACTAGAATGCACAAGTTTCCATCTATTGTCATCATTGACATTTGCATCTTTGAATAAATCATGCATTTCAAATCCACATTCAGACTTATCGGATCTCCCAAGAATACAAGTTTATTATGAGATGTCTGTGTGCGGTTCTATTTTTGTTTTGGCCGAAAATGAATTAAAGGTGCTAAAGTCAATCCAGGTTAGCAGCCTTAGATGTTCCAAGGAATATGAAGCCACATTTCTTCATGGCCTCGACGAAAAGATAATGATATATTCCTATAGGAATATTCGTATCTATGATAATTACTGATTGGATGGGACAGCTACCGTAAATCGATGACATTGTCGTAAATATTGTTTTAACGACATATAAACAGGCATCTTCGGCAAAAAAACTTCTGTTATTACCATTTATTATTTATTCAATTTCACCTGTTAGACAATGTGGTATTCCCGTAAGACTGCCAGATCGCGAATTGATCAAATACGAGGGCATCATTTTTATCTCCTTTCTGGTAAATACAGATAAAGGATAGAGAGAATCAAAGTGATTCCAGTTGCGCTTCTGAAAGTTTAATTCATTCGGTTTTAATTAGGTTAATCACTCCTAGGGACGATCTATTGTCACCTCTAATATCCTAACACTGATTATGTCACTGTGGCATTTAAGGAGACTCACGATAATCTTGATCAATTTTCGCGGAATAATTTGGGAAAGTAATTCTGCATGTTATATTTATGAAAGAACGGCGCCTTAGAAAGATCAGTAACTAACTTAACAGGGGACGCTACTGCCTGATAATACGTTGTTGTCTTGCAACGGTGAATGACACCCATTGGGAGCTTCTATGTTGTTTACGGGTGCACCCAGAGTAAATCATTGAACTTACCTAATAGTCTTGACCTTACAATTAATTAATTGCGACAAACTAGTTTAGTAATCTTGTATTCCTTGGCAGTAAATAACTCAATCAAAACAAGAAAATAGCAGACTTCGCCTCTAGCAATATCTCTAGCACGCCTCTAGCAATGTCTCAAGCGCCTTTAGCAATGTCTCAAGCACGCCTCTAGCAATAACTCAAGCACGCCTCTAGTAATGAGACAAGCACGCCTCTAGCAATGTCTCAAGCATGCATCTAGCAATGACTCAATCACACCTCTAGCAATGACTCAAGCACGCCTCTGGCAATGACTCAAGCACGACTCTGGCAATGTCTCAAGCACGCCTATGGCAATAACTCAAGCACGCCTCTAGCAATAACTCAAGCACGCCTCTAGCAATGACTCAAGCACGCCTATAGAAGTGACTCAAGCACGCCTCTAGCAATGACTCAAGCACGCCTATAGCAGTGACTCAAGTACGCCTTAACCAATGACTCAAGCACGCATCAAGCAATATCTCTAGCACGCCTCTAGCAATGACTCAAGCACGCCTCTAGCAATAACTCAAGCACGCCTCTAGCAATGACTCAAGCACGCCTCTAACAATGACTCAATCACGCCTCTAGCAATGACTCAAGCACGCTTCTAGCAATGACTCAATCACACCTGTAGCAATGACTCAATCACGCCTCTAGCAATGACTCAAGCACGCCTCTAGCAATACCTCAAGCACGCCTCTAGCAATGACTCAAGCACGCCTCTAGCAATGACTCAAGCACGCCTCTAGCAATAACTCAAGCACGCCTCTAGCAATGACTCAAGCACGCCTATAGCAGTGACTCAAGTACGCCTTTAGCAAAAACTCAAGCACGCATCAAGCAATATCTCTAGCACGCCTCTGGCAATGACTCAAGCACGCCTCTAGCAATGACTCAAGCACGCCTCTAGCAATGACTCAATCACGCCTTTAGCAATAACTCAAGCACGCCTCTAGCAGTGACTCAAGCACGCCTCTAGCAGTGACTCAATCACGCCTCTAGCAATGACTCAAGCACGCCTCTAGCAATGACTCAAGCACGCCTCTAGCAATGACTCAAGCACGCCTCTAGCAATGACTCAAGCACGCCTCTAGCAATGACTCAAGCACGCCTCTAGCAATGACTCAAGCACGCCTCTAGCAATGACTCAATCACGCCTCTAGCAATGACTCAAGCACGCCTATAGCAATGTCTCAAGCACGCATCTAGCAATTTCTCAAGCACGCCTCTAGCAATGACTCAAGTACGCCTCTAGCAATGTTTCAAGCACGCCTCTAGCAATGACTCAAGTAAGCCTCTGGCAATGACTCAAGTACGACTCTGGCAATGTCTCAAGCACGCCTCTGGCAATGACTCAAGCACGCCTCTGGCAATAACTCAAGCACGCCTCTGGCAATGACTCAAGCACGCCTCTGGCAATAACTCAAGCACGCCTCTAGCAATGATTCAAGCACACCTCTGGCAATGACTCAAGCACGCCTCTAGCAATGACTCAAGCACGCCTCTGGCAATAACTCAAGCACGCCTCTGGCAATGACTCAAGTAAGCCTCTGGCAATGACTCAAGCACGCCTCTGGCAATGTCTCAAGCACGCCTATGGCAATGACTCAAGCACGCCTCTAGCAATGACTCAAGTAAGCCTCTGGCAATGACTCAAGCACGCCTCTGGCAATGACTCAAGCCCACCTCTGGCAATACCTCAAGCACGCCTCTAGCAATTACTCAAGTAAGCCTCTGGCAATGACTCAAGCACGCCTCTGGCAATGTCTCAAGCACGCCTCTGGCAATGACTCAAGCACGCCTCTGGCAATAACTCAAGTACGCCTATAGCAATGTTTCAAGCACGCCTCTAGCAATGACTCAAGCACGCCTATGGCAATGACTCAAGCACGACTCTGGCAATGTCTCAAGCACGCCTATAGCAATGACTCAAGCACGCCTATGGCAATGACTCAAGCACGCCTCTGGCAATGACTCAAGCACGCCTATAGCAATGACTCAAGCACGCCTATGGCAATGACTCAAGCACGCCTCTGGCAATGACTCAAGCACGCCTCTCGCAATGACTCAAGCACGCCTATGGCAATGACTCAAGCACGCCTCTGGCAATGACTCAAGCACGCCTATAGCAATGTTTCAAGCACGCCTATAGCAATGACTCAAGCACGCCTCTACCAATGTCTCAAGCTCGCCTCTAGCAATGACTCAAGCACGCCTATAGCAGTGACTCAAGCACGCCTCTAGCAGTGACTCAAGCACGCCTCTAGCAATGTTTCAAGCACGCCTCTAGAAATGACTCAAACACGCCTATGGCAATGACTCAAGCACGCCTCTGGCAATCACTCAAGCACGCCTCTGGCAATCACTCAAGCACGCCTCTATCAATGACTCAAGCACGCCTATAGCAATGACTCAAGCACGCCTATACCAATGTCTCAAGGTCGCCTCTAGCAATGACTCAAGCACGCCTATAGCAGTAACTCAAGCACTCCTTTAGCAATGACTCAAGCACGCATCTAGCAATGTCTCTACCACGCCTCTAGCAATGACTCAAGCGCCTCTAGCAATGACTCAAGCAGGCCCCTATCAATAACTCAAGCACGCCTCTAGCAATGACTCAAGTACGCCTCTAGCAATGGCTTAAGCAGCATTCTAGTCTCGAGCTCTATGAACCCAAGAATAAAAAACAATAGCAAAACTGAACTTTTGTACAATGCTTATTGTATAGAGCTCCATATCGCAATCATTCGTTTATTATAAAAGATAATTACACTTTAGGGAATAAATATGATACAATAAGACGTGTCTACCAAGACAACCGCACTTACGATACCGATGTGTATGAAAAAAACTAGTAAGGGAAATATATGTCACTGTCACTGGTATGTGTTTGTATTGGTGTTTATGATAAACATCAATGCGGACGTTGTTTCGTCAGCAATGACATATTGCTTACAATTGTAGTTCACGTGAATCCCATTTATAATACGTCTGTATGTACGACAACTCTAGAAATGCCAAATATAATATGACATCCTATATCGGTACGCAGATATTCTTGATACCATCGGTATAACGAGCAAGTTTCTGGTAGTAGTAACTCACAAGCATCATCAAGATTATATCATTGTCCAAGTGTTTTGGATATTACAAATATAATAGGTATCTTGTTTTCGACTGTAAATTTCATAGAAATAATGCTTTTATTTTTATCCAAAATATAAATTGTCAACATTCAACAGGAGACGAAAAATGAAATGGATAGAGCCACTACTAACACTACAGCACAATCAACACATAAAATACGCATATTCATACAGAAACCCTGGCATAAGAGGTCAGTGGTGAAAAAGAACTAAGACTGCATATGGTACGGCCGGCAACTAGTTTCACTAGCGGTAGTTCAGTGGATAGAGTGTTGGCCGCTTACGCCATAAGTTGCGGATTCATTTAACCACGTGGTCTATTAAATACAACAGTCGCAACCGATTCATATGCAAGGAAGCTGTGAGTTTTCTTCGAAATCGGATGAAAATAAATCAGTATACACCAAAATGTATTTTCCAGTATTAAAAATTCTAAGGAGATTGTCTGCAACCCACGATTCTAATGAGTTTGTTCCCACCGTATGTTTCAATGATAATAAATTGGAATAGATAGAATTGGTTGTCAGTCTGTGATGAATTAACAGTGCGTATATCAGATACAACAGAAGATGTTCTACTGAATAAGAACACTTATGTCCAAAAGGAGATCATAAGGACATAACATTCCAGCATTCTTACTAGTCTGTCCAGTCTAACCGTTCGGTGAGCTTTATATATTTGGACAGAACATTGCCAAAATACACACCCTTTCTCTAGATATATTGTTGTCAATATTGATTTATATCATTGAATAAGTAATGAAGGTCACACTAACATTCAGTAAAATCTGATATTGCCAATGCATAACCTCATAATGGTTTGTCGCTGCGCAGTTCTATATTTGTTTTTGACAGACAATAATTTACAAAGCGCCATAATCTATCTTCAAAATTGCCATGCCCGATTAGCTCAGTCGGTTACGCGTCAGACTATCAATCCAGGGGTCGTGAGTTCGAATCCCCGTCAGGCAACAGTCTCCTTGATGACTGATAAACGACATTGTGTCTCGCTATCGTTCGTCTCTCACCGTTGATTCAAGTGGAAAATTTATCAGTAACTTGCGGAAGTGCGGTATGCTCGAGTACTGGTTAACCTTTCAGGATCCCAGGAAACAATGGTTAGGTTAACTGATCGTCTTTGAGCCCTCGATGGCATAAAAATGACGCTAGGCATTTAATCAATCAATCAATCATGAGGGTAAAACTACATTCCATTATGGAATTGTTTCAAGGATGACTGTCGGTTTCGTGAGAAACTCACGTTGGGATTCATGTGATTTCAAATGTGGTCTCCACTTTTATATCACGATTCTGATAAATATAATGAAAACAGAACAATTATAAAGATCAGAAAAACAAATATAGCTTTGTTTTGACACCAAAATCAATAGTTTCAATAAAAATCTTCAAATCTAGGTGCAGTTCATGAATAATTCAAAATAAACACCATAGACACATGTTAAACAGATGTATTACCGATGTCCTTGTATTTTTGTTGTTGTGGTTTAATTTTATATGATCAAGTGTATGATAATGATGATGATTTTATCTTCATCGCCACCGTTTTCCCACATGGGCGACGCTTCCAGAAGAGTATTAGTTAATCAAGAGTTTTGGGAGGATAGTGCAAAGAAACAGAAGGCCCTTTTGTAGCGTTCTTTGACATGTCCGTTGTAAAGCACCGATACATGGGACCTTGATTTTTGTTAAAGTCTCATCCGAAAGACTGATAAGTATTTTTAGTTAAAGGAGCGGGGGATCGAACCTGGGTTTTCAGTCCAAGGCCTTAACCACTGGACAACCAATCCACTCCTAGTCCAGTGCAGGTACTTATGAAACTTTGTATTGTCCGATTGATATAGGTGGTGGTAGACCCCGGGAACATGGTAGAGAATTTGTTAGGGTAGTCCTAGGCCACATGACATAGGATTTGGTAGTCCCCAGGCACATGAAAAAGATTAGGTAGTATATGACAGAGGCATATGACAGAGAATTTGTCACAAATTGGGCTAAAACCAATATTAACTTATATGAGTTGATTTAGTTTAAATGTCAATAAATTTGAAGGATATTGATACCTTCTTAACAGATCAACCCTTTATATACATACATAATTGTCAGAGTTCATATAATGTGGCATTTAAACAATACGAACGTCTGCATCCTACATGGTCCGTCATTTGCACATGAATATGTCTTATTTAATTATGTAAAACAAAAGCATCGTCTGTTAACGTCATTAGTGATATGTTTCACTCAGAAACATGCTATATCAGAGAGAAAGACATGGACTGTTTTGTTATGAAAACATTTGATTCAATGCATGTCATAAAGTAATGGTAGATAATGTTTTATGTCTTGTCCCGACATGTTTGACTGGTTATCCATTAGACGTGAATCAGTGCCATTTCTCCAGACCTTGTTTGAATCAAAATGTATATATGACATTTTAATACTCCTTATATTGTGATTGTCTTTTTCTCCTGGTTTTGTGATGAATGGAAAGACTTGAAACTTAATGGTTTTTCAAAACATTATTAACCGACGAAGGCGCTGAGGTCCATTTTGTAGTATCTTAATCATAGTTCTATATCGGTTCAAGCTTTTTCAAAGTAATGCGTATAAAATCTCTTGTTTCATTTCTCTCTCTATAAATATATACATAAACTCGAGTATGCTGCTGTCGCATAAACTTATTTTGTCAGGATATTCTTGCAGTGCTTCTTTTATTCACACCACCATGTCATAAGATGGAATGGCATTTGAACGAACGTCTGAGGCACATGTGTGTAAACATGAGTTTAATCCCAAGTGACCTTTTTTCCACTGATAGCTGCTGTTGTCGACTCTTATTTATTTGTGAAGCTTCCTTTTTATGATTATCTAATGTATTATTTGAATGTATGCTGTTTTTTGTTGGACGTGTCCTATAACCTCATTCTCTCTCAAGGTTCATTGCGCTACGCTTTATTGACCTCTGCCATCTTCCCACAATTTGCAATATCAAATCTACTCACACGATTGAATAAACCATGACATGTTGGCCACTCACGCCAGAGGTTGCGGGTCTATCGCCACCAGATATACCCGATGCTTCCAAAAAACATGACTCTGTGCTGGTTATATCCAGAAAGCGAACTTAAGAGCGGTTCATATAACCTCGGAGCTTTTTCCCAATCAAGATAAACTTAATTGTTTTGTTCCTACAAAATTAACATGTATGCCGCCATATTTTCTTATATATCAATTTATAAACTAAGCTTACGCGTTGGATTATATTTCACGAAAGTAAATGTATACAAATAAGTTATTTATATGTTTAAAAAACAAAACATTTTAAGCACATAACAAATTGAACAGAATATGTTTATATCGCCATGTCTTAATTTCATACGATTTATGAGTGCAGGTTTATTTTATACAAATTTATTTTAACTCGATTGCGATGAAAGCTCTGAGCTTATATGAACCGCTTTCAAGTCCGCTTACTTGGTAGAACCAGTATTGAGTGTAGTTTTATGAAGCATCGGGTCGAGTTGGGTATAAAACCCGCAACATCTGGCGAGAGCGGCTAACACTCAATCTACTACACGACCGCCCCGCTCAAACGTGTATGTTTAATATTGCTAGAATCTAACAACCTTTGAGAAATTGTTAGAGGTCAATGGAGCGTAACGCAATGAACCCTTGGATATATTACAATAACGTCTGCTGTCACCTCTTATGTAATCATGTGGCTTCTTTGTAATGATTATCTAATGAATTGTTTGAATTATGAGTCGTTTGAATACTGCTTCAAACCTACTGTTGGACATATATTATCAAGGCCCGATTAGCTCAGTCGGTAAGGCGTCTGACTATCAAACCAGAGGTCGTGAGTTTGAACCCTCGCCCGGCAACAATCACCGTGATGATTGATATACGACATTGTGTCTCATTAACATTCGTCTCTCACCGCTGATTCAAGTGGAAAAGTTAACAGTTTCTACCGGAGATGAGGTGTGCTCGAGTACTGGTTAACCTTTCAGGATCCCAGGAAACAGTGGTTAGGGTAAATGATCGTCTGTTAGCCCGCGATGGCATAGAAATGACGCTAAAAATTCAATCAATCAATATTCAACCTAGTTATGGATTGTACCTGAATGTTAACCACCATGTTCAACACCAATGTCTAACCACCAATGTTAGTATTGATATTTATTCTGCTGCGGAAAGATTCAAAGTTTATCGAACCAGTTTCCATAATTACATATCACTGTGGGGAGATACGTTTAACAGAACAGAGAACGGACAGCAAACCTATTGATTATGAAATGAAACGAAATCTGTAATTAATCCCTTGATCAATACAGCAGAATTATACCGCGCTGCAGACATTGTAGATATTTTATTCCTGTAATCACATCAGCAGTGTTTCAATGCATCTCATGCCGGTCTGTATTAATGACTCCAGTGCATGCTAGCCGGGCTTTATGTTATCTTAAGTAATTCTATTTCATTTAAGAATCTTATCCTTTAATGGGTTTGTGAGTTTGTTTGTCGTTTTTGTTGCCACTTGAAGTCAACATTAAATGGTTCATAAAATTGAAACCGTATTCCTGTATATGTTTTTTAAACGATTTAATTTTGTCAAATAAAAGTGTTTATTTTCATAGCATTTAGTTCATTGAATATATTTAAGTACATGTATATGGTATCCCTTGTTTCCTTTTTATGCATTTACTTTCAAGCGCATATTTTTCACACCATACACATATGCATTCTGTCTTATATGTTAGAGAATAGACGGGGATACGTTTGTTTACACAGTTTCGTTTTATGATGTAACAATCATCACTTCTTCTGTATAAATGTATTGTATATATGTATCCAGTTTACGGTCTGTGGTGGCTGTGTTCTTCGAATGCTATGTCTTTTGTTTGACAACTATTTGACTCGTAAGTGTTTTAGTCACTTAACACACCTTTAGACGAACATATAATAATTGTACTTCATGAATCCAGTATTGTTGGGTTTACAGATGGTTTTCATTAAGTTAAGTTTGTTTTCCTTGTAAAAGTAGCAAACATTTTTATAACACGTCTGAATGCATTAACATATTTTAAATGATATGTCGGGAAGTAGCGAGTCTGATTTTTTAAACTGTTTTGTCTTCTTTAAACAATGAGTCATTGTTGTTATTGTTTATGTTCCCTTTAGATATATGAAGCTAGTTAGTAGGTATAACAGACCCAGCTCACCCGATTGGGTCCGTTAAATAGCAATGTTGGGAAAACCACATTTGAGAACGTTGATTGGTCAATTGCTTCAACTGAAAGATTGAATGACGTCACAGTGTAGTAAGCGTTCAATTGTTACGAATAGTGGGACAGGCATAGAATTCCCTGCTTTTCCATTACATTGTGGGTTAATAGACCTGTTTTTGGATAGACTATGGAGCTAGTCCAACTAGATCACTGCTAAACCTGACACCAGGGACCATGTGGAGGGTTATATTTGGGATAGACTATGGAGCTACTCCAACTAGATCACTGCTAAACCTGACACCAGGGACCATGTGGAGGGTTATGTTTGGGATAGACTATGGAGCTAGTCCGACTAGATCACTGCTAAGCCTGACACCAGGGACCATGTGGAGGGTTATATTTGGGATAGACTATGGAGCTAGTCCAACTAGATCACTGCTAAACCTGACACCAGGGACCATGTGGAGGATTATATTTGGGATAGACTATGGAGCTAGTCCAACTAGATCACTGCTAAACCTGACACCAGGGACCATGTGGAGGGTTATATTTTGGATAGACTATGGAGCTAGTCCAACTAGATCACTGCTAAACCTGACACCAGGGACCATGTGGAGGGTTATATTTAAAGTAACCATTAACAGTCTGGATTACAAGTATCTTAAATGGGTTGGAGGTTTGGATAGAAAATTCCGTCTTGCAAAAACTGAACTGTGAAAAAAACATCTGAACCGAAAATGCCATGTAAGATATTTTTTTGCATACCAAACATATATATTTATTTAAATTTATAATTATTATCAAATTTCACCACGATGACTTTTAAGACGTCAAATTAAATACATTACGTCATATATCTTAAAACGTAACGTCATAAATTGTTCCATAGTCATAGCAAGGTAGGATGAGCGCGTGAAAATCATTGTTCGGTATGCAAGTCCACCACTTTTTCTCTTTGATAACGTTCTATGTTTCGAGTGGATCATTTAATGGGATATTATTTTCAGTCGGTGATAAGAAGTTTTATATACAGACACGCGTGTTTTTAATTAATAGATGACATCAAATGTTAATTAGAACATCAATTATTCAAATTATGCACTGAACTAGTTGATATGTGAATACTTATGGACGTCCAAAATTATAGACCAAAGTAACTTAACACAGAACCTCCGTGACCACTGTGTAGGATTGTTATCCTCTGTTTTGAGGTAGTTGAGAGTTCACAGATAGTATATACAAGTTTAATAGTTTTATTTTCATATTTCCAGAAGGTCTTAGACCCATGAGGATTTATTTTGCATATACATGACGGCATGCATAAATCAGTAGGCCTACATTTTAAATTAATGGATAGCATACACACATATAAAGTGATTTACGATTGTTTCAAATGTAATACATATCGCTCATATACTTTATACATACATACACATCTATATACGCACATAAATAACAATTGTAATTGATAAATATGTATTTTTAAATTGTTTAACCTTGCGCAAAGGTGTTCAGTTTGAATACTTATCCTTTACATGCAAAAAACAGACGTTAGACACTCATGTATACAAATAATCACTGAGCTGTATATATATTTATTATCATTATTGATTCCGTTAACCTTGTACGAAAACAAAATTTTAGTTTAATATAAATATTATATTTTTATTCGTCCAAAAAGAAGAAGAATGTTCTTGACGATACGAAATACAAGACCATTCATTGGACATATGTACATACATTGAGCCTTTCTTAATTAGTATCGTAATTTATTATTATTATTATTATTATTATTATTATTATTATTATTATTATTATTATTATTATTATTATCATTATTATTATTATTATTATTATTATTATTATTATTATTATTATTATTATTATTATTATTATAAAACCTTTCGGATCTGACCAAAAAAGCTTTGTAAATGAAAATGCATACCTTATTGATAACACGTTCTTTTTCGGAATTCAATAATTTCACAAATTTGATCATGTCAAGTAATAAACATTCAGAAGACGCAGCCACCACAGTACCACTGATAAAATATGTACATACAATAATCATAACGAAGACAATACTAAAACATACACACATACATATCATCGATCACCGCCTTTGAAGATATTCCTCCACCAGCTGGATGCCATGTATTAATCTATAATGTGTTCAAAATGATTTTATGGTGTTATAATGGTTTGATGTTTAACATATCTAGTTCATGCTGTTGAATTTTGTAAGAGAATAGTCAGACGGGGATACTGTTATTTTCGCCGTCTCGTCTAATGATATGATGACGGAGTAAGAGTGAGTTTGGGTAAACCAGTAGTACTTATTGGTTCAAATCAAGTTATATTGCAAAGCGATTTTTAACTGCTATTAAATATTATGAATCTGCCATGATAACACGTGAGTACACAACTACCATACTACTTTATATGCTTATTCTCATTCAAATGATATGTAGTTTAATGTATTCGAGTTTTTTTTATTATTTATAGCAATTCTTGACGTAAAACCAGTCGAAATTTACAATCCTTTATGCGTTATTACAGTAACATTAGTTCAATTTAATGGACATTTTATGTTAAAATTCATTTTCATTTCTAACTATTACCATCTATTTTAACGTTAACAGCATTTCTCTAACAATAGCGTGAGCACGCTCACCCATTACGTTTCATTGAAGCAATTAACCCGCCCGCTTGACATGGCATTCAGCTTACCCATTGATGTATTCTCTTCATTATATTTGACATTGTAGTTCAATCAAAAATATTACATCATAACAAAGTGCTTTCAGCTGTAATAACAGCAAGGTATTTATCAAGAGTGCTATACCAATTATTCTTTAAAATGATATATTTGTATTTTAGAAGACTACGATACAAATTCTTTCCATTACCGTTGATTGATGATTTTTCAAAACATTTAACATCATTTACCTTTTCAAATAGAAAGGAGAATCTTGTCCGCTTTATGTTCATCAATCAGAGAATTGGGTCGTGCTATTTACGGCTATACATCAGTAAAACATAACTGGGTCAGGATATTATAATATCTGACAAACTGTTATTTTGGAACCGCACATCGCAACCAAGAACATAATAAACTCGATTTGTTTAATATTACACACCTTGCGCTCTCTAGCACTGACTTGTGCATGGTATTTATTTTACATCATTTTTTAATTATGTTTTTATGTCTAAGATAAATCGTGCTTGTGGTCGTCTAAAGCATGTGACGTCTCATTACACAGCTACGCCCTTTTTTCCCCCACGGTAACATGATTCTTACACTTAAAGAAACAAAATGGTTCATAGCGGTTGTGATTTCTTGCTGCATGAGTAGAGCAAAAATTGGTATAACATACGCTGCAAAAAGACATCACTGTAGTTAAAAACGTGACTTTTATAGGATTTCTACATATGCATGTATTTATCAGTATTTGGTGACTTCTTTTTTTCAAAATAACTCAGGGTGTCACTGCATCCTCTTTAAAAAAACAAGCTGGTCAACCTACCAGTAACTGTGCATTTGTATGTTGGTTTACAATCCTGCTATGAAAACAAAAATATATAAAAAAAAAAAAAAAAAAACTCTACGTTGAATTCTTTTTTTTTTTTGCCATGGAAATCCTAGACCTTATTTCATGAAGAACAAAGAACAAAATTCAACTGTGTACTGAGACCTTAGTTCAAGGAAATTATCCATAGCCGTGGAAAGAGAACGAATCGACGATCATCGGGTCGTTAGTTTGTTACTCTGTCTTTGTTTTTCATGGTCCAGATTTGGTTTAATCGTTTGAAAAATATGTATATAAATCACATTATTTAGAACAAATTTCAATGACTTCCAGTAATTACATTAGAGGAAGACGAAGACGAGACGGTAAGAGCAATCACGCGGAGCTGAGAAGGTCGTTGGCTTTTATTTCATACATTCTGGACTGAACATCCTAAAGGGTATTGATTTCAACTTGAAATCAGACTCCTCAATATTATCCATTTGCATTTTACAATATAAAGAAGTCTTAAAGCAAGATAGATTACGTTTTTATTGTCGACTGTGTAAACGGTACAGGAGATATAAAACAGGCCCCTCATGTAAGTACAGGCTTCTCGTGTAAGTACAGGCTCCTCGTGTAAGTACAGGCTCCTCATGTAAGTACAGATTCCTCGTGTAAGTACAGGCTCCTCGTGTAAGGACAGTCTCCTCATGTAAGTACAGGCTTCTCGTGTAAGTACAGGCTTCTCGTGTAAGTATACGCTCCTCGTGTAGGTACAGATTCCTCGTGTAAGTACAGGGTTCTCGTGTAAGAACAGGTTCCTCATGTTAGCACACGCTCCTCGTGAAAGTACAGACTTCCCGTGTAAGTACAGGCTCCCAGTGTAAGTACAGGCTCCTCGTGTAAGTATACGCTCCTTGCGTAAGTACAGGCTCCTCGTGCAAGAACAGGTTCCTCGTGTAAGTACAGGCTCCTCATGTTAGTACAAGCTCCTCATGTTAGTACAGGTTCCTCGTGTAAGTACAACTTTCTCGTGTTAGTACAGGCTCCTCGTGTAAGTACAGGTTTCTCGTGTAAGTACAGGCCTCTCCTGTTAGTACAAGCTCCTCATGTTAGTACAGGTTCTTCGTGTAAGTACAGGCTCCTCGTGTAAATACAGGCTCCTCGTGTAAGTACAGGCTCCTCGTGTAAGTACATGTTCCTCATGTAAATACAGGCTCCTCATATAAGTACAGGCTCCTCGTGTAAGTACAGGCTCCTCATGTAAGAACAGGCTCCTCGTGTAAGTACAGGTTCCTCGTGTAAGTACGGGTACATAGTGTAAGTACAGTCTCTTCGTAAAAGTACAGAGGTTCCCCGTGTAAGTACAGGCTGCTCGTGTAAGTACAGGTTCCTCGTGTAAGTACGGGTTCCTCGTGTAAGTACAGGCTTCTCGTGTAAGTACAGGCTCCTCATGTTAGTACAGGCTACTCATGTTAGTACAGGCTCATCATGTATGTGTACTCTGATAGTGTGAAAACATGATAAATGCGTTGGTCTTCAAACAGCCAATATCTTAAATGAGGTGCCTTGCAATAACATTGCACCTAGCTCAATCGGTTATGCTGCTAACTAGCAATCGAGGGTAATGAATATGTGCGAGAGGGGTGAGGGTAGAAGTATTGTTCAGATATAGCCATGTCTAGTACTGATTTACCGTCTAGCAGATCCCTGGAATGATAGATATGTGTGAAAGGGGGGAAGGTAAAAGTATTGTTCAGATATTACTATGTATAAAACTGATTTACCGTCTAGCAGATCCCTGGAATGATAGATATGTGAGAGGGGGGAGGGTAGAAGTATTGTTCAGATATTACTATGTATAATACTGATTTACCGTCTAGCAGATCCCTGGAATGATAGATATGTGAGAGGGGGGAGGGTAGAAGTATTGTTCAGATATTACTATGTATAGTACTGATTTACCGTCTAGCAGATCCCTGGAATGATAGATATGTGAGAGGGGGGAGGGTAGAAGTATTGTTCAGATATTACTATGTATAGTACTGATTTACCGTCTAGCAGATCCCTGGAATGATAGATATGTGTGAGAGGGGGGAGGGTAGAAGTATTGTTCAGATATTACTATGTATAGTACTGATTTACCGTCTAGCCGATTCCTGGAATGATAGATATGTGAGAGGGGGGGAGGGTAGAAGTATTGTTCAGATATTACTATGTATAGTACTGATTTACCGTCTAGCAGATCCCTGGAATGATAGATATGTGAGAGGGGGGAGGGTAGAAGTATTGTTCAGATATTACTATGTATAATACTGATTTACCGTCTAGCAGATCCCTGGAATGATAGATATGTGAGAGGGGGGAGGGTAGAAGTATTGTTCAGATATAGCTATGTCTAGTACTGATTTACCGTCTAGCAGATCCCTGGAATGATAGATATGTGTGAGAGGGGGAAGGGTAGAAGTATTGTTCAGATATTACTATGTATAGTACTGATTTACCGTCTAGCAGATCCCTGGAATGATAGATATGTGAAAGGGGGGAGGGTAGAAGTATTGTTCAGATATTACTATGTATAATACTGATTTACCGTCTAGCAGATCCCTGGAATGATAGATATGTGTGAGAGGGGGGAGGGTAGAAGTATTGTTCAGATATTACTATGTATAATACTGATTTACCGTCTAGCAGATTTTTGGAATGATAGATATGTGAGAGGGGGGAGGGCAGAAGTATTGTTCAGATATTACTATGTATAGTACTGATTTACCGTCTAGCAGATCCCTGGAATGATAGATATGTGAGAGGGGGGAGGGTAGAAGTATTGTTCAGATATTACTATGTATAATACTGATTTACCGTCTAGCAGATCCCTGGAATGATAGATATGTGTGAGAGGGGGAGGGTAGAAGTATTGTTCAGATATTACTATGTATAATACTGATTTACCGTCTAGCAGATCCCTGGAATGATAGATATGTGAGAGGGTGGAGGGTAGAAGTATTGTTCAGATGTTACTATGTATAATACTGATTTACCGTCTAGCAGATTTCTGGAATGATAGATATGTGAGAGGGGGGGAGGGTAGAAGTATTGTTCAGATATTACTATGTATAGTACTGATTTACCGTCTAGCAGATCCCTGGAATGATAGATATATGTGAGACGGGGGAGGGTAGAAGTATTGTTCAGATATTACTATGTATAATACTGATTTACCGTCTAGCAGATCCCTGGAATGATAGATATGTGTGAGAGGGGAGGGTAGAAGTATTGTTCAGATATAGCTATGTCTAGTACTGATTTACCGTCTAGCAGATCCCTGGAATGATAGATATGTGAGAGGGGGGAGGGTAGAAGTATTGTTCAGATATAGCTATGTCTAGTACTGATTTACCGTCTAGCAGTTCCCTGGAATGATAGATATGTGTGAGAGGGGGGAGGGTAGAAGTATTGTTCAGAAATTACTATGTATAATACTGATTTACCGTCTAGCAGATCCCTGGAATGATAGATATGTGAGAAGGGGGAGGGTAGAAGTATTGTTCAGATATTACTATGTATAGTACTGATTTACCGTCTAGCAGATCCCTGGAATGATAGATATATGTGAGAGGGGGGAGGGTAGAAGTATTGTTCAGATATTACTATGTATAATACTGAATTACCGTCTAGCAGATTTCTGGAATGATAGATATGTGAGAGGGGGGGAAGGGTAGAAGTATTGTTCAGATATTACTATGTATAGTACTGATTTACCGTCTAGCAGATCCCTGGAATGATAGATATATGTGAGAGGGGAGGGTAGAAGTATTGTTCAGATATTACTATGTCTAGTACTGATTTACCGTCTAGCAGATCCCTTGAATGATGATTATCTATGAGAGGGGGGAGGGTAGAAGTATTGTTCAGATATAGCTATGTCTAGTACTTCTTTACCGTCCAGCAGATCCCTGGAATGATGATTTTGTGCGCTGATCGCCGGAACGAATAATAAAACTAAGTAAAACATTACGCGGCGACAGTTTACAGGCACCACTTATCACATTAGACTGTTTTTTGTTAGAGTCAATAATATTTGATAAAAAGGTCCGTTGGGATCACAACCAAGCAATATAAATAGCAGACGCACTTTATAAACATAAAACCCCTGGACTAGTCTTATAGTCACAATCCATTATTACGCGGTATTATTGACCCGCTAACGGGATACAAGTAACGGACAATTACATTAAGCAATGGAGCAACTTTGAGAACTGTGACTTTTGTTACTATATACAATGTATATTTATATTCTCAATCTATATTAAGTATGAGTGAACGCGATATGTTATGGTGATTATAACACAAGTGTTTAATCTGTCCAATGAAAGACTGCTGTACAAAACGTGTATCCATCTATAGCAGAGTAAGTTAGTTTTCATCGACTGATAAACACGTAATACAACGTTTGTTACACTGGTTTGTTTAATAATGTGACAAGGAAAAGAGCATGGTTGGATGCACCAACAAACCATGTAAGACACCACCCACCCACTTACACACATACACACATACTTGCACACATACACACACACTTGCACACATACACACTTGCACATATACACACACACCAAGTTAGTCCCCCATCCCCTCTTCCCTAAACAAAACACTCTCACACACACCAGTGTTGGTTTTGCTATTGAACATTTCAAGGCGGTCACTCGTGTCACTTATTCTGAATGATTATAATCTTTATGTACTGATTGAGAACATGATGTTGTTGTGACTCCTGTCACTTATTCTGTATGATTATTATAACCTTTATGTATTGATTGAGAACATGCTGTTGTTGTGGCTCCTATCACTTATTCTGTATGATTATTATAACCTTTATGTATTGATTGAGAACTTGCTGTTGTTGTGACTCCCGTCACTTATTCTGTATGATAATTATAACCTTTATGTAATGATTGAGAACATGCTGTTGTGGTGGCTCCTGTCACTTATTCTGTATGATTATTATAACCTTTATGTATTGATTGAGAACATGCTGTTGTTGTGACTCCTGTCACTTATCCTGTATGATAATTATAACCTTTATGTATTGATTGAGAACATGCTGTTGTGGTGGCTCCTGTCACGTATTCTGTATGATTATTATAACCGTTATGTATTGATTGACAACATGCTGTTGTGGTGGCTCCTGTCACTTATTCTGTATGATTATTATAACCGTTATGTAATGATTGAGAACATGCTATTGTGGTGGCTCCTGTCACTTATTCTGTATGATAATTATAACCGTTATGTAATGATTGAGAACATGCTGTTGTGGTGGCTCCTGTCACTTATTCTGTATGACTATTATAACCTTTATGTATTGATTGAGAGCATGCTGTTGTGGTGGCTCCTGTCACTTATTCTGTATGATAATTATAACCGTTATGTAATGATTGAGAACATGCTGTTGTGGTGGCTCCTGCCACTTATTCTGTATGATAATTATAACCGTTATGTAATGATTGAGAACATGCTGTTGTGGTGGCTCCTGTCACTTATTCTGTATGATTATTGTAACCTTTATGTATTGATTGAGAACATGCTGTTGTGGTGGCTCCTGTCACTTATTCTGTATGATAATTATAACCGTTATGTAATGATTGAGAACATGCTGTTGTGGTGGCTCCTGTCACTTATTCTGTATGATTATTATAACCGTAATGTATTGATTAAAAACAGGCTGTTGTGGTGGCTCCTGTCACTGTAACAAAATAGTTAGCTTGCTGTGACCTAATTTAGTAGTGTCAGCTAGTACGTGTCCATTGTAGGGATATAGGCTATATTTAGGTCAAGCAGCGTGGAATTGTTAAAACGTGTTGATAGCTCGATAGGAGCAACGTTTTTAAAATATTTTTACATTTTCATTCTTTGATTAAGGAATAAATCATTTTGAAGTTTAGTTCATCAGATTCCATTAAGTTTTAAGAAATTAGAATAATTAAACGGTTTTTTTGTCATAAAACTAATTGAGGTTTACATTGGTCTAATAGCGTATAATGGCTTCGTACGATATTTGAGTGTTTGTTGTTTCATGATTTACACGAAATTCACTAGGGTATGTGGACTATTTTGCTATATATGCTGACTGTGTAAAGGAATCAATGTCCAGTTAGCAGAATCATCTTTGGGTGTAGTTGTGACGAGAAAGATTGAACATGTTACTGTTCCAGTACATAACGGCATATGGGTATGTGATTTTGATATTATGTTGTATTTAAATGTCTGATATATATTTTTTGACATAAACAAATCTAAGTAAAGTTGTATAAATTGTTCATATCAATTCCGACGCTAATGTTTATAATTTAATACACATCCACAGCATTGAGAAGCGTTTTGTTAGAATATAGGCCGAGGAATTTGAGAACGTATTTTGAGCTGTTGATTTTGTGTTTACGATGAAGTATTTGATATTCACCATGTTAGGATTGATTGAAATGTGTAAATAAATTTTGTTGATGCTTATTCTGATATTCACAATGTGAATAGATACAGAATTGGTCTGTAATTGTTAATATTATAATGAGAATTTATGTGAATATATATAATTGCTATGTTGAGATTGACGGAGGGTCGTATATGTGATGTTGTTTAAACTGCCATGAAACTGCAGATAGTAAGTGTTGAATGAAATGTTATCATATATTGAAATATCTACCATGAAACTGTTAGATGGTAAAACTGAATGAACTGTTATAATATGTTAATAAATCTACCATGAAACTTTTAGATGGTTAGAGATGAATGCACTGTTATCATATATTGATAAAATACCATGAAATTGATAGATGGTAAGTAATAGACGCCATATCATTACATATTTAAGTAACTAGTAAATCTGAGTTTATATAAATATATTGTAACTGTTTTTAGACGTAAGCGAGGAATGTGTCCGCTACGTTAACGACGTATAAACGTGACAGGAAGTCAACTGGTGGTAGTACAGTCATCAGACAGCAACCCACATATTCGTCATATGGACGACATGACGTTCCTGACGTCGGAATACGGTCGATAGTCGGTACGAGGCGACGTAAAGCCATTTACTCAGTATAGAGTTATAGGGGAGATAAGCCATTTTATATAGCCACCGCCGCAAGAGACGAGTGATGCTAAATCTACGATATCTGGACGCGGGTAGTATCTAGTGAGTTTTTATAAACATTCAAATGCTATTAGCAGTTTGGATCGCGATGTAGATTACATACGTGTAGGAGATAAAATTGTGTAAAAATAAAAGTGTTAATACCACCATACGACTTTTTTTAAACCAGCTGTGTTTTATTTTTGTGTTGAGCAATTATCTTTAATTTGTATATATTGTATAATTGTATATTCGTAATTTTATTCACGTAAAATTAAAATTGTAAATTTTACTTTGTGTGTATGATTGTATTCTACCCTTGTGAGTTGTCGGCCCTTGGTCATTTTGCTGCAGTCACTTATTCTATATGATTATTATAACCTTTATGTATTGATTGAGAACATGATATGGCTCCTGTCACTTATTCTGTATGATTATTATAACCGTTTTATATTGAGTGAGAACATGCTGTTGCGGTGGCTCCTGTCACTTATTATGTATGATTATTATAACCGTTATATATTGATTGAGAACATGCTGTTGCAGTGGCTCATGTCACTTATTCTGTATGATTAGTATAACCGTTATGTATTGATTGAGAACATGCTGTTGTGGTGGCTCATGTTACTTATTCTGTATGATTATTATAACTGTTATATATTGATTAAGAACATGCTGTTGTGGTGGCTCCTGTCACTTATTCTGTATGATTATTATAACCGTTATGTAATGATTGAGAACATGCTGTTGTGGTGGCTCCTGTCACTTATTCTGTATGATTATTATAACCGTAATGTTTTGATTTAGAACATGCTGTTGTGGTGGCTCCTGTCACTTATTCTGTATGATTATTATAACCGTTATGTAATGATTGAGAACATGCTGTTGTGGTGGCTCATGTTACTTATTCTGTATGAATATTATAACTGTTATATATTGATTAAGAACATGCTGTTGTGGTGGCTCCTGTCACTTATTCTGTATGATTATTATAACCATTATATATTGATTGAGAACATGCTGTTGTGGTGGCTCCTGTCACTTATTCCGTATGATTATTATAAACTTTATGTATCGATTGAGAACATGCTGTTGTGGTGGCTTCGTCTTTTAACAGCTGCGTCTCCTTTTCGACATGTATTTTATCGTTTATACAAATGCCGCTAAGTGTTTTCTTCTAGGTAAATCTCGTATTAAACATATACGTGTGGTGTGTCTTTTTTCAAGAGTAGGACTTGAATTCTCGAACAACAGGACTTGGACCTATGAACCACATGACTTGAGCCCACGAATCACGGGAATTGCACCAACGAATCACGGGACTTGACCCATGACCCACGGGACTTAAACCCATGAACCGCGGGACTTGAACCCAGTAACCACATGACTTGAACCCACGAATCACGGGACTTGAACCCACGATCCACGTGATTTGTACCCACGAACTACATGACTTGAACTCACGAGCCTCTGAATCTTAACCGCTAGTTCATTGCTTCACAAAACCTTAATTACAGTTCAGTTGTGAAAATAATCATTAATACACATATATAAAGGTTAACGTAACAAATAAAAGCACATTATATATGCGACCTCTGTTTATATTTCCAGCATCGACGTTCTATCCGTCAGTCTACCACGAGAATAATATATCGATGTATTCTGTCTGGGACACGCCTATCAAATTACTTATATCCATATTGTAATTGCAATCAGATATAAAAACGTTAGCAAGAGTTCGTGAAAGAGAATACATCAATTGAACATGTATTGATCTCGTATTTGGAAAACAGCAGACAAAAATGGCTCAAGAAAAAAACGACATCGTTTTCAGTTACATAAAGGCAAGCAATAAATGGGGGAACACTGAAATCACAACTGCCATTAAAACAGAATTACCCGAGTCGTTATTGATTAGTCTCAATGTTCTTGTTATTATCAATTGACAATAATCCAAAGTAAGCAGTTCTCTGCTTTAGTCCAATAACATGCAATTGAACACAATCAATCAAACATCAATCGCTTTGATCTTGTTTAAGGAGTTAAATTGACCCACACGTTCTGTAGGATAACTGCTGCTAAAATATAGAAAGAAGCAATCGCATCGTTTACTTGCAATAGTAAAAGAAATGCTGAAAGAAATAGCGCAAAAGATGTTGACAAATTAAACTGACAAAAGTTATTCTAAGCAATCCAGAACTCCTGTCAAAAATTACATGCAAGTCTATTTAGGGAAAAGGCGATTTTGTGTATGAAGAACTGGGTAGAACTGACTTTTTGACAAAAATATTTTTTATTCAATGCTATACAGTTTTGGCTTAGTGTAATCGCAGCAGGAAATAGAAATTACATATAAATAATATATATGTCAGAAAATACATATAAATAATATGACAAATTTGGTGTCATTTTATTTGAATATCGTTTATACAAGGAGACTTATATATTTTCAAAGTTATATTTTTAGCAACCCAAGTATATTTAAAATTATTGAATTGTTACAAAATGACAGCAAACACATCATAAGGAACATAGAACATACTGTTTACATATATTAAACAGAAAACGATTCTATGCTCATAGATAGAAACCAAATGTAAATCAATTGAAATAAAATTGTTTAAGAAAACACACTTAAAATGTTTTCTCTCTAGATCATTGTAGTATTAATTGATGAATAAAGTTGTTTTTTTAAATAATTATGTAAGCAGAAACCAACGTGGTGCAGTGATTGTAAAACTATAAATATGAAATTTATGTAACAACCCTATCTTTATGTTTGAAATTAGTAATTATATCCGCCATTTGATGTATATTTGTAATAACAACACTTAGAAATGTTTGATCATGGGTCATAATAACCTATTTCAAATTATGCCGCACAATGTTATCTATCACGAAATAAAAGATGTTCTGTTCTGTTTTATAGTGAAAAATTACAATATGATGACAAATATAAATTAAATAAATGAACATATTTTAATGGATTGATACAAAACGACACCCCCACCCCCTCACTGAATCAACCAATTCAATCAATTTATTCAATTTGAGTGTATTTGTTACTTTTATAAAATGTTAAATGAATATAAGACATGTTAAAAACATTCAAAGCTTAAAAAATGTATTTGTTTCATTTGTTCGTAAATGTTCGTTATAAGAATAATGCATCCATGTAGGCACTCTACTTCGTCTTCTCCAGATGAACGCAGTATGCAATGTAAAAGAGCACTGTCATAAACATCATCTGTGAATTCGATTTGTTTTAATTGATTAATATTTTTTAATTGGTTTTAACGCTATTTTCAACACATGACATGTAATTGGTGGAGGAACACCGCAGAATGAATCTAAGTAGAACCACTGTCCTTCTGCAAGCAATTGACAAACTTGCTCACATAAAGTTTTTGGTCCGAGCTGGGTTCGAACCCACAACCTCTGTGGTGAAAAGTAAGTGCTCATTAAACAACTGCGACTTAGAACCATTAATTGACCAAGTAAATCATTTAACTAATAATTTATTTCATAAATACATTTTGATTGTTTAACGATTCGCATTTATGAAAAGGATATAAAGTCCTTTATCCTCAGGTAGAAGGGTTACAACTAGTTTTCAAACTTTTGTGATACAATTTAGGAAAAAAAAGGCTTTATATATATTAAGTAATAATTTCTGATGATACTCCGCTATGAGTTGCATATTTCCCCAGATTTAAGCTATCAACACTTTTTCTGAAGTATAACAATATAAAAGGTGTCGTGCAATATAGCATCTGTCATGCCATGTTCAGGAAATACATTTTGTTCAATGTCAATTTTAATGGCTTCATTTGAAAAAAAAGGCCCATTTCTAAAGTAGTTATACCACGCTATATGAGGAGTTGGTTAAAGTGATACAACATTGACAAATACAATAGAATACACCTTGTAAGTTTAGCTGCTACAGCAACATAGCAAAACTAACGCATCTGTTATAACATATCATTTAGTTATCATAATACGAAGAAAACAAAGAACTCACGTGGTGCTTTATGGTCTGTTAAACAAAAAGAGTTATAAGAGCGTATATTATGTGTGGAGATTATTAACATTTAAAAACATGGATCAAACATAGGCATTGCATTGTGAAAGGTAAACGTTTAAATTAACTAGACATTACATTGGTAAAAAGAATGCAGTTAAAAGAGCTCAAATTGTAGGTAGGGTGATTAAGACGTTTTATATATGATATACGCATTTTATAAGTGGAGAAAACCATCAGAATGAATCTGTGTTTAGCCAAGTAAAGTAAATGGAAAAATAAACAAACACACATTGTTGAGATGTATATACAAACTATTAAGAACACATAAAAGAGTGAGGTTGATGCGCCCGAAAATCAAGTTTAAACTAATCACCGACGGCTTTGTAACTGAACGTAAGTCTGTATAACGGACACAGCTCTCCCGATTGGGTCCGTTAAATAGCAATGTTGGGAAAGCCACATCTGTGCACGCTGATTGGTCAGTTACTTCAACTGAAAGTTTGGATGGCGTCACAGTATAGTAAGCGTTCAATTGCTATGAATTGTGGGACAGGCATAGAATGTTCTGCTTTTTTCATTATTAGAATAAAAAGCCATGCGTTGGGAGTCAAAAGTGATATATTGTTTGGATACAAAATCTACACAGGAGAACTTAGCAATGTTAAAATTGGTGCAGCCTTAAAAATTTCAGTGCAGTAACGAATTGTTAGCACAGGTCAACATCTAAACAATAAAAATAAAAATATGCATATTTATGGTAATTTAACTGTTTCAGCGCCGACTTAAACACTAGGATTGAGACAGCGCTGACCACGTGTTGTGGTAATGTGTTCCTTATGGCTAATATACGAGGGGAAAAATGAGAATTTACAGTAATCAACTGTTACTGTTGGAATTAAATATACAAGATATGCATGGTGATGATAATGTGTTCATTGTCTATGATATATAAGTATTGGGACGGGGTGGGGGTGAATGTCATGTTTTAGTACTGTACATTAAAAAATAAAAAATGATATGGGCATTAAATGAATAAATACAGTACAATTGAAGGACACATTGTATGAGGAATGGTAAAAGAAATAGGTCACAAGGTGGCTTGAATCGCAATTATACCCACACCATCATAGAACGCTAGTAAATATTGCCTGCTTAAAGCAGTTTCATATCTGGACCATTTAAACTGTTAGATAATGTAAGTTAAATGCTGACAAGGTAGTTTTTAAAGATAAAGATCTATCTGATGAGGTGAACATTGAAGTTTCATGAAAAACGTTCATGGGGATTTGGAGATAGAGAGCAGACACATGACGACCTTAAATTGTGACCATGATTGGAATGTGGGATCCGCTAGGCGTCTCAATCAGGCGAGCACTTTCCAAGTTTCATGTCAATAGTTTAAGTAGATGCAAACAAGTTTGCATGTATTGTTCTCCAATTGTTTGTTTAAATAAAATTAAATCTCCTTTGCATCTGAATTGAAATTGTGTGATGTCTCCAAATCCTATTAATGTAAAAGTTTAGAATTATATTACAAAATACTTCTTAATTGTCAAATAAAAACACGAAATGCATTTCGAATATAGTATACTAATCATGTACCTTTTAAATCAATGAACATACACACCATCTGTATCATAACCATTATATGTTCTAGTCATGATATGTTCTATAAAATTTGTTTATATCAGATTTTCATTGAGTTTATCTTTAGTGTATCTTTCAATTACATGTTATTTTCTCTCAGAAGATAGCGAAAAGAAACGTAAATCAATCAGAAGACGTTGTAACTATTTATTCCTTTAAGCTTTTATTTACCAAATTAGGCTTTGACCTCACGTTTCAGACGACATTTCAAATAAACTTCCTTGATCATTTAAGTAAAAATCACGAAAAGCACTTTAAAGGTGTAATTGAATCGTACTTTGAATAGATCGTTCAATTTTTTCACTGATTTGTTATCATTTTACATTATCATTGGGAACGAAACACGACGCACGAGAAGTTGGTATATGTGTTTTTTAGTTTAACACGAGTAAACGAGTAAACCTTGACTAGGAAACGTCCAACGGCATTCAAAAGATACAGTCATCAGAACAGCACAAACACAATCAATAAATAGAATTATAGAACAAAACAAACATTAAGTGACAACAGAGGTTGCAGTGTTAAGTAACGTTGACATGTTTGTGCCTTCCATTCCCGGACATCATTTGACAAACAACCAATGGGAATTCATAGTTCAGCTATAGACACTGCAGACAATCTCGGTTATTTTCCACAGAGATACACTTCGATGGACTCACGTTTAAAAAGTTCAACACGAATATAGAATATAAACAACATGTTAACCATGTAAACGTGAATGAGCATTGTATACTAGCGTTACATGTGTAAACACGAAAGCTGAAAATAAAGAAGCATAAAATACGTGAATTCAGTTGAAAATAAGTCATTTCCTTAAAGTTAAATTTGTAAATTTCTTAGATAGTATTTACAATATTTCTTGTGTGTTTATTTCTTTTTTCAAAATAAATCATTGCAGATTTTATTTTATATTTCAAAATAGGTTTGATTTGTAAAGCTTAACCCCGTTCCAGTCTATATAAGTTATATGGCCAGTAACAAACCAGATACATATTTTATATCATCGATAATTGTTGTTTTATTTTGAAATAAAGATATAACATCTGGCCCCGGTTTCACAAAAATACTTAAGTCTCTTACTTTACTTAAACTCGATAGTGTGCTCAATTTTATACATAAATTGAGCACACTATTTGAGTTTAAGTAAAATAGCAGACTTAAGTATTTTCGAGAAACCGGGTCCTGACCTAATTTAGAGTAGGTAGTTTTTATGAGGAACGTTTTATATAAACACTGTGCTGCTAGTAGGCGTGTGAATCTCTCCCAGGTTGCACTGCGATATTGCAATGAACTTTGGGAGAGAATGGTAATCAATAGCAGTTTCGCAGCTGGCGGCTTTAATTATTTTTAAGTAAAAACGAATGACAGTCTTAATTCTTAGATATGTATTAAATATCATATCTTCTGCGTTTCATTGCTTAGTTTTATTGAGAGGATTTTGCTCGAATTCAAAGCGGATGACAATATTAAAATCTTATGTTCATCTGGATTTTAAGAACACAATCTCTTCCTTTTGAATGTTATTTTTCAGCAATACTTTCTGTTCAAAAACAATAGAGCAGGTAAATAAAAAAAAAAATAAGCAAACAGTGAAAATGGCGCTACGTACTGGAACCTGCACAGAGTAAAGGGGTTAACAGATCGATTGGATTGCGAGAGCTTTTTCAGTTTTTAAGTAGAACATGAACAAATGTATCTTAGTTATTCGCATTATAAAAAGCTGAATAGTTGTTTAAAGGATTATAGTATACGATCATTTTAATATGTTCTAACGACATTTTGTATTGCCTGCCCTCGATGAAAATCTCCTTACCCTCCAAAGAAAAATAAGGAGTGATCATGTGACCGCTCTCAGCCAATGAAAATACAAGATGCTTATTGGAGGTGAAATAGTACTGGAAGCAGCGATTATTTTCTTAATATAGCATCACCTGTTGTTTTTTTTAATTTATAGTGTCTGATAATGATGTCTAGAATAATTGTGTTTTACACAAGCATCTTTCCTAATGTGCCATATTTGGAAGAGGATACTGTGACCAGATTGTCTCGATGTATAGTGCGATGTCAGTGGGAAGAGCAAGGTCACGTTTATCCATACAAAGGTTAAATCTCCAAAGTTGTGGCTTTATTACTAACCGTTTCAAGGTTGCCACAAATACTTTCACTACTTCATTGTAGGTGTGTTATTTAATATGTGGTATTTATTATGAGTTTGTTTTGATTGTTTTATGTATTTGTTATAACTGTCACCTTTAACTGTTAACCTTGTTCATATATTTTCTTAGTGTGTTTTTTTTTGTAAAGATGTTTTTTAAATACATACCATTTAATCTGGTGTTGTTCCAAATGGTTATTTATTTTAGTGAAACAGTGTATTTTTCTATAAATATAACAAATAACGTGTTTATACCATAATAAAAATATCAGCCATGTTTAATTGTTTACCTAAACTTTTACTTTATTACATTCATTTATTCTCTTGATCTCTTAATATATTTCTCATATTAACTCTTTTTATGAATCACTTTTTCACCAAGTATTGCTTAAACATGAGCACAACTCGAGGGATTAATTACACGACACTCCTCCATTGCACTTGTGCAATAATGGCAATGTCATCATTAAAATTGTATTCATTGAGATACACTCCTTAATTGGGATTTGTTGTTGCTGTTGTTGTATGGTATTAAGCGTCGCTTTCAACAATTTTTCAGTTATATCGCGACGGTGTCTACTTGAGACAGTATTCTGAGTGCTGTCACACTGGAGTATTATGCCGCAGACACGTGGTATGATACCTCACCCAGTAACAATATACTGACACCGAGCCGACCAGACCTAGAACTTTCCTCTAAATGCTGAGCGTCAAGCGAGGAAGCTTCTAGTACTATTTTAAAATTTTTGGTATGACCAGACCGGGGATCGAACCCACGACATTCCGCATGTGAGGCGGACGCTCTACCACCAGATCACACTGCGGTCTTTAATTGGGATTCAACGTTTCTCACCAAAGACGATAACGAAAAGATGACTTTAAGATTATTATTAGACACAATACCGTCGTAATACTGAACGTTTTAAGGTTAAGTGTCGTGTACATGTATGTTGTGTGTATTTGAAGGTTTTTCAAACATTTTCCTCGTTATCTATCGGCAATTTTGGTTGAAACATGCCTTTTGAAGTAAATGATGACTGTATACAACTTTCACAATTGACAGTTTACGGTGATAACTGATGGTATCATTTCTTCTGTATATATGTGTAGTACTTATCATAACTACTATGGACATTCTTTGTTTCCAGTATATGGATGGGGGGAGGGGGTGTCATGCTTAAGGATGGCATGCATGAGCAATTTATCCGCGCATGCTCAGTACTGATTCTTCCAGGGTGGGATTTTTTAGCCTGATATGTGTAAGTTGTTAGAACTTAACTTATGTCACAATCGAAGTAAAATAAATAAATTTAAACTAAGCTTTAACTAGTTTGTATTGTATTGCCGTTTTGCTGACTGTAAAATGCTATGGATAGGTGAAAGATTATAATACACCCTTCGTCGACGTTGACGGCGTCAGGGTTTCACAAATATCATTCGCTCAGAAACTTGAACAAATATTGCCCTATTCATTTTGAATTGGTATACACTACTCTTTATCACAAGAGCTTGTATGGAATTGAAACTCAACTCGAAATCTAAACCAACATCAGCTAAAAAAATCGTTTCCGTATGTACTGCAGTCGACAACTGTGTTAAAGAATCATTATTAATATATTGTGTGCTCTGTTATTTAAAATTCTCTGTTTAACATCAAAGCAAACATCGATTATTCACATCTCCGTTGTTAGTGAAAACAAGCTCGCACCGGCAATTGGTATTGATAATAAATAATTTTAAGTCAACGTCCTCATAAACATAAAATACAAATTTCATCTATCCAGCAGTAATTATTTAAACATTCATATCAGATCAAACATCGCAAAATTATCAAAAAACTAAATTCTAATTATCTTGATTTCTGTAATTAAATTTCGCTATTGCAATCAAACAAATAATCCTGCTTTCTTAGCAATTGAAGCATATTGATATCGAGCGGGTGTGCTTTTCACCATGTGCTATCATCTTGTTCTATATTCAGGATTGTATCCATCACTTTTTCTTAAATACAAGAAGGTAGATTGTCTTCGATACTTTAATAAGTAGGCAGAAAATATTTCAGCATAAAATTTTTGAAGGTTGCTACAATGTTTCGGAAATATGAAGTTTCATACAGCAATATGTGTTACAGTAGATGCATAACTCCATACGACCGTACGCTAATTGGTGTAAAATATGCTTAATACGTGAACGCTTATGTGAATAAAATCGGTTTCATCATGTTTGTGTGTTCCTTGAAATGAACTACATTTATTTTAGAGTCTGGATTCTTGTAGCCCTTACTTCATAGATTGTGCCTTTGTTTTGATCTAACGTAGTTAAATCATATAAAAAAAACGCCGTAAACAAGACTGACACAGTGGAAATCTTACAAACGTCTACATTATTACATACAGCTAACACCAACACCACCCGCCCCAATCACAACCCACCACCCCCACCCCCACCCCCAACCCCCGACCCCCCATTTTTGTCTTCGTAAACTGAAAATTTAAGACAATAATTTACGACAATGCTTTATAATAAAAACATAACGTCGACTCGGGACGATTGTATTTCGTAATTATTTAAATTACGCGAACGGTTTCATGTTTTTTAGCATGCTAGTATGTAAATCAATGGCTCAGCGGTGCCCATTTTGAATATTTGACAAGAAAGGGAAGTATGTTTGTGAGTCATACTCACTACATCACGTGTCTGGCAGCGACTTACTGTTATACTGCACTCTACATAAATGATTCCAACAAGACAATTTCAGCATAATTGGGATTTGTTGAGCAAAAAATCAAAAACACAAATAAAAGGCATCACTCGATCTTAAGTTATAAATAAGTTTTGCTGATGTGATGTTGAAAGATACAGATATATTTTGCTATACTTATAGGTCAATTCGTTCTTTAGTTGAGCATGAACTCTTGGGTTGAGCATGACACAAAATGTTTTATAACATCGGATACAGATCCTTATTTTACGTCACAGATAATACCTGCGCCTTGCTGCGTGAATATAACAGTTACGATATTAGTTCATTCTAATATATTTTAACTCGATTGCGAAGAAAGTTTACTGTTTATATTGACCGCCATAGAGTCCGCCATCTGATGTGAAAGGTCACTACTCAATCCACAACATACCGCCCGTCTCCAAGAAGCATTTAAATCACACACCAACCACAACAGCATAAACATAATATATAAATATTTACACGGAATAATCATGACTTCAGAATTATCCGCACTCGGATGGAGCAAAATAATGTTTCCTTTTAACACACCAGTTACTCAAGAGGTATCTGCCTTCGGATGGACCAAATATTGTTCCCTTTCAACACACCAGTTACTATAGAGGTATCTGCCTTTGGATGGACCAAAATATTGTTCCTTTTCAACACACCAGTTACTACAGAGGTATCTGCCTTCGGATGGACCAAAATATTGTTCCCTTTCAACACACCAGTTACTACAGAGGTATATGCCTTCAGATGGACCAAAATATTGTTGCCTTTCAACACACCAGTTACTACAGAGGTATCTGCCTTTGGATGAACCAAAATATGTTTTCGGATGGACCAAAATAATGTTTCCTTTCAACACAACAGTTACTAAAGAAGAATCTGCCTTCGGGTGGACCAAAATAATGTTTCCTTTCAACACAACAGTTACTGCAGCGGTATCTGCTTTCGGATGGACCAAAATAATGTTTCAGTTCAACACAACAGTTACTACAGAGGAATCTGCCTTCGTGTAGCCAAAATATTGTTGCCTTTCAACACACCAGTTACTACAAAGGTATCTGCCTTTGGATTGACCAAAATAATGTTTTCCTTTCAATACAACAGTTACTACAGAGGAATCTGCCTTCGTGTGGACCAAAATAATGTTTCAGTTCAACACAACAGTTACTACAGAGGATTTTGCCTTCGTGTGGACCAAAATATTGTTGCCTTTCAACACACCAGTTACTACAAATGTATCTGCCTTTGGATTGATCAAAATAATGTTTCTCTTTCAACACAACAGTTACTACAGAGGAATCTGCCTTCGTGTGGACCAAAATAATGTTTCAGTTCAACACACCAGTTACTACAGAGGAATCTGCCTTCGTGTGGACCAAAATAATGTTTCCTTTCAAAACAACAGTTACTGCAACGGTATCTGCCTTCGGATGGACCAAAATACTGTTTCAGTTCAACACAACAGTTACTACAGCGGTATTTGCTTTCGGATGGACCAAAATAATGTTTCAGTTCAACACAACAGTTACTACAGAGGCATCCACTTCAGATGGACCAAATTAGTGTTTTCTTTCGACCCACCAATTATTTAAGTGGTATCCGCCTTCGGATGGAACAACATATTGTTCCCTTTCAACACACCAGTTACTACAGAGGTATCTGCCTTCGGATGGACCAAAATAGTGTTGCCTTTCAACACACCAGTTACTACAAAGGTATCTTCCTTTGGATTGACCAAAATAATGTTTCCCTTTCAACACAACAGTTACTACAGAGGAATCTGCCTTCGTGTGGACCATAATAATGTTTCCTTTCAACACAACAGTTATTGACCAAAATAATGTTTCTTTTCAACACAACAGTTACTACATAGGTATTTGTCTTCGGATGGACCAAAATAATGTTTCCTTTCAACACACCAATGACTACAACTTACTTGCCTAATCAGTATTTCTTTCACACGATTTTACTCACATAGACTGTATTCATTATGACTAATACAATATAAGTGACAGAAGGGATATCGGCCTTCGGGTGGTCCATAATGGTAGGTAACACACACGCCACAATAACCTATTCTTCTAAGCATTATTTCTCTCTCATAATATCACTCTAACAAACTGTATAGCTTTAATAATCATTATTCTCTCTCATAGTATCACTCTTTTTAAATGTATTGCTTTAATAAAAACAAACAATGGCTTACTATGCAAACATATAGCATACGCAGACGACAATTTTTTTTGTATAAAGCAGGATATTGACAGAGCATCCTGTGAACTGGAAAATGTTCGTTTATCTAATATGGGAGAATATGGTTCAACTTCATTGATATTTTAGACTAATAAATTACTTGGACAATGGTTTTTATTGGGACTCCTGAACCTTCATGAAACAACTGAGGCAAAAGTAAATATACCTCATGCATACCATAAAAATGTCCGTATAGAGCGGGGTATTGATAAACCAATCTTTGAATTGAATTCCTTCTCGTATATCTCTGTACGTACAAGATCATTTATCATCAAGTTCATTCACATTTAAGTTCGGGGTTGATTCCTTGGACAGTAGTTTATATCATGGCTCCTTCAGCTCCGTGAATTAAATGCCTTCTGAAATATCTATAATCGCCCTTCATTTGAAACCTGATGAGAAATCGATTTGTTGTGGAGAAGAGAATTAAATTAGATTTTGATTGATACTTTTATTGCTTTGGCGATGCCGAAATGGTTGTTGTTGTTGTTGTTGTTGTTGTTGTTGTTGTTGTTGTTGTTGTTGTTGTTGTTGTTGTTGTTGTTGTTGTTGTTGTTGTTGTTTCTGGCGGGTGCTGTGATGTTTTAGTGGTTGGGATATCATTATCATTATTGATGTTTCAGTTTGTGCTATGCATGTATACTGGATTCGGTGGTATTGGTAAGGTATTTTGGCCGGTGTTTAGAATTCAAGGAGGGATAGCCTTTTTGAATTCCAAATATAATAAGTTCTAAAATTAGAAATATTGGAATATAGAGTGGAAAGCAGAATTGCGTGTACGCATCTGAAGCGTGATTGATATATACTAAAATAATAGCATTGGTCAAATGAATGTGGTCAGTATTTAAAAACGATTTGATAAAACACCGATGCGTCTGCAGGTGTATATATTTATTCGCTTTAATGAAACATCGATATTCATTTCTCCTGGAATAGTGAACCATAATCAAAGAGAAAATTATCCAAAATCGTTACCACCGAAGTAAACTGACAACCAAACTTCAATGAACTACTGCCGCTGTCAGAGATCACGCGTATCGTACATCACTATACAGTTTTTATAAATCACTGAAATGCGTGCCGTGTAGCATTATCACACAGAAATAGACACCTCGAACTTGACAACACAGAAAAGAAGAACAACTGATGAACTACACTTGTCAACAATGAAAAAAAATGGCATTCAATAAACATTGATAAAACAATGTTGTTATTGTGTGTGACTACACTTACTAGGTGGCTGTTATACATCTGTGTTGAATGTTAATGGTGTTCGAGTGTTATTTGGTCTCTTACAGTTGTATAAAAGGTCACAATGTACATGATGTATGGCAAAGCAGACGTAAACAAGAGCTGTATTTTTTAATAGAGTGATAACATTTAATAGCCATAAAAAATAACCAATTCATTTTTTTACAATTGCTTGGTGTTTTAACGTTGACTATTTAAACATTTTAAGTTCTTTAATAATTGCCGAGTCCTTGAAATTTTATAATATATCATTCATTTGACTGTCCTGCCGTTTTTATCTGCTGTGTTGAGGCAGTCAAATCTCGATACGTAGTTTGCCTCAGCGTTGTAATAATTGCCGAGTCCTTGAAATTTTATAATATATCATTCATTTGACTGTCCTGCCGTTTTTATCTGCTGTGTTGAGGCAGTAAAATCTCGATACGTAGTTTGACGCAGCGTTGTAATAATTGCCGAGTCCTTGAAATTTTATAATATATCATTCATTTGACTGTCCTGCCGTTTTTATCTGCTGTGTTGAGGTAATAAAATCTCGATACGTTGTTTGACTCAGCGTTGTAATAATTGGCAAGTCCGTGAAATTGTATGATATATCATTCATTTGACTGTCCTGCCGTTTTTATCTGCTGTGTTGAGGCAGTTAAATCTCGATACGTTGTTTGACTCAGCGTTGTAATAATTGCCGAATCCTTGAAATTTAATGATATATCATTCATTTGACTTTCCTGCCGTTTTTATCTGCTGTGTTGAGGCAGTTAAATCTCGATACGTTGTTTGTCTCAGCGTTTTAATAATTGCCGAGTCCTTGAAATTTTATGATATATCATTCATTTGACTGTCCTGCCGTTTTTATCTGCTGTGTTAAGGCAGTAAAATCTCGATACGTTGTTTGTGTCAGCGTTTTAATAATTGCCGAGTCCTTGAAATTTTATGATATATCATTTATTTGACTGTCCTGTCGTTTTTATCTGCTGTGTTGAGGTAGTAAAATCTCGATACGTAGTTTGACTCAGCGTTGTAATAATTGCCGAGTCCTTGAAATTTTATGATATATCATTCATTTGACTGTCCTGCCGTTTTATCTGCTGTGTTGAGGTAGTAAAATCTCGATATGTAGTTTAACTCAGCGTTGTAATAATTGCCGAGTCCTTGAAATTTTATGATATATCATTCATTTGACTGTCCTGCCGTTTTTATCTGCTGTGTTGAGGTAGTAAAATCTCGATACGTACTTTGACTCAGCGTTGTAATAATTGCCGAGTCCTTGAAATTTTATGATATATCATTTATTTGACTGTCCTGCCGTTTTTATCTGCTGTGTTGAGGTAGTAAAATCTCGATACGTAGTTTAACTCAGCGTTGTAATAATTGCCGAGTCCTTGAAATTTTATGATATATCATTCATTTGACTGTCATGGCGCTTTTACCTGCTGTGTTAATGCAGCAAAATCTCGATACGTAGTTTGACTCAGCGTTGTAATAATTGCCGAGTCCTTGAAATTATGATGCTCAATGATGCTCGAGAATAGAACACTGCCTGGTGAGGGGTTTTGCATGCTTCATTACCCCTAGCAAACCGAGCCTGCTATTCTGTGTGTTTGTTTGTCTTCCAATAGATGCTAGGAATGGTGAGCGGTGTTCCATTATCCCTCACGAACACAAGTGTGTGTTTTTGTTTTTCTTCAGTCCCTCCAATAGTTCTTTTAACCAACTATTATGCCATATATTGTTGTGTGTCCCATTGTCAGCAACAGATAAAATCAACATGACCAAACAAGCCAGCATCGAGTATGAAACAACCACGAACTGTCTCGATCAATTGACATTAAAATATTGAAACGTCGCTTTCAATTATTAATTGATTCCGAATTCAAATACGGTCTTATACGATTATTTTATATCTCAATCTCAAAAGCATTTTGTTAATTCATGCATTCTTCTTCGGTACACATTTGAGATATTTATCAATCTAACTCTACAATATGATCCAGCAATTTGGAATAATCGACTCCCTCTTAAACATAGTTCATATCACAGTTTGTCGAAGTTATAAATAGTAAAATCAATAAAAACTATTGACAGACGTTTATAACGGTAAATTATTAATGTAATAACTCGTATTAGAGATGGTTCCAAATACAATCTAATGTGTTATTAGATATAACTACGATATTTGGCTAGAACGAGAGTTGTTGATAGTTCCTGCCATTACTTCAATTACCTTCAATTGTATTTGTGCGTAAATACGGATAATCGTCTGCAAAAGAACAATTAATTGATATCATTCGACTGGTTAAAAGATTAATTAAATCGTCATATTTCATTTTTAATTATTTTCATATTATCGTTTAGATGCAGATCGACGGTTCTAAATTAATAACAACATCTCAATTATTTTTGTAATAAGTTACTGTGAAGACCGGAGTGAAATATTAATATCTGATAAAATTTCCCTTGGAGCACAGAACGCAACCAAAACGATGAAAAACAGGCTCGGTTTTATTGCGTTTGTTCATGAAGGGTCATGATATATATCACACTCAACCATTTTTGAGAATAGGCTTAGACTTGAGCTTGAAAATCCAAATTTCGACCTTGAATATCTAGTTTACCATGATAGATCGATTAATTATGAGAGTTTATTTGACTATGTATTAGGTGTCCGTACATGCTTGCAAATTTTGGTCTCAAAAAAATGGTCTCTAAGTGTGTTTTTCAAAAATCAGTCTTGAGTTCAGGTCTGAGAATATTATTAAGAATGGTTAGTGAATACCGCCCACGGTTAAGGCGATATTCTAGTCTCCAGTATCACTGAGCTCCATGATTTAAAGGGTTCAGAAATGTGGTGAGAGGTAAGTTATATTGAGACTGCGCCTTAGACCACTTCGCCACGGAAGATCAAAACAGAGGAAAATAACATACTCTTTTTATTCATGAATGGTTATTCCAACAGGACACAGACACCAAAAACAAGACAAATACAAACAATGAATATACTGATCATAATAAAGACGCTTCCGCCCACAGAAGAAGTGACATTATAAATACTTGCTTTGGAACAGGCAGTGTTAAAATTGCCAATAGAGAATCCTAACTCGAATTCACAAGTGTTGAAATAATATTTTAAAAATGGAGAGGAAACGATCAAGTAGGATATGTCGGCATCGTAGAAACCCGTGTAGTTCCTAGTAAGAATAGGGTCATTGTCGATCTCTTCACAGGGTAGGAATGCTTCGATTGGTTGCCACGTCTATTCTATCGTTTTATCAAGTTCATGACTGTTGTTAAATTATTAACCAATGTATAAATCCAGGGTGTCAAATGAGTGCTGACGAGAACAGGACAACTGTAGATCATGCGGACCGTAAGTGCGATGCGACAAAACGTGTATAGGATAGAATTTGCTAAAACTGTACTGCAGTTCTGCAGGTGTCAATGTTCTAGGTACCTTCCAAATATTGCTTGTCAAGTTTGTATGTAAAATGTTTGTACAAGGTGAATGAACATGGGATCTTACTTTTTGTTGATGTGTTGGTTGGTACGCTAAAAAAATTCCAATTCGGTCATTTATTCATTTGACAAACAGCAAGTATTTTAATAAACATTATGTTTACTGTTTGCCACAATTCAAACAACATTGCGTGCGACAAAGGCGCCCCAGTCGGCGGCCTTGATATAATAACATTATTATATGGTGTGCTCTGTTATTTAAAATTCCTGCTTAATATAAAAACAGACAATGATTATCACATCCCCATTGCTAGTTATGGGTAACAAGCTCGAAGCAACAGGTGGTATTGATAAGTTTCATAAACAGCAGACGTCAGCAGAATTCAATACAATCCAGAGGCGTTTCCCCAACAGTAATTATCAAACTAGTCATATCATAACAAACATCGCCAAATCGTCACTGAAACAATTCTAATTAGCTTGATTTCTGTAATATTGAATTCCACTTTTACATTTGGGCCATTAATTCTGCTTAGATAGCGTTTTAGGCACTGTGACACCGAACGAGATGTGTTATACACAATGTGACATCACCTGATCCTCTATACATGACTTTTTTTCATTCACTTTCTCATGAATGTAGTATATTTTTTCGACATTTAAATAAGCAGGAAAAACATTGTTTATTAAAAATAAATAAAAAACATGAAATGTTCTTAAAATACCTAGATATAATGTGTACAAAAATGGTTTGTATTTATTTTTTTCGTATTATTATTATCATCAGTTGAATTAGTTTTGTTGTTCCTTTGTTGTAGTTGCGGGAATGCAGGTGGAAGGGCCAGCATCTTTGTTTTCCATGATAATTCATTTGATTCACATATTTTATTATTTCATTCTGATAATGTCATCTGATTTATAACTAAGGCACGGAACAAAAATTACCATTCTCTCCATTTGTATTCTCTAGCCGGCCAATACAATTGATATATTGCATTTCCGCCTCGTTCTGATATCTATGAGTCTCATTTTGATATATATGAGTCTCGTTCTGATATTTGTGTACAGATACTGAGAAAAATATTGACTCTTATACAGTATATGGCTTGTTCCAACACTGTTTATTGAAACTGAAAACTGGCAAATAAATTCGATAAACAAACATTGCATAGATGGCCTTGAGAAAAAATGATGTTATTTAGTTGTTATGAACTGTGATTTGAAATTTCAAGGCTGGCAATTATTACTGCCATGTTATGATTGACGAGCCAATTTGAGACTCATTTTAAAAAACAAATATTTTCATCAGTGTGCAAGTCAGCGTAATATCATGTTTTACAGTTTAATCAATTGGAAGCTCTTAATATTATAAAACATGCTCAAACGTAACTGTAACTTGTCAGCGAATCAGCGGAAACAGTGACATTAGTTGTAACCGACTGAGATAGCCATAATCAGAAGGATAAAATAAAATAAGATGCGACAACACAAGACGAGAGAAGACAAGGCAAGACGAGTCAAGACAACACACTTTTATTTACAGCCTGAAAGACAAAGTACAAACGCTGTTTTATATCGAGGCTGATATATATTGCTCCATTCTCCGTTGAAGGTTAGTCTATCCCTGTCCCAGATATCTCCAGAATTACGTCTGTTCAATCCCAATGAAAAAGCAGGGATTTCTATGCCTGTCCCACAATTCATAACGCTTTACTGCTTACACAACATGTGACATCATCCGAAGCAACTGACCAATATGGTCCGTTCTACAGTCTAGCCTAAGTTAGGACATTCGATAGGTTTTTTTGAAAAGTAATGTCTTCATGGGCAGAAAATATCAGCATAAGTATAATAACATTTCTCTGTACAAAAGCTTCTGTTTCAAAAGGATATTTTAAATATTAAAAAAACAGTCAAAATTTTTACCTTAGTAGGAATGTAGAGACACTCGTGAAAGAGTGCGAGTTAAATTGAAATCTGAACAAAAACAAGAATTGCGTGGAATTTAGAAAAACTGGGTATGTTTAAGACCTCAAAATCCAAACATGTTTTAGTAGTTTCTATTCAGAATTATACCCCCCATATCTCCATAAATAACGGACAAGGCCGCTCTGCCGTTCTACAGCTGCATTGGAATATTTATTTATTGATGTGTTGTTTTAGTCTGTAAGTTAATTTCCTTGTAGACTGAGAGTGAGGGTGGAATCTCCCTTTCTGTTGGTGACATATAACCTGTCTGAGTTGGTGGACCTTCAATCCCATTTTATTCATTTATTCACACTGACTAGGTCACTACACATGTATACAATGTATATATGCACATGTACATCGATCCCGTTTTCGGACGCCATATATTATCAGCTAAAACGGAAACTATAAATCAATATGCTGACAGAGAATATTTGTAGTTTCAATTAAACAGCGCGTCTCGTGGAAAATGATAAAAGTTCTCTTAAAGGAAATATCTATATATTTTATTGCTATTTTACAAAATTGAAAATATGAGAAAATTGTATCTAACGAAAATGGGGAGCGACTTGAAGAATAGTGATATGCTTGTATATATATCATAGGCGTTTCTGTGGTTGCAGTGACCTTAAGAAATTGCGTTTTACGTATGTAATGCTCTATGGTTTGTTGCGGATGCTGCAGCGACCTTGAGAAATGGCGTTTTACGTATGTTATGCTCTTTGGTTTGTTGTGGATGCTACAGCGACCTTGATAAATGGCGTTTTAGGTATGTTATGCTCTTTGGTTTGTTGTTGATGCTACAGCGACCTTGATAAATGGTGTTTTACGAATGTTATGCTGTGTGGTTTGTTGTGGGGGCTGTAGCGATCATTAGAAACGGCGTTATACATATGTTATGCTCTGTGGTTTGTTGTGGCGGCTGTAGCGACCTTGAGAAATGGCGTTATACGTATGTTATGCTGTGTGGTTTGTTGTGCTTGATGTAGCGACCTTGAGAAATGGCGTTATACGTATGGTATGCTCTGTGGTTTGTTGTGGTGCCTGTAGTGAACTTGAGAAATGGCGTTATACGTATGTTATGCTCTTTGGTTTGTTGTTGCGGCTATAGCGATCATCTGAAATGGCGTTATACGTATGTTATGCTCTGTGGTTTGTTGTGGTGCCTGTAGCGAACTTGAGGAATGGCGTTATACTTATGTTATGCTCTGTCGTTTGTTGTAGTGCTTACAGCGAACTTGAGGAATGGCGTTATACATATGTTATGCTCTGTGATTTGTTGTGGTGGCTGTAGCGACCTTGAAAAATTGTGTTATATGAATGTTATTCTCTGTGGTTTGTTGTGGCGGCTGAAGCGACCTTGAGTAACGGCGTTATACGTATGTTATGCTCGGTGGTTTGTTGTGGTGGCTGTAGCAACCTTGAGGAATAGCTTCATACGTATGTTATGCTCTGTGGTTTGTTGTGATGGCTGTATCGACCTTGAGGAATGGCTTCATACGTAGGTTATGCTCTATTGTGTGTTGTGCTGGCTGTAGCGACCTTGAAGAATGGCGTTATACGTATGTTATGCTCTATGTTTTTTTGTGGCGGCTGTAGCGACCTTGAGGAATGGCTACATACGTATGTTATGCTCTATTGTGTGTTGTGCTGGCTGTAGCGACCTTCAGAAACGGCGTTATATGTATGTTATGCTCTGTGGTTTGTTGTGGTGGCTGTAGCGACCTTGAGGAATGGCGTAATACGTATGTTATGCTCTGTGGTTTGTTGTGCCGGCTGTAGCGACCTTGAGGAATGGCGTTATACGTATGTTCTGCTCTGTGGCTTGTTGTGCTGACTGTAGCGACCTTGAGGAATGGCGTTATACGTAGGTTATGCTCTATTGTGTGTTGTGCTGTAGCGACCTTGAGGAATGGCGTTATACGTATGTCATGCTCTGTGGTTTATTGTGGCGGCAGTATAGACCTTGAGAAATGGCGTTTTACGAATGTCATGCTGTGTGGTTTGTTGTGGGGGCTGTAGCGATCATTAGAAACGGCGTTATACCTATGTAATGCTCTGTGGTTTGTTGTGGCGGCTGTAGCGACCTTGAGAAATGGCGTTATACGTATGTTATGCTGTGTGGTTTGTTGTGCTTGATGTAGCGACCTTGAGAAACGGCATTATACGTATGATATGATCTGTGGTTTGTTGTGGTGCCTGTAGTGAACTTGAGAAATGGCGTTATACGTATGTTATGCTCTTTGGTTTGTTGTTGCGGCTATAGCGATCATCTGAAATGGCGTTATACGTATGTTATGCTCTGTGGTTTGTTGTGGTGCCTGTAGCGAACTTGAGGAATGGCGTTATACTTATGTTATGCTCTGTCGTTTGTTGTAGTGCCTACAGCGAACTTGAGGAATGACCTTATACGTATGTTATGCTCTGTGATTTGTTGTGGTGGCTGTAGCGACCTTGAAAAATTGTGTTTTATGAATGTTATTCTCTGTGGTTTGTTGTGGCGGCTGAAGCGACCTTGAGTAACGGCGTTATATGTATGTTATGCTCGGTGGTTTGTTGTGGTGGCTGTAGCAACCTTGAGGAATAGCTTCATACGTATGTAATGCTCTGTGGTTTGTTGTGATGGCTGTAGCGACCTTGAGGAATGGCTTCATACGTAGGTTATGCTCTATTGTGTGTTGTGCTGGCTGTAGCGACCTTGAAGAATGGCGTTATACGTATGTTATGCTCTATGTTTTTTTGTGGCGGCTGTAGCGACCTTGAGGAATGGCTACATACGTATGTTATGCTCTATTGTGTGTTGTGCTGGTTGTAGCAACCTTGAGAAACGGCGTTATATGTATGTTATGCTCTGTGGTTTGTTGTGGTGGTTGTAGCGACCTTGAGGAATGGCGTTATACGTAGGTTATGCTCTGTGGCTTGTTGTGCTGACTGTAGCGACCTTGAGGAATGGCGTTATACGTAGGTTATGCTCTATTGTGTGTTGTGCTGTAGCGACCTTGAGGAATGGCGTTATACGTATGTTACGCTCTGTGGTTTTTTGTGGCGGCTGTAGCGACCTTGTGAAACGGCGTTTTACGTATGTTAAGCACTTTGGTTTGTTGTGGCTGTATCGACCTTGAGAAATGGCGTTATACCTATGTTCTGCTCTATGGTTTGTTGTGGATGTTGCAGCGACCTTGAGAAATTGCGTTATACGTATGTTATGCTCTGTTGTTTGCTGTAGATGCTGCAGCGACCTTGATAAATGACACTAAACGTATGTTATGCTCTGCAGTTTGTTGTGGTGGTTGAAGCAACGTTGAGGAATGGCGTTATACGTATGTTGTGCTCTGTAGTTTGTTGTGGTGGCTGTAGCGACCTTGAGAAATGGCGTTATACGTATGTTCTGCTCTGTGATTTGTTGTGCTGACTGTAGCAACCTTGAGGAATGGCGTTATACGTAGGTTATGCTCTATTGTGTGTTGTGCTGGCTGTAGCGACCTTGAGGAATGGCGTTATGCGTATATTATGCTCTGTGTTGTTTTTTGTGGCGGCTTTAGCGACCTTGTGAAACGGCGTTATACATATTTTAAGCACTGTGGTTTGTTGTGGCTGTAGCGACCTTGAGGAATGGCGTTATACGTATGTTCTGCTTGATGGTTTGTTGTGGATGTTGCAGCAACCTTGAAAAATTGCGTTATACGTATGTTATGCTCTGTTGTTTGCTGAAGATGCTGCAGCAACCTTGATAAATGGCGCTACACGCATGTTATGCTCTGCAGTTCGTTGTGGTGGTTGTAGCAACGTTGAGGAATGGCGTTATACGTATATTGTGCTCTGTGGTTTGTTGTTGTGGCTGTAACGACCTTTAGAAATGGCGTTTTACGAATGTTATGACCTGTGGTTTGTTGTGGTGGCTGTAGCGACCTTGAGAAACGGCGTTATACGTATGTTATGTTCTGTAGTTTGATGTGTTGGCGTGAGATACCTTGAGAAATAGCAAGATACTTATGTTATGCTCAGTGGTTTGTTTTGCTGGCTGTAGCGACCTTATGAAAATGGCGTTATACGTATGTTATGCTCTGTGGTTTGTTTTGGCGGCTGTAGCAATCATTTGAAATGGCGTTATACGTATGTTATGTTCTGTAGTTTGATGTGTTGGCGGGAGATACCTTGAGAAATAGCAAGATACTTATGTTATGCTCAGTGGTTTGTTTTGCTGGCTGTAGCGACCTTATGAAAATGGCGTTATACGTATGTTATGCTCTGTGGTTTGTTTTGGCGGCTGTAGCAATCATTTGAAATGGCGTTATACGTATGTTATGCTCTGTGGTTTGTTGTTGCGGCTGTAGCGACCATGACAAATGGCTTTATACGTATGTGATCTGTGTATTGTTGTGGTGGATAAAGCGACCTTAAGAAGTGGCGTTATACGTATGTTATGCTCTGTGGTTTGTTGTGGCGGCTGTAGCGACCATGAGAAATGGCTTTATACGTATGTGATCTGTGGTTTGTTGTGGTGGATAAAGCGACTTTAAGAAATGTTGTTATACGTATGTGATCTGTGGTTTGTTGTGGTGGCTGTAGCAACCTTAAGAAGTGGCGTTATACGTATGTTATGCTCTGTGGTTTGTTGTGGCATCTGTAGCGATCTTGAGAAATGATGTTATACTTATGTTATGCTCTGTAATTTGTTGTGGTGGCTGTAGCGACCTTGAGAAATGATGTTATACGTATGTTATGCTCTGTGGTTTGTTGTGGTGGTAGTAGCCACCTTGAGAAATGATGTTATACGTATGTTATGCTCTATGATTTGTTGTGGCGGCTGTAGCGATCATTAGAAATGGCGTTATACGTATGTTATTTTCTGTGGTTTGTTTGTTGGCTGTAGCGACCTTGAGGAATGGAGTTATATGTAAGTTATGCTTTTCGGTTTGTTGTGGTGGCTGTAGCGATCTTGCGAAATGGAGTTTTATGAATGTTATGCTCTATGGTTTGTTGTGGTGGCTGTAGCGACCTTGAGAAATGGAGTTATACGTATATTATGCTATATGGTTTGTTGTGGCGGCTGAAGTTGCGTATTACGTATTTTATACTTTGTTGTTTGTTGTGGCGGCTGTAGCAACCTTGAAAAAATACGTTATACGTATGCTATGCTCTGTGGTTTGTTGTGGAGGCTGTAGCGACCTTGAAAAATTACGTTTTACGTATGCTATGCTCTGTGGTTTGCTGTGGTGGCTGTAGCGACCTTGAGGAATAGAGTTAAACGCGTGTTATGCTCTATGCTTTGTAGTGCCGGCTTAAGCGACCTTGAGGAATGCGTTATACGTTTGTTATGCTTTTTAGTTTGTTGTCGTGGCTGTAGCGACCTTTAGAAATGGCCATATACATAGGTAATTCTTTGTGGTTTATTGTGGTGGCTATAGCGACCTTGAAAATGGCGTTTTACGTATGTTATGCTCTGTGGTTTGTTGTGGAGGCTGTAGCGACCTTGAGAAAAGGCGTTATACGTATGTTATGATCTGTGATTTGTTGTGCTGGATGTAGCGACAATGAGTAATGGTGTTATACGAAGGTTATGCTCTGTGGTTTGCTGTGGTGGCTGTAGCGGCCTTGAGGAATAGAGTTAAACGTGTGTTATGCTCTATGCTTTGTAGTGCCGGCTTTAGCGACCTTGAGGAATGCGTTATACGTATGTTATGCTTTTTAGTTAGTTGTCGTGGCTGTAGCGACCTTTAGAAATGGCCCTATACGTAGGTAATTTTTTGTGGTTTATTGTGGTGGCTATAGCGACCTTGAAAATGGCGTTTTACGTATGTTATGCTCTGTGGTTTGTTGTGCTGGCTGTAGCGACCTTAAGAAATGGCGTTATACGAATGTTATGCTCTGTGGTTTGTTTTGGCGACTGTAGCGATCGTTAGAAATGGTGTTATATGTATATTATGCTTTGTACTTTGTTGTTCTTGATGTAGCGACCTTGAGAAATGGTGTGATACGTATGTTATGCTCTGTGGTTTGTTGTGCTGGCTGTAGCGACCTTGAGGAATGGCGTTATACGTAAGTTATGCTGTATTGTGTGCTGTGCTGGCTGTAGCGACCTTTAGGAATGGCGTTATATGTTTGTTATGCTCTGTAGATTTTTGTGGCGGCTGTAGCGACCTGGTGAAATAGCGTTATACGTATGTTAAGCTCTATAGTTTGTTGTGGTGGCTGTAGCGACCTTGAGGAATGGAGATATACGTATATTATGCTCTATAGTTTGTTGTGGTGGCTTTAAAGACCTTGAGATATGGGATTATATGTATTTTATGCACTGTAGTTTATTGTGGATGTTGCAGCGACCTTGAGAAATTGCGTTATACGTATGTTATGCTCTCTGGTTTGCTGTGGATGCTGAAGCGACTTTGATAAGTGGCGCTACACGCATGTTATGGTCTGTGGTTTGCTGTGGTGCCTGTAGCGACCTTGAGAAATGGCGTTATACGCATGTCATGCTTTTAGATTTGTTTCGGCGGCTATAGCGACCTTGAAAAATGGAGTTATACGTAGGTTATGTTCTGTGGTTTATTGTGGCTGCTATAGCGAGCTTGAGAAATGGCGTAATACTTAGGTTATGCTTTGTGGTTTATTTTAGCGGCTGTAGTGACCATGAGAAATGGCGTTATACGTATGTTTATGCTCTGTGGTTTGTTGTGGTGGCTGTCGCGACCTTGAGAAATGTCTTTATACGTATGTTATGCTCTTTAGTTAGTAGTGGTGTCTGTAGCGACCTTGGGATATGCCGTTACGAGTATGTTATTATCTGTTGTGGGCTGTGGTGTCTGTAGTGCTCCTTAGAAATTATGTTTTACCACCATTACGCTCTTTTGGTGTTGTACTGGCTGATGCGACTTTTGTGTTATAACGTAAATTTATGTTTAACTCCGTTGTTTCCTTAACTCGGTCTCTCATCTTGTAACAAGAGGCTTTGTGTTAAATTTGTTCCATTTTAGAAATGTTTCGCGTATCTCCATAACAGGGAATGCCAATAAAACTTATACCAATAATAACTTGTATATGGTGTGTACATAGTCAGGAGTACAGACACTATCAGATAAAGCATGCTGTTACATTTGTATGTGATACCCATAACAAAAATACAATAAACCAATTTTCTTGGTTGCGTTCTGTCCCCCCAATGCGTCCTTTTATCATATATAACGCATAAAAGTATAGTTTTATTGAAATGCCACGTGGTATTCATAAAATGGTAATTCAATGAACAGAAATAAAAATACATTTCAGAAGGCGACCTTGAGACGCGGCGTTTCCATTATTCTTCTCTGTGGTGTTAAATATCTGTTCAACATTGAGGATAACATTTAGTACATTCAATATTCCAATTTTTGTTTCATTTACGACAATTGCACTTGTATCGACATGTGGTATTGATAAAAAGGGAAATGTCAGTATAGTATAGACTTATTTGTGAAGGGGCTCTTATTTTCGTCTTGTAACTTATTGAAATGTTCACCTTAAAGGGAATATCGAAAGCCTTTTCTAGTTTTGTTAACTTGACAAAAATACATTATTCCATATGTACCTACCTACCTACCTACCTGCCTGCCTGCCTGCCTGCCTGCCTGCCTGCCTGCCTGCCTGCACTCTTACTTGTCTGCCTACCTACCTACATATCCACTTATCCACATATCCACCTACTCACCAACCTTCCTACCTACATACCTACCTACCCACCTACCTGACCTAACCTAACCCAGCCTATCCTATCCTAACCTTATCTACCTACCTACCAACTTACCTACACAATAATGAACACTACGATATGAGAGAGTAAACAACCCATATTTTAATGTTAGTCTAACATGCAAGCTGTCTTGGGAAAACCATTTTCAGAAAGATTGGAAACTATCAATAATAAGGTATTTGGTTTTATATAGAGTTGTAGTTCTTGGCGAATTCACGTGTTTAGAAAATGATTTATATGTATTCAAAATGATAACAGAAATCAAATTTATTGCTTTTTTATTATCCAACAAAACTGCAATCGATTCTAAACATCGCTAAAACGCTGCCTTGAGAAAACGGAAACATGACATGATTTATTCAGTTGCGGCTCTGTGGTTTAAAGTTTCTGTTTTAGATCAAAATTGGCATTTATTATTCCCATCTCTGTTTAAGGTTCGCCTGCCAAGTGCAGGTGGATCGGGTAATGATTATCAAAATAGATGTTTTCACAAACAGCAAATGTTAGCAGGATAGCTCTGTGAATGGTCCGTATCTACAGGTCAGCATTATAGATCTGTAAATGGTCCGTATACCTGCATTAGAGCTCTGCAAATGGTCCGTATACCAGCATGATAGCTCTGTAAATGGTCCATATACCAGCATTATAACTCTGTAAATGGTCCGTATAACAGCAGTATAGCTCTGTAAATGATCCGCATACCAGCATTATAGCTCTGTCAATGTTCCGCATACCAGCAGTATAGCTCTGTAATTGGTCCGCATACCAGCAGTATAGCTCTGTAAATGGTTCGTTAAACAGCATTATAGCTCTGTAAATTGTCCATATATAAAAGTCAACTTAATAGCTCTGTAAATGGTCTGTATACCAGCATTATAGCTCTGTAAATGGTCCGTTTACCAGAAGTATAGCTCTGTAGATGGTCCGTATACCAGCAGTATAGCTCTGTAAATTGTCTGCATATCAGCATTAAAGCTCTGTAAATGGTCCGCATACCAGCATTATACTTCTGTAAATGGCCCATATATAAAAGTCAGCATGATAGCTCTGTAATGGTCCGTATAGCAGCATTATATTTTTGTAAATGGTCTGCATAACAGCAGTATAGCTATGTAAATGGTCTATATAAAAGTCAGCATGATAGCTCTGTAAATGGTCCGTATACCAGCATTATAGCTCTGTAAATGGTTCATATATAAAAGTCAGCATGGTATCTCTGTAATGTTCCGTATATCAGCATAATATTTCAGGAAACTGGTCCGCATAACAGCATTATATCTCTTTACATTGGCCGTATACTAGCATTAAACTCTGTAAATGGTCCATTTATAAAAGTTAGCATTTAGGCTCTGTAAAAAGTCGGTATACCAGCATTATAGGTCTGTCAATGGTCCGCATACCAGCATTAAAGCTCTGTAAATGGTCTGCATACCAGCATAATAGCTCTGTAAATGGTCGGTTTACAGGCAGTATAGCTCTGTAAAAGGTCCATATAAAAAGTCAGCATGATAGCTCTGTAAATGGTCCGTTTACCAGCATTATAGCTCTGTAAATGATTCATATATAAAAGCCAGCATGATAGCTCTGTAAAAAGTCCGTATACCAGCATTATAGCTCTGCAAATGGTCCGTATACCAGCATTATAGCTCTGTAAATGGTCCTCCTACCAGCATATAACTCTGTAAATGGTCCATATACCAGCATTTCAGCTCTGTAAATGGTCCATATACCTGCATTATAGCTCTGTAAATTGTCCGCATACCAGCATTATAACTCTGTAAATGGTCTTTATACCAGCATTTTAGCTCTGTATATATAACTCTGTTAATGATCCATTTATAAAAGTAAGCAATAAAGCTCTGTAAATGGTCCGTATACCAACATTATAGCTCTGCAAATGGTCTGCATACCAGCATTATAACTGTGTAAATGGTCCATATACCAGCATTATAGCTCTGTAAATGGTCCGCATACCTGCATTATAGCTCTGTTAATGGTCCGCATACCAGCATTATAGCTCTGTAAATGGTCCATATACCAGCATTATAGCTCTGTATATGTTCCATATACCTTTATTAAAGCTCTGTAAATGGTCCGTATACCAGCATTATAGCTCTGTGAATGGTCCATATACCTGCATTATAGCTCTGTAAATGGTCCGTATACCAGCATGGTAGCTATGTAAGTGGTCCGTATATCAGCATAATAGCTACTGTAAAATGTCCGTATACCAGCATTATAGCTCTGTAAATGGTCCGTATACCAGCATTATAGCTCTGTAAGTGGTCCATATATAAAAGTCAGCATTATAGCTCTGTTAATGGTCCGTATACCAGCATGATAGCTTTGTGAATGGTCAATATCCCAGCAATTTAGCTCTGTAAATGGTCCGTATACCAGCATGATAGCTTTGTGAATGGTCAATATCCCAGCATTATAGCTCTGTAAATGGTCCATATATAAAAGTCAGCATCATAGCTCTGTTAATGGTCCGTATACCAGCATCATAGCTTTGTGAATGGTCAATATCCTAGCATTATAGCTCTGTAAATGGTCCATATATAAACGTCAGCATGATAGTTCTGTAAATGGCCCATGTCCCAGAATGATAGCTCTGTAAATGGTCCGCCTACCAGCATGATAGCTCCGTAAATGGTCCATATCCCAGTATGATAGCTTTGTAAATGGTCAATATCCCAGCATTATAGCTCTGTTAATGGTAAATATCCCAGCATAATAGCTCTGTAAATGGTCCGTATTTAAAAGTTGCTAACGTCGTCAAACGTCATCGTAGAATATTAGATATTATGGAGCGCGTGGTCTAGTGACGAAGTATCGGACCTAAGATCAGAGAGTCATGTGTTCGATCTCATATCGCCACTTTGTATGGCACATTTGAGCAAGACACTTTATCCACACATGCTTTTTACTGGTTCTTCCGTTGAAGATTTAGAGTGTGATATGTCTAAGAAATATGTAAATATGTTTTGATTTCTCAATAGATTTCAACAATTTATTTTTATTATAGACATGTGGAGCACAGATTTTTAGACAAATGTTATTTGTATGTGACGTTAATTATTGACGGATATGGTTTGAAACATCTGGCTTTCGTCAAAACTGACATTTATCATCCGCATCCCAGTCTTACTTACCACTTTATCCAACCCGTATCCACATAACATTTTGATAATATTTTTTTGGTTCTAGTATCCCGGTTAACAGGAATTGTCATGATATATACATAATCATATTACTCTGACAAGGAGCTGATGTTTTTAAACAGTAAAATGTTGACATAATCAGATTGCGAGGCATATGGACCAAATCGCCAAGTTCCCTTTTCTGTTTTCTCTACAGACTTCCGACAAATATCGTTAAATCTGTAACAACATCGAAATCTTATTTGTATTATAGTAATATTTGCACGAAAAGAAAGTGGAAACTAAACTTTTTCTTTTGAGTATAGGTTCATTGCATACGTGAAAAAGAAGTGACAATAAGGGCCGGGAACAGTCAGACGACAGCACAAACACCACTGGGGAATTAATCCGGTTGTCGGATCCACTCAGCCTCACTCTGTCCCGCCGCCATATGATAAAACCGATCCAGTGTAAATACGACTAGCCATGCTATATTTTTACGAATACGACAGCATGCACTTGTCGTGTATTTAGATATGTATGTGTTCAAAATCCATGTAAACATATTAACATTTTATTCATTCAAAAATGTGACTCATATTTCCATTATATAAGATGACGAATCTGATGGCAATAATATTAGTTATACTTATACATCAAATACATGTACATAGTCAGAAATAATAAGCCTATAAATAAACAAAATGTATATTTTCTTTGTTTAACTCTTATGTATCAAAAAAATATATTATACTTCTCTAAAATCACAACGGTCACATTCTATATAGGTAAAAGCCAACCATTGATTTGTGTTCTTTATTCTATTGCAAATATAAACATGTGCATGTTTGTCATTTATTGAAGGACTCAATGAGAGAAGTGAAACTTACATTTTATTGAAGGACTCAATGAGAGAAGTGAAACTTACATTTTACTGAAGGACTCACTGAGAGAAGTGAAACTTACATTTTATTGAAGGACTCACTGAGAGAAGTGAAACTTACATTTTATTGAAGGACTCAATGGGAGATGTGAAACTTACATTTTATTGAAGGACTCAATGAGAGAAGTGAAACTTACATTTTATTGAAGGACTCAATGAGAGAAGTGAAACTTACATTTTATTGAAGGACTCACTGAGAGAAGTGAAACTTACATTTTATTGAAGGACTCAATGGGAGATGTGAAACTTACATTTTATTGAAGGACTCAATGAGAGAAGTGAAACTTACATTTTATTGAAGGACTCAATGGGAGAAGTGAAACTTACATTTTATTGAAGGACACAATGGGAGAAGTGAAACTTACATTTTATTGAAGGACTCACTGAGAGAAGTGAAACTTACATTTTATTGAAGGACTCACTGAGAGAAGTGAAACTTACATTTTATTGAAGGACTCAATGGGAGATGTGAAACTTACATTTTATTGAAGGACTCAATGAGAGAAGTGAAACTTACATTTTATTGAAGGACTCAATGAGAGAAGTGAAACTTACATTTTATTGAAGGACTCACTGAGAGAAGTGAAACTTACATTTTATTGAAGGACTCAATGGGAGATGTGAAACTTACATTTTATTGAAGGACTCACTGAGAGAAGTGAAACTTACATTTTATTGAAGGACTCAATGGGAGAAGTGAAACTTACATTTTATTGAAGGACACAATGGGAGAAGTGAAACTTACATTTTATTGTTTGACAACTTCTTCACTACAAAAATATGCTGGGAAAACTAGGATTTATGTAGCATAAAAGAGTTTTGTTTGACTGTTCAGTGTGTACACTATTGGCAAAGTGAAAGTAGACGTCAGAAACCATGTATTCATACACAGAAAATAAAGGATTGTTTTATTTTTAATTCACTATTCGAATTTGACAATGCTTTCAAAATGTTCAAAATACATTATTAATGCCATTCAAATAGAAATGAGCATTAAAATAAGGAAACCGCATTTTTAAAGAAGAAAAAAACAAGGATTATTTAAAACCGCCAATTAAAATAAGGAAACTGCATTTTTAAAGAAGAAAAAAACAAGGATTATTTATAACCGCCATTTCCTGTTTCCAATGGCGGTACAATGCCTATAAAACAATGCAGATGTCGGCCATGAGATAAGGCATAATTTGTACATAATAGTAAGGTACGATTTGAAATATCGGTTTTACATCAGAGCAGACATTTGTTATTCCCATTCTTGTTTCAGTTACATTTATGGAATTTCAGCAGACACAATTTTGATATTTTACCGTCTTTAAATGAATAGTAAACATTTTATAAAAAAATAAATATACATTGGTTAATATATTAGAGTAAAACAGACTATATCATTATGCAGACAAGTATAAAGAGAACACCATCATATTAATATACAAACAAATTTACAATATTAAGTCACGTTAAGTAAATACATCTACAACTATTTCAATAACTAGTATTGTTCTATATAGCATTTTCTAATATCAGTAAATCGTAGAGATATACATATCAAGTGATATTCATCTTCTATGTCAGAAGCATCACAACATACACAGTATATTTCATTTCTCGGTAATCTGTTTATTGCGAACCGACCACCTTGTATCCCCAGAGAATGTGACGATAGCCTCATGCTCAAAATAAAAACTCTCAAAATACTAGATAATCTACCAAGATATATATCAATTTATAATAAATATACGTATCGTATTATCTAAGTGTTTAATATGTTCATAGCACATATAGATATTTATGCGGATGACAATTCTCTAAGAGAACGCTTGGCTGGAGTAAGTTTACATTATCTAATAAAGTCTTGTGTAATAATGACAGTGTGTTATAGTAAACATATAGACACTTGTGTATGAAGTATGTCAGTTAAATTACTAGTAATAGGACCAACTTCATTTCATTGGCAACGATAACAGGCGCGTGAAAGCCGGCAGATTATGCTCTCCGGGGACCATTACTGACTGACATTGTACATGGCGTCCCACCACACGTTGTATCAACGCTAGGTTCTATCGATCAGGTTTGAGAAAATCAGGCCATATTTAAAAACATTTGCTGTTATGTAATGGGATCGAGGTTTGGGGTATTGATCGGAAAACCTGCTGAGAAGCAGATTCTCCAGGCGCAATTTCCCCTACAACCGCGCTCATAATCCTATTTGAAGACGATTCAAGATTAAACGTACTTTTTTCCTGAAAACTTAACACTAATAACTGCTATTAAATTTGCGTTTAGTTGAAAAATATGTGTAGTATTTACGCGAATGGTGAACTCGTTTCGTTTAGAATTAAATTGAATTTAATTAGATTAATTAAAGTAGGGCGATAATGCTGTGGATATAATGTTTCGTGGCGTATTGTTCTCGCTATTATTCTATGTTGTACTCTCTTCTGTATGTATGTATGTATTGTTCTCGTGATTATTCTATGTTGTCACCTCTTCCGTATGTATATATTGTTCTCGTGATTATTCTTTGTTGTATGTGTGTGTGTGTGTGTGTGTGTGTGTGTGTGTGTGTCTGTCTGTCTGTCTGTCTGTCTGTCTGTCTGTCTGTCTGTATGTATGTATGTATGTATGTATGTATGTATTGTTCTCGTGATTATTCTATGTTGTCATCTATTCTGTATGTATATATTGTTCTCGTGATTATTCTATGTTGTCACCTCTTCTGTATGTATATATTGTTCTCGTGATTATTCTGTGTTGTCACTTCTTCCGTATGTATGTATTGTTCTCGTGATTATTTTATGTTGTCATCTCTTCCGTATGTATGTATTGTTCTTCTGATTATTCTATGTTGTCACCTCTTCTGTATGTATGTATTGTTCTCGTGATTATTCTATGTTGTCACATGTATGTATTGTTCTCGTGATTATTCTATGTTGTCACCTCTTCTGTATGGATGTATTATTCTCGTGATTATTCTATGTTGTCACCTCTTCTGTATGTATGTTTTGTTCTCGTGTTTATTCGATGTTGTCATCTCTTCTGTATGGATGTATTGTTCTCGCCATTATTCTTTGTTGTACTCTCTTCTATATGTATGTATTGTTGTCGTGATTATTCTATGTTGTCACCTCTTCCGTGTGTATGTATTGTTATCGTGATTATACTACGTGTCACCTCTTCTGTATGTATGTATTGTTCTCGTGATTATTCTATGTTGTCACCTCTTCTGTATGTATGTTTTGTTCTCGTGTTTATTCTATGTTGCCATCTCTTCTGCATGGATGTATCGTTCTCGCCATTATTCTTTGTTGTCATCTCTTCTGTATGTATGTATTGTTCTCGTGAATATTCTATGTTGTCACCTTTTCCGTGTGTATGTATTGTTCTCGTGTTTATTCTATGTTGTCACATCTTCTGTATGTATGTATTGTTCTCTTGATTATTCTATGTTGTCACCTCTTCTGTATGTATGTATTGTTCTCGTTATTAGTCTATGTTGTCACCTCTTCCGTGTGTATGTATTGTTCTCGTGATTATTCTATGTTGCCACCTCTTCCGTAATATGTATGTATTTTTTTCGTGATAAGGCTCAACGGTATAGTATAAGCAAATTGAAAATCTCGAGACGCTTGCCAAGACGAATATAGAAAAGCGCATAGAACTCTGAGATATGGAATAACTTAGTTACCTCCCTAACATATACAGACAAAATATTCAGTCACGTTACAAGATAATCTTCATATATGGATTAGAAAAGACTGGTAGAGCGACCAATTAGGGAAAGACATTGTCTTTTTTATTCCGCTTGACTGTGACATATTCACCGGTTTATCGATCGCTATAGTGACAGAAAACCTCTTGGTGATCTGTTGCTAACATTCAAAACTTCACAATAGATTCGCAGACAGTGTAAGTGTCACAGTGAGCTAATCAATTTTTCCAATTAGTGTCCATTATCGTGTGAGTAAATCGAATGGATACTTATAAAATATAACGGACCTTCTGTCACCGTTGGTGAAGTAGATTTGATTGAAATTAATAAATCTTTTCTAAATACCAAATGGATGGCACGTAAATAAACGACAAGACAGTCGAAGTTGATACTGGTGTAGGCTATGGAGGACTGCAACTCGAGTGTACTGTCAGAGTTGGACGTGTCCCTGCAACTCGACGTACTGTCACAGTTGGACGTGTCCCTGCAACTCGAGCGTACTGTCACAGTTGGACGTGTCCCTGCATCTCGAGTGTACTGTCAGAGTTGGACGTGTCCCTTCGAGCGTACTGTCAGAGTTGGACGTGTCCCTGCAACTCGTTCGTTATAATTAACCATGACTATTATACCCAGTTAGAAGTTAATTTGATATTCGATTTGTTTTTGGGGTTTTTTGGGGGTTTTTTTGACGACAAGACAACAAGACTGAATTACAAAAAAAGGACGCCAAACAAAAACTTTCCACGTGTCAAAACTAAAACATGCCACATTATTTTGTCGTGTTGGTGACTTTTGAATGCCGTGCTGTAGCAAGAAATCAGTGGGGTTTTTTCTTCATTCAGTGGTATTGTTCTAACACGGCATTTGTCGAGTTGTCGTGTTGGCGCCCGCCAAAACGGTAACCCGACATGGCAGAAACCAGCCACCATTTTAATTACAATTCTATTTATTGGTATTTGTCAAATTATACTGTTAAACTTAGTGACTCTTTAAATTAATTATTGTTCTAGGTGTTCTTTGTTTGCGTTTATAAATGAATATTGTAATCATGCCCTTTTCTTATTTATCCATCCATCCATCCTCCATTCATCCATCCATTCATCAATACAAATCATTCATAAATGCCCCTGCGCATTCAGTCATTCAGTCGTTCGTTCGTTCGTTCGTTCGTTCGTTCGTTCGTTCGTTCATTCATTAATTTATCCATTCATACATTTGTTCATCTCTTTACATTTACAAGTATGACATATTAGTTATAAATATTTAGATTTCGAAAAACTATCAAAACGTGATTACACTGTTTAACACTGCAGTTAAAACGTTAGTTTGATATTCGTTTACTTGTCGTTTGGTATTTAAGCATGCAACTCTTCGTCAACATTGGAGGTACAGAAGGTTTGAATTAAGGTAATGTATGCGTAAGCCTACTACTGGGTTTCGTTTTTTATTCTATAGCAAATAAAAAAATGTTAACATACTTGCCATTCATTGAAGGACCCAAATTGCCATCCATTGAAGGACCCAAATTGCCATTCATTGAAGGACCCAAATTGCCATCCATTGAAGGACCCAAATTGCCATTCATTGAAGGACCCAAATTGCCATCCATTGAAGGACCCAAATTGCCATTCATTGAAGGACCCAAATTGCCATCCATTGAAGGACCCAAATGAGAGAAATGAAACTTACATTTTATTGTTTGTCAGCCTCTGCACTATCAAACTGTGATGAGAAAAGTAGGGGTCATGTAGGGGTCATGTAGCATAATGTTTCCTATTCAGTATGTACACTGTTAACAAAGTGAAAGAAGGTGTAAGAAAGCATGTATGCATACCCCAATTTCCAAGAATCTTTTTTTTCAAACCTACGACTCAAACATGACAATGCCTTCGACATGTTCAAATATCATCAATAAAGATATTGAAAAAGAGCATTAAAATAAGGAATACGATTATTTTTAAGAAGAAGAAACAATAATTATTTATAACCGCCACTATACGGCTACCCCACGGAAGCATTTTCTGTTTCCAATGGTGGTACCCTACATTAATATCAAAAGATGAAACATGCATTTCAAACTGACTTCATTCGGCCAGATCAAAGCTATGTTTTCACATTATGTGTAGAGCAAGTCCGCTTATAGCATCTCAAAGAACAAACAAATGCAAAACAGTTATAAAAGAAAAAAAACATTGAAGTGTTCCAAGAGATTCTGAAGGTCGTTCCTTCACAAATAGTTTGGGAGAATTTTCGATTATATATCAGTCGATAATCACATTTAAAATCGTGTGTTTATTCTCATTACAGAGAATTAGTGAATGTTTCCCGAAAATGTCTCTGAGTAAATTATCAGTAATAAATGTGGCATTCTGCAAAACTTAAGTGCACGTTTGGACGTTTAATCGAATTTAATTAAGTTTTTAAACGTCTTAGACTTGTTGCAGAAATGCGCTAATTGTTTTTATATGATCTGTTGTAAAAGTAGAAGCAAAAATATTGCGGGCTGCAAACGTGAACGTAGAATACAAAAAATATTACGGGCTGTAAACGTAGATTTCAAAAATTTACGGGCTGTAAACGTAGAACACATAAATATTACCGGTTGTAAACGTAGAATACAAAATATATTACCGGCTGTAAACGTAATTTACAAAAATATAACCGGCTGTAAGTAATATACAATATGCGGGTTTTAGGACACTTTTCTATCCCTCAAAATAACCCAACCTCGCTGATCATTTCAGGTGATAGAAAGGTTTCGCTGAAACCCGCATATTGTATACTACTGCCTTTATTTTTATCAAACAGCCAAATCTTTAAGCGGAACCCAAGAATTAAAATCATTTGAATAACCAATCCATTTTACATATGCTTGTTTCTTTTTGTAATCAGACTTCAAAACATTTCTTTCTTTGTCATGATAACCATATGGAAGTGTATTAATTCCATCATCTGAAATATATATTTTATTATCAAAACATGATAAACTAGCTTTATTTATATCGTAACTTTTACCTGATGCTCAGCTGATTTTATTGTTTTTATTGTGTGTATTTTCACACCTTCGTTAATTAAAGTATCTTTGTAATCCTCATGCATTATATTTTTCTTAACAACACCTTTGGTTATACCCTTGCAGTTTTTTATATCTTTACCATCCATTTTATACGAATACATCTTACTTCTCAAACCGATAAATTCTGTAATCGGAATACCTGCAACCTCATTCTTCATCTTACCAATAACTTTTTTTATTATCATCGAAGAAGAATGGACTGTTTTTAGAGTAATCACTATTATCAAACAAGTTTTTATCCTCATACAAATCCTCATAAACATCTTTTGCTTATATTTTATTTATTCCATACAAAATATTTGCCTAAGAATATATGTTGGCGATGTAACTAATACCACCTCGTAATCCTTTTTCAACAATTAGATGCATGTCAATATCTGTGATAAGATCCAACTTAATTTTTGTCATCTTTAATATTGCACCCCAAGCTAAACCGGGACTTGAAAAGTAATGACAAGGATCAAGTTTGTAATATTCTAAACATGTCCCTCGAAGTTTTCAAATACATCAGATAGCAAAAGGACGTCAGTCTTTAAATAGAGATCATGATAATCTCGCATTGTTTTACAACCAAATGACTTCCACACACCCCGCGCATGTTCGTATCTGACACATCCTCATTTTTAACTTGATGGTAAAAGTTTATCACCCAACTATCCATGTAATCATATGGATAAACCCCTTTTCTTTTTACTAATTCCAGCTTATCTTTAAAATAATTTTTAGTAAAACGAAATGCCTCTTCTGGTAAGTTATTAACTTAATTACCTAAGGATTGGTTAAGAAATTGTAAACTATCCACACAGACTAAGTTGTCAATCATGAAGGACATGTAGTTTTCCATACTATTAAGAATTACATTAATTTCCCTTTCAAACTTATCAATTTCCTGCATTATGAAATGACCATCATTTCCATTTAGATTATGGAACACAACAGGGATTTTTTTACTTAATCTAAAGAATCTATAACACTTACTGTGTGCACTTCCGCGATATTTTCCCGTAACATGACAGAAGATAATTTAAAATTTAACTACCCTGTGAGAGATCATGATAGTTCAATTTTAAATTATCTTCTGTATATTTCTTTTCGCAAATAAGACTTACTTTTTTTCCTCCTTTTCCGTTATAACCATTTCTTTATTAAAATAGTGTTTCGTTACTTCTTCACAATATTCCTGCTCAAACAACATCTTTTCAATAAAACGATAAATCGAATCCTTCCTGCAATAAATCTTTACTGGTTTACTAAATGTATTATCATATGTGCATACTTACTTATATCCAAAACCGCAAGCAACATGATTTTGGTAAGCCTCAGTTGAGTTACCAAACTTTTCATTTACTTGTTTTACTATTGCTTCAAAATCAGCATAACTGATAAAAAGAGTTGCTAGTTGTTTATGATCATTTCTAAATAATAAATTATTGTTTTCTCATCAAGCATTTTAACTTTCTGTGTTCCGTTAACAGACAGACATGCATCCGTGTGGTTATTAAGTATTCTTTCTGATGTAAAATGTTGGATGCAATATTTGCAAAAGAACAGCTTTCCCTTGTGTTTTGATTGTGTTTTCATTAGTTTGTTAAAATCCTTTATCCAAACATAATGAGATGAGTTTTTTTTCATTTTTACTTTTAGAGATGTACAACGGGTAAATAGGTTCTTTGCCATTTCCAATTCCAAAGACGTTTAACCTTATATTATTAGCATAATTCACTTCATCTATATGTTTTTATATTGTGTTATTCTTTCTAAGTGTTTTATTGCTGGGAACAAATACGTCAAATGGCACCAACGAAAGCATTCATTATTCTTCTCATATTATTATTGATTAATCTTTGTCTATTTTTTATAACATCGGGAAGAGCAACATACGAAGAACCCTTTATTGGTCTGTATTTTATAACTGTTACATAATGTTTCTTCACTTCTTTTATTATCCAACCAGATCCCAGATAAATCCATTTGCTGATTCTGTTTGATAATTCATTATTCATATCAATTAATTCTTTTCTTGATATTAAGTTGATTTAACAATACTTTTCATAGTGTGTTCCTATATATTTAACCCCATCCTCCCCCAAAACAACATTTGGTTAAACAAACAAAATTTCAATTGTTATAATTATTTAAACATTCATCTCCTGTAAAGCTAGGAGATCCACTAGTGACTTAACACTATTTTTAATTGTATCATCGGATCGTATTTGATACTATATTTATTGATAGTGTTGATATGTGTTATTTGTAGACATTTTAACAAGTGTGAAGATCATGTATATCTTATCTCTAGAAAATAATTATTCTTCATTGGCGTAAATTAACCTTTTTTTTTTTCTATCATTTTTAGAATACCCGCTTTTTATTCGATTGGTTTTCTCAAAACACATGGTGATCAACCCGGCATTTATAATTAAATCCTTTTGTGCAGCATACATACTCTTATACTCTTTTTTATTATCTTCATTATCCCACTCGATAACAATAGCTTTTGGTTTTATTCTCTCTTTATTAAGAAACGATTTGATTACATCTATCCTCTCCATTATTATTTCTCCGAAACTTCCATCACTGAGCGGCATCCGGGCAACATCATTTATTTCTTTTTCTATTCTTTCCATATTTTTCTTGATAATTTCGTTATTTTGTTTTATTTTAATAATAGCTTCTTTTCTTTCCTTTTGATTCATTCTATCTAAATACTCAACCTGACCAGCAGTACAATTACTCTTTACAACTTATCCATATATATATTAAGATTATAGATAATTTTTTAACTGATAAAGTTAATAGCTCGATCAAAACTTATTTTATAATCATCTCTGTTTTTCCTTTCTTTATCATTGTTAAGAACTATTACTTTATATTCATACTTCTTGAGAAATTGTTGTTTTTTTATCTAAATTAGTAAGGCATTCTCCTGAAATATCACTCTCTCAAGGTCTTTATCTTACCCTTATTCTTTCAAAACATTTATCAATAGACGTTTTCAAATAAATGTAGCTATCTGGTTTAGTTTGACTTATACTATAATAACATAATTATACACAACCCTTCCTAAAGGTGAGAAAACATGTGACGAGGCAAACAGATCTTTATCAGATTCCTGAAACCTTTCAAGAGCACAAACACCTACAGAAGTTCCTCTGGTGGCCTCAGCTGTTTTCACCATCCTAAAATGAGAATGTATACTTAATATTTGGAATATAAAGGCATTCTTTTCTTTTTTCATAACATTCTTTGAGTGGATTTATCCCATCCAAATAAACCCATTCTTCAATTGGCTCAGGAATAATTTTTTTATTAGGTGCAAACTCATTTAAATATCTCAAAAATGTACTTTTCCAGCTCCAGTATTTCCTTCTAAGGAGATTATGACCATATATCTATAAGTCTTATATATTTTTTGACCATAAATGACAACTTGTATATTCTCAACAATTTTTCCACTTATTGCGATTATGCTGTTCTCCTCAAAACATCCTGAATGAGAAACTCTTATTAAAAATTTAATTTTGCGTTATTCTTTTCTTCATAGGATTGTACTAGCTTATCATTTACTACCATCCTAAGTTCAGCTTCTCTCTTCTTCTTTTTAATTCCATCAACAATAAGTAAAAGAACACAATTATAACGCGTGATCATTTCCTCTCCATTTACAACAAAACCATAAAACCCCGCTGGACCCCGAGTCCATCTAAACAAACCACCAATGACTTCTTCATTTCTATAAGTAAGGTAAAAGGTCTTAGGAGCAGCGTGAAGGTCCTTCGGGGCTGCCGAACTAGTTTCTATATAAAACCTACTTCTTCTGTTGATTTTTTATCATGTATTCCCATTTGTATATCCGTTTATTTTATTATCTTTCATGGGCATTTCTACAGGTTCTACAAAATCATCACTTTTCTGCATTTCCAGGATTTTATTGAATTAATTTGCAACTACTTGGAAGTCGTCCTTCTGTTTTACTGTTTGGCAATAAGATAAAAGCCGCTTAAAATTAGCTATGATGCATTTTTAATTTGGAATTTTCCCCACTACTGCAACAAAAACAGGAATTACCGGAACCACGGCTAAAGCAGCCGCTGAACCTAACACTCCAATAAAAACTTTACTAGCGTTTCCGCAAAACATATAAATTTTTCTGTATGCTGAAACCACTTTTGATAGATACAAAATTAACTCATTCGTTGTTTCAAATTTGTTATTCATTCTATATTATTCAAAGTGCTTTTTATAAATTTCGTCATGTTCTTCAGGGGTTATTTCTCATTGCTTTAGCAGTTTATTAATAATATTTATTCTATCATTTCTTAAAGAGAGGCTTTTATTACCCGACTTAATAGAACCGTAGATTAGTTCTTTTTTATCAATGAGATTATCAACACAATCACATGAACCGTAGATATTTATTTTCTTGCTTAATGTGCTTATTGGTAATCCGCTTAATTCTGTTAACCTTTGAAAGACATATTTTGCCAACATTGAGTTGTTTTCATTTTTATATCTTTTAGTAATTAGTTCTATAAAGTCGTCCTCTATTTTTGTTTCTAAAACAGTGGGTCCAGACCCTTGCTTTGCAATTAATGTATGATGAAAAACTAATTGAGGTATATTTATCTTTAAATAACCATAATTTCCGTCTGTATCTACTTTGTAATAATCTTTTAATCCACTTCTCACAGGAAATCCTTTCCCACAAACAATTCTTTGCTATCCATCATGCCGCTCAGTATTTTATTGTATTCTACAAATTGTTTTCTATCCCGTTCCATATCTCCGATAGTTATTTCCATCTTCCTCAATTTTGTTTTACTTCTTACTTAACCCCCTTATCCTACCATTTAATCTATTAAAAATCTCAGCAGTATATGATTGCACTCCTTTCAACAAATTTGGCATTCTTACTAATTCACTTAATGGTATGGTACCATATTTATCATAAATATTTCCTTCAATTCCTTTATCTATATTTATAATCTTGGATTTGGTACCACGCTCTTCCTCTTTTTGTTCTCAGGCTTGTTCTTCAGTATATTCCACGAACGATTGCTCATATTCAGAAACATCTTCAATCGCCGGTGTTTTATTTATTCAATCATGTAATTCTTTGGCTTGTTCTTTTGGTAATTCAGCAATGTTTTGTTCTAAAATAGCCAGTGCCTTGTTTTGATCTAATTTCTGATGCTTTAGTTCTTCAGTAATCCATTCTTGAGAGGAAGTAAAAGGTTTAAATAGTCCTTGGTATGTTTCTTGACTCATTTATTTTCTCATCTTATGTACCGTCATAGCACTATTGATTTCATCAAAAAGTTTTTTTAACTTTTTTTTTCTTTTCTACCAGTTCTTTCCATTTCAATAATGACATTATGTGATAACTTTAGATAATGTTAAGATAACTTTAGATAATAAAATGATTATTTCGCAGCTACTTCCGAATTATGACACTAAAGAAGAAAATGATACTTTTAAGCAACTACACGATTACATGCCAAGCTCTTGTTTTAGAATGTTAATATGCGGCGACAGCAGTAGCGGGAAGACTAATGTATTAATACATATGTTGCTTAAACTTTTAATTTTCTATGATAAATCATATCTTTTTGCTAAAAATCTAGAACAATCAAAATACAAATCTCCAATAAAACAGTTTGAGGATAAAGCGGAAAAACATGACTTTCCTCTTGAAGATATTTTAGAATATAATCAAATGGTGACATCATTAGTCTTGATGATTTGAGCGACGTTCGTGTTCAAAAGGTGTGGTATTTGACGATAAGATTTTTGAAAGAAACCAAGACGACATTATCAGTTATTTCATGCAAGGAAACCATAAAAACTGTTGCATCATCTACTTAACTCAGTCTTATTACAAAAACCCCAAAGATATCAGGCTTAATTGTTCACATTACATTTTATTTCAAACCCTATCTTAAAGAGAAATGGATATGATTTGTAATGAAAATGGTATAGAAAAAGAAGACTTAAGAAGAAATAACAAACAATATGATTTTCTTTATTTAGACAAACCGAGAAAGTTTGTTTAAAGAAATTTCTATGGAAATATATAATGGGGATACAAAATAACATATCGGAAATAGAAAAGGATGATAAGGGAGAACAAAAAGCTAATTTCGGATTTGTATTAACTGAATATGTTAAGAAGAAAGTATTAGAGAACTACAATAAAAAAGAGAGTTTCTAGACATGCAGCAAAAGGGTATTACTAAGTTACTTGATCCAAACAATCCGGGTGAAGTCTTTTGTAGTAAAACGTGAGACAAAAAATGGAAACTGGATGAGATATCTGGGCAAATAGAAAATATTGAAACAACTATTAGAAAACAAGGAAAAGAATATTGCTATTCATAATAGTTTAAGAAAACAGGTTGAGCTTATGAAGGATGCTTTTGAAAAAAATAAGTTATGGAGCAGAAGGAAGTATTATAAAAAAAAGTGAGAAAACAATTATGAAAAGGTTTTGATGAATTAAGGACTAGGGTGTCTGGTATCAATAAACAAATGGTTGATGATAAAGAACCGGAGACACGTATAAATAAATTAACGCAATAATTAAGAACATCACAAAAAAACGAGACGATGTACATACTATTATTTTAAACAGATCAATTACATCTAATGCAGCATTAACTAAAAACGTGGAAGATATCAAGAAACAAATGGTTGATGATGATGAATTACATCGAATAATAAATGAAAAATAGTACCTTCTTTTAGAGCAAATACCAAAAAAGGAACCAATATATGATATCCCGGTTTTATTTTCACTAGACATTGGAAGGAACAAAGAGATTCGGATTACCGAGGATAGAAGAGATAATAAAATGTATTATGAATTTAGTCTTCAGGCGACAGGAAAAATAGTCATTTGAGTTGAACCCCAATCCATATATAAATTATGAAAATGTTGTAGAATACAATCATGATGTAGGTAGAGATCGCAGTCTCCTTTATGTTGTGGAACATTGGATTATTAAACAAACCCCGTACTTACGTTCTTGAACGTCTTATTTTATATAACAAATGAACCCCGTCACCAGTCTTTTAAAAATGGAATATTTCAAGCTGATGTTGGCGGCGGAGTAAAATCATTTGTTGAACAAAATAAGAGAGTTGCGATTCGTGATAATGGAGATTTGGTAGCGTCTTCTGATGATTTAAATATAAGTGACGATAAACTAAAGGTAGTTATCGAAAAATATGGGGGAAGCCGGATTTATATACGATTATGCCGAGATAGGTGGACATTTCAGATAACAGAATCTTATACCCGGCTTGCTTTTTATCCTACTGCTATTTTCCATATTAAAATGTTTGGTTTTGAAACAGAATCCCATATTAAACTTTATTATAACCATTCCTTATATTTGGAACAAAAAATAATTCTTTCATCCAAGCGTAGTTGGTCTTGATTCAAAAAATATCATGGCATATTCTTGGTATAATATGAATGAAGAACTTGGTAATAATAAAATACATTACTTCAGTGGAACGGAATCGAAAGATATTGAATTTGCTGATGAGATATATTCCTACTCTGACATAAGTAGATACATTGAAGAAACACTTGCTCTTAATTGGGATGATGTCGACGGCAGCGACGACGCTGCTATTTCTGTGGAATTTGACTTTTCATCTTTCAAATGTAAACTGATAATATAAGTAAATTACGCTCTTGATTTAAGGGATTCAAAATTCTGTTATCTTATTGGTTTTGAACCGAAAGTTGTGAGAGAAACTGAGTTTGGAACACTTTTTCCAGATATTACAGTTTCCGTAGACACAATTTATGTAAATTGCGACCTAATTGATAATAGTATTGTAGATGGGACATAATCAGATGTTATCTATGATCGTAGTCCGGCCGATCTGACTAGAAGTTATCAATTCAGAAGAGAACCACTTAGGGTTGGATTTTGTGAAGTAAATAAATCTATCGATAATAGTATTAGAATTTACATTACTGACTACACTAATAGAATAATCAATCTTAATGATGTTCATGTCTCATTCTCACTCGTTTTAAAAAAAAATATATAATGACTAATGGATAAGTGAAAAATAATATAATAGAGAAAAAGGTATATATGTTTATCATGATTCTCAAACCGGAGCAGGTTTATTTGATTCAAACATAAGCGCTGCAACGAAGTAAGCAGCCAGTAATGTTGCTAAAAATAGCAGAAAAAGACATTAGAATCTGGTCCCCGTAGATTGGGTGATGATATTGGAAAAAGAGTTATTGATAAGATTATGACGCAAAGTGTAAATAAAACCAATAAGGTTGGGATTGACAAAGTCAGTAAGGTTGACAAGGTCAATGTTAGAAAGAATGCTAAGGCTGTTGAGGTTGGTAGGACTGAGGATAAAGGTAATATTTTAATGAGTGAGTTATCACGAGATGGTGAAGAAAGTAAACAAAACACCCAACGGAGACGCCGGAAAAATATAATCGAAAATTTGTTTTAATTTATTTTCACAAGCAATTAATATAGAATAGTCAGGAGCGAAAACTATTGTGAAAGATATGAATATATTCCTATCCATTTAGATAAACCTATTACACTTCCCAGAAATGGCGTAAGACAATTGAAAAGTGGATATCAATTCACTATCAATGACAGATCTTCACACTTCGATTGGTATAATGCCAATTTTGAAGTTGATTTTAAAGTAAATAAGCTCGCAGATGAAGCGAGTTTTGCTGCTGCTGATGAGATTGCTTTAATTAATGATTCTGCTTCTTTAATAAATAGTTTTCAAATTAAACAAAATGGGAAAGTTGTTAACGATGGAAATAGATTGTACAGGCTTATTGCTGTTAAAGGTGTACATGAATTATCTAATGACTATGCCGAAACCACTGGAACAAACGAGTGTTTTCGTTTGGATAAAGGTCCCAAGACAGAAATTGATGAGACTAATGATGATTATAATACCGGTTTGCACGAACGATATATTTTAATTATAGAAAATAAAATAGTAAATACAATCATCCCTTTAAATAAGTATTCATTTTTTGAAAGTTTAGAAACGAATCTGTTACCTCTTAGTCAAATACAAATAGTTTTGCAAATTACTGAAGATGATACTCATATCCTCAAAAAAAACTGGTCTTGGGGTTGGAAGCATTGTTATTACAAAAACAGTGTTCTGGGTGCCAAAAATGACATAAAATTCTGATGAACTAGCGTATGTCGCAGAAAATCACATGATTCAGACAAGATTGTCTTATCTTAGAGAAATAATAGAAGAATCAGCCAGTTCTCGGCAAGTAAATCAATCCTTTAGAATTGATCCGAAACATGTTTTCATTTATTAACAAATAACTGATAAAGAAAATAGTCATATAGAAAATCCACATCGCTTCGATACATTTAAACTAAATGCTGATAATTTAAATTGTTATTTACACTCTGCTCTATTGGAAGTTGGTAATGGAGAATATTATCCAGAAACTGAATACAGTAAGGATAATATTGTTAGAATATTAAGAGATGTTATTAACTATTCATATAAACCAAAAAGACAAAAATACTGGATTGTTGCTGAATATAAGAAATTTTGAACATTTATTTGGGCTTCTCTTCTGTATTTTAACTTGGGCGGTAGTTCTAGTGACAGTGTTACTGTTGATCTTAAACAAACTACATTAGATTGTAAGTTAAATGTTCTTCCTGGTGGGTATCAAGATGTTGGGAGAGTATCTTGAACTAAAAACGGGATCTTCTGTAAGGCAACTGTGTCTTCACTGGATTAAGCTGTGAAACAGCCTTGCTTGAAACTATATTAAACAATTTTGTTCAAACTATATAAATTTTCCTCAGGCTTCTTGCCTCATGATGAGTAAACTTCAAACGAAATAAAGATAGTTTGAAGTCTGTTTCAAACCTTAGTCTTCAAACTAAACTAAAGCGCATGAAATAAAGCCAAGTTTCAGTACGAAAATAAAGTTAATGTTTGAGAACGGTTTCAAACTAATAACAAAACTGTATACTTGGAACAATGCTCAGTTTCAGCATAAATATACACTTATACGTTTGGAGACTGTTCCAAACCTAATTCTTCGAACTAAGATAAAAATCCAGTTCCAGCACAAAACTAACCTGTTATGTTTGAGAACGGTTTCAAACTAAAAGCATCAGACTAAACTATTGTGCATTAAACAATCCCCAGTTCCAACACAATAAATATTCCTATGAGTTTCAAACTCAAGCCTTCCCAATGCCTATCGCCAGAAAGAATCTTTGTCGCAGTGCAGGATTGATCGGCAGTGTTTTACCTATGGCTGCTAAATTTATTCCAAAAATTGTTATTCCGTTGGCTACTCGGACTTTAAGTGGTTTGGCGTCTACTGGAATCAATAAAATATTTGGAAATGGGATGCTTTCAGTCGATAATAACAATAAGAGAAAACTAATCAATTCTGGTTATTTGAACAAAGCTCAGATTAATAAACTCGGAAAATCAAACAACATTTAAATGACTAATGAGCATTTGAAAAATGGGGTATTCCTTGGTTTGTTGACTTCGTTGGGAATACCTCCTATCGGATCGCTTATTTCTAGTTTGACGGGGAAAGACTTTTCGACAGGGAAAGGTCTACAGATTAGACCTCCTGGAGGAAGGGGACTTCAAATTGGACCGCCTAGAGGAAGACTCCGAATTGGGTTCCCAAAAAAGATTTGCAGATAAGTCCATCAACTAACTTTGACATATTAAAATTGGTAAAGATATTAAAAATCTGTAACTTCGGCGGAGTGTTTATTAGAAATAATATCCCACGTATGTCATTAAATGAGTATTCATCAATAATTGATTTGGATGATGTGTCTGGTCCCGGTACTCATTGGGTTTGTTATTATGATAATAATTATTTTGATTCTTTTGGTTTGCCCCACCCATTGAACTAAAACATGTTACAAAAATCAATACAATACAATACAATAAAATATCAAGACAAGAACAGTGTGTTGTGTGGTTACTTCTGCTTGTTTTTCATTAAGAAATTACAAGACGGACACAGCATGTATGATGTTTTTGTATAAAATGCTGAAGCCATTCAAAACAAAAGAAAATGAATTAGTTATTAAAAAGTATAATTGAGTAGTTATTGTGTAAAGGAATAAACTGTAACACAAGATATAGAACCTAGAATAATTACAACTAAAAATGGAAAGTTACTACAGAAGAGGACGTGCGCGTCTTGCGGAATAACAAAAGCAAAATTTGTAAAGAATAACACGGGACAGGGTTTTGACATCCATAAAGCTATGTTACCATTACTCCCTTAAAGGGGATTAACACTACCTGGATATAAATATTGCGGACCTGGAAATCCTTTAGATAATGGACTTCTGGGTAAATGATTTAGACGGTGTTTGTCGAGAATATGATTATTGTTACAGGAACGGAGTTAAAAAATCTACTTGCGATAAAGAAATATTAGAGAATTTAAAGAACACTAAATCAAAAACATTTGGTGAAAAAAAATGCTAACAATTTAGTTGTTGACTCAACTACTGGTATAAAACATAAACTTGGTTTGGGCTCAAAAAAAAACTGGAAAGGCCAGCGTCACGACCGGTGTCTTGCGGTAGTAAATTAGCGGATGAATTACACAAGCCCACTAAAAGAAATTTTCCGAAACGTCGGGTTATTGTAAGTGATGTGGATGATGTGTGGTCGGCTGATTTGGTTGATATGCAGACTTTCTCAAAATACAAAAAGGATTTAAATATCTATTAAATGTAATTGATGTCTTGAGTAAATACACTTAGAGTGTGCCGCTTAAGAATAAAACTGGTTTGGAGGTAGCTGGAGCATTTGAAGACATTTTAAGCAGGATGAATGTAAAACCTTAAAAGTTGTGGGTTGATGAGGGAAGAGAATTTTATAACAAGCACTTTAAGAAATTGTTGGGCGATAATAATATCGAAATGTACTATACCTTTAATGAAGGAAATGCAGTAATTATTGAAAGATTTAACAGGACTATGAAAAAAGAATGTAAAGCATTTCACTGCAAATAATACAAATAATTATATTGATGTCCTACCTAAAATAATCTCAAAATATAATAAGACTAAACATGGTAGTATCGGTATGACTCCTGAAAAGGGAAGATTGAAAAAGAATAAAGAAAAGGTATTACATAATTCTTCTAAATCCAAATAATCGCAGACATCTAGAATATCTTTCAAAATTGATGATAGGGTCAGAATAAGTAAATACAAAAAATAATTTGAAAAGGGTTACACTCCTAATTGGACTCCTAATTGGACAGAAGAAATATTTGTTGTTAGGGACATAAAAAAACAAAGCCTGTTACATATCTTCTGAAAGATTTAAACAACGAAAATACTGTGGGATCATTCTACGAACAAGAACTAGCTAAAGCAAATCAAGAAATATTTAAAATAGGAAAGATATTGAGACGTGATTACAACCAGAAACAAGCATATGTAAAATGGAGTGGCTATTCAATTGATTTCAATTCTTGGGTTCCGTTTAAGGATGTGGCTGTTTGATAAAAATAGAGGTAGTAGTTTACAATATGCGGGTTTCAGCGAAACTTTTCTATCACCTGAAATGATCAGCGAGCTTGGGTGAGCAAGTTATTTTGAGTGATAGAAAAGTGTCCAGAAACCCGCATATTGTACACTACTGCTGTAAACGTAGATTACAAAAATATTACCGGCTGTAAACGTAGAATACAAAAATATTACCGGCTGTAAACGTAGAATACAAAAATATTATGGGCTGTAAACGTAGAATACAAATTTATTACAGGCTCTAATCATGGAAGACAATATCATTACGGGCTCTAAACGTGGAAGATAAACATATTACAACCCGTGTGGTTTCAAGATATTTCAGAAGAGGTGTTGAACTCCTTCCATCGTATGTGTTGTCCATTTTATGATTTTTGTCATGTTCATTAGTTTGAAATTAATCTACCAGGATACCAAATGAGTGATGGCAAGAATAGGACCGCTATAGCTTACACATGCCGTTGGATAGATCTCGCTGCTGAAACTGCAAGTATCACGGTTCTGTGTTAATTCTGTATAATCATTCGTTGGTGTGTTTATGGGCTTTATTACACTTTTTCCGATCTATATGTTCATTTGTTGTTTATGTACATTGGGAGTGAGTCTGGAATCTTACGTTCTGATGGTCCTATCTGGGCCATATGTTTGCAGGCCGTAAAATCCAATTCATTTTTCAAATAAGTTACGGTATGTAAAAGTAGAAGACTAAAATATTACGGTTGGAACTTGGTATAGATACTATGCCCGTGAAAACGGCAAGATAAGCGGAATAGAGTTTACGGTAGCCATTTATTGAAATGATATCGATACGTTATTGGTTACCGCGATTTGATATGATATCGATGTGTTCATTATGAAATATCGAAACAAGTATGCACACAATAATTAATAGTATTGTTTATACTAGGAGCTTGCCAAAATTAAGTTTTTGACGTTTCATTGTCTCGGGTTAGTCGGTATATTTGCATATTTTAATTTGTAAAATAAACACGACGGTTGCCGTAGAAACAAGTGGCTGCTCAATATGGATTTTATACAATAAACATGTTCATTTAGTCATAAAAGGTTGATTTCTACCATTTTATTAATGGATTTATATATCGATATAACGGTCGCGGTTATATTTAACTCAGTAATATTATACATGTATCGATATAGATCTGTCAACTTTGAACAAAACCGCCAATAACGATTTGAGTGTATACTTTGTAGTGGGGAGGGGGGTGGGGGGGGGGGGCTTCCAAGCGCATGGGCAATCAATCTTTTTAAGCTACCTCTCAAGAAATAAATTAACGTGGTTTCTTCGATTCAGGCTGTTTTACAGATGGAACTTCGACTGATTTACAGTTGAAATGCAGGCTAATTTACAGTAGAAACTCAGTCTAATTTACAGGTGCAACTCAGGCTAATTTTCAGTAGAAACTCAGTCTAATTTACAGTAAAAACTCAGGCTAATTTACAGTAGAAACTCAGTCTAATTTACAGTAGAATCTCAATCTAATATACGAGTGCAACTCAGGCTTATTTACAGTGGGAACTCAGACTACTTTAAAACTCAGGTTAATTCACAGTTGACAGGCGGACTAATTAACATTGAAACTCATGTTAATTTACAGTTGAAACTCCGGCTAATTTACAATTGAAACGCAGGCTAATTTACATTGAAACTCGGACTAATTAACATTGAAACTGGGGTTAATTAATATTAAAACTCAGGCTAATCTACAGCTGAAAGTCAGGCTAATTTCCATTGAAACTCTGGCTAGTTTACATTGAAACTCTGGCTAATTTATATTATACTCGGGCTAATTAACATTGAAACTCAGGTTAATTTACATTGAAACCCAGGCTAATTAACATTTGAAACACAGACTGAAACTCGGACTGAGTTACATTGAAGCTCAGGCTAATTTACAGTAGAAACTCGGGCTAATATACATTGGAACTCGGGCTAATTAACATTGAAACTCAGGCTAACTTACAGTTGAAACTCGGACTAAGTTACATTGAAACTTGGGATAATTATCACATCAACTTTTATTTACCAGGCAATGTGGTTTCTTGAGAGTGACGGTGGTGTGATAGCATTAACAACTATAATGGTTCATAAATCCTTGCACATAAATAGGTAGAGTATGTGTATACGTAACTCTCCGTCTGATATAACTCGTATTTCTTTCTTTCACTTTTAAAGCGAAAGTGAAATAAAAACAAACCCACTATTTCATCCGCGAAAATGTGTTGTAATAACCAGTGGTTGTTTGAACACTGAACACGTACTCTCGATCTGTATGTAATTATAATTAGTGCCAAACTAATGAGAGAGAGAGAGGGGGGGGGGGGGAGGGGGAAAGAGAAGAGAGAGAGAGATGTCATCGAGGGCTAACAGACGATCAGTAGGGTTATATATAGAGAGAGGTGGCAAGAGAGAAATATAGAGAGAGTGAGTGAGTGAAAGAATAAGGTTTAACGGCATTTTCAACACATTTCAGGTTATATATAGGGCATATCCAGTTTTACTGGTAGAGAAAGACTTCTGAGTGAATCTGAGTAGAACCACCGTCCTTCCTCACGTAAATGTCAATCTTTCTCACATAAAGTTTTTGGAGCGAGTGGGCCTCAAACCTACGATCTTAGCAGTGAGTGATCTTGAGACGACGCCTTAGACTACACGGCCACGGAGGGCCCTCAAGAACGACGATTATGTCTTCATGCATTAAGAGATGTAATGGTGCAGACATTCTTGTATATAAAAAGCACTTAGCATGATCTTAAACAATCAGCCATCTTTCAAGTAAGTACTATAACTACAAATAAAGCAATACGAAACGTGTACCTTGTGACGTGTGACCATATGGGCATGTTTTCCTTTTTCACAAATACACCTTATTAATTATTCATTCCCTGCTGGGAACGCAGGAGTATGATTCTGTAATAATGTAATGAGGCTTTAGATAAAGTGTGTATGGTACGTTATGGAGATATCCAATTAGATATGCCGTATTACCCATGTCGACCATAGGTCTGTTCTAACTTTCAAGTAAAATTTAATGTAACTGAAATGGTAAGTTTTAAATATGGTCAAATACCTTATCCTTTTATGCTCTTCCTGTTTCATTTCCTTAGCTCTCCCAATAACCTCTTTAATCTTTGCGACCTCAGCAGGTGACAAATGACTGAGATCCGGTTCCGGTGGTTCCAATGGCGAGGGTATCCGCATGGACCCCAACGACGAGCGTCTCCCGGCCCTGGACCCATTGTACGAATACACGGACTGCCAGTCTGAAACCTGACTTTCCGTGTCTGATGGAATACTCCCTTCATTTCCCATAATACACCGCACAATTAATACGAATATATATTGCCTAACATAAAGAGACAGCGCGTACGTAAACAGGCACAATCCAAGGATTCGGTCCAAATATCCAAGCCGGAAGTGATAGTGCCCATACGTAAAGCATGGTGGTCGATGGTGTAAACCAAATGAAACTAAATTAAACATAGACATTTAACGTATTGCATTTATAGTTGTTTATGCCAGATTTTCTATAGAAATATTATGAGCATTAATCATTAATCACAACGACATCGCGAAGAATTAGTAATAATTAACACAGCTTGTAAGAAACTGTCAATTTCCTCTCTTCTGCATCCTTCTGTTTTAATTCATTCATTTTACAGCCAGTGTCGTCTGGTACGCAAATACGCGGCGATTGTTACTTTTAAAATCATAAAATACATACCAAAATAGTAGGTTATATACGAAACATACTGAAAGCATAAAAGTTCCCGATATAACTAAGAACTTTACAATACCGAAAACGTGCCATATTTATATTTCAATTTTTCTCCTTTAACCTCCAATATGAAAATCCTTGATATACGCCATTATTATTATCCAAAATTTTGAAACAGATTTGTTTAAAAGAAAATATTTGTTTCACACATACACATTCACTAAATACGTAAAGAGCAAAAAAACGTAAGTTACAACAGCAGACGCCTGTGCTATCCGTATTTTATTTCCCTTACACTACATGTCAATGCACGGCGTATCGATTTTCCTTTCCAATTCCACTACGTTCGGAGCTGCTCTAGCGATATCTCTTAAATCTGCTGAAAATCGATTAGGCTTTTGTATGCACTTGTTCATCATGGAGAAAATGTAGTTATAGGCGATTCCACAAGAGGGCATCTACGATGTGATCGATATATACAATACGTATAATGGCTCTCCGATTGGTTATCGCCATTGCGCAATAACTATATTAAACTAAATATGGGAATTCTAGATTAGACTATATTATTTAGTTTTCTTTTCTTTTCTTTTTCTTTTTTTATTTCATTGATCGTAGCACACATATATCTATATAAAATACGTAAGTTTGTGCACGGGGAAAACGGATTATTTAAGTTTTCAAAAATTCGCGCTTCGGATAAGCCGCGGTGGCGAACAAACGTGACATAATGCTATGGAGTGGTGCAAAAAAACAGTAGGAAAAATGGCCGCTTCAGATATGTGAAAAAAATTGAACCGAACGAGCGTATTTGCCTTTTATTTGTAGAAGACGAATATCATTTTGTATTAATATGCCAAATACTACAGAGAAATTAATAGTATATATGCCGAACGATTTATTTACGAATACCAAACATACCACGTTGTCTTCTATCTCTCATTCAATCGACAAATAATAAAAAAAATCATGAATTTTAGTAAATGTGTTTCAGAAGCTTTCTGTAAACGACGTCCCATAATAAACAACAAACACAGTTGTCCTCCTCCTTTGTTATTGTAATTTTAAAACTAATAAACAACATGCTTGAATATCCAACTTACTCGTTTGGCTGTGCAAATTTAGTGATACATCGTGGCAAGGCTTGCAATCAGTGTATTTCGTATTTAAATCAGTAATGTTTCTAACAGCGTTGGTCTCGTGGTATCTCGAATGCAGAAGGTCGTGGGTTCGGTCCCCGACCGGGTCATACCAAATACTTGAAGACTTGAAAAATGGTAATAGTAGCTTGGTGCTCAGCATTTAGATAATAGTGCTAGGTCTGGTCGGCTCGGTGTCAGTATAATGTGACTGGGTGGGGTATCGTACCATGTGCCTGCGGCATGATACTCCAATGTGGCAGCGCTTAGAATACTGTCTAAAGTAAACACAGTCGCGATGTGACAGAAAAATTGTTGAAAGCGACGCTTAACACCATACAACTTGCCAACTTGATATAACTGAAAAATTGTTGAAAGCCACGCTTAACACCATACAACTTGCCAACTTGATATTACTGAAAAATTGTTTAAAGCAACGCTTAAAACCATACAACTTGTCAACTTGATATAACTGATCAATTATTGATAGCCACGCTTAACACCATACAACTTGTCAACTTGATATAACTGATCAATTGTTGAAAGTCACGCTTAACACCATACAACTTGCCAACTTGATATAACTGAAAAATTGTTGAAAGCCACGCTTAACACCATACAACTTGCCAACTTGATATAACTGAAAAATTGTTGAAAGCCACGCTTAACACCATACAACTTGCCAACTTGATATAACTGATCAATTGTTGAAAGTCACGCTTAACACCATACAACTTGCCAACATGATATAACTGAAACACTGTTGAAAGCCACGCTTAACACCATACAACTTGTCAACTTGATATAACTGATCAATTGTTGAAAGTCACGCTTAACATCATACAACTTGCCAACTTGATATAACTGATCAATTATTGAAAGTCACGCTTAACACCATACAACTTGCCAACTTGATATAACTGAAACATTGTTGAAAGTCACGCTTAACACCATACAACTTGTAAACTTGATATAACTGATCAATTATTGAAAGCCACACTTAACACCATACAACTTGCCAACTTGATATAACTGATCAATTATTGAAAGCCACGCTTAACACCATACAACTTGCCAACTTGATATAACTGAAAATTGTTGAAAGCCACGCTTAACACCATACAACTTGCCAACTTGATATAACTGATCAATTATTGAAAGCCTCGCTTAACGCCATACAACTTGCCAACTTGATATAACTGAAAAATTGCTGAAAGTCACGCTAAACACCATACAACTTGCCAACTTGATATAATTGAAAAAATGAAATAAGAATTTGATGTTGCAAAAACACATTGAAAACGAACTAACGTTCCGATAAGGAAAATTTACTTAAAAATGTCTAATTTGTGGTTTATTCTCTCGAATATATGTCGATGATTGATTCAATTGAAACACCTTTAAAAAAACAAATAACAGGTAAGGCTCTATTTAGAACAAGTGGCTGATTGAGATATGTGCAGATTTTGAATTGTTATCCTTGTTAAAACATTTGCATTGATTTATCAAGTATAACTATTGTTTTTATATATGATTTATAAAAAAATATTTTCAAATTTTGGAATAGTCTTCCAATAAAGGTCAAACATATTAATTAAGTGAACCATTTCTAAACTTTACGATGGATTAAAGCTTAAGTTCCAGAGTCCAGAGTAATGTGACCTATGTAGATAATGTTTAAATGTTTGAGGATCTCATGGAAGATTGATTTGTTCAAATAAGTTCCCTCGTTAAATAAAGACTATAATATTATTATAATTATAACTATTATTGTCATTTTTATTATTATTATTATTATTAGTAGTAGTAGTAGTAGTAGCAGCAGCAGCAGCAGCAACAGTAGAGTAGTAATAGTATTCATAATCATTATCTTGATTTTTCCAATGATTGTACATTCATATTTTAGTTAAGTTTGATAATGGTACGTGTGCACGAGTTAATCGATGTAATCATTGCGTGATGACCAATGAATATTGTATAAAAGCATATTTCAATTGGAAAAAGCTGGGTATTTTGTAAAAAAATCCGTGCAATGTATTAAAGCCGAACGACAAAAGCATTGGCCATAAAGAAGCATAATTTCCATATTGATTATTTTGCAGAACAGACTCAAAACAGTGGGTATTCAATTCTTTATTCCACTCAATCGCAAGATGAATTTACTTTCGCGTGTGTGCAGAATATATATATATATATAATTAAGATGAAGGTAAATCGTGTTATCAGCACGCAATAAGATATACCACCACTTGTAGCTAAACTAAACACCAAAGCTAGAGAGGAATACAAAGTTATACTGAATAACGGTATTTGTCTTACAACACGCGTAGAGGAGTGGTTTATACGATATTGCAGTTATCACGACATGAAATCGGGAAACGGAAATCATTATTTAGAATAAACATGCTTTGATGCGAAGTAAAAGTTTTGCCTGAAACATTTAAAGAAGTTCGAAAACGACCTTTACAGCAATCAACGGTGAGTTTCTGTAGAAAAAATACACTTTATAAACTATTATGTCATTTAACGGCGACATCTTAGAATATCAGACCTGTGGTGCCGTTGCTCTTAGTGCAATTAAATAACAAAAGGAGTTTACGGATATCGTTGCGTTTGCGCCTCTATGATAAAAACTAATCTAGGAATTGTCGAAAGTACATCACCGTTGTCTTAACGTGCAAAATTGAATGCTGCGATGAAATCACTGGAGAAATCTTCAGGGTTAGTACTTATCTATAGTTGTAGACTGCGCTCCGTTTTCGATCATGCATTGTGAATTCAAGGAATTATATAGAGAAGGAAAGGCAACTGATTGATATTTCTTGAACGCTCGCGTATTCACGCAATATATCGAAATATCTCGTTTTTTAATTATTTTAAATTACATTCATCTTTGGAACACAAATCAAAATGCTTACATTGCAGAATGAAATTCTCATCAAAAAAATATTATTCCCAGCAATTTGTGTTTCGAATTGTTGAAGTACTTCTGATTTCAAATTTTGTATACTGCAGCTTAAATAACGACAAATTAAAAGAAATTTTACTTCAAACCTCAATATATTTAATTCAAGATCATTTTTCGTATTAATCCCTCGTGTGCTATTTAATCAACATTTAGTCAGGAGATGTCAGTTTCCTATCTGTCTATATAAGTCATTGGTGAATTAAATTACAAAATAGTCTATACCGTTATGTGCTGCTGCGCATTCTCAAAATTCCAAACACAACTTAGTCTAGACCATGTGCGACGATTGCTTTTCTAAGAGATAAACTCCTTGAAAGGTCCCTTCGTGAATAAAAATGCAACGGTGTCCTGATAAGGTTTTTGATTGGTTGATTCAAACAATCGGACTACCTTGGAGATTTTGATAGCATTTCAAAAGATTATCGTTTAAATGTTTATCTCTTTGTTCATTTCCTTTATTGGAGATATTTTCTGTTTGACGGAAAAGATGTCTTGTATATTACAAGATAACTGCAATATCTTATCTTTAAGTTTTATTAAAACATAACGAAGATGTGAGTTTGTTTCAGCCAGATCTAACTATCCGTTTCTTCTGCACAACTTGTCAAGTCGTCTGTCTTTAATTAGGATTTAGCAAGCGTTACAGATGATCTAGACTAACCCCAACTACGTGTGGCTGAACAAGCTACACTGCACCGCGGTTTGTTTGTTTACTACTGTAATATTCTGGACTATATTGCTTACATTAATGGTAAATATTGTATGTGTGTGATATGCATGAAAGTCTAATTCGTTTGTAAAGTCATTTTAACGTAGAATGTACTGACCCAAGATTAGATTTTACCAATCAGATGGACATTCGGTGGACATGCCATCTTTCGCCTATTTTACCAAAATCAGCTCTTCTTAACTAACTTTTTGGCCACTCCTTTAGAGTCTTTTTACAGAAGCGAACTTGTCTTGGTAACGAGACACAATGTCGTGCACCAGTCATCACAGCGACTATAACCGCGCGGGGATTCGAACTCATGGCCCCTTATATGGTAGTTAGACGCGTTACCGACTGCGCTAACTGGGTCCTACTTCACGCAACTGATAAGTAACAAGATGCAAGAATATATTGGTGAAACAGAAACCAGATCAGCTACACAAATAAATGTTGACGACGCTGTATTACTGCAGACGTACATAACGATAAACGATATCGAGGCGTCAGCAGACTGCACTTAGCCATATTGACTGAAAATATAATTTTATAACAAACTGTTGTATATTCCATGATATGCCATTTATGACAGGGGTTTTTTTTGTTGGTTTGATATGGATTGTAAACTGTTGAATATGATTGAGATATTCCCACAGGGCTGGCAACAGTGTTTATCGTTGCGCTTGTTATGTTTAGAAAATTTATATAAACAATATACTTATTTGACGTATGACGGCGCCGCAAAAGTTATTTACATACTTGTAGTGTATAATAACGAAGACTGTTGTTTCTAGCATGCTATATACGTAACTTTCAACAAATTCATTTATATCATGTTCAAACAAATTTATTTTGCATCGATTATGAAATAAATTCTTACAACTTAAACAAATCATGCTCGAAGTCTTCCTTGATAGAAACAGAAACACACATGAACGTGTATGAAAATCGAACTCGAGACCTTCTGATCCTTGTAGGTTGATCTACCACCTGGCCAGGCACTCAGCTGACGGCAGAGACAGTTGAAAACAATGCTTTAGTTCGGCCTTACTTAGGTTTTATGCCCCAGACAGAGTAGTATGATAACTCATCCAGTGTCCTTGTATTGATACCACATCGACTGGTTCACGACACATCCATACAAGCATACACGTGTAATACAAACGTACGGAATAAGTGACAATATAGGTCATCGCAGGTCGGACGGACACTAGAAAAACCGCAACTGTGAAGCTTGAACCTTACGGATACATCAAACCTCGCTCTTGTCCCTGCCCTGTCAGCACTTCATAAAACAAGACGTTGGCAATATAAGTAAACCTCCCTCTTGTCCCTGTCCCGTCAGCACATCATAAAACAAGACGGTGGCAGTATAAGTAAACCTCGCTCTTGTCCCTTTCCCGTCAGCACATCATAAAACAAGACGGTGGCAGTATAAGTAAACTTCGTTCTTATCTTTGTCCCGTCAGCACATCATAAAACAAGACGGTGGCAGTATAAGTAAACCTCGCTCTTGTCCCTTTCCCGTCAGCACATCATAAAACAAGACGTTGGCAATATAAGTAAACCTCGCTCTTGTCCCTGTCCTGTCAGCACTTCATAAAACAAGACGTTGGCAATATAAGTAAACCTCGCTCTTGTCCCTTTCCCGTCAGCACATCATAAAACAAGACGGTGGCAGTATAAGTAAACCTCGCTCTTATCTCTGTCCCGTCAGCACTTCATAAAACAAGACGTTGGCAATATAAGTAAACCTTGCTCTTGTCCCTTTCCCGTCAGCACATCATCAAAACAAGACGTTGGCAATATAAGTAAACCTCGCTCTTGTCCCTTTCCCGTCAGCACATCATAAAAAAAGACGGTGGCAGTATAAGTAAACCTCGCTCTTATCTCTGTCCCGTCAGCACTTCATAAAACAAGACGTTGGCAATATAAGTAAACCTCGCTCTTGTCCCTTTCCCGTCAGCACATCATAAAACAAGACTGTGGCAATATAAGTAAACCTTGCTCTTGTCCCTGTCCCGTCAGCACATCATAAAACAAGACGGTGGCAATATAAGTAAACCTCGCTCTTGTCTCTGTCCCGTCAGCACATCATAAAACAAGACGGTGGCAATATAAGTAAACCTCGCTCTTGTCCCTGTCCTGTCAGCACTTCATAAAACAAGACGGTGGCAATATAAGTAAACCTCGCTCTTGTCCCTTTCCCGTCAGCACATCATAAAACAAGACGGTGGCAATATAAGTAAACCTCGCTCTTGTCTCTGTCCCGTCAGCACATCATAAAACAAGACGCTGGCAGTATAAGTAAACCTCGCTCTTGTCCCTTTCCCGTCAGCACATCATAAAACAAGACTGTCGCAATATTATAAGTAAACATCGCTCTTGTCCCTGTCCCGTCAGCACATCATAAAACAAGACGGTGGCAATATAAGAAAAACCTCGCTCTTGTCCCTGTCCCGTCAGCACATCATAAACATGACGGTGGCAATAGTAGTCAACATAGCTCTTGTTTCTGTCCCGTCAGCACATCTTGTTTAACCTCGCTCTTGATCCTGTCCCGTCAGCACATCATAAAACAAGACTGGCAATATAAGTAAACCTCGCTCTTGTCCCTGTCCGGTCAGCACATCATAAAAGAAGACGGTGGCAATGTAAGTAAACCCACTGAACAGATGTTTATTTCGCAAATACTGTTGCACACATGAGATAAATACAAATATAATATCAAGTTCAACATAGTTCTTAATAAACACAGTTCAATGCAGTTGTTGATTGAGTGCCTTGATTGATTTTTTAATAGGATTTAACGCCATTTTCACATTTTAAGTTATATATGACATATCCATTTTTATTTGTGGAATGACCTCAGATGAATCTGAGTAGAATAACCGTCCTTCTTCAATGACGGGCAAACTTTCTCACATAACGTTTTTGGAGCGAGCGGGATTCGACTATAACCTAAGACCTTAATGTTGAGAGGTAAGTGGTCTTGAGACGGCACCCTAGACCACTTGCCCACGGAGGACCCCCGCCATACTGGAAAGCACAACTGTGGCAAACTGAATCTAAGACCTGTAAACTCTATCACAAGGCGTTCAAATATTGAAATAAGTGTACTTTAAATATTGGGTTGGTTGAGTTCAATCGAGAAACATTGCGCGAGTTCAAAGAATGCACTTGACAAGAATAATTTGTAATGACTACAACAGTGATATAAACCATGTACAATGGCGTATTTAATAAAATGCGTTATTTTAAACTTTCAAACTGTAAATCAGACGAAATTGTTTCTTCTGTTCATTTTGGCACCTTCAGTAAATTGTTTCTGACAGAGTGTATAATATACAGTAATCGCAACGTATCGATTACAAGAACGCACAATACATAATATTGAATAAATGCACTATAAAACGTTCAAAGATGGAAACATTATGGAGTTACGTTTCCGAAAAATGACACTATAAGTAAATGGGTTTTGAAAATTGTGTTTTAGATTACAGAGACAGTAGAAGCGATATGAGTATGAATATCAATTTTAAAAGTAGTCCATAGTTCCTGTGCATCAAATCTTTATATATTCACATTGCAAATATACAACACATTTTTTTATTATTTTTTTTAAATATCATTCGTAAAATTATAAACGAGGCAAAAGTTTTATCTTGAATTACTGTTAATTCGATCTATTGATACACTCAAACTTGTGTAAGCGGTCATCTCTACTGAGCGGACACCTGTCTTGAGCAGCCATTTATGTGCTAACAGAATAAAATAACATGTATTAAGAAACAACCTGTCTTAAAATGCCACTTTTGCTACATCCCTAAAGTCGCAATGCGAAGTATCAAGTAGTGCGAGAAACAATTATGCAGATCTCTTGGTTTCAAGCCATGGAAATATCAAATTTTAGATCCGTAATAAAATGTGATGACTGCCGATAATTTTATGGAAAGTTCAAATTTTATCAGAAAGCAGAAATCCATATACTGCGTTTAATGTATTGCTTTTGGCTATTCGTCAAGGTCTCGTCTGATGTTTTTGTCCTATTTCGTAAAATAAGCAAAATCAGGAAAATTCTGAGTTTGCATTACGGTGTTAATATCAATATTCCCAGCTTGTCCAAGAATGCAGAAAATACAACATTTATCAATCACAGAGTTATTTTTTGTTATATTTTCCGTTATCTTTTCCTCTGGATTGGTTCCCGGCGGAATACAAATGATTTGTTTGGAATATAAATGGAGTTTTACACACTAGGTCTTGCTTTCTTTAGCTCGATATAACAAATTATTTGTGTGTGTAGTATGTGCAGAGGCGGTTCCGGGATTTTTTGGTAAGTTGGGATTCACAAGACTTTGGCTTACAAAATATTTTTATTGAGCAATATTTAAGGAATCCGGTGTGGAGTCTGAACCCCCGTGTCTCTATATCTATAACAACGGGAGCCAGCATGCACGTGGAGATCAATACTTTTAATAACGGGAGTCAGCATGCACGGGAAGATCAATACTTATAACAACGGGGGCCAGCATGCACGTGGAGATCAATACATATAACAACGGGAGCCAGTATGTACGTGTAGATCAATACTTATAACAACGGGAGCCAGCATGTACGTGAAGATCAATACTTATAACAACGGGAGCCAGCATGTACGTGTAGATCAATACTTATAATAACGGGAGCCAGCATGTACGTGTAGATCAATACTTATAACAACGGGAGCCAGCATGTACGTGTAGATCAATACTTATAACAACGGGAGCCAGCATGCACGTGTAGATCAATACTTATAACAACGGGAACCAGCATGGACGTGTAGATCAATACTTATAACAACGGGAGCCAGCATGCACGTGTAGATCAATACTTATAACAACGGGAGCCAGCATGTACGTGTAGATCAATACTTATAACAACGGGAGCCAGCATGCACGTGTAGATCAATACTTATAACAACGGGAGCCAGCATGCACGTGTAGATCAATACTTATAACAACGGGAGCCAGCATGCACGTGTAGATCAATACTTATAACAACGGGAGCCAGCATGCACGTGTAGATCAATACTTATAACAACGGGAGCCAGCATGCACGTGTAGATCAATACTTATAACAACGGGAGCCAGCATGCACGTGTAGATCAATACTTATAACAACGGGAGCCAGCATGCACGTGTAGATCAATACTTATAACAACGGGAGCCAGCATGCACGTGTAGATCAATACTTATAACAACGGGAGCCAGCATGCACGTGTATATCAATACTTATAACAACGGGAGCCAGCATGCACGTGTAGATCAATACTTATAACAACGGGAGCCAGCATGCACGTGTAGATTAATACTTATAACAACGGGAGCCAGCATGCACGTGTAGATTAATACTTATAACAACGGGAGCCAGCATGTACGTGTAGATCAATACTTATAACAACGGGAGCCAGCATGCACGTGTAGATCAATACTTATAACAACGGGAGCCAGCATGCACGTGTAGATCAATACTTATAACAACGGGAGCCAGCATGTACGTGTAGATCAATACTTATAACAACGGGAGCCAGCATGTACGTGTAGATCAATACTTATAACAACGGGAGCCAGCATGCACGTGTAGATCAATACTTATAACAACGGGAGCCAGCATATACGTGTAGATCAATACTTATAACAACGGGAGCCAGCATATATAGGCACTGCATGGTGATCAATATTTCCACTACGTCAGCAATTGTTAGATGGGTCACGTACAATAACTAAGTCGGTGTTATTGATGTGTCTGGGTTACGCTGGAGACACGAAATGACCGGACATCTATTCTAAATGTATTTCTTATCGGTCAGCGTCTGACCTCTCTGTAATTTTAGCGTTTCTATCGATATTGATCCACTAAACGGCAATTTTGATTCATCTAAGGACCTATTCAAACATCGCTTTTACTGCACGTTTGTAACAACGAGAAACGTTAAAACAACACGAAAAGTTTAATGAATTTTCCTGTAATAGTCAAATAATAGTCAAAATTTACACGCTAAAAATAAATATAAACTACTGTTATAGGTAACGCATGATATCAAGTCATACAACCCATTATTTCACGACTATAATATATCACGCCATATGCTCGAGTTTTAACATTTAACGTTTAGTATCTTAATTTGCCTATAAGTGTAAGTGTCATTATATGAATATAACATTCTTGTGAAGGCGCTATTGAAAATTGTTAACCTGAGAAAAATAATATCGACCTGGGCGTTGATCCTGGGTTCGATGCTCTGGCACTCAGTGATACATGACACATGATTTATTTTTCTGAAACATCCTTTGCAGCCTATTTCCCTAGCCAAAGTCCTCTGCAGTTATGTAATTTGAAAGAAATGTTTTGAAAGTAAGTGTAAAACTTAATAACAACTTCTGGTATTTAATTCACGAACTGTGATGCATATCCGGAAACCGTCTTAAAGTACTTCCATTTCCGGGTAAAAACTCTCTGCAGCCATGCAATTTGAAAGTAATCTTATCTCACAAAAGATTAGTCTGTTTTATACAAAGAAGCAATTACTGTCTGGCCTGAGAATACCGAGAAAAAAATGAATATTAAGCAATATTTATATTTCAACAAATGCCATCCTTCAAGAAATGTACAATTAATGTTGCAACCATGCAGACATTATTTTATATCAAAATGCATTAGAGTACGTATGTTCTCTAGTTGTGTTGTAAAACTAATAATAAACAAGAGGGCCAAAATGGCCCTTTATCGCTCACATGTGGCAGAAGAGACAATGCCAAAGACGGAACATTTGCAGGTGCTAGAGTGTACTAAATTCATATAATGCCATTTTTGTCGATTCAATGACATACAAAATCAAATACACAAAAGTAATGACAATTAAAGGGCCATAGATCGGACAATATTTGTCCGATTGGCCAGTTCAAGAAATTGTTCAATATATTATTTTTTAACAAAGAGACAAGACTATTCAACTGAAAGATCTCGCTAAACTTATTCTTTTCAGTATACCTACATTTCAAATTACATTGTATATTTTTATAATCATTTAGCAACCAATCTTTATTTCTTGAAATCATTGTATATCAAAGTTTAGCAGATTAATCATGGTATTAAGTTATATTGCAAAACTATCATTAACAAAGGACTTGCACTTTTTACATGTAATTTTTATCATAAATGATTAAAATTTACAATTTAAGAACAAAATAACGAATTTATTGTAATAGAAATACAAAATTTGATGTTAGATATATTGCTGAACATTTTTGTCTTAATTCAGAAATAGCTTTTTATAGCAGTATTTAAGAAACGATTTCAAAATTAGAAAATAATGAACAAGAACAGAGTTCTGTAGATACTTGTATAATTCGTTTTCTCATATTATTAAAGATGAAATGTTAGAGAAAATACCTAGCAAAAAGGTTGTTTTAAAATATGGATGTTCTAATAAACGTAAACGAATTTCAAAACCACGGTGGAATGAAAATTTAAGTAAACTTTGAAATGATATGTGTAGTGCGGAGAGAATTTGGTTAAAGACTAATGGTATTTTGAAAAGCAGTAAAAAAAGAGTTTATGTTGAGAAAAGAAAAAAAATATTCGATAAAAATGTATAACAAAGTAAACGTAAATACTGGTTTAAATTGCAGGAAGAGATTATTAATGATGTTAAGAAAAACTCAAATGAATTTTTGAAAAACTATTGGTCGGGTTGGTGTTAGAGATAATAGAAAAATCGACATACTTATAGAAATTTTAGATAACCATGGTAAACTTGTTACAGATAAAACAGCTGTTTTTAATAATTGGAAGTCAGTTTTTTGTGACCTTCTTAATCAAGATATAGACACTGATATTGATATAGAAAATGTAGATGTTAATCTTAATGTTTATAATGATAGTCAAAAATTTAGTTGTGGTTTTACGTTAGATGAAGTAAGCAAATCTGTACTTGAGGTTCGTAATGGTCGTTCCATTGGAGTAGATGAAATTCCAGAGGAGGTCCTGAAGAATGAACTAGTGATAAGTTACCTTCATAAGTGTTTTAATATATTATTGAATACAGGTAAAGTTCCTACTGTGTGGGGTAAGGGTATTATTACTCCTATTCCAAAATGTACATCTAGTAATCCAAGAGACCCTTTGTCGTAAAGGGGTATAACAATTACATCTACAGTCTATAAAATTTATTGTAGTTTATTGAATAATAGAATTACAAATTTCACCGAGCAAAACGATATTATATTTGAAGGTCAAAATGGATTTCGTAAAAGTTGCAATACCATTTACCATCGTACATCTCTAACAAACTTAATAGATACTAGGAAAAAATGAAAAAATCTACTAATTGTGCTTTTATTGATTTTAGAAAGCCATATGATACTGTAAATAGATATATTCTGCGCGGAAAATATTAGATAAGTTAGGAATTCGGGGGAAACTTTTAGAAGCCGTTCAATCTTTCTATAAGAATGTATTATGTTCTATTAAGTTAAATGGTTTTAACACCGACTGGTTTAGTATAAATACGGGCTTGAAGCAAGGGTGTTCTTTATTACTGATACTGTTTAACCTGTATATAAATGACCTCGCTTTGAAAATAAATACATTACAGAAGGGTGTTCTGATAAATGACACTCTAATTTCAGTCCTTTTATATGCAGATGATATTGTTCTGATAGCAGAAACACCAGAAGATCTACATTCTGTGTTAAACATGCTTAATAGTTGGTGCATAAATAATTATTTGTCAGTTAACTGTACTAAATCCAATATAGTACATTTTAGAAATCCATCATGTGAACGTTGTAATGTTATATTTAAGTGTGGCAATGATGTAATTGAGTACACGTCACAATATAAATACCTAGGTCTTATATTGACAGACCACCTAGATTTTGCAGTGAATGCAAAAATTGTTGCACAATCTGCAAACAGAGCGTTAGGCCTTCTTATTGCAAAATCAAAAGCTTCTGGAGGTTTCCCATAAAATTATGAAGTTTTTTCTAAATTATATGATAATCTTGTTTTTCCAGTTATTGCGTATGGGGCGGGAGTTTGGGGTACACATAGTTTTAGTAGCATGAATACTGTCCAGAATAGAGCGGCTAGATATTTTTTAAATGTAGGTAAAAACACACCAAATGCTACAGTTACTGGAGATATAGGATGGACACCATGTATAGGTTAAGTGTGGAAATGTGTACTATTTAATTGGTGTCGTTGTATTAATATGCAAACTACTTTGCAGTCATGTAGTATATATCACAGAACCCTGTCTCAAACAAAATAGCAAAACTGATCACTTCATACGCATACGCTTAGCACTGGCTCTGCCCAGGATTACTAGCACTGACTCTGCCCAGGAATACTAGCACAGACTCTGCCCAGGAATATTAGAAGTGGCTCTGCCCAGGAATACTAGCACTGACTCTGCCCAGGAATACTAGCAGTGGCTCTGCCCAGGGAAACTAACACTTGCTCTGCCCAGGGAAACTAACACTAGCTCTGCCCAGGAATACTAGCACTGATTCTGCCCAGAATACTAGCACTGACTCTGCCCAGGGAAACTGGCACTGGCTCTGCCAGGGAAACTAGCACTGATTCTGCCCAGGGAAACTAGCACTGGCTCTGCCCAGGGAAACTAGCACTGGCTCGGCCCAGGAATACTAGCACTGGCTCTGCCCAGGAATACTAGCACTGACTCTGCCCAGGGAAACTGGCACTGGCTCTGCCAAGGGAAACTAGCAGTGGCTCGGCCCAGGAATACTAGTACTAGCTCTGACCAGGAATACTAGCACTGGCTCTGCCAAGGGAAACTAGCACTGGCTCTGCCCAGGGAAACTAGCAGTGGCTCTGCCCAGGGAAACTTACACTGGCTCTGCCCAGGAATACTAGCACTGACTCTGCCCAGAAAAACTAGCACTGGTTCTGCCCAGGAATACTAGCACTGGCTCTGCCCTGGAATACTAGCACTGGCTCTGCCCGGGGAAACTAGCACCGGCTCTGCCCAGGAATACTAGCACTGGCTCTGCCCGGGAATACTAGCACTGGCTCTGCCCGGGAATACTAGCACTGGCTCTGCCCAGGGAAACTAGCACTGGCTCTGCCAAGGAATACCAGCACTGGCTCTGCCCAGGAATACTAGCACTGGCTCTGCCCAGGGAAACTAGCACTGGCTCTGCCAAGGAATACCAGCACTGGCTCGGCCCAGAAATACTAGCACTGGCTCTGCCCTGGAATACTAGAACTGGCTCTGACCAGGAATACTAGCACTGGCTCTGGAATACTAGTACTGGTTCTGTCAGGAATACTAGCACTGGCTCTGCCCAGGGAAACTAGCACTAACTCTGCCCAGGAATACTAGCACTGGCTCTGCCCAGGAATACTAGCACGGGCTCTGCCCAAGAATACTAGCACTGGCTCTGCCCAGGAATACTAGCACTGGCTCGGCCCAGGAATACTAGCACTGGCTCTGCCCAGGAATACTACCGCTGGCTCGGCCCAGGAATACTAGCGCTGGCTCTGCCCAGGGAAACTAGCACTAGCTCTGACCGGAAATACTAGCACTGGCTCTGCCCGGGAATACTAGCAGTCGCTCTGCCCGGGAATACTAGCACTGGCTCTGCCCGGGAATACTAGCACTGGCTCTGCCCAAGGAAACAAGCAGTGGCTCGGCCAAGGAATACTACCAGTGGCTCTGCCCAGGGAAACTAGCAGTGGCTCGGCCCAGGAATACTAGCACTGGCTCTGCCCAGGAATACTAGCACTGGTTCTGCTCCAGGGAAACTAATACTGGCTCTGTCCAGGGAAACTAACAGTGGCTCGGCCAAGGAATACTACCAGTGGCTCTGCCCAGGAATACTAGCAGTGGCTCTGCCCACGGAAACTAGCAGTGGCTCGGCCCAGGAATACTAGCACTGGCTCTGCCCAGGAATACTAGCACTGGCTCTGCCCAGGAATACTAGCACTGGCTCTGCCTAAGAATACCAGCACTGGCTCGGCCCAGGAATATTTGCACTGGCTCGGCCCAGGAATACTAGCACTGACTTTGCTCAGAAATACTAGCACTGGCTCTGCCCTGGAATACTAGCACTGGCTCTGCCCAGGAATAATAGCACTGACTTTGCTCAGGAAAACTAGCACTGGCTCTGCCCAGGAATACTAGCACGGGCTCTGCCCAAGAATACTAGCACTGGCTCTGCCAAGGAATACTAGCACTGGCTCTGCCCAGGAATACTAGCACTGACTCTGCCCTGGAATACTAGCACTGGCTCTGCCCAGGAATACTAGCAGTCGCTCGGCCCAGGAATACTAGCACTGGCTCTGCCCAGGAATACTAGCACTGGCTCGGCCCAGGAATACTAGCACTGACTCTGCCCTGGAATACTAGCACTGGCTCTGCCCAGGAATAATAGCACTGACTTTGCTCAGGAAAACTAGCACTGGCTCTGCCCAGGAATACTAGCACGGGCTCTGCCCAAGAATACTAGCACTGGCTCTGCCCAGGAATACTAGCACTGGCTCTGCCCACGAATACTAGCACTTGCTCGGCCCAGGAATACTAGCGCTCGTTCTGACCTGGAATACTAGCGATGGCTCTGCCCAGGAATACTAGCACTGGCTCTGCCAAGGAATACCAGCACTGGCTCGGCCCAGGAAAACTAGCACTGACTTTGCTCAGAAATACTAGCACTGGCTCTGCCCAGGAATACTAGCACTGGCTCGGCCCAGGAATACTAGCACTGACTTTGCTCAGGAATACTAGCACTGGCTCTGCCAAGGAATAATAGCACTGACTTTGCTCAGGAATACTAGCACTGGCTCTGCCCAGGAATACTAGCACTGGCTCTGCCCAGGAATAATAGCACTGACTCTGCCCTGGAATACTAGCACTGGCTCTGCCCGGGGAAACTAGCACCGGCTCTGCCCGGGGAATACTAGCACTGGCTCTGCCCAGGAATACTAGAACTAACTCTGACCAGGAATACTAGCAGTGGCTCTGCCCTGGAATACTAGCACTGGCTTTGCCCTGGAATACTAGAACTAACTCTGACCAGGAATACTAGCAGTGGCTCTGCCCTGGAATACTAGCACTGGCTTTGCCCTGGAATACTAGAACTAACTCTGACCAGGAATACTAGCAGTGGCTCTGCCCTGGAATACTAGAACTAACTCTGACCAGGAATACTAGCAGTGGCTCTGGAATACTAGTACTGGTTCTGACCAGGAAAACTAGCAGTGGCTCTGGAATACTAGTACTGGTTCTGACCAGGAAAACTAGCAATGGCTCTGCCCAGGGAAACTAGCTCTAACTCTGCCCAGGAATATTAGCACTGGCTCTGCCCAGGAATACTAGCACTGGCTCTGCCCACGAATACTAGCACTGGCTCGGCCCAGGAATACTAGCGCTCGTTCTGACCTGGAATACTAGCGATGGCTCTGCCCAGGAATACTAGCGCTGGCTTGGCCCAGGAATACTAGCGCTGGCTCTGCCCAGGGAAACTAGCACTAGCTCTGCCCGGGAATACTAGCACTGGCTCTGCCCAAGGAAACTAGCACTGGCTCTGCCAAGGAATACCAGCACTGGCTCGGCCCAGGAATACTAGCACTGACTTTGGTCAGAAATACTAGCACTGGCTCTGCCTAGGAATACTAGCACTGGCTCTGCCTAGGAATACTAGCACTGGCTCTGCCCAGGAATACTAGCACTGGCTCTGCCCAGGAATACTAGCACTGGCTCTGCCAAGGAATACCAGCACTGGCTCGGCCCAGGAATACTAGCACTGACTTTGCTCTGAAATACTAGCACTGGCTCTGCCCAGGAATACTAGCACTGGCTCGGCCCAGGAATACTAGCACTGACTTTGCTCAGGAATACTAGCACTGGCTCTGCCCAGGAATAATAGCACTGACTTTGCTAAGGAATACTAGCACTGGCTCTGCCCAGGAATACTAGCACTGTCTCTGCCCAGGAATAATAGCACTGACTCTGCCCTGGAATACTAGCACTGGCTCTGCCCGGGGAAACTAGCACCGGCTCTGCCCGGGAATACTAGCACTGGCTCTGCCCGGGAATACTAGCACTGGCTCTGCCCAGGGAAACTAGCACTGGCTCTGCCAAGGAATACCAGCACTGGCTCTGCCCGGGAATACTAGCACTGGCTCTGCCCAGGGAAACTAGCACTGGCTCTGCCAAGGAATACCAGCACTGGCTCGGCCCAGAAATACTAGCACTGGCTCTGCCCTGGAATACTAGAACTGGCTCTGACCAGGAATACTAGCACTGGCTCTGGAATACTAGTACTGGTTCTGTCAGGAATACTAGCACTGGCTCTGCCCAGGGAAACTAGCACTGGCTCTGCCCAGGAATACTAGCACGGGCTCTGCCCAAGAATACTAGCACTGGCTCTGCCCAGGAATACTAGCACGGGCTCTGCCCAAGAATACTAGCACTGGCTCTGCCCAGGAATACTAGCACTGGCTCGGCCCAGGAATACTAGCACTGGCTCTGCCCAGGAATACTACCGCTGGCTCGGCCCAGGAATACTAGCGCTGGCTCTGCCCAGGGAAACTAGCACTAGCTCTGACCGGAAATACTAGCACTGGCTCTGCCCGGGAATACTAGCAGTCGCTCTGCCCGGGAATACTAGCACTGGCTCTGCCCGGGAATACTAGCAGTGGCTCTGCCCAAGGAAACAAGCAGTGGCTCGGCCAAGGAATACTACCAGTGGCTCTGCCCAGGGAAACTAGCAGTGGCTCGGCCCAGGAATACTAGCACTGGCTCTGCCCAGGAATACTAGCACTGGTTCTGCTCCAGGGAAACTAATACTGGCTCTGTCCAGGGAAACTAACAGTGGCTCGGCCAAGGAATACTACCAGTGGCTCTGCCCAGGAATACTAGCAGTGGCTCTGCCCACGGAAACTAGCAGTGGCTCGGCCCAGGAATACTAGCACTGGCTCTGCCCAGGAATACTAGCACTGGCTCTGCCCAGGAATACTAGCACTGGCTCTGCCTAAGAATACCAGCACTGGCTCGGCCCAGGAATATTTGCACTGGCTCGGCCCAGGAATACTAGCACTGACTTTGCTCAGAAATACTAGCACTGGCTCTGCCCTGGAATACTAGCACTGGCTCTGCCCAGGAATAATAGCACTGACTTTGCTCAGGAAAACTAGCACTGGCTCTGCCCAGGAATACTAGCACGGGCTCTGCCCAAGAATACTAGCACTGGCTCTGCCCAGGAATACTAGCACTGACTCTGCCCTTGAATACTAGCACTGGCTCTGCCCAGGAATACTAGCAGTCGCTCGGCCCAGGAATACTAGCACTGGCTCTGCCCAGGAATACTAGCACTGGCTCGGCCCAGGAATACTAGCACTGACTCTGCCCTGGAATACTAGCACTGGCTCTGCCCAGGAATAATAGCACTGGCTTTGCTCAGGAAAACTAGCACTGGCTCTGCCCAGGAATACTAGCACGGGCTCTGCCCAAGAATACTAGCACTGGCTCTGCCCAGGAATACTAGCACTGGCTCTGCCCACGAATACTAGCACTTGCTCGGCCCAGGAATACTAGCGCTCGTTCTGACCTGGAATACTAGCGATGGCTCTGCCCAGGAATACTAGCACTGGCTCTGCCAAGGAATACCAGCACTGGCTCGGCCCAGGAAAACTAGCACTGACTTTGCTCAGAAATACTAGCACTGGCTCTGCCCAGGAATACTAGCACTGGCTCGGCCCAGGAATACTAGCACTGACTTTGCTCAGGAATACTAGCACTGGCTCTGCCAAGGAATAATAGCACTGACTTTGCTCAGGAATACTAGCACTGGCTCTGCCCAGGAATACTAGCACTGGCTCTGCCCAGGAATAATAGCACTGACTCTGCCCTGGAATACTAGCACTGGCTCTGCCCGGGGAAACTAGCACCGGCTCTGCCCGGGGAATACTAGCACTGGCTTTGCCCTGGAATACTAGAACTAACTCTGACCAGGAATACTAGCAGTGGCTCTGCCCTGGAATACTAGAACTAACTCTGACCAGGAATACTAGCAGTGGCTCTGGAATACTAGTACTGGTTCTGACCAGGAAAACTAGCAGTGGCTCTGGAATACTAGTACTGGTTCTGACCAGGAAAACTAGCAATGGCTCTGCCCAGGGAAACTAGCTCTAACTCTGCCCAGGAATATTAGCACTGGCTCTGCCCAGGAATACTAGCACTGGCTCTGCCCACGAATACTAGCACTGGCTCGGCCCAGGAATACTAGCGCTCGTTCTGACCTGGAATACTAGCGATGGCTCTGCCTAGGAATACTAGCGCTGGCTCGGCCCAGGAATACTAGCGCTGGCTCTGCCCAGGGAAACTAGCACTAGCTCTGCCCGGGAATACTAGCACTGGCTCTGCACAAGGAAACTAGCACTGGCTCTGCCAAGGAATACCAGCACTGGCTCGGCCCAGGAATACTAGCACTGACTTTGCTCAGAAATACTAGCACTGGCTCTGCCTAGGAATACTAGCACTGGCTCTGCCTAGGAATACTAGCACTGGCTCTGCCCAGGAATACTAGCACTGGCTCTGCCAAGGAATACCAGCACTGGCTCGGCCCAGGAATACTAGCACTGACTTTGCTCTGAAATACTAGCACTGGCTCTGCCCAGGAATACTAGCACTGGCTCGGCCCAGGAATACTAGCACTGACTTTGCTCAGGAATACTAGCACTGGCTCTGCCCAGGAATAATAGCACTGACTTTGCTAAGGAATACTAGCACTGGCTCTGCCCAGGAATACTAGCACTGTCTCTGCCCAGGAATAATAGCACTGACTCTGCCCTGGAATACTAGCACTGGCTCTGCCCGGGGAAACTAGCACCGGCTCTGCCCGGGGAATACTAGCACTGTCTCTGCCCAGGAATACTAGCACTGGCTCTGCCCGGGAATACTAGCACTGGCTCTGCCGGGGAATACTAGCACTGGCTCTGCCCGGGAAAACTAACACTGGCTCGGCCCAGGGAAACTAGCACTGGCTCTGCCAAGGAATACTAGCACTGGCTCTGCCCAGGAATACTAGCACTGGCTCTGCCGGGGAATACTAGCACTGGCTCTGCCCAGGAATACTAGCACTGGCTCTGCCCAGGAATACTAGCACTGGCTCTGCCGGGGAATACTAGCACTTTCTCTGCCCGGGAAAACTAACACTGGCTCGGCCCAGGGAAACTAGCACTGGCTCTGCCAAGGAATACTAGCACTGGCTCTGCCCAGGAATAATAGCACTGACTCTGCCCAGGAATAATAGCACTGACTTTGCTCAGGAATACTAGTACTGGCTCTGCCAAGGAATACTAACACTGGCTCTGCCCAGGAATACTATGAGAGTGATTTGAAAACGTTGTAATCACTTGTTTCCGACAAAATCGAAGTAAAATAAATAAGTTTATACTAAACTAAATTCTTGTTTTATCGTAAAGAAAGTTCAATAACCGGCGTACAAGCTCGGGTGATCTAATGAATGGACGGTGATTTTTTTGCAGCCTTGTATTTCCTAGCAAATATTCTCAACATTCCTGCAATTTAAAATGAATAGTTTAATAAAAGCAACGTTATCTCACACAATCCTGTTTTACGCAAAAAAGTTAATAGCAGTTTAACATTACATTTTATATTTGTATACTCATCTTATTAACCAATCTTTATTTTTAAACACATTTTATTCTCAACAAATAATAGAACCTCGATACCTGCAGAGTTGCCGCAGATTCTATCTAACGAATCGTACAATATACATCCATCATATTCTTGCTACCAGAACAATAATCCAATATAGGATTTGTAACAGTAAATTGGATTTCTACAATAAATTAAACACTTGCATAAATTAAAACTTGCATGAGACCTAAGTAAAACAATACGAACACACGGAACATGCTTGGTCTAAACATATATGTCAAAAGGTCACATTATCCTCCAGATGGGCGCGCTCGGTAGCTGGATGTAGCGAGCCGTCCGCATTGGTAATTAATAAAACAAGCAAACTGTCACAGCTAATGACCCCAGCAGCGAACGGCTCGCACTGGTAATTGTAAACATAAGAAGGATTGTCAGCTTTATCAATATCAGAAGCTAAATATGGGAAATAGCTCGCAATTAGCAATTAATAAAAGCTGTTGATGATATGGGAGATCACTGACAGGCGGCGAGGGAATCTGTATATAATGGTACCGTTTTCACCGATACAGGGAGTCGGTTTTCAAATAAACTTTTTGTCAAACTAAATAAAATTACATTACTTGTATTTAGTTCGAAATTGGACTTTAGTTATCTCAGTTAACTTGTGTTTTGTACTCATTACACTACAATGTAAGACCTGTGCAATGTAGGTCTGTGATCTGAGAGTTTATGTGTATTATCTCATGTGTACGATTGCAATTCAAATTATTCAGTTTTGCCAGATCAAAAACTTCTCCGAGATATTATGGTTATAAAACTACTGTACAAGTTTGGTGAAGATCAAATGCTAGTGTGCGCACAATATCAAAATATTTTAAAGATTCAATGGCATCCGATTGTTCACGTTAAAGAACTGATGTTTCCCATAGATCTAATATAATTTATTATATTCCTATAAAAATAAAATAAAATCACAATTTTATTCCCCCTCCCTGGCTCCTTTAATGGACCAAATCTTATTTGCTATGACTAGCCACAATGCTTGCCGTGTCAATTTAAATGATATGTGATAAAGGAGAATTTTTAATTTTCCGATAAAATTCCAATATAAAGTCTATGAACTTATGGGGATATTGTGAACACATTTGACTGTTGATTGACTTCCTTAAAGATTTTGGAACACAATATTTAAGATAACGGAATTTGCTTTGTGAATAGTTGACCAAATATTCCCATTTTCAAAAATCTGTTTATATCAGATTTGAAGTCCAATGTGACCCCAAATTGACCCCAGGGCAGCATTTGTATATCGCCTAATCTTACTATGTGGTTATCTTTTTTTTTTAAAAATATTTTGGGCAGTTTTATTTACAAAGATTTTTTAACGATTTTTGATTATGGTTTTCAACTTTAAATTTTAGTTGGAAAATGGAAAAAACTTCTGTATAGACTTATATGATCAAAAACATGCGTGTGAGGTTTGGGTACTAGTATATTTCATAGAAAACACTGCTAATGGACGTTACACAACAAACACTGGACATGGTGCCACCACATACCCCCTAGGGTTAGGGTTGGCCAGTATAGCATACAATTGTTTATAAGTTTAAGGAAAATGCGTCTATGTCTCTGGGCTAGCTTATACTCTCCAGTTGTAAAGTTTATTTTGATATGAAGTATGATAAAATCAATTTCAACTTCGCGTGTCCCCACAGGGGCTTGTCATATAAACATAAAAACTAAAAGTACTTTTTTCAGGACAAGCCCTTGTGGTGTCCCTTGAATGAATGACTGACTGACCGACCGACCGACCGAACGAACGAACGAACGAACGAACGAACGAACGAACGAACGAACGAACGAACGAACGAACGAACGAACGAACGAACGACCGACCGAACGAACGAACGAACGAACGAACGAACGAACGAACGAACGAACGAACGAACGAACGAACGAACGAACGAACGAACGAACGAACGAACGAACGAACGAACGAACGAACGAATGAATTGGTGTTTCACAGCATACCAAACATCAGGTAAATATGATGCCAACATGGAGTTCACTATCCATGAACAAAACAACAAATTGTACATACTGAAACAACGGTATTGGTAGGAATGATGAGGTATTGGTAGAAATGATGAGTGTTCCCCGAACAAGTGCTTGCTCGAGTAGTAACTACGAGGTGTTTGCAGAGGGAAATGGTACTACCAAGTACACCGAAACACTATAGAAACGCAACGCTCAGATAAACAGCAATAAAACATCGAGTTCTTTATCTATTTCTTTGAAATTTATTTATATAGAAGGATATTAAACTTGCATCTCCCTATTAAATGTAGATAAAATAGCATGCAAAGAATTAATAATTATTCAAATGTCACAAGCAATTTGTTTCTTCGCATAAAGTATTCTCAGATGTTTTATAATGTTTTGAACACGCAAAATGATCTTGAACTTAAACTATTGCAGTAAAGGAAATTAATTCAGAGAATAAATTCAAAATAGATTTTTGGTTTTTGTACTATGCACTATCACACATTGCCCACATTTCCAAGACTCGTTTGATTCCCATCCATACTTTAAACCAAAAATAAAGTACAATAGGTCGTTTTTCAAGATCTAGTTATGAATTTTTCTTTGCATTTCCACACATTACTTTCTACTCAGGTTCCAAGATAAATGTGTCATTTCTTTTAATTGGATTAAATGCCATTTTCAGCACATCTCAGATTATATATGGCATACCCAATTTTACTAGATCAAGTAGAACAACCATCCTCCAAGTAACTGGCAAGTTTTTGGAGCGAGTCAGACTCGAACCTGAGACGGCGCCTTATACCACTCGGACACGGAGGACACACTCGACATGCACATCTGCACTGTATGCAAAGTATCAAGTCAATCGCCTGAAAACTGTGGAATTAGTTAATTCCAGAAGAATTACAATACAGTATATACACCAGTGTTACTAAGTGCAAAAATCTGAAAAGTTGCCAACCGACCAACCAATGAACCGGCCAACCGACACCTATAAAGCCCCCTCTCAAACTCTGTGGGGTATCATACAGCAAGAAAGGGAGATATATGTAATTTATTATGATAAAAAGTAGCGACTTTTCGCTCTGTAATTGTACACACTGTCCTCCATCCATATTCCAAATCACACTGGATTCCCATTTTTATTTCTAACAAGAAGCTCCACACAAGCAAGCAGGAAATAATTCTGGATTATTCATGACAGTTTTGGTTCCTTCAGTCTGCACTCCCGCGCATTACCCTCTATGTTAAAAGTGTCAATGAAATGCTTTCAGCACTTTTAAATTTTGGATTTCTTTTTCAGTTTATAAAAATTTTATTTCATATCGATTGTGATGAAAGCTCAGAGCTTATAGAAACCGCTCTCGAGTCCTCTTCCTGGGTAAAACCAGTACTGAATGTTTTTTTATAAGGCACAGGGTCGAGATGGGGATCGGATCCACAACCTCTGGCACGAAGAGCCAACTCTATCCACTTCAATATCGCCCCCGCTTCAATCTATTTTATAGACAATGATTCCGATTGAGGCATATATGAAAATGGGAACAAGAGGGCCAATATGGCCCTATATCGCTCACCTGACTGACCTTCAGTCACCAAACATAAGTAGATTATATAATACATGTACACTCAAAATTCCAGAGAGACGAGATTGGCAAGTAGTTAGAATTTTGATTTGTTTTGAAGATGTAACAGATGCGTCGAAGAGTTCAAACTTGGTAGAGGTTCACCCATGGTAAATGTCAGTGAAATTACATCAAAATCAGGTCAGTAGATTCTGACAAGAAGGCTTTTGAAGTTTTTACTATAGCTGCTAAGTCTTCGAACTAAGATAAAAATCCAGTTCCAGCACAAAACTAACCTTTTATGTTGAGAACGGTTTCAAGCTAAAGCATCAGACTAAACTATTGTGCATGAAACAATTCACAGTTCCAGCACTATAAATATTCCTATGATTTACAAACACAAGCCTTCCCAAAGTCTATCACTTAAAAGAATCTTTGTCGCAGTGCACTCTCCCCCAAAAACAATTAAGCTCCTCCTCCAAGATTTCAAGTACACTTTGACACCGAAAATTCCAAGCAGACGTCTTGCTGTGATTAAACTAGCTAAAATATGGTATTGCTTTATTATGAAGCAGTAAACCATCCCTGTCTGAACCATAAAAACTCTGACTTTTATATTCAGATTGTATCATTCATCTTTTTATGATGAATTATTTTTTAAAACTTATATCTGGTATAATACTGTATAAAACTAGCAAAAAAACGTTTATTTAAAGAGTTTATTACCTCTTCTTATAATAATTGCTATATACAGACATTTATGCTATAAAACAAGGGAAGTAATTTGACATAAAACTAACCCAACCCCCTGGCTGCTATGTTTTATGACGAATCAAGATAGCTTGAACAAACTTGGTAGAGTCACCCAAGGAACATTTCAGTGAAATTATTTTAAAATCGACCCAGTAGTTTCTGACAAGAAGATTTTTTAAGTTTTTACTATAGCTTATATAATAAACTAACCCCACCCCCTGGACGTCATGTTTTTTGACGAATCAAGACGGCTTGAACAAACTTGGTAGAGGGTCACCCAAGGAACATTTTGTAAAATTTTATCAAAATTGGCCAAGTGGTTTCAGAGGAGAAGTTGTTAAAAGCTAAAAGTTAATGATGGACGACTGACGACAGACGACGGACACCAGGTTATCACAAAAGCTCACCTGTGAGCCTTTGGCTCAGGTGAGTTAAAAAAACAGCTTCCTTATTTTGTGCCATTTCTCATTTGACACACAGGTTCGGTAAGTTAACCGCAACAATAAACAAGATAGAAAAATTATAAAACCCTTAAAAGAAAGGTCAATACTTTTTTGTGGGTGTTGCAAAAATAAACAAGACTACTAGATTCCATTATTTTATATTTTATAGTTGTATGAAATAATTTGTAAAATATATTACATTAAAGTAATCAAAGAAATATATACATATCTAATTATATATACCGGTATTATAATGTATTATCAAACAATAATAATCAATTTACAACCAATCAGTACACCATTGGTTGAACTGCCATTACAACCAATCAATCATCTCGGCCTTTTCTATAATTGTTCTAAACCTGTACTTTTGGCACTTTTTATCACTGCCATATATACAATGTATGTTTATTATAATTCACTACATACAGTACTATAAAATCACACTTAAGTCTAAAGTGCAGTTGCGTATTCAGTAATTTCATTTTTCTGAAATAAAAATTTAAGAACAATGATTAAACAATAAAACAGAATGTAGTGTTGTGTATAGCTACCCCAGGATTTAATAAAACAAACTTTATTAATACCAAAATAAACACCTTCCTCAATAATATAATATTATATTTTGTAATTATATTTTCTGACCATCGTTTTTTGAAGTGTGTGTAAAATGCCATAAAATGTGGTATTTATTAAACTTTAAAATGTTGTAAATAATGTTATCTTATGTGCTAATAAAGTTTGTTTATTTGACTATTTAGCATCTTTTTTTTGCATTTGAGTACTAACAGACCATCAGTTAACCCAATCATTCTAGTCCGGTATCCTGGATGGTTAACCAGTACTCGAGCACACCCATCTCTGAGGGTAAAGGATAACTTTCCCACTTGGATCAGTGGTGAGATACGTTGTCATATATTGATCATCACAGTGACTGTGGTTGGGTGGAGATTCCAACTCATGACTTCTGGATTGACTGCCAGACACCAGATCAATTGAACTAACCAGGCTAAATAGAATGAAAGCATTTCATTTAGAGGTATATGGTACCTCAACCTCAAGTTTCTCCTCAAGTGATTGGTTGATTGAAAAGCTAACAGATGACCAGTTAACCTAACCCGCTGTTTCCTGGGATCCTGAAAGGTTAACCAGTACTCGAGCACACCCCATCTCCTGCAAGTAACTGATAACTTTCCCACTTGAATCAGTGGTGAGAGACGAATTATAATGAGACACAATGTCGTATAACAATCATCACAGAGACTGTTGCCGGGCGGGGATTCGAACTCACGGCCACAGGATTGAAAGTCAGATGCGTAACCAAATGAGCTAATCGAGCCCAGCCTTACCAAGTGAGAATTCTCAATTTTTGTTTGTTTAAAAATTTTTAACCTAATGACTTTAGAGGGCAAGCTTCAAATATTTTAAGTTAGACTTCTTGACAAAATTCTCAATTTCATAAAAAAACATTATCTTTAATCTGCCCCTGACCTGTCCATTTTAACCAAATTTCAAACTGATAACGTTTTTTTGTCCAAAATTAGTAAAATTATTGTGTATTTTAATCACTGAAGTGATTTTTCTTCAATAAATCTATTGGTAATATTGAATACTATTATAACAATGGTGCTACACTGGCAGTACTTATCACTGGGGCCCTACACATATATACACATGATTATATCATAAATACAATAAAGAAGTGTAACTGAACCTTTCAAATTTTTTTTAAAAAATTAACAAGGTTACATATAAAAAAGCAAATGAAACATGCTTAATACTGCATGCAATACATTGATACATACTTTACAAATATTAACAATAAAAAAAAAAGAAAAGTGATAATAAAAATCAATATACTTAATGCAATTAACTGTTGTATAACTAGCTTAATTCATTAATAAATGATTGAATGAATGAGTGAATGAATGAATGACTGAATGAACGGATGAACTGTGGTTTTACGATGCCAATAGGAAAGGAATATTCCATTAACACTCTCTGTATACAGAAACAATAAATTTACATACAGATTAGGGAATAAAATCTGCATTTCAGCGTATCAACAAAATTTATCCAATACTCAATTTGAGAACTCCTGCGACTTGGATTAACTACAGTGGTCCTATTCTTGCAACCAGCCAGAGAGACCCCTGGAGTCACATCTAACCGCAAGAATGAACCTGACAAAAATAGTAAATAGAAGGACATCTACCCGCTGCAGAGATTAATGATGCTTGACCAGAGACCTACAGACTGCTTAAAGGGACATGCAGCAATTTGATGAATTTGAGTTTAACAATATCTCAGAAATTAACACAATTCAACAAAATGAAAATACTCAATATGAGTGCAGAACTTTAAATTCATCTCTATATGGAAAGGGGCATAACTTTTGGTGAAAGTTTGATTTTAAGGCATCATAATTCTCACATTTATTATCACCTATGACGATTTTTTAAAAAAAAATCTTAAATATGATGTTTCTTATATAAACATTTGGAGATAAATATTTGTAAATAGTTTTACATTTATTATGTTCGTAGATGTTAGATTTGATGTGTAGACACGAGTTACATTAATTTCTATAGTACTGTGTATCCCTTTAAATTAAAAAGCTGCATAATTGCAACTTGGTCTCTGTTGTATCATAAAAATTAATATTTAATGTAACCATGGTAATCAGTAGCATAAAAACAAAACAAGGAATGCAACTGTAGACAGACAAATCTAGCAGCTCAAGGGCACAGCTAACTCAATAGTATAAATCAGGTGAAAACCTATTGGAGAGTTAGCCCGGGCCAATCCTAAAATAAGAAAAAAGTTAAAATGAAAAAAAGATATATACAATCCTTATTATGTACAATTATTGAGCAATGATTTATAATAAGTTGAGCCCCACAGCTCTTACCGTTATTTCTGGATCTACTCTTGCACTGAATAATAAGTTCATGTATACAGGATTGTACTTGGCAGAATGACAACACAATAAAACAAGTCTGAATAATACTGCATCAGAACATGGCCACAGATCCAGCACTAGAACATGGTCATGGAACCAGCACTAGAACATGGTCATGGATCCAGCACTAGAACATGGTCATGGATCCAGCACTAGAACATGGAAAGCATTAGAACATGGTCAGTTCTAGAACATGGACACAGTTCGAGCATTAGAACATGGTCATGGATCCAGCACTAGAACATGGAAAGCATTAGAACATGGTCAGTTCCAGAACATGGTCACAGTTCGAGCACTAGAACATGGTCATGGATCAAACACTAAAACATGGAAATCATTAGAACATGGTTAGTTCCAGAACATGGTCACAGTTCGAGCATTAGAACATGGTCATATATCCAGCACTAGAACATGGTTATGGATCCATTACTAGAACATGGAAAGCATTAGAACATAGAAACCAAAAGAACATTGCCACAATCCCATCATTTGAGCTTGGCTAGGATCCTAGCACTAGAACAGGGATAGAAACAGAAAAAAACATAACCACTAAAATACTGCTAGGACCCAATCACTATAACATTGACAGAACCAGAACATGAGTCCTAGAATTAGGACATGGACAGGACCAGAACATTGTTAGAACCTTGGCAGTAAAACACAGGCAGGACCAAAATCTGACCAGGGTCCCAGAACTAGGACATGGACATGACCATAATATGACCCCAGCACTAGAGTATGATCAGTGCCCTGGCAGACCCTACCAGAACATGACCAAAGATCAACCACTAGGACACAGCTAGGCTAGAATCCCATCACTAGAACATGACCAGGGCTAATGAACCAGAATTTAAATGGGACAAGAATACAAACAGGACCAGAACATGGTCAAGTTTCAGGATGTGACCAGAACATGGACATATCTCCAGAACTAGAATACAACATTTAAAGAAAAAAAAATCCTTTATTTTTTAAAAAAAATAATTCTAAATATTTTGCAGTTTGCAACACAGATGAAGGACAAAATATTTACCAGCTGTCAGCCATGCTGAAGATAAACATAAAATAAAAACACAATCCATATAACACGTTATTAGGATAAATATATATATTAGGCATACAGAGATCATAGGGCCTAGACAATTAAAGCTTTTAGCTACAAAATTTTGTAAACAGTCATGACATGTACATGAATACCAGTAAGATAATGAAGGATATGCATAAAAATCTAAATCTTAAAAACAATGAGGCACCAAGTGGTAATAGGTTTATCACATAACAATGTTAGTATACAATACTGACAGACTGTTAATCTGCCAGCAGGAATGTCAAGTGGTAAAATGTTTATCACATAACAATGTTAGTATACAATACTGAAAGACTGTTAATCTGCCAGCAGGAATGTCAAGTGGTAAAATGTTTATCACATAACAATGTTAGTATACAATACTGACAGACTGTTAATCTGCCAGCAGGAATGTCAAGTGGTAATATGTTTATCACATAACAATGTTAGTATACAATACTGACAGACTGTTAATCTGCCAGCAGGAATGTCAAGTGGTAATATGTTTATCACATAACAATGTTAGTATACAATACTGACAGACTGTTAATCTGCCAGCAGGAATGTCATGTGGTTGCATAGGAATGTTTTATTTCTGGGACCACAGAAACATGAGTCTGAAGTCTGTGTCCACTAAGACAAACAAAACAGTCAGTGTCCATGTTACAATTCTGTTCCGAGTCCCTCGATGGTCTTTGTCAACTATGACTCGCATTAGTTTAAGCCACCTAAAGACTTACACAAATGACTTATATTATTGTGTCCACTAAGTCTTAACTTAAAATCTGAACTCTGTGTTTCATATTGTCCACATAGTATTTATTTCAGATCTGAACTGTTTTTCAATCAACTTCCTAAAAAAGAAAATTATTGACAATCCCAACACTTAACAGGTCTTGTCAATGATACTGTTTGTAAATAGTGTAGACCAGATCAATTTGCAATCAACTCAGTCTGATCGGGGCACATCGTTTGACTGCCAGTCAGTATAAATGTTGCTATAAATGAGAACGGTTTACAAGTTCACAGTCTGGAAAAATATTTTAAAGAAATGCAGCAATTGAAGCAAAACTTAATTATTACAATCACTAAAAGAATGAATCAATACGGTTTTACGGCGTACCAACACATTATAGGTTATTCGACGCCAACAGGAAGGAAGATTCCAGGTTCATTCTACATGTACAAAAACAACAAATTAGCATACAGATTTAAAAAAAAATACAGCAACAAGTGAATATGCAGAATGAACCTAGAACCTTGATACCTGCAGAACTGCAGAGTTTCAGCAAATTCTATTGTATTACTCAAATTGTCGCTTCTTACAACATGTATGAGCCACAGTGGTCCTATTCTTGCCATCACTCATATGGCTCCCTGAAACCATACAGGGGTTGATAATTTAACCACAATAGTGAACATGACAAAAATGATAAAATGAACATGACACCCATTCGGAGGATTCCTAGATCTCTGAGAGATCGGCAGTGATTCTATTCTTAGCAGGAACCACACGGGTTTATTACAATCACTAATGCAGAATCAAAATGGAAATAGCCCAAGTACTCTAAACTAACTACACATAATTCTCCCCACTGGTGCATTAAGGTACCAAATGCCTTCTTATTTCACATACACTTGGTACCTTATCACTCTTAGGGGGCAATATATACCTTTATCTTGTAAAAAACAAATTTACAAATGGTGTTATATAACACGTCGACACATATATAATCATTATATCAATTTTTTTTGAATTTGTAGAATAACAAAGACCTTTAAAAGTCCCCATCATATAATATTATATATGTTTATGAATATAATTAATAATTATCTCTAAACACTTTACATACCCTGTATATAACATGAAATCAGGCATCTCTATGGTCTTACTAGCTTGGCTCATCTCTCTTAAAGGCAGTTTGCCTGGAAAAATATCTTACATTTCTTTACATTTCAAATGATTATAAAACATCCTATTTACATTTATTACTATAAAATATGATTGTTTTTTTAAAATTTAATTAGCCAAAATGTGACAAAAATTCATAATTTCATCTGTGTGGTGAAATTTAAACGAATTCCTAATTTTAAAAATAAATTTCAAGCACAAACTGCAAGTCCATCATCTTGGAAGTGTTTTATTACATTTGTACAACAAGCATCTATGACCCTGGCTTTCTACTCTACAAAGTACTAATGCCCATATTCAGCTAAATATCATATCTACATCTATTTGTGATCTACTTTTTGACTAGTTTCACACTATTTACCACAGACAGTTTTGGTGTTGTCAGAGTTTTATTTTGTGTTCTTCTATAAGTTTTATTTTACGGTGTTTTTGCTCTTATACTTGCAAAGACAAAATTGTTATTCATACTATATTCAAAAGTATTTATGTTATTCTTAGAATTCAGGAACCCCATCCCATCTCCCCCACCCCATCGTCGGATGCCCACGTGTAATCCATTCTGATACTTTTCATTTATCACCCATGGGATATTACACTATCTACAAAGCCACAACGTAGCAATATGATTGGTTCCTACATGATTTCATGAAGGGAACATTATCCAATCGCAACACAAGTTTCATGCAAATGCCATTTTGAAAAGACGTTAATGTTAGCTGATTTTGTTCTGTTCTGTTCAAATAAAACAACGCAGAGCTCGGGTAATTTCCCACAGGTGATGTATGGAGAGTATTGGAATTGATACCTACTGGTATCCGATGATGCCCCACCCCAACAAACACCGAAAAGTGGTCAAATCTCAAAGAGGCACACCTGCTGGAAAAATATCTGATTGGAATGATGTCAAAATATGACCATGTCCACTTGTGGTTATTGATCATCCCTAAGCTTACATTGAGTTGTATCAAAACTGTAAGAGTAAGCGTGACCAGTTTAGTTTAAACTTATTTACTTTACTTTGTATGTGACAACTTATACAATTCTCATTTTAAGTGCTCCTGGGTAGGACCAGTACTAAGCATATGCAGAACAAGAGTTGTCAGAAGACCAGCAAAGCTCGCTTCTGGGTGTCTAAGTCCAAAAAGGGCCATAACTGTGCCAAAATGCAATCCAGAGTTATGGTTCTTGTCTGTGTGTGTTCCATTAATGATGGTGAACACACATGCAAAGATTCATTCACATCCAATGAGTGGTTGCATAGATATCTTAAACTTAAACGCAAATGTTTAACCTGGGTGTCTACAGATGCCACCGACAATGCAGATGACGCCAGGGTCATGACATAGCTCTCCTTGGACTTTGTCAAGGCGAGCTAAAAAGTATCTTGCTCAAGTATACAGCCATGTGGAAGGAACAAACCCATGACTTTTTTATCTCGGATTCCATGCTTTATGACACAATATAACAAACATAAAGAAGAGAAAGATTAATTATATCTATGCCCATCTGATTTTCTTTGAAAGGATGAGGGACAAGAAATGTTTATAAGAATATAATTATATAAAAAAAAACGTGAGTGTATTTATAATTTAAAAAACAACTGAAAAATAAAATGTGGATATATGTAAAACATAGAATACTAGTATATGCACATGTATGTACTGAAATAATGCTCTATATTTTATACAGTATAATAATGTTATACATGTATAAGTTTTCATATTTAACATGGAATGTAAAGACATATTATTTATTAAAATACAGAATTTCTACAAATAGAGAAGTATATAATTCACTATATAAAAATATTAGGTCAAATAATTAAGAAACATGATTTGATTTCCATATATACATAAATACATTCTGTGTAAAATCCTTCACTAAGAGTTATAAAATACTTAATATATATTCAAGGACTTATATAAAAGAAAAGCAACTCAAAGAGATTTTGTGTAACCTCACATACTGACACATAATCTCAACTAAGGAAAAAAAATGTTTAATACATAGCGGAATGAAATTCCAATCAAAATGATACCATTCCGAACATTTTGTGTTTAAAGTTGCTTGAATTTTTACTTCAAACTGCAATTATTTTACTTCAAGACCATTTTGCAAGATCATCAAACATTTAGAATAACATACAAAGTGCATTATATGCACCAAAAATCAGTTGTCTGTGAATTTCGAATAATTAACTTGCCCACTAACTTATATTCCTTGTATATATCCCCATTTAAACAGAGGATGCAAGTTTCCTATTCTTCTTTATAATTCCTTGATAAATGTTTTACATTTTTAAATAATAATTAATATAAAACTAACATATTAACAGACAATAATAGATTTCAAGCAAAATATTTTAGACTATTACTGTTATCAAATACTTCTGTTAAATTTGATGCCCTATGTACATTATATCAACCTTAAAGGACTGAAGTTTACAATTTATACAACCTCTATAAACCTTAAACTATGGATCAAAATAATTACCATACAAAAATTTCCTTTATGCACATATATTTTATCATAAATGTGGGTTTAAAACTACCATTATTATTTTTTAATAAGGTCAAATGTCATTTACAACGCGTCACTGTCATATTTACCAGTTTGATTGGTGGAGGATGACCTCTGAGTAGAATCACATTCCTTTTGCAAGTAACTGGCAAACTTTTTCAAATAAAGTTTTTGGACCGAGCTCGGTTCAAACCCACTCTTCGCTAGGCAGGGAGATGGAAAAAACAAGAATTTGGATGGAAGTCAATCAATAACAGCGGGAGGGGGGAATTGCATAGAATATTTGACTTTGAGTGATTTAAAAATATATACACAACACAACATTTATGCTGAACCAACAAAGAATCTTTATTCTGACTCGAGGTAGATTTCAACGTACATGTAAGTACCCAATGAATTACACTGACTCAGTTTTACGAGGGGCCAGTTTCACGGAACAACTAAAGCTGACATTTTCCTCAACTCAAAAATCTCATTATCTTTAAATAACTGCTCGACTCATTATATATAACACTGTAAATGACCACACAAAATTGAGGTCATAACAAATCTTTATATATTAAATAATGCTAAATCATTTCAATATTTTAAGAGAAATCTGAGTTGAGATGTATCAACTCTGAAATAACAATAGCTGTTTGCATTTAAGTCGAGATAAGCAATAGCTGTTTGTGTTAAAGCTGAGATAAACAATAATTGTTTGTGCCCAAGTTGAGATAAACAATATCTGTTTGTGCCCAAGTTAAAATAAACAACAGCAGTTTGTGTCAAAAGTTGAGATAACAATAGCCTGTTTGTGTCAAAGTTGAGATAACAACAGCTAACTGTGTCAGAGCTTGAGATAAACAATAGCTTGTTTGTGTCAAAGTTAAAATAAACAATCGCTGTTTGCATTTAAGTCGAGAAAAGCAATAGCTGTTTGTGCCCAAGTTGAGATAAACAATAGCTGTTTGTGCCCAAGTTATAATAAACAACAGCAGTTTGTGTCAAAAGTTGAGATAACAACAGCTAATTGTGTCAGAGCTTGAGATAAACAATAGCCTGTTTGTGTCAAAGTTAAAATAAACAATCGCTGTTAGCATTATAGTGATAAACAATAGTTGTCAGTGATTATATTGTGTCTCTATATAATGATCAAGTATATTATAGAATATTTTTCTCTTGTTTTGGATATAACACAGACCTATGTCAAATAACAAATATTGTAGTTTAGTGATCAAAAGTTAATCTTTATGTAAAAGGTAATGGCACATAATCTAAAATGTGTAAAAGAATAATTCATAAAAATTTAAATATATACAGAAAACAAAACAACAACTAATACTGAACCTAAATTCACCAACATTTTGAGTCTAAAATTCTAAAATTAAAGACCTTAACTAGAATTGGTTATTTGGGGAAAAACTGAGTCTCCTCCTCATACAATTGTGAGAGTTATCTTAAATGATATTGTTAATGACAGTGTTATTTTTACTCAAAATATTCGGCAAAATTTGGCCCCATTCCCCCACTCCCCTCAAAATAGTGTTTTTTTCCCTAAATTCCCCCTTTTTTTTAAGTGGTGTTTAATATCAGTTTACTGAAAGATTGACTGAATATTTAGCATCACGTTTTTGCCATCGAGGGCTAACAGACGATCAGTTAACCTAACCACTGTCTCCTGAAAGGTTAACCAGTACTCGAGCACCCCCCATCTCCGCAAGTAACTGATAACTTTCCCACTTGAATCAGCGGTGAGAGATGAATGATAATGAGACACAATATTGTGTATCAATCATCACTATTGCCGGGCAGGGATTCAAACTCATGACCGCTGGATTGATAGTCAGACACTTAACCGACTTAGCTAATCAGACTCAGCTTATGTCAGTTTAACAGTTTAAAACAATGAAGAAAAGGGAAGTTGACCTGTTAACTGTTTTAAATATACATACATGTACCTATGATTTTTTATGTTTGTCTTTTATATTTTAGGACATATTAAATTCCCCCCCCTCTCCCTAAACCCTCATTTTCACCCCTTCAAAAGGCACCGACCCCCTTCTCCTAAAAGTAAAAAAAACACACTGAATGATCATCATCAAAACTGGCGAGTTGTAGGACTGTTGATGGGACTGTAAAAACAAGAGTTGTCAGAAGAACAACAAAGCTTGCCGATGGGATAAAACTCACCACCCATGCAAAGATTGAGATTGGATGCAAACACCAAAACTTAAACGTAACTAAACGCAAAAGTTTAACCTAGGTGTCTACAGACGACGCTGACGACAACACCGGGGTCATGGCAATAGCTCTCCTGGATATTTGTCCTGGTGAGCTCAAAATGGAATGGAAAAGAAAACCAAAGTGATTCACGGCTTCACATTAATCATTTGCAGTTTTTGTCAAAATATGGTTGTTGGTTGTGGAGGAGAAGCCTGGGCAAGATTTGTCATTCAGAAGGCTGTAACTCAGCCAAAACTACAGGCTCAAATTATCAATGAATTTAGGTCCAGATCTCTACCATAAAATCTTTAATATGTTCACAGATTCTCAGTTGCATTATCTGTTTTGATACAAAATTTGTAATACAATTGTATGAAATATTCCGGTTTTCCTCTTGTAGACTGGTTAACCCATATACTAACTACATATACAACATATCATATAGTGATTATCGGGATATATAAAACTTTATTGTAATGCCACGCAACATTGTATTACATGCATCTGAACAAGCAATGAACAAATCCTAACTAATTGTCCCACTCGATAAACACCAAGGCACTGCTCCACATATAAACATATTGCACTTTCTGTCCAGAATGAAAGAAATTCAATTTTTTATATCGCTGCAGTTTCAACATATTTGTATGCAGTGAAAACAAAAGAAAACCAAATGTGAATTTTCCCACATTGTTTCATAGAACAACATATTTGTATGCAGTGAAAACAGAAGAAAGCCAAATGTAAGATTTGATACTATTTCATTGAGCAACAAATTTGTATGCAGTGAAAACAGAAAAAAAAACAAATGTAAGTTTTCCCACATTGTTTCATAGAACAACATATTTGTATGTAATGAAAACAAAAGAAACCCACATTTGGGTGTTGCTGCCATTTTATTAAACACTATATTGTATGAAATGAATGCAGAATAAATCCAAATACTGTTTTTTTCTGCAGGTTCCTTAGACAGATTCACCATGTTCAAAAAAATATACACATTCAATATTTAACAAGAGCTATAACAAGATCACTGCTACTGGCTGATGTTTTCTTTAAAATTGCTTTTACATGTATTCGTTACCAAATGTACCAGCTTTGCTTATTATACAGTTTCTTTCCCATTTAATTTTTAAAAACATAAAAAGTCTAATGTCCATTTTAGGTCTATCAAATTTGATATATTCTGGTTTAGGTCTGTTAACAGCAGTCAGTTATTAAACACACCCATCAAGCAAACATGTCTAAATTTAGTGTATTCATAATACATGTACATGCTACCTATATTTAAGTCATGGTTACAAAAATACAACCTTATACAAGAAAAAAATAAGCATAAATATGCTGAATCATTATGCTATAGATTCAGCCTCTCCTTGACCTTTCTCTGGAATGACCTTGGGCTCTGATGAGGCCTTTTCTGTGGATTCGCCTGTACTCAACTGTTTCCGTGGTGAGGGTTTGGGTAAAACCTGGGGAGATATCTTTGGTTTCGGTTTTACCTGTGGTTTTCCTGCAGGTGATTTGCCCTTGTCTTCCTTATCTAAACAAACAAAAAGATTGAGATCTTGACTTGTGTTGAAAATGGCAATTTTTGTGAATAAATGAATGAATGGGTTTTTTTTGCGTACCAACACATTGTAGGTTATTTGATGCCAGCAGGAAGGAAGATTCCAGGTTCACTCTGCATATACAAAAACAACAAATTAACATACAGATTTTAAAAATCACATCAACAAATGAATATGCAGAATGAACCTAGAAACTTGATACCTGCAGAACTGCAGAGTTTCAGCAAATTCTATCGTTTTACTCAAATTGTTGCTTCTTACAACATGCATGAGCCACAGTGGTCCTATTCTTGCCATCACTCAAATGGCGAATCACTCTCGAGTTTCCTGGATAGAACCAGCACTAGGTGTTGTTTAAGCGAGGCCATCAGACCAAACCACACAACACTCCATCTACATTTAAATATATTGGGTGTTCTTCTTTCACGACTCCATCAGGTCGAGCTTGGGCTCGAACCCATTATTTCTGGCATGAGTGGCCAAAACCGTGTCTATTTGTTTATACTTATTTCATTTAGCTTGATTATAACAGAAGCTTACTCAAGTTAGCAGCCAACTCTTCGCCCATAACCCTATCACTCTGCCTATTATAAACATTCGTAGATTTTTTTCCCTGTGTGTGTATGTGAATATACACAGCAGTTGGTTTGTGAAAATTATTTGCCACAGAATGCAAGTTAGATGTACTGTTTGACCACAACAACCATTACAAATATACCAGTATATACATGTACATGTACATCATTAGAATGAACAACCTAAAAGGCAGATTCAAAATTAAGTTTTAAATGCTCCCGTTAACAAATAAAATATCAAATCAATACAGCTAATCAAGAAACAATGAAATATGTCATTTATCATTTATTTTCATACAACTTTTGTTTTAATGGACTTTAACACCATTTTCAACACAGTAGAGGTCATAATATGTCATCCAGTTTTATTGGTTGAGGAAGACCTCAGTATAAATCTGATTAGAACCACTGTCCTTCCAGCAAATAAACGACACATTTTTGCACATTAAGTTTTAAAACGGAGGTGAACTCGAACCCTGCAGAAGGTAAATGATCTGAAGAAAGCACCTTAGATAACCCTGCCACAGAGGTCCCGTTATGTTTATTATGTATAAATGAGCAAAATCAAAAACAGATTCAAACTTAGGTTCAAATGCTTCCTCTGATCAATATGAAGGGTGCTGATACAATCTACAGAAGTGCACACCCAAATGCTGATACATGTACGACCTTTCACCATTGGAACTATATTTATGGTCCCCATCCATACCTGCAACTTTCTCCGTGTCTGTTGGTGCCAGGTTGTTTGGCAACAAATTATTTGAACCCGATGGTGTTGGGGAGGTGGGTGAGGTGGGTGAGGTGGGTGAGGTGGGTGAGGTAGGAGATGTGGGACCCGAGTCAGTGTCGGAGAGTGGCGATCCTGGCGGCATCAGCTCATCTGTGTAGTGGTAATCTACAATATACAACATATTGCGAGTTTTAAACTAGCAAAATTGCCAATTTTTGGTGCATTCCTGTAATATAAGAATTCACGGTTCAAAATTTGTACTGGAACTTAGCAACATACAAGCTTATTTTAGAAAATACATGTTTAAATTCTGACAATATGAGCAAAAAAAAGCAAATATATCACTATGTATAACCATGAAATTGCAGCATGTGAAACCTTCGTATAACAATATTCATTGGCCAGTTGAATACATAGATATACTACTGGCAGGTAGTTTAATAGAAAAATATTTTGCAGAAGTGTGGTGCAACAAAGCTACTGGTAGTTTGTATTATTCTATACCAGTATGTGTATAGCCAATCACTACCCCAGATGTTACCACATGACCATACAATACATGTATGTAGAATTTTATTGGATCCAATGAATTATATATAAAAACAAACAACCAATAAAAGTTCCTCATGACGATGATGCTGAGAAAATCCAAATATCTGTTACTGCAACTTCCTAAATGTATGCCGCTTTGAACCCATGATATCTAAAAGGATCTTGACTTTTCTTTACTTTTTTGATAAATTTCATTTTACAGTGTTTTGTACAATATGGGAATATATTGTACTCATATGTATTATGGTTTTCACCACAATACACACTCATGCAATATATTCCCATATTGTACAAAACACTGTAAAATAACCTTATATTATCACAAACAGATGCTAAAAGGGCAGTGGTGCAGTGGATAGAGTGTTGGCAGTTATCATTTTCAGATTGGGAAGTAGATGGATTTCAGTCTTTGTTTTATATTAACAATAAAAAGTCCTGTATGAGTTATTCAAGTAACAAAACCAATTTGTATCAATTTGTATTCAGTTTTGAATGCATCGTTTGACTTTTTCTCAAAGACTGTTTAGAAAATATCATTTCAACATATATAAAAATATCAAAGGGTGTAGATCAGGATAAAATGCTATCAATGTTTTTATTTATTTTTTTTTGAATGGGGTTTAATGCCATTTTCAACACATTTCAGGTTATAAAATTTTTTATGACATTTCCAGTTTTACTGGTGGAGGAAAAACTCGACCGAGTCAGACTGAGTAGAACCACCGTCTTTCCGAAAGTAACTGGAAACTTTCTGACATAAAGTTTTTTTGAGTGAGCGGGACTCAAACCTACGACCTTAGCGATGAGAGGTAAGTGATCTTGAGACAGCAACTTAGACTGATCTACCACGGAGGACCCCTTATAATAAATGTTATAAAAATAATATAATCAATTATCAAAATGGATAAAAGCATCTCATAATCATTAATAAATATAAACTGAATAGTTTAGTATGTCAAATCCACTAAAACGTGACAAAATCAATATGTGTATTGGAGTAGTAAATTTTAAACGAAATCCCCATTCTAAAAATAGACAGCACTTAAATACTGTTTAATGATCTTCGCATCGTCATTCTGCCTCTTTCTAAGATGAAACTATTTTTACTACGTGTAAACCTGTACAACAAATCAAATTGACATCAAAATGAAATTACACTACTCATTTAATACGTCACGTCATATTAAGCACAAATCTATTAGTTAACCTCAGCGCTTAGCCCAAGTTAGAAAGCCATTTTCAATATATTGATTTGGCATATTTAAATAGATATCCTTTTGGCAATATTTAGATAATGAGTATATATATATTATAGGCATGGTATATTTGGAAAAAAATGTTTTTAGCAAACTTTAAAATTTTGGAAAATCCCGATATAATGATTGATTGACCTGCATCGAAACAAATAATTACGTACCTGTGCAATTGTCCATGTTGACGTATGTAGTCTGTATATCTGCCATGTGTTGACCCTGTTTCATGGCCTGCTCCAGCATTGTGATCATGTCCTTCACTTCATGGGCCAGCTGAGTGAATGACGGCCGATCTTTCGGGGTTGGTAACCAACATTTGCGCATTATCATGTACCTGAGGTGGGACAAGGATAAATGAAATCAATATTCAATAATTAATAATCCATCTAAAATGTATTTCCAAAATATCCAGTTCTTGCACAAGCTGTGAAGCCAAGAATAATTAAGTGGTGTGAATGAATTGTTTTTTTCAAGTATTGGAGGTGACTTTTGTAATTAAGCAGCTTCAAATCTGATTGCGTTCTTTCTTTCATACTGGATACAAATATGTGTAAAGTTACTATTAATTTATAGCGAAATTGTTATTATAATCATATTTAATAATTTAATAATGAAATTATAACATACGCTTATAACTTGCTTGTTGTATTTGATGATGTAATTATGCTGCTAAATTCAATATAACCAGAAATGTTTCCATTAGAAAGGATGCCCCTGCTATATTTAAGTCATTTCCATTTAACCCTTTACTTCATATAGATGGCTTTAGACACCTCTAATATAGACGCCTTTGGACACCTCTAATATAGACGCCTTTGGACACCTCTAATATAGACACCTTTGGACACCTCTAATATAGAAGGCTTTTGAATGATTGGGTGAATTATGTTTATATTAACTGACAGAGTGGAAAACAGTGCAGGAAGTGTTCAGATTGCTCGTTATGAGCAATCTGAACACTTCCTGCACTGTTTTCAAATGCCTTCTGCGATTGGTGCGGGAAAACGCGTATCTATGGAGTAAAGGGTTAAGTAATAAAGGTTCCATAATTCTTGTCAAATTTGACCAATGCAGACAAATATTAATCTTGACCTGTATTTTATAATTATATATTTACATGCCAAATATTAATTAAGTACATAGGCCCTTTCAGAAATAATTCATTGGAAACCAATTTGACAGATGCATGCATGGAAGGATTTGTTGCTGTATGGTGTTTAGTGTTGTTTTCAACAATTTTTCAGTCAAATCGCAATGGTGTCTACTTCAGCCAGTATTTCGAGCGCTGCTACACTGGAGTATCATGCCACAGACACATGGTTTGATACTCCAACCAGTCACATTATACTGACATCAGGCCAACCAGACCTAAAACTATACTCTAAATTCTGAATGCCAAGCGAGGAAGCTTCTATTATCATTTTTTAAGTCTATGATGACCTGGAAGTGGTAACACTTAATGCCAATTCACTATTCTTCAAATGTCAAGGGCATAAAAACATAGTTTTATTAAATTGAAGGGAAACACAGCAATTTTCAGAGAAAGTACTTACAGATGGTCTGGGCAATACTGAGGCTGTGGCATTCTACGACCTTGTTTTAGGTACCTCACGATATCCCAGTTGTCCACCTCTGGGTATGGGTTCACACCCCGAGTCATCAATTCCCACAATGCAATACCAAATGACCACTGTAATGTAACATTAACACAATTGTAATAAAAATGGAGCTACAAAAATAAATAAACGTAATGACAAAACGAATACTGAAATGAACTAATTGATAACTTAATTCATATTTCAGACCCTGATTGTACTAAATGATGTCAATTAAGCAGTCAGTTATATAAAGGTGGAAGAGTTTGTGAACATATAGACATAAAGCTTTAGCCCAGACAACAGTGGGCACACCTAGCAATAATTCAATCCAAGAACCAAATACTGAAGCATCCATCACATCAAGAGACACAGTTCCATGTTCTTCTGAAAGGTTGCTGTATAAAATATATTTTATATCAGACATGAAATTAAAATGTTTTTTTAAAATAACCAGTTAAATGTCATTGTTTACACACCACAGCTCCTACCAGGTACATGTATTTAACAGCAGACTTTAACGGTAAATGTATATATACGGAGGACCATATGTAAGGTTAATATACATGTATAACTTCCATCAGTAAATATTTAGTATATCATTATTATCATTATTATAAATAAAAACAACAATTATAATCATAGTAAGTTGCTAGCAAATATTGAGGTAACCATCTGAATAGGGTTTAATGCCATTTTCAAAATATCACAAAACTAGAAACACAGATGCCCCTACTGTACCTTTTCGAAAGTCGAAAAGAGACATAACTCCTATTAAATTTTACCGATGTTGACAAATATCAAATTGACCTGTATTTTATTATTATACAGCAACATATTGACCCATCATCATTCTTTAAATGGCAGGGGCATAATTATGGCAAACAGTATATTGGTGAAAGAACACCTCAAATTGAACATAAGTAAAACTGCGTCTTTCAGCAAATAACAATAAAACTGTCTGCCAAATTTTGAACCTCAGAAGTGAGAGGTTAAGTGACTTTTGGCAATGGAGATCCCATGTTTCTTCATTAACACCTGTGATAAATAACAGCTGTAAATTTACATATGATTTCTTCTGTTGCTTTAAAAATGTACATTTCACGTCTCACTACACAGTTACGCCCCTTTTTTCCCACGGTAGCAAGATTCATAGCTTAAAGGCCTATGTACTTTGGTTATGAAATATTTTCAAAATGGTTCATAGTGGTTGTGATTTCTTGCTACAGATGAGTAGAGCAAAAGTTGGCATAGCATATACTATAATAAGACATCACTGGTGTTAAAAATGTGACTTTTATAGGATTTCAACATATGCATGTATTTAATAATATGAGCACTTGAGGACTTCTTTTTTTCAAAAAAGCTCAGGTTGTCACTGCACCCTCTTTAAAAAAAAAACAAAGTGGACAACCTAACCGTTTTTGCTCATTTTTATGTGGGTATACATTCCTGCTATGAAAAAAAAATACTTTAAAAAAATTCTATGTGGAATTCTTTTTTTACCATTGAAATCATAGACCTTATTTTATTTAGAACAAAGAAAAAAAACAACTGTGTAGTGAAACCTTCATGGAGTATTCCAATTTGAGCTCCCTGGGAGCCCATAAAGTATAGAGCTAAAGTTACTTAACCATCGCTCAAAATCGATCAGGAAAACTATGCCTAAATTTAATGTTGAGTAACCCAGCTTTCGATTGGACAATATTACAACAGTCCAATTCAATCTATTTCACTCAATAGTTAATCATGCTAGTCTACTAAACATCTCAGCAAATGGTAAATTCCACTGAGAGAACAACTTTTTGTTTTTGGGTGTTTTTTTTATTAAAAATGAATATATAGGATGTACAAACCACGTCAGATTTAGAAGAGTATTTTCCCTTTTCTAAACATTCCAAGGCCATCCATTTGACAGGTAACATGGTCTTCTTATTGTCACATGCATAATAATCTTTCTCGTAAATATCACGTGACAGTCCAAAATCGGCAACTTTCACTCTGAAATCTTCATCTAACCTAAATATTTGAAGTAAATTGTTATCATACAGGTTAAAATATTTTGTAGCTTACAATTGGATTATATCAAATATTGACATCTCGAGATAAATAGACTCTGCTGCGTTTTAACCAGTACAGCATATTGCACATCTCTAAGGAAACTTTACGAATTTCTATTTGGCTTCTCTCAAGAGAGCATGTCAGATATCAAAATAATAAAACACCTGTATATAGATTGATGCCCATGCTAGAGGTTAAGGGTTTGACCCCCAGCTAGACCTAATGCCTCTCAAAAAACAACACTCGGTAATTGTTTTACCCAGGAAATGGACCCAAGGACGGTTCATATAAGGATTGAGCTAATATAAATAAGTATAAACAAATAAATGAGCTGTGTACTAGAATTGAAACTGTATATATATAGTTACTCAATGTCTACTTACATACAGTTCCTGCAGGCAAGATCTCTGTGTACAAACTTGAGATCTGACAGGTAGGCCATTCCTTCTGCAATATCCACTCCAAACATGATCAGGTCTTTTATGGTTGGATTCTGGAATATATTATATGGGATTTTGTAAGTAGTTTTTAGGTCAAGATACATATAAAAAATTATATGAATATTTGACGGGTTTCAGATTGAAATAACGATATTCAAATATTGAAACCCAAGGTTACATTGTTACATCTGCCGAGGTTCGTACTAAATCAAAAATACCAAGGGTTGAAGTCTTATTATCTCAATTGTATATTAATGATTAATTCCTTTTCTTGCATATTGCCAGGCTCAATTAGTTCAGTCGGTAGTGCAGCCGACTATTAATCCAGGGGTCTTGAGTTTAAATCCCCTATCAGCAGCAGTCTGCGATAAGTTGATGATAGATATTCCATATTGAGTCTCATTATCTTTGGTCTCTCACCACTGATTCAAGTGGGAAAGCGATCAGATATTGGGTTTGCTTGAGAGCAGGTTAAATTTCCAGAATCCCAGGAAAGAGACTACTTAATAAGGTCAACTAGAACGATGTCATTCATCGGCAACTATGGACTAAAGTTAGTGACTCAGTCAAATAGCTGCTGAGAAATTACAGAGCTGCATGTAAACGAGATGAAATGCCAATATGACAAAGAAATATGTGTTTACTACATAATAAAGGGATTATATTGGCATATTACCGCCAATTCTCTGTCCTAAATACACACACCCAGCATGAAGATACACTTATAACTTAGAGATATACGCGTCTAAAGTGTCTAATTGCATAACCTCTTTATTACAAACATCTGGTTTCTGAAGCCACGTTTTTGGTTTTGTTTACATTTGCCATTTTCAACGAACCGCTTTCGGGTTTCCGATCAATCATCGTATAACATCGTGAAGACTCCCAATCTCATTTTTGAGACTTTGTTTGGAAGTTTACGGAGTTCAATGTAAACAATGCGCAATACTTTTTTGCGGGACATATTAAAGTTTTGGCCAATATTCAATTACTGTTAATTTGATAACTTTCAAGTAAATAAAGGTTATACGTCAATACATAAGCATTATTTTGTGCACACTGCATACAGGAAAAGTCTGGATTAACAGCGTGTTTGTGTTACTTGCCAATATAATCCCTTTAATAAAAGCTATACAGCAAGATGTAATTGCAATGTATGAATCAATGTATTATTACAAAGGAATGTAACATAACGGTTTAATTCAATAGTTTATAAAGGGAAGAAATAATATGGATTAAATCATTTATTTAATATTGTAATTTATATATGCTTATAAAATACCATAAATGTAATAATTATATATGAAAGCATTCAGGGGAATTTGATAATAATAATAGATAAGATAAAGTCAAGTATGCAAGTTAGACAAAACAAATTCAAAGTAAACCAGAATTTGTTGTTATTGTTTTTTTTTGTGGGAGGGATGGATATAAGCTATGTCTAACCCAATTATTACAATTATTGTAAATGTAATTGTTCGTGTTCAAAAGTGGTGAGTTTTATGACTGTTGATTTGGCTCCAAGAAAAATTTCAATGGTACTGAAAATCATAGTAGATATGAACATTGATCATTTGTAGCAAGTTTTGTCAAAACAGGGTCACTGGTTGTAGAGAAAAAGCACATACAAATTTTTCTTTCAGAAAAATCAAAGGGCCATAATTCAGTCAAAATTCCTGAACCAGAGATATGCAAATCGAGGCTTCAGGCTGAGACTTCCCAGCAAATTCCAGTGAACTCCATCTGTGAAGGAAGGCTTAGGAGATATATGTGACTGACCAACTCAAGAGAAGGAATGTGGACAAGATTCTTTATTCCAATGAAAATGTATTATCTCAGCCATCAATCCTCAAACTGGACCTCAAAAGAATTATGCACACCTAGATTTCATACTGATAATTGTCAGTAAGTTTCATTGAACTATGTGATTGTTGGTTCAAGAAAAAAAGAATGTAAAATTCTTTATTTCCAAAAAATGGAAACGGATGTATCTCTGTTAAATATCATCAAACTGGAATGCAAAATGGATATGCACAACTAGATCTCACATTGGTCTTTCCATCAAGTTTATTTATTTGAATGGGGTTTAACGCCATTTTCAACACATTTCAGTTTGCATATGGCATATCCAGTTTTACTGGTGGAGGAAGACCTCAGACTGATTCAGACTGAGTAGAACCATCGCCCTTCCGCAAGTTACTTTCTCACATTAAGCTTTTGGAGTGAGTGGGACTCGAAACTATGACCTTAGCAGTGAGAGGTAAGTGATCTTGAGACGGTACCTAAGACCACACGGCTACAGAGGATCCATTTCTCATCAAGATTTGCCTAAATAAGACCACAAATGTCAGAATTCTCAAGACAAGATTTTTATTTAAAAAAATACAAAGGGCCGTAACTTAATAAAATGTCATCAACCCAAAAGAGATATGAGCAAAGAGACCTCACAATGATCGTTCCCAGCAAGTTTCAGGTAAATCCGACTACAGATGTCTAAGAACTTTTCGCACAAGATCTTTATTTCCAAAAATGCAAAGGTCCAAAAATCATCAAACTGTAACGCAAAAGGTATATGTGCCACTTGACCTCACACTGATTCTTCACAGCATGTTTTGATAAACTAGTTTGAATCTGTCTTATAGAACCTGTTCTGTGGTGGAATAACCAATATTAACATCAATAAAAGTAATCCATACCCTATAGTGAACCATGGAATTATTTAGCAGACTGGGTTAAAACACTGGGTCACACACACAACCGCAAATTATTTGTTGGAGGGACTTATGCTGATAAATCACATTAACAACCCCTAATTATTTGTTGGAGGGACTCATACTGAAAAATCACACACACAACCGCGAATTATTTGTTGGAGGGACTCAAGCTAGTAAAATCACACACACAATCGCAAATTATTTGTTGAGAGACTCATACTGATAAAATCACACACACACACTCACAACCGCAAATTATTTGTTGGAGGGATTCGTACTGATAAAATCACACACAACTGCGAATTATTTGTTAGAGAGACTCATACTGATAAATCACACACACAATCGCAAATTATTTATTGGAGGGACTCATGCTGATAAAATCACACACACACAACCACAAATTGTTTATTGGAGGGACTCATGCTGATAAAATCACACACACACATAACTGCAAATTGTTTGTTGGAGGGACTCATGCTGATGAAATCACACATACACAACTGCAAATTGTTTGTTGGAGGGACTCATGCTGATGAAATCACACACAACAGCAAATTATTTGTTGAAGGGACTCATGCTGATAAAATCACACACACAACCGCAAATTATTTGTTGGAGGGACACATGCTGCTAAAATCACACACAACCACGAATTATTTGTTCAGAGACTCATGCTTATAAAATAACACACAATCAATCGCAAATTACTTGTATAAGGGACTCATGCTGATAAAATCACACACACACAACCGCAAATTGTTTGTTGGAGGGACTCATGCTGATGAAATCACACACAACCATGAATTATTTGTCGGAGGGACTCATGCTGATAAAATCACACACACAACTGCAAATTATTTGTTGGAGGGACTCATGCTGATAAAATCACACACACACAACCGCAAATTATTTGTTGGAGGGACTCATACTAATAAAATCACACCCACAACCATGAATTATTTGTTGGAGGGACTCATACTGATAAAATCACACACATACAACCCCGAATTATTTGTCTGAGGAACTCATGCTGATAAAATCACACACACACAACTGCGAATTATTTGTTGGAGGGACTCATACTGATAAAATCACACACACAACTGCGAATTATTTGTTGGAGGGACTCATACTGATAAAATCACACACACAACAGAGAATTATTTGTTGGAGGGACTCATGCTGATAAATCACACACACAACAGAGAATTATTTGTTGGAGGGACTCATGCTGATAAAATCACACATATACAACCGCAAATTATTTGTTGGAGGGACTCATGCTGATAAAATCACACACACAACAGAGAATTATTTGTTGGAGAGACTCATGCTGATAAAATCACACATATACAACCGCAAATTATTTGTTGGAGGGACTTAGGCTGATAAAATCACACATACACAACCGCAAATTATTTGTTGGAGGGACTCATACTAATAAAATCACACACACACACACACTACCGCGAATTATTTGTTGGAGGGACTCATGCTAATAAAATCACACACACAACTGCAAATTATTTATTGGAGGGACTCAGGCTGATAAAATCACACACACACAACTGCAAATTGTTTGTTGGAGGGACTCGTACTGATAAATCACACACACACACACACACAACAGCGAATTATTTGTTAGAAGGACCCATCCTGATAAAATCACACACACACAACCGCGAATTATTTTTAGGTGATACTTAAATCGTTGAAATTACACAAAATTGGATTATTTGTTTGATGGACCCAAATCCTTAGAATCACACATCAGTTGACAAGGAATCAAGGTATTTAAGTCTGCATTAGGTTTTCTGTATCAATTTATACATACGAAGAGCTTCATTGTAAATGGAAATAGAGAGTGTCTCACAACTGAAATTCTTGCAGGCTAAATACTCCGGGAAGACTGGTGTACGGAACCACATGATTCACACCTTAGTGCCTAGACTGGGAAATGTGAACTTGAGTTTTCATAATTCAAATCTATAATTATGACAAATACCAGGGTAGTAAGAATACAAAACAGTCACTAACAAAAGATCCTATTGTAAATTCAAAATACACATCTAACTTAGGAACGCCACCACTAACAAAAAAGCGATCATAATCAATAACAAAATAACCAATCAAGCAATCAATCAATCAATCATGTATGTGATCACATACAAAAATAAAAATGCTGTGTCATAAATAATGAAAATGTCACACTAATCAATGGCCAATGACAGAGAAGATTTTTGATATAATTGTGAATTTAAAATTGACAACTTTCCAACTAGTATAAAAGAAATGTCAAATATTAAGAAAAAATCCTTTATTATACAGGCTTATCCTATTACATACATTTGTATAGGTTTATAATTAAATGGTCAAAACTTCTCACCATTATTTCAGTACTAGTATACTACAACTATAGAATGAACTAGACCTATCACTGAAGGTGAATATTACATTTGCCTTTCCAGAAGAATATTAACTCTCTTAAAAAGTGAACTTATTACAGGTTAATATATATATGTAAACTTATTACAGCAGGGGTTTCATTAAGAGCCGGGGGCCGGGGAATTCCCCTGGCAATAAAGGCCAGCTTTTTTCAGTAGAACAAATCGCGTTTTGAATCTGAAATTTTATAAAAACATATGTTTAAATATTCTTAATTGTAGCCATATTAATATTCTTAAATAAGACAGTATAAAACGGTATTAAAATACAGCAGGTGGTCCTATTATGAATCACACCGGCGTTGATTTTTATACAGGCGAGATTTTGAAACGCTTGTTTTAGCGCATAATTTACAAAGTCATGCGTCACGTCTATTTGACCCTCAAATTTTAATTCCGGTTAGGGCATCGGTGAAGCACTTGGATTTGTGTGCATTTTATGAAATCAGTCCGCCATGTGATAGGAAAGAAGATCGGACAATTTTCTTGCAAAAACGAAAAGTTTACGCCTGCTCCTGCTAAATGATTTAGGCCTAAATTAAAAAAATTGTGTGTTTACCCTTGCGTGACCAACCCACGAAAAAAGCACTGACTGAAAAAAATTTATTGGGAAAAATTTCTGATTTTTTTTTCTAATTTTAAACTGCTTCGGGCTTGTCTCAAAAATCGGACATGTGAGTTTTCACAATGCACAGGTCTGCAAATATCTCTATTCTATACGACACATGTTAAACTGTTACTTATAGACTGTAACGAGTCAGTAGAAACAATTGACCCCTGCAGTGTTTACTGCATGCGACTATTGCGACTTCGGAAAACCTCTCATGCGTATTCAATTATCTATTTTTATTCCTTTAATGTGATTGGTGGGTAGCTTTGAATATAAATTAATCTATTTTTTATTAACCGCTATGATTGGTCGGATATCTACGACCAAGGTACACACATATTACCGCGCACCTGAGAAATTATGTTTTTGCGGATATTTCGCGTTTGATCACGTAATGTATAATGTCAGCTTTAAGTTTTGGTATTTTTATAAATATTTCGTAGATTTACAATCATTGGAACTATATGTATGTATATTTTCTTCTGTAAAAACGTGAACGTTGATATTAAAATCGAGTAAACGGTAAAGAAAAATGTGGGTGGGGTATTTTAGTTATAAACTTATTGCTTTTTGGTTGTGTAGTTTCAGCGTATAATTTTCTTTGGCAGTCATATCATGATTTCAATATAGTATTGAGAACAACAATTAAGATAAATTGTCTTTTTAATATTTGAAATATAGTTGATTAGTTGCTCATTTCTAGATATTTGAAGGCTATCATAGATTTATTGCCATGTTCTCTTGGATGAATTGAATAGCTTTGTAGGCTTGACATTGCCATTGCTGTATGTTATGACATTTAGCAATCATTAGAAAAGAAGAGAAAGATATTCAAAATAATGTTTTGAATTAACACCTTCTCCCACGCTGCCACAGAGCTGACAGAACAGAAATGATAGTCAATAAAGAACAAAGACTCAATACAATATAATAAGTCGGTGATACTTATAGAGACATAGTCCAAGAATTTTACATTTGGTTAAAACAGTAAACATGGTAGTAGACTATTGAATAAACAACTTAGAAAACTACTTCTACTAGTATTTTTGCACAAATGTTACTGTAAAATGCTGTGAAAAAAAGGAATTTTACTGTCAAGAGACCTTGATTTCACTGATTTCATAATGCTGAAAATCAATTTCGGTCAGGGGGCCTGCCCCCTGGACCCCTTGGCAAGGGGCACTGCCCCCTTGACTGCTAATGGGGGAGGACCCCCCAGACCCCTCTTCTACTTTCTTTCTTTACCCTTCTACTTTAAAAGATAATGAAACCCCTGTTACAGGTTAATAAATATATATATATATATATATATTATATAAACTTATTACAGGTTAATATATATATATATATATATTAAATACATGAATCTGAGTAGTAGAAACACCAACCTTCACCTAATGGCAAACATTTGTCATAGGCAGTTTTTTCAACCAAGCCATAGGTTCAAACCCATGACCTCTCAGTGTTCATTTAAAGGTAAGTGATCTTGAGACAAGAGTTTTGAACCATTCATCTGTTTCAAACTGTTCGTTTCAGAGAAACACTGTAAGATGGGTATGTACATGGGTTGGCGGTTCAGATAGAAAATTCTGTTCCAAGGAAGGAACGAGGCTTAACCAAGTTCCTACAAAAGCAGTTATCCCAAGGGACGGAATTTCCTATCTGAACTGGAAAAAAAACATGTTAGATTATTTTTCTTGCATACAAAACACATTGAATAATTATTTTAATTAATATTATTATTATTATTTTCACCATAATGGCTTTTTAGACATCAAATAAGATATATTATGTCATATGTTTTATGTCATACCATAAATTGTTCCAATGTCACAGAAGGGTAGGATGAGCCCATGGAGGGGGTGAAGGATGAAATATTTGTATCCAGTAAAAATACATGGAAATCCTTGTCCGGTATGCAGAAATGTGTTATCCCAAAGAAATTTCAATTTCACCTCTGCTTTTTTGTCATGTCTTTCAAAGATTTTAAATTTTGTTTAATTCAATTTAATTTAAAACATGTACTTTTTGTAATTTCTTCCGTTTGAAGTTTAACACAGTGAAAGGACCATCCCGTACTGACAATCTTTATATAGACATGACAAGGAAAGGAAATACCCTGATACCAACTCGAATCATTATAGAGCTTTGTAATAGCTTTGTAATAGCATGCAGATTATAAAAATTTATAATATGGATTTTTGTTTAAATATATCCGTGATGTGTAAATCAATATACTGGGTAGTTACTATAACTAACTGTTTGGACAGCCATTGATAATTAGTTTGTTAAGTTTACATTTATTAAAATTACTTTAGCTTGATTGGAAGAGATCTCAGAGCTTATATCAATTGTTGTTGAGCAATATTTTCAGTAAAATGGTAAGTAAATGATTCATTTTTCTTTGATTTTTGGATTAAGATTAAAAACATATTCATGGTAATGATTAATGATATAAACAGGGCAAAAATAACACAACTGGCTATTGTATAAGCATTTTTAACGGTCATCTGAGTGGCATATTAGCTTGACACTTTCGGCATCAACAGGGGCACATATTCAAAATGAATTTTGACCGTCATGCCAGTAACAACAAATCGACCCAAAAAAAGCATTCAAATAAGTTTAATCAGTCATGAGAAGTTTGTTTTTTTGTCTTTTTTTCTTATATAATTTAGTAAAGAAGGCTCCATCCGCCAGGGCCAAACATATATGGCACTAGTCTCATTTAATCGCCGTAATAGGGGTTACACAGGGATACACCAGGTTACAACTGGGTACAAGTGGTTATAGGCTGAAAATAATACATGCTGTGATATATGCTTTATTCCCCTCAAAGGCCCTTACTCTTAGGAGGACCCCTGCTGTGAACTGAATACTTCAATGGATTAACCAATCAAATAACTGGCCATATATAATAGAACCACTTATTATCAATCACCATCACTTAGTGCTTTAATTGAATTGAAATTTTTGGTGTTATTTAAAACTTTGCAACTGCTGACCCATAGTGACTGAATAACATGTTTGTAAGTGGAAAGAGAGGGAGTTTTAAGCAGAATAACCCAAGGTAAAACACTTTAAACATTCTTTAATATAATTTAGGAAGTCCTGTCCGGTCCAATACCAGGGCGGTAGATAGAATTTTAGCAGCTAACACATGCATCAAAACAACAAAATTTATGTCACTTGTTCAAACTCAGGCTCAACCAGAATAATCTCTGAGAACAACACTCGGTACTGGTTCTAGATAGTAAACAGACTTTAGAGCAATTCATATAAGCTAAGAACTTCCTTCATAACTGAGGTAAAATAGTATCAATAAACTAATCATAATTTTAAATTCATTATTATATATGTTAGGCATATATTTTATACATTTGATACTGAATATTCATCTAACGAAACTTCAAGGAGAGTTGTGCTAAATTGTTAATGATGTGTACACTATGTTACAACAGTGTATTTTAGAATCTGAAAAGCTGATGGTGGTACCAGTGACTTACAAACATATAAGTCTCTGGTGATATTCTTTATATCAAAACATCATATTTCTTTTTTTTTGTACAATTTCTTCCAAGATTCACTGGTATATATATATGTTTTTATTTACCCTCGCGCTTTGAACCAGTCATTTTGACGAGCAGGATAAGATGATTATTAAAAACATAAAAGATGATTACGCATTTCTGTGATGATAAATGAGTGATGAATGAAGATGATTTCAATTAATAAGACGTGTTGACATTCAAATTTCAAGTTTATTATTTACTAAGTTGCATTACCATACAACTATTTTTTATTATATTTTTTGGGGGAGGTTCGGTGCTTACTATTTACTAACATTGTTTATACTCATGATAAGATTAAATGTGTAAACTGACGATTGTTTTAATATGTAGATTAATTAACAAAAAATATTATTATTTCTATTTGTATTTACCGATTGCAGCCATATATTACATAAACCTAGATATTAAAGGTTTATAATTAGTGCATGTAATGACTTATATTAAATGAGGTGTACCTTTGGTTGATTACCAATATTTTAACCCAAACAACGCTGCTCATAGTACAAACTGCTTTGCTTATATTGTCAGCGAGATTCGACCTAAATATGAACATCGATAAAATTTAATTCTATCTAAAGTGTTATCTGTACACACTAATTGTGTATGGTTACAATGGTAAAATATAATTGGTAGTTATCCTATGTAACCGTATATCCAGCGTACCACCAGTATTTGTCAATAGTATCACCATCAACAAAATATGGTGTGCCGTAAAACCCCAAACATAATGTTTGGTGGTAGAGATAAACTGACCTTTAATGGTTTGGCTGCAATGGAATTCCTATATTAATTATAGCTTATTTAAAACATATTTTGAAGGTTAAAGCTACTATCATGCTATACGGGGGTTTTGTATATATGAACAGTATCAGCTGAATACAGTATTATTTATTAGCATATCGCATATTTAAAAACTGACCAGTCACTGTTAATCGATCCATTTTGCATCAATAATGATACAGAATGGTTTAAGAATTAAACAAAATATAGTTAAACTGTGAAAAATGTATAACAGAGCACCCGGCAGCTCGCACATACCTTAAAAGCACCAACAGTAAAAAATATTTTAAAAAATCGAATATCATCTCAGATCAGATCTGAAATGAACTGATTTACAATAACTGGTTGCTGATATTTAAAATAAAAAAATAGTATTGTGTAACTCAGTAACTCTATATTGAATATCAGGATGGTAGGTATCCATAATATTCCCTACAACTGCTCTCAGTAGTGTGTATTGAGTGCAATAATCCATATAATCTTGAACTGAAAGTACATTATTATTTTTTATGCCATGAATTTGCATAATATAACTTGTGTATTATACACAAGACGTAATAATAATTGTGTGTATGTTGTGAACTATTTAAGAAATAAGTTGAATGTATATGGTATATATGATTATTAAACGTATAATCATATAAATGATTATAAACATGTTAAAATCGCATATATGTGCACAAAGACACAATAAATAACAAAGTATGATGCAACATGTTTATATTTAGTGTAAAAGAAAGTGTGGATGCATTTGTTGTGAAGTTATTTATTTACCGTCGCACTTTGAACTGGTTATTTTGGCAAGCATGAACAGATGATTAAAAATAAATTGATAATGATGTATGTGTGATATATGATGATTAAATAGTGATATAGGATGATTATATGCATATTTTCTAATTTACATATCTATTGATTACATTTGATGATTAGCTTTTCTCCGTACTATGTCAAACAAGGAAAATTCAGTTTATTTTGATAATCTTTGTACTAGATTTATTGATTTGTAGGTTAATTACATTTGATGTTTTTATTTTCTCTTTATCATATTAAATGATAAAAGTAATTTTAGTTTGATGATCTTTGTACAAGATTTATTGGGTACAGTAGAGTATGTCATCATGTTATGCTATAAAATTTGATAAGTTTACTTATTAATTAGTGTAATATATTAATAGTCTTGCGTAACTCTATATCGAATGCTAATGACATTAATAACGTCATATGACATTCCCTATCACCATTATGCAGTAGTGTTTACTGATATTGGTAAACCATATAGCCCTATAGCTAAGTATATTGCTATTTATATACAATGTATGTATATAATTATAGTACACTATTATATATGACAAATTTAAAAATAGAAAATATATATATGTAGGAGTATTTGTATTACATTTCCCCATATCTGTCGCACTGGTCCAGTACCTAGGTTTCCAGGTAATATATTATATATCACCTGTTCAAGGGTCAGCCATTATTTTTTCTGTTATTAAAAGTATTTAATGCATGTCCAACTTTAGATGTATGTACCCCACCTAGTTTTACAACTAGTAATCTGGGGAAATTTAACATCCTTTATTGGATGGTCTTATTATGCATTTGAGTTATGCTTATTATTTTATACAAAACAAGAAATGTCACTGTTAAGTGTCACATGCCCCCCAAATGGTCTGTGAAAAATAACAATATATGATATAATAGGTAGTGATGTATATATGAATATCAAAGGTAATGGACTAATGTTTCAGACTAAACATGCAATTCCATGTTTTTTTTACATTAAAGCATGACCTTGACCTTTGTGTAACCTTGATTTTGACATCTTATGTAATGGTCTGGGTATTTCAAGAGTTAAATGCAGGTGAAACATTATCATGACATGCTGATCACTTGTGTCAAGCTATTTTAAAATCCCTAAATGTAAGTTACAGATCAATTGTTGATCAATTATCTTACTATAGCTTTTGGATAGCTATATATAGTATTTACTACCGATATTCCCTTAATAATGCCCCCCCCCCCCTCTAATAAACGCCACCCCCCCCCCCCCCCCCCCCCCCCACCACCACCACCACCTATTTTTCTGGAAAATTAAAAAATAAAACGTATAATGCGAATTGAGTGCGTATTCGCCTATCTTTCCCAGATCGATTATTTTGTTACACAGACAACAATTAGCAGAGTGTTTATCACCTTTGAACTCTCTTACCCATTGTTTATATCTTGGGTCACTTAACCACTTTTGGTTGAATATACACTTCCCCATATTTGCCATTTAAAACTAGTAAATATGCCGTCTGTCGATTAAAACATTACTAAAGTCGGAAAATGCGGTTTGTCTGTGTATGCTGAAAGCTCATTGTTCTACGTTGATAAGAGCGAGCATCCAAGTGATTTAAAGTGAAGAGTACACTGACCATAAATTTGGATATTCCAGTACGCGGACTAGTAGTTTCATACAGATTTTCAGCTTTTTTTCATCCTATGTCGATTATTTCATTCACTCTCAAATAATTCTGAACCACTTTTTCGGGGATTTAAACTAGATTTAAAGGTTTTTCCAGGGCTTTATTGGTTTTATTGTATTTTTAACTGTTGTTAAAATTGCTTTTTTTATCTTTAATAAATCCCCCCACCTTGTAAAATGTAACGCCCCTGGGGGCGTTAATAAGGGAATATACGGTATATATAGCTATCCAAAAGCTATAGTAAGATAGGGCCTGTGACTATAACTAACTGTTTGGACAGCCATTGATAATTAGTTTGTTAAGTTTACATTTATTAAAATTACTTTAGCTTGATTGGAAGAGATCTCAGAGCTTATATCAATTGTTGTTGAGAAATATTTTCAGTAAAATGGTAAGTAAATGATTCATTTTTCTTTGATTTTTGGATTAAGATTAAAAATATATTCATGGTAATGGTATAAACAGAGCAAAACTAACACAACTGGCTACAAATGTCTTCATTCTTAACATTTCATGTATATCATATTTTTTTATTTTTTTTAAAAATATCACATTTTTAAGGGAAGGGACCCCGTTGGAAATAAGCACGTTTGTTGCTTTAATGGGTTATCCCAGGTTATAAGATCTTTAATTTTTAGATGATTACTATAATTATTTTACTTATTTATTTTCTTGATTTGTTACTATTATTTTATCACCATCATGATATATATGTTGTATAATGATCTTATATACCTGAATAAATTTGAATTGAATTGAATTGAATTTTATAAGCATTTTTAACGGTCATCTGAGTGGCATATTAGCTTGACACTTTCGGCATCAACAGGGGCACATATTCAAACATGAATTTTGACCGTCATGTCAGTAACAACAAATCACACCAAAAAAAGCATTCAAATAAGTTTAATCAGTCATGAGAAGTTATTTTTTTTGTCATTTTTTCTTATATAATTTAGTAAAGAAGGCTCATCTGCCAGGGCCAAATGCTGAGACCCAGGGGCATGCGATTCACATTTTTTAAAGGACCCATAGGCCTCATCTATTCATGCCTACCATTTACTTCCCAGTTCTTCCTATAATAATAAGAAGATTTTTTATGTTTATCTTGAATTTGACTGTTTTGGACCCATCCCCAAGGCAACAGAGGGGTGGGGGTACTCAATTAAACAAAGATATTAACATTTTCTATACATTGTATATGGATTTAGTAACGTAGGTCTCAACCCCAGGGCCAAATGGTGAGATCCAAGGGCATGAAATTCACAAGTTTTATGACAGACCCGTAGGTCTCATTAATTATGCTTACAATGTGTTTCCCAGCAACTCCCATATTGATATTTTTTTTTAAGTTTACAGTGAATTTCACTGTTTTGGCCCTAGGTCCCGGGGGCTCAGGTGCATAAATTCAAATACAAATTTTGACCATCATGTCAGCATCAACAAATCACACCATAACCATTCAAATGGGTCTAATGTTTTTTCATTTTCTCTTATATAGACTAAGTAACATAGGCCCCACCCCCAGGGCCAAATGCTAAGACATTCACAATTTTATGAAGGACCCATAGGCCTCAATAATTACACTTACAATTTGTTTCCCAGCGCTTCCCAAATTAGGCCATAATAAACTAATTGCTAGATTATCATCCCCGCCTGTCCCCTAATTTTCATGCCGCCCTGACCCTTTTTGTTTTAAAAAAACATCAATAATTTTAAAAATGAAAATAAAAATAAAATCCTCCCACCCTCCCCGTTTTTAAGAAAAATTTGGATGATAATCTAGCAATTAATTTGTAATGGCCTTTTTACCATAAAATTGGCAGTTCAGATCCCACCCCAAGGGAGCCCATCAATTTCTATTCACCTTTAAATAACAAATCTACATACAAAATTTCAATACAATGGGGCCAACAGTTTTTGAGAAAAAGTCAAAAATGTAAATTGTTTATGGACAGACAACGGATGATGACAGACAAAAGGTGACTGCAAAAATGTCACCTGAGACTAGATCTAAGGATGCTCTACTTAAAACAGGACAGCCATTATATTTTTTTAAAAGTTTACACCATAAACCCTTTCAGAAAAAGGAAATGCTTTAAATTGGAAATGCTTAGTTTCTCTTCCTACTGTATTCCTATGTAAAATTATTTAGAATCCCATTACAGAGTCCCTATATTATGTCCTAGCCCCTTTAATTTGCCCAAAATGAAAACTTTGCCATTTTCACCTCAGTATTCCTTTTGAGTGCTAAAGTTTAAAACAGGGCTGTGTATAATTATACAATAAAAGAATTATTGGAAGGTGGGGTCTTGGGTTGGTAACAAAGTTGAAAAGGTGCAGTGTATCTTATTCACTACAGAACAAAACTGAAAGGTATGTTTTTCTGCCAGACAAACAAATGTGAAAGCAAAGAATTATTGTAAATTATTTTCAGTTAATGGCCTGAAAGAATGCCAGGCTTTCTTTTGAAATAAGCAACTTGCCTATAACATTTTATCAGGATCAAAATATTAAACAGAAATCACTTTCTTATTTTAGTAAAAACTAACCAACCAACCGGACACATGGCAGAAACTACAGAGACAAATGGACACATAGCAGAAACTATAGAGATAAATGGACACATGGCAGAAACTATAGAGATAAATGGACATATGGCAGAAACTGAAGAGACAAATGATTATATAGCAGAAGATAACCAAACCACTGCACACAAGGCAGAAGCTATTCAAACAAATGACCACTTGGAAGAACCTGTACAGATAAATGGACACATGGAAGAAACTACAGAAACAACCAGAGACATGGCAGAAACTATACAAACAACCAGACACTTGGAAGAACCTGTACAGATAAATGGACACATGGCAGAAACTACAAAAACAACCAGAGACATAGTAGAAACTATACAAACAACCAGACACTTGGAAGAATCTGTACAGATAAATGGACACATGGCTGAAACTACAGAAACACCCAGCCACTTGGAAGAATCTATACAAACAACTGCCCACATGGCAGAATGCTTTTCTCATATAAATCAAGTCCGCATCACAAGTACCGAGTTCATCTTACAAAATGTAATGAGTATTCTTTTTTGGGTTACAGGAAGTCGCTCCGAAGGTGTTCACTTGAATGAATCTGATACTGACTTCATTGTTTGCTCAAAAGATATTGAAGCATTTGCAAAGGAAACAGAAGGCAACACAGATAAAACAAAACTCAAAGTAAACTGCCACAATATTAAACCAGGCTTTGCCATGTTACAAATTGACCAAAGAGACATTGGCAGATATGCTGAGATACTGACCTCAACGCAAGGACAAATCATAAATGTGTGCAATGAACTGAATGGATCATTTTATCTTTCAACAAGTAAAATACTAAAAGCTTGGGAAATTCATGCACAGCTACTGCTACCATGGTCAGGAGCCGCATTACAAAAGCAAGAAACAAATGGACCTGCCAAACAGGTAACAGTTAAAATGGGAAAGTACAGCATAGATATGGATGCTCTCTACGTCATACCATGTGCATCTTTACCTGAAAATGTTGCAGTATTTTTTGAAAGAAAAAGAACATGGCCCACAACAGAAACAATGTCAAAACTTAAGTCCTTGCCTATTTTCCTTGTTCCAGTAGGGAATCCATCTAGTAGTGGTACAGAACTGGATTGTGAATGGAAATATTCTTTTAATTTACAAGAAAGAGTATTAATGAGAAATTTAACTGGTTTGCAAATCATTTGCTTCAATATTTTGAAAAGTCTACAGCACAAAATAAAAAATGCTTTCGGTGGTATTTTTAAGTCTTACTACTTGAAAACTTGTTTTTTATGGACAATGGAAGGTAAACCAAATGAATACTGGTCTGAGAGTGCAGTCATACCAGTTTGCAATCGAATGTATGAGCTATTTCCAACACTGTATCAAAAACAAAAATTGTCCCCATTTCTTCATTCAAGAACAAAACATTTTCGAAGGAAAAAGCATACTTACAGAAAATACTTCAGCCATGGAAAAGTATATTGCCAAGCTTTGTGACATAAAAAATGATGTTTGGCAAACGTTGCTAATTCAAGTATCAATGACATTAAAAAAGAGTTACGTTCACAAGCAAGCTCTTATCAATTCTGTGAGTGTTTGTCGGCACATTTTTCTTTCAAGTATAAAGGAACAAGACCCTGCAATCGCCTTTGCAAAGTTAAAACAGAGTAAAAAGATGATTTCAGAACTGAACCCAAATACGGGTGAGTATGATTCTGACTGGATTCGCTATATGCAGCTATGCACACTGTCTCATTTGGGAACTGTTCTAGCAATTTTAGACCAGAAACAAAGAATGAAAGCAAATCAATACCTCACAAGAGGTGAAATGTTTGACACGTGTTCTGGAAAATTAAAAATGGCAACAGTCCAATACTGCAATGGGGAAAAAGTAATGGCCTTAGAAGAAACAAAGAAGGTCTTAAACAGAAACTGTGAAAACATTATATACTACACAGGATTTGCAAACATTAAAGACAAGTCATTTGATAATTATGTTAACAAAAATAAAAGCTGGGACAAACTGTTGACAGAAAATGTGTTTTTTGACATTATATTTCTGCCATCAGAGATAGACATGTGTGCTCCAGCAATTCAACTACATTTGTGTGAAGGACGAGCAATTTTTGTTAATCCTCTAGTTTATGCATACTATTTACAATTCTGTATACTATCAACGGAACTGACAGATCACGAACAAGAGATAAATAAACTTTTAGATCAGTTTTCAGATACTTTAGAAAAGAGAGAGAAAGCTGGTTTCAGTTATGTTGATTATGAACTGATAAGCTTTTGCTATCAACAGAAGAAAGACTATGGAAAGGCTCTCAAGTACTTGGTGGAAGGAAGAAAGATGAGAGATATTGGAGAAGCCATTCACTGGCAGTTAGCCCTCTTGCTGTATGATGTAATATACAAGTCAGGACTATGATCTCCAATAAGATGTAACAAAATTTGTTTCCGGTTTTCCTATAAACCCACCGGGCCCAATAAGCTCAGTGGGTTACGTATCTAAGTATCAATCCAGGGGTCGTGAGTTTGAATCCCCTGCCCGGCAACAGTCTCCGTAATGATTGATATATGATATTGTGTCTCATTATCATTCGTCTCTCAACACTGATTCAAGTGGGAAAGTTATCAGTTACTTGTGGATACAGGTGTGCTTGAGTACTGGTTAATCCCAGGAAACAGTGGTTAGGTTAACTGATCGTCTGTTAGCCCTCGATGGCATAAAAATGACGCTAAATATTCAATCAATCAATCAATCCTATCAACCCTATTTTTAAGCCCTTTTTATGTTCTTTCTATCTTTTCTCTCGCCAATATGGTACCATCAATACATGTAATAGGTATGAGGAGAAAAAAACATCATCAAAATAGCAGGTCATCGCAACAAAGTTTTATCTACATATAAACAAATAAAGAAGTAAGCAAGTTGTGATGAATCATCAAGATAGATCACAAACTATTCCCTGAAAGTCAATGGGTTGTCAAAAAGTTTTGAAGAGAATGGAAATGACATAGATCTCTATCAGATCTCAACATTTCTAAATTTTGAACATAACACAATGAAACAGTGACACAATATAACATCAGGTTTCAAAACACAAACTAAAAACATATAAAAAAAAATATCCCAACCTATCCACCTATTTTTTGGGGCCATAGAATCAGAAACAATGTACACTTTGTAATGGATGTGTTATAAATTGGATGCTACATTCTCTGCACTATTATTCTATCTTTCTGTGACTGATTTTTATCTTGAGAATTTTTTTTTTAATGAATTTAAAATTAAGATAAAAAACAGTCGCAAGAAGCATTCATAATATTTTTCAGTCATCAAAATGAATTCAACTGTGGCTGGATGGGGATTCAAACTCATGAACCAAGGATTGATAGTTATACGCTCGCCACAGAGGAAAGTACTGGTATTGACCATTTATGAAGCAATTCTTGTAAGAAAACCGCAGCTAATTCAAATAAAAAACATAGATACATTTCAGTTTTCTATCAGAAATACATGTAACAAGAAATGATACAAAGTGGGTATGAGATGGGTATCCCATCCTGTGTTGAAAATTTTTTAAGTTCTGTGTGCATTAGCGCATCATCAGATTCCCCCGATACTCTCCATCCATCACATGTACAATATTGCCACACTTGGGGAATCTGATGATGCATTAATGGTCCGTTTTAAGTATATGTTTCTATTTTATATTAAAATATTTTTTTGCCATAAAAATATAGTAAAGGAGTGTTATTTTAACTTGTCATATTTCAAAGTTAATACAATTGATAAGTTTGAATTTTTAATGTTTGATTCTGTAATGAAGAATATTTTCATTAGGTATCTGTGTATTTCAAAATAAATATAAAGTTTTATAAAAGCAGACATTAATAGTAAAGTCTTAAAACCTCCCTAGTAAATGGTACTGCAGTAACCTATGCGCCGAATTTTAGGTTCCGGCATTTGAAGGTGCCGACTTTTAGACTGGTTTTCAAATTTGTCAACATATATTTTTTGTTTCAAACAAATTCTTCAATTTATTTACAAAATAAACCATTTCAAGTGGTGGTTTTATCCTACCTTTGTTGAAATTAGATGCTGACAAAACCCTTTATGATTGCATTGTTTTGTTTACTTGTAATATGCTCTCAATAATACACTACGATCAAAATTAGTCTGACAAAAGAGGCGATCTCGACTTCTAAATGGAATGATCTGTATCTATGACATATGGCCTATTACAGCATATAACAAAACTTTTCTGTAATAATGTTTAACATCAATATTGTTGCTATGCGATATGCTAATTAGTATCATGGATGCGCCCGCATTTCAGCCTTTGCTACACTCCACTAAATAGCAATCTTGTGAGGACTGAGACATCACATATCAAAAGTAAATAATCAAGAACTACTTTCTCTTGGGTAGTTTGAAAACCATGAGGAAGCAGTTTTTTGGTGCATATGAAATGAGATACATTTTTCAACTACCGACATCCTACGATACTTAAGAGACGCCAGAAAGTCTTGCGCCTCAATAATAAAAACTGGTTTGTTTTATCAAATTTCTTACTTACATTGGTTTCATCACGGATATACGAAAGCAGATCTCCATGTTTCATATATGGCAGAACAACCAATGGCATATCATCCATGCCTAAACATATACCTGGAAAATAATTACAACAAAAACTTTGAAATATCAACCAATGTGAAACTATTAAAAGTTATTAAAAACATACTAATGATGATACAGTTAAACTTGCAGTAACCACTTGTTATAAGCGACCCTCTGATGTAAGCAACCACATTAAATCCACCCCCCATCCCCCCAACCCAACGAATTTCATTCATAATTATACATGCATTAAGCGACCACTTGCTCTTGCAACCAGCGACTGCTAAAAATCCATCAAATTTCAACAAATATCCTTTACCATACGACCACGAATACACAAGGTGTGAAATTTCAGCATCATGCTTTGTGAACGTGACAAATGTGTACGTGTAAAACTGTAGATCTCCGAGGTAACGTGCTAAAAATAATCCGAGGCCAAATACTGCAGTGTCTCGTGGTAAAAGCCGATAATTGTTTGATAACAAGTTAATAGAGTTAAAACACTTTAACCTCAAAAATATATCAATGTTTGATCACTGTTTGGGTGGAATAAATTGAAATGTTTGCTATTTGTTTTATTACGATTAAAGGATCGTCAATTACTTAAATAAAATTGGAATTAAAGACTGGACAGTTTGAGGTTTGTTTGTTGTTTGTTTTTAATACGACAAACAATATTAACTAGGTTTGATCGGACTTTTCGATCAGGTTAAATTGGAAAATTGAGATTGGACTGTGTGCCCTTTGTTTTTATATTTTTTTATTATGAATAAAAATTATTATTACGTTTGATTATTTGATCGACTTTTGATTAGATTAAATTGGAAACTAAAGTCAAGAAAGTTTGTCATTGTTTTCATAGACGGTTTGAAAGTTTGTCACGACAAAAATGAGTAAACGTAAAACAATGAATATCAAGGTTTATTTGACTGGGTTTCAATATTGTGGTTTCATATTGCGATATTCTATCAACGTTGCCATGTCTTCAGCAAAGAGAAAATGTTTAACATTAGAACAGCAGGTGAAAGCCCTAAAAATGATGGAAACTTACATGCATTATATAAGACAAAAAAAAAAAGACAAACAAAAAATTATTTTTTTTACCCCAATAAGAGACCACCTGCCTTAAGAGACCACTTTTCATATTCCCTTTAGTGGTCTCTTAAGACAGGTTTGACTGTACTTCGATACCAAACAAATGTTCAAATACAATGTCTATATCATAAAGAGTAGTATTACACGTGGAATACTTAACAAGAGGACCATGATGGCCCTATATTGCTCACCTGAAAAACCTTGAGTCACCCAACTTAAGTAGATTATATAATACATGTACACTCAAAATTCAAGAAAAACGAGATGGGTGAGTGGTTAGAATTTTGATTTATTTTGAAGATGTAACAGATGCGTAGAAGAGTTCAAACTTGGTAGAGGTTCACCCATGGTAAATATCAGTGAAATTACATCGAAATCAGGTTAGTAGATTCTGACAAGACGGCTTTTGAAGTTTTTACTAAAGCTGCCTATATAGTAAACTAGCACCTCACTGTGGCGGTCATGTTTTTTAAAATCACAACGGCTTGAACAAACTCACCCAAGGAACATTTCTGTGAAATTGTTTTAAAATCGATCCAGTGGTTTCTGACAAGATTTTTTAAGTTTTTACTATAACTTATATAGTAAACTAACCCAACTCCCTGACCGCCATGTTCTTTGACAAATCACTACGGTTTGGACAAACTTGGTGAAGGGTCCTCCAAGGAACATTTCTGTGAAATTATTTTAAAATAGAGCCAGTACTTTCTGACAAGAAGATTTTTTAAGTTTTTGCTAATTAAACTTGCCCAACCTTCTGGTGGCCATGTTTTTCAACGAATCAAGATGGCTTAAACAAACTTGGTAGAGGGTCACCCAAGGAACATTTCTGTGAAATTATTTTAAAATAAAGCCAATAGTTTGACAAGAAGATTTTTTAACTTTTTACAAATTAAACTTGCCCCGCCCCCTGGCGGCCATGTTTTCTGACAAATCAAGATGGCTTGAACAAACTTGGTAGTGGGTCACCCAAGGAACATTTCTGTGAACTTATATCAAAATTGGCCCAGTGGTTTCAGAGCAGAAGATTTTAGAAGCTAAAAGTTAACGACGGACGACAGACGACGGACTACAGACGATGGACACCAGGTGATCACAAAAGCTCACCTGTGAGTCTTCGGCTCAGGTGAGCTAAAAATATACTGGAAGCTCATGCATGTTGTAGTAGGCATTAGGTCGAGTATGGGAGAAATTATGCCAAAACTGTAGTAGGTTTGCATTTATATTCATTTAATGACGAGTTGTGGAGTTTATTTTCAATCTGTATGTTTATGTGCTGTTTTTGTACAATGAGATTGAGCTCTGTTTGCATCATATACTCTTTGTGTTGGTATGCCATATAAAATCAATTCATTCATTCATGTCAGAAAAATAAACACCTCAAGGTAAGTGATTGCCTAAAAGAGGTCATCAACACTAGCATATGTTTGCCTGTATAAAATATAAACAAACTGATAACAAAAATGTTTTACCTATAAGATTGAGTACGTTGGGGTGATTAAAGTCCTTCATGATCATGGCCTCCTTGAGGAAAGCTTGTACATCTATCTCTCGGGGATTGTTCTCTGTAATGAAATATAATTTAACATATAAGAATACATATTATCAAGGACTTATATATAAAAGGATAGGAAACCAGCACATCTACCTCTCGAGAATTGTTCACTGTAATGAAATGTAATTTAACATATAAGAATACATATTATCAAGGACTTATATATAAAAGGATAGGAAACCAGCACATCTACCTCTCGAGAATTGTTCACTGTAATGAAATGTAATTTAACATATAAGATTACATATTATCAAGGACTTATATATAGAAGGTTAGGAAACTTGCACATCTATCTCTCGGGGATTGTTCTCTATAACAAAATGTAATTTAACATATAAGAATACACATTATCAATGACTTATATAGAAGGATAGGAAACTTGCACATCTATCTTTCGGGGATTGTTCTCTGTAACAAAACGTAATTTAACATATAAGAATACACATTATCAATGACTTATATATAGGATAGGAAACTTGCAAATATATCTCTCGGGGATTGTTCTCTGTAATGAAATGTAATTTAACATATAAGAATACACATTATCAATGACTTAATATATAGAAGGATAGGAAACTTGCAAATATATCTCTCGGGGATTGTTCTCTGTAATGAAATGTAATTTAACATAATTATTATAAGAATACTCATTATCAAGGACTTATATAGAAGGATAGGAAACCTGCACATCTACCTCTCGAGAATTGTTTTCTATTATGAAATTTAATTTAACGTATAAGAATACACATTATAAAGGACTTCTATGGAAGAATAGGAAACTTGCACATCTATCTATCAAGAATTGTTCTCTATAATAAATGCAATCTAACATAATTATAAGAATACACATTATCAAATATAATTTTTATATGGAAATCAACCATCTATTCAATTAGAAAATTTAATAAAACTTAAACAATATCTAATATTAAAACTAGCAATTTTAAAGGGAAATCCTATTTTACACAAGTGGTAAAGCTGAAATTATCAAAAATTAATCAATAGATGTAAAATAACACAAACTTACGGTGAAGTGTTTTCACAGCCACCAGCGTATCACCTTTCTCATCCGGCAAGGTCAGGTAACTCTTAAATACACTTCCAAAGTGACCTGTAATCAGTTAGTTAAAAATGATAAGAGTCTTTTATGGATTACAGGCTCAGATTAAGTGAACCTATAATGACACTTCATTGCGAATAAAACAAGAGCACCACAAGCGGGTGCAGACGCTCGTCTTTTTTCAAATGTATTATGTAGGTCAAAGTCAGTGAAGTAAACTTTCTAAACTTGATGGTGATTAAAAAATCAATACTATTACTGATAAAATAAAAAAGATTTAAAAAAATCACCCAAAAAAATAGAGATGTCGAATAACAATGTTAACTTGACTATTCTAGCCTTGCCGATCACAGAACAGTATATTATAATGTACCATCAGAAAAACAGATATATCTGTATGAATGAAACCATCTTTCATATTAGCAAAATAGTAGATACATTAATGTACAGGTAGGACTATTAGGGCAGAATATACACTATGTCTATGTCTGGCTAAGGCTAGCTAGCCAGTACTTAAGCTAAAATGTATTAATTTGATTTTAAAATCTGGGTGTGGATGTGGGGGGTGTATGTGCCAAAGTTTAATAAACAGGATGTTTAGTTTAATAAAATAAAAAAAAAAGAGGGAAAGGGTGTCTTGGGGTTAGTAACAAAGTTGAAAAGGGACAGTGTATCTACTTCAATACAGAACATAAGTTTAAGAAAATAACTGGAGGGAGTGGGGGTCTTGCGGTTGGCAACAAAGGGGCAGAATAGCATTAAATTTAAAACAAAAACAAATTTAAAAGAAAAAAAGAAAAAAAATGGGGGAGGGGATGTTCTTGGGGTCAGTAACAAAGTTGAAATGGGGCCGAGTATTTGATTTAAAACAAAACAAAATTAAAAAATCAAAAAACAAGAGACTTGGAAATTCCCCGAAAATCATGTTTTTCAAACATTTTAGCTATGCTGTAACTATAACTCTATTTCATGCCAGAATCTTATGTAAGCAGAAAATAAAAAGCATACAATTCAAATTTTGTTTTTTTATTTGTAAAACACTGATGCAATAGTTTTGTTAAAAAAGCATGAAATAAAGTTTTTCTCTTGTTTCTGTGATTTTCACTGGTTGTTTGGCTAAAATATTATTTCCGTAATTCACATTATGAAAGATGTAATGTGATTATACTCGGAAACAAATATGCATATTCATAAAATAATACATCAATATTTTCACATTTTGCATTGAGGCTAAATTGGTGGTATTGTTTCCAATGCCCACCGATATAAGGTAAGTCACACATGCTCAAATGATAGCAACAATTTCTTAAACAAGATGTTTGATTCTACAAATATATTACAAAATGCATCAAACATTATGAGAAATTCAGCCGTGTTGTAAAAATTTTAAATGGACCTGTACATTTCTCTTATTAATCATTTGTATTTTTTATAGTTTTATGTCTCATGGCTCTCAAATAAGCAAGGGCACACAGCAAACCATTTTCAAGATAAAAATGTGCATGTCAATGGAGTTTCATTTTAATATATATCAATACATCAATCCAAACTTTTTTAGTATATTCATCAAAATAACAAAAGATAAAGATTATTTTTACTTTACTGCTAGAAAAATTGTACAAGTTTGGTATCAATTTTAGCATTTTTGACTAATTAAAGGGCCATAACTCTGAAGATAATGGTAAAAAATGACAGGTTATCAAACTTGGCTCAGATTTTATAGAGATACACACTTTGTGTAAGTTGGCTTCAGTTCAGATAAAGAATACTCTAGTTATTGAGCAGAAACATTAAATTTTAGCATTTTTGACCAATTAAAGAGCCACAACTCTAAAGATAATAGTATGAATTGGCTGGTTATTAAACTTGGCCTAGATTTTATGGAGATTCACACTTTGTGTAAGTTTGCTTCAGTTCTGATAAAGAATACTCTAGTTATTGAGCGAAAACGGGCACTTTTAGCATTTTTTACTAATTAAAGGGCCATAACTCTGAAGATAATGTTCCGTATTGGCTGGTTATCGAACTTGGCCTAGATTTTATAGAGGTACATGCTTTGTGTATGTATGGTTCAGTTCCGATGAAAATTACTCTAGTTATTGAACGGAAACAAAAAACTTGACTCCGCCCGCCCATCCGCCTGCAAATGGGTGGGGATTTGGGGGGGGGGGATGTAGGGATGAGGGTCTTTGGGTTGGTAATAAAGTTGAAATGGTGATCAGCTTACAGAATTGATCTACTACTGAAAAATAAAATTGATTTAAAAAAAAACAAGAGTTGTCAGAAGACAACAAAGCTCGTCTCTGGGTATCTAAGTCCAAAAAGGGCCGTAACTGTGCCAAAATGAAATCAAGAGTTATGGTTCTTGTCTCTGTGTGTTCCATTGATTATGGTGAACACACATGCAAAGTTTCATTCACATCCAATGAGTGGTTGCACAGATATCTTAAAGGGTACCGCACGTCAGAATATAAATGGCTATTTATCGTTAAATAGACATGTAAATAACACAAAAATCAACAAATTTTAATTGTACGAAATTTATCAAATGAGAAAAATGACATTAAATATCATGATTTCAAGCGTTTCCTAAATGCTATGGGCGCCGCCATTTTGTAGCTCTTTTGTGATGGAGGTATTCGGTGACGTCATAACTGCACTTCCGTTCTAGTTATCGCGCAAATTGTATTGTGTCGTTAGTGACTGCTCTCTACTGATACTCTTTTGTATATACACTAATTCACGTAAACAATTGATAGATAGATAAACAGTACATTAGTGAACATCGAAGGAAGACAATTAAACGCGAAAACTATTCTGAATTGAAGGACTTAACCATAAATATTGTTTTCTTCAGCGGAATAAGTGAGTGGAGTAATGCGATATGTTTTGTGGGCAGCGTTATTTTTAGTTTTCCTAATATGTGATTTCACATTGCCTCAGTGTCAAGCTTCTGGTGACATCACGCGCAAAACACCTTTATACTTTGGGGTAGGACTTAAGATTGTAGAATGAAGCGTTCCAATGCCTTGGCGTACTACTACCCAAGGATACAATTTCTGATGATTTCAGTACGAAGATGACCATATGCGACATACATATAAACTTAGTGTATATTATCCAGTGGGAAGCTCTTAAAAATGTGCTAATAACATATAGCTCAGCTGATTTCTAAAATTTAATTTGTAATTTTATATACTCTTCCAAAATATTGCGAAATTGATATAGCAAACTTTCACAATATTATAATTGCAGTCTGTTTGAACAGGTGTGATAATCCAATTAACAATAAAAACAAGAGGTTAATGCCAAAACATAAGGTGTGAAAACGACATGGTATCTAAAAGTTATTATTAAAATACAAATTAAGGCCAATTAATTGTGACAGGCCCGATTAGCTCAGTCAGTTACGTGTCTAACTATCAATCCTGGTGTTTCGAGTTCGAATCCCAACCCGGCGACAGTCTCTGTGATGACTGACATACAACATTGTGTCTTAAAATCATTTGTCTCTCACGGCTGATTCGAGTGGTAAAATTATCAGTTACTTGCGGTTGTTGGGTGTGCTCGAGTACTGGTTAACCTTTGCAGGAAACAGTGGTTAGGTTAACTGAACATCTGAACAGTAAACCCTCGATGACAAAAAATGATGCTAAATATTCAGTCAACCATTAATTGTTCATGGACTCATTTTATTAATTTTATAATCAATAGGCAATTTAGTTTATTGATATATGGCTTTTTCACAGTCAACTAGGTCATTATTCTTGAATAGACATTTGAACTACCTCAACTTCGCAATGAAAAAAGATAAAGTAAAACCTTTGTTCCTTTATTTATTCATTAATACATGAAAATTTTTTTTTACTGTTAAAATAGTGTTCTGGTATACAATTTATGAAAAATATTCATAAAATCATATAACTTAATTTTTTTACTTGTAAGTTTGCATTAATATTGAAACCTTAATTAACTGAAAATGTTTAAATTAGTAATAAGGCATAATACTGTGTGATATAACATCCTGTCATAAACCCTGGGGTCATTAAACCTGGGGTGATCACGCTTATTAGGGTACAATATGCACAATGTGGCAGGGTATTTCTCATTACCACATGGTGTGAATGTGGTGTTGGTGAATTATGAAAGCTCAGCAGGGTGCCAGTAGCTGGACAGTTACATACACTTTGTGCAATATGCCTGTAGACATTATATTCCATATGACACTCCCTATAAGGAGACACATTCATATATGTTCAGAGAACTGGTAGAATAGATAATCATCATATATCAAATTGGGTAGTAACACCATTTGAATAACCAAAAGACAGTGCCAGTTATGTAAAACAACACAAAAAAAACCCAACTCATTCATGCTTCATCTAAATTTACTAAAAAGGATATGAAATCAAAATTTTATCAGCCATTTCTCAGTACGCAACAATGGCCGCACCAGCTAAACACGATAAGAAAAGAGATATAATATTATTTCTTATTCTCTCTTAGACAGGTAAATATATGTAACAAAACATTTTCCCTTAATTCCATTCTTGGTCTAATTAGTGTTTTTTTTTGATAATGTATTGACTGAGTAGCAAACAGTATAAACCCTGATAGTACAGCATGAATGTGCAGGCTCGTCTGGATCTACATCAACACTGACGGCAATAATTACTTTTTTTTATCAAGCTAAGGGTAATTTTACTATTTTGAAAAATTCAATCATCAATGTCAGGCTACATGATAAGATGTCAGAGTTGTGATTGATGGGTTTCGGGTTTGATCTCTGGTTCATGATCGGTGTGACTGTTTAACAGTTATCATCTTTTTGGGTGAAAACTTCATAAGACATTGCTGTGACATCTCTGTATTATTTCTGTGATACATTCTAAATCTTCTGAATTTCCAATAGTGTGAAATTGCATCTGCAGCACGTATTTTCGTCAGACGAAAGCATCATTACACTGTTTTTGCAGCTGCAAAAATCTTTCACGTGTGTGAACAACTGTGCCGTCTCACTATTTCTCTCGTCTTCTAATTCATTTAACTCTGCTTCTGAAAATTCTGGTTCAAAGTTGTAGGCAAAAAGTCCTTCTCCGTTACTAAAATCCATTTTATTAGTCTTGCGAGTACTTTTGCCGGTGACTATAATTGCACGTTTCTACATCTGCTGTAGCGTATAAATCAATTATGTTTTAAACCGGAAGTGCAGTTATGACGTCACGCAGGTATCCAATATGGCGACTTCCACCATAAAGTCGATGTGCGAAAATGACCGTTACAAAACGAGCTGATATATCTTTATGGACTCGAATTTATGCATAATAATACTATTAATAGAAAGCTGAACTCATAGCTATTCATATTATCCTGTTTTATACACAGGGTTGCGTTCCCCTTTAAACTTAAACGCAAAAGTTTAACCTGGGCGTCTACAGACGCGGACGCCGACACCGATGACTTTGTCCCGGCGAGCTAAAAATAAAAACAAAATTCAAACCCGAGCTAAACAAAAAACTTTAACCCAAGGTTTTAAAGCCCAAAGTATGGGAATTTATGTAAGTTAGTTATAGACATTGTTGCTACAACATAATATAAATGTGTTTATGAAGTTTAGTCACCAAAACATGAGTAGTTTGTTCAGAAACAGAGAAAATGCTAAGCTAAACATAAAACTTTAACAAAACCCAAGCTAAACAAAAAACTTTAACCAAAGGTTTTAAAGCCCAAAATATGTAAATTTAGGTAAGTTAGCTACATAAATTGTTTGTATAACATGATATGAATGTGTTTTTAACTTTTAACCAGCGGACGACAACAACTACAACGTCACCGATGACGATGACGCCGACGACGCAAGGGTCATGACAATAACTCTTCGTTTTTTTCAAAAATACGAGCTAAAAATACAACTCAGAAAAAACATGTACATGTCCACAAACACTTTCCACATATCTCGGCCCAGGATTTCTATATCTACACTCATAGTTGGAAATAGATGGAAAGTTCTGTCCCAAGGTTGAACCGTTTTGACAGTAACGAGTTACCGCAATAACAGTTATCCCGAGGGACAGAATCTTTTATAGTAGCACAAGAATATCATATAACACATAAACTTTGATGTAGAAAATAGATGTTACATCAGAATAATGAAGTTAGCATGTAATTTGATAACATCTGACCTGGTTTCATTGTTTTTATCCAAACTAACATTCGCTTAAAATAGTGATACTTAGTTAGAATCTCTTATTCTGGACAAGGATTTATGATTTTTTTTTACTGAGATTCTGAATTGTCATCCTCCACCTACAGCCATCTTTCTTGAACTCCTCACACTCTGGTGTAAATTAAAATATGCAGCACTTCATACTTTTCATGTTTATGTATTTGGCCATTATAAATTATATAATTACTAAATTCTCATCTATTTTTTTCTTAAAAAGGGAAAAGAGGGGGGGGGGGGGTTATGAAAATAAAAATGGTCGGGCAACATGAATATTAGGATATAAGGTGGCGGGCGAGGATAATAATCAAGAAATTTATTTATTGTGCCTTGAAGTTATTTTTTTATAGTTTTCTAAAAATCTGACATTTTTCTGGTTTCATTCTTTGTTACAATAAAATTAAACTCTAAATAAATAAATTCAATGTTTGAAACAACAAAATAAGCATATTTTATATTGGAAACTATGCAGCTTCATTCGCTCGCCCGTCTCTGAACATTTAAATAGTGACGGGCATTCGGGCAAACTTATTGGATTAGATGATTCAATACCCTTTATCCTTTAGGTACATGTATAAACAAAATTGATGATTCTGCATAATTTGGTTTGTTTGAATTTACTGTATTTTATATACATACGTTCCAATAAAACTGTACTTTGGTACATATAATTTGTGTATGCAGCGCAATCTTTTTTTAATAATACCAGTTGTATTTTTGACATTTAAAATAAATGTTGCCGTGAAAATACTTACGACGTCATAGGGCTAAAGAGTACACGACGTTGTGTAATGTCACGTCAGAGTGATGTTTTCTAATAACATCTTTACGCTTCACATTTTACTCAGCACAGTTTGAATTTTACTGGCGTATTTCACTGAAACCAGTCTTATAAATTTCACAATTTGCTTTATATTTTTGTGAAGCATATGCACGCCTTAAGGCGCATATCATAATTTGTGAACGTTTTCACAATTTTATTAATTTTTATTGTGATTTTTTCACACTTCCATGTTTTTATCATCATAATCATTTGACATCTTAACATTATCATCATTGATATTTTCATTTTCATCCCTTGAAGAAGTAATTATATATATTCCTAAAGCGCTCGAGTTTTTTTAAATGATTTTAAAGAATTCAGTATTGTTTGGGTGTTTTAATTATTTTTTAATATTTAATTTATTATCTCTCCCATATATATATAGTAATTATCTCCATATATATATCATGCATTGTGAATGAGCATCTGAAAAGATCCCAAAAAATCGTAAATTCCGTTGTTGTGAATTTAATTATCTCCCTTTATGAAATTAAATATATATGAATTCACTGTATCTATATGATCCAACGGGTTTATAAATCTGTCCTTTATATTCAGACCGTAATCCGTTCAAGTACACCAAAAATGCATTTCAATTGCGTTCGTTTTGCGTGTCAAACGCGTTTGTTTTGCGTTCGAAATGCATTTTAGTTTTGTTAATGGTTTGCATTTTTTTTATGATAAACGTTAGAGAAAATATAAAAATGCAGTTCAAAACGATAGTGAACGCATTTTAGTCTGAGTTTGCATTCGAATCGTTTAGCGTGTATCGTTTAGCATGTATCTTTTACCATTTAACGTTTACACGACATGTTCACCAATCGCATCATCTCTGGTTGTTCAATTGTATAAATAATAAGAACTAGATATTTAAAGAAATCGCCGGGTTTTATATGATAATATATTAATTAAATAAATTAAATTATTATTGATTAAAATCTTTCTGAAATACTGATTAAAATAATTCTGAAATATTGCTAACTAAGCCACCCTATGTTAGATATGGTCTACCATATAGTATATGATTTGTAGCGTGACATAAAACTCAATCATTGAAATTTAATACACATGGTACGAGGCATGTCAATTACATCAGATAAACACGTTACGGTGACATAATCATTAGATTGGCCAAACATTGCCAGACTAGTTTACACTAACGTTAAAATTACGGTATTGAAAAAGTATATAGTAAATAAATGTGAACCAGTCCGTGTTTTTTATATCTGCAGTGGTGTATAATCTGCTATTATGCAAGAAACTGAGTATAGACGCCTCAACAAGTATTTATTTTATTTACAGGTATTTTTCCAATTTTAATTCCAGTTATGAATTTCGATTGATTGTCATGTTAAACAATTATAACAATTCATTAAACAAAAAATATTTATAATCCGCAAAGATAAATATATTTACAAATACACATGCCTTAATTTATGTAGCGAATGCACACAGTTTATGTCTATAACTCCGACACAATTTATTTTTTACCTCGTGGCAATGTCGTCACTCTGACAGTTTCTTGCGTCATTTAACGTTGCGTTCTATTTCACTACAGTAAATGCATGGGGGAGGCGGGGATGTTTCCATAAAAAAGATGCCTTTAAGGGTAAACGTTTTATGTCTTGTGGCATGGCTTCTAAAATCGCTGGTACATGTACTTCCGTTTGACGCTTTCAAGGAATTTTATGTACATTACACCGATAGAATTTCTTTGATATCCTTCCATCAAAAATGTCAAAGATACCCACTTAGTGAATAAAATGTTTGTTTCACTGGTGACGTCATCGGACATTGGCACAATGTGATAGTGAAAGGGACAGCGTGTTCATTCTGTACACAAATTTAGGTATGTGTAGTTGTTAATAACTCTATCAGCTTAATAGTAATCTTTTTTTAACAAATGCCTATATTGAAAACAAACATTTTGGAAGATACCCAGTAACAAACAAACACCAACCCTTTACGTGTGTTTGTTATCAGGCCTTCTAAAATTCCAAAATGCAAATCGGTCCAGGTTTTTTACTGCCATAAGAATCGCACTTATTTTAAAAAATCACTATATGACATATGCATACCCCAACCACCATGTCAGCTGCACCGTGTATTTTCTCCGTTTATTCATTAATAGGGAACTATTTCAAGTTTATTTGTGTATTATTTATAACATATTTTATCACATTGTGTACATTTTAATGACTGACATTATGTTTCCGCTTTACTGAATAATTTTCATTATATTAAAAACACTCGACACACAATATTCGGTCCGACCGTCCCAGCTTTGGCAAGTGGTATATCAAAGAAATTACGGACGCAAACACAACCTTTTGATGAACCGACAGAACGCTATGGGTCGTTGAGCACACATTGAAGACGTGCTACATAGCGATAGACTCTTCCGATAAACTCCCCCTAATATCATTAATGGTTTAGTCAAAATTTACATGATTTCACACAACAGGTGACAAAACTATCCGATTATTGGGTCAAATGTTATTGCCACAAGGCGTATATCACAGGTCAGTATGGCATGCTAAGAGCAATTTATGAGAATTTATACGACCGATAGAAAATATCTGGACCGATTTTTTATTAAACTTATGAAAATATCTGGACCGATTTTTTATTAAACTTAGAAACGAAAATCGGTTTTGAACCTCAGAAATCGGTCCACAAACCGAAAAACCGGCAATTTTAGAAGGCCTGTTTGTTATATATATATATGAACAATTTTTATATACAATTCTGGAAAAGCCGTAAGTGGAAAGGTTTTGGTGTAACAAACAGGTTTTCTAAAATTGTGTGAAAACTTTTCCTGATTAGCAATCATATAACAGAACAGCAACATAAATCGGTGTTCAGATAATTAAATCAGTTAATTGGGGTAGTTGTGTAAGCAGGTCATGCGTCATCTGATTGTTTTATCACACTTTAACAAGTAAAGAAACAATGCCCGAGGCAATGTTTTTCACAGATAATTCGGGATTAAAACCTATAACAAAGAAATTAAATTAAAGTTACAGGTATAGCAATTTAAAGATTTTAAATGACAAAGAGAGCAATCATTTCGTTTTATTATTTATTTCATTGTCAATATAACTACGACAATATTAGAGGATATCCGAATCTTTATTATTTGATGCGTTTAAAGTTTGCATTATCGTTTTGTATCGTTGGTGGATCGTTCGCCCTGTTGCGTCCGTGAATTGTTTCGTTTATCGTTTCGTTTCGTTTATCGTTTCGTTTATCGTTTCGTTTGCATTTTTAGTCCGTTTGTATATCGTTTAAAACGCGTTTGATATTCGTTTCGTTTGCGTCCGTTTGGTGTACTTGAACGGATTGCGGTCTGTAGTATGTGAGTAGTCATGAATCCTTAACTGGATCCTACTCATATAAAGCTATCACTTCATGTATGTTAATTTGTCCACCCTGTCCAGATGTGTTGCATGTAATTCCATAGTATATAAGTCATGGTCCACACCAAATTTATTGGTTTGGCAGAGGCCTTGATATTGTATCTATGGTTTGCATTGTAGTTAGGCGCACTCGCTGTAGTCTGGTCTGTACATTTATGTCTTGGTTATTCACAAACAATTATCTCCATATATATATTTATATATATAAGAACAACATGTATTTCTCTTGTTGCTGAAATCAAAATACAGTAGAATTTTGATGTCTCAAACACAATGAGACTGGACAAAACAGTTCGAGTTAAGGGTTGTTTAACACCATATCATACATGTTATATACATTGAAATAGGAATCGGCCACGACCAGATAAGTGGTTCAAGCTTTATGTAGTGTTCCAACCATCTGTGTTCGAGCCAACAAAGTTCTACTGTACACATATCAAGTTGTTTGACCTACATGTATTACAAACACATATCTTTGTTAAACTGTAGGACAAAACAAAAGGAACAAAATTAGATTGTTTAATAGTTTGCTGTTTCTTTATGAACCCATATAAAAGGGCCTTACCCGAATAATTTATTAGCTGTTTTTATAAAAATTCTTCAGTGTTTTATATTTTTCCTTTCTTCCATAAAAAAACTCCACAAATTTCACCAAAAAACAACAACCCAAAATAACTTACTTATTAACCCACATTTGGAATTCTGGACAAGAGAAAAAAACAGTTTTTAAGGATGATCTAGGTTTCAACTCTGGTTAAAAGGCAGAACACCAAAGTGTGGGTAGTACATGTAGGTTAAATCAACTTCATGGACCATGTTTTAGAGTCCTGGAGTTAACCACATTTTAAAATATGATACAAGATTAATTAATACATTACCAGCGCCCAGTATATCTCCCATAACAAGGAACTCTCTGTCTATAAGCAAGTGCTGATCCTTTAGTAACATGCGGGTTTCTTCGTCAATCCCGGTACTGTAGGTACTGGCCCCGGCCCCATCTCCACCTTGACCTTGCTCATGATACGCTGACAACAGATACAAGTTTGGTATTAGCACCTAAATGTTTATAGAAACCACTTGAAGGTTATACATGTACATGTACCATTATATGACATGCAGTTTTATTTGTAAAGGAAGACTTCAGAATGAATCGGAATAGAATCGTCTTATACAAGTTACTGGTAATCTTTCTCACAGACAGTGTTTGGACCTGGCTGACTTCAGAAAAATGCAGAATGTCGTTCTGACTGATTACGAACCCACAACCTTAGCAGTGAGAGATAAGTGATCTTGAGGCTTCTCATGGACCACTCGACCACAGAAAGCCTCAGAATGAATACATGTGGAAAATAAATTATGTGACTGATTTACTATATTACAAATTCTAGTTTATATAATGTATAGTAATAATTGAAAGACAAATAAATAACAACCTAAAACCTAGAGCCAGTGGACAATTTTGACTAATTGATGTTTACTAACACATGACTGTGCACTGTATAGGAACACTCCACACAATATAGATATAAATGTATTCAACTTTGGTTTAGTCATATGGTTCCCTTTGTTTATGACACAGAATCTACATTTAAGAGGGAAAAAATTATAAGTAACTGCTTTTAATTACCTTTCACACCACAAAGCTCTCCATTCATGCTCTTTATTTAGTTTGATTGCAAAGAAAGCTTAAAGCTTTTGATGAATCTTCCCAACCGCCTTACGCACCGAGACCATTTTCTATGTAGAACAAGGTCTTGTTTAGGAAAAGTCCAGCCAGCCATGATTCTAATTTTAAACCCGCAACTCTGGTGTGAGCTGCCTACCGTTCAGGAGCACCATTTGCACACAGACATTTAACATACACAAATACAGCGAAACAACAAATACAAGGGGCAAATGACCCAACTGTCAACTGCATCATAGCCCAACATTAAATTTTAAAAGGTGTTTTCTTAACAGAACAGAACAACAGATTTTGAAAATTTAATAAATAACACTGCATACTCACCATTTTGCCTGTTCTGCTCCAGCAGCCTTCGCCCTTCGGGGTCGTAAGGATCACCGTCCTGACCCTGCACATATCGCAAAGCTGCAGCACTTCTGTCTTTAAAGGGGCCAATCCTCTTCTTCTTCATAATGATAAATAGGGCAATGGTGGCGAGGACAATGAGGACCATTATCACGATGAGGATGATCAGGCCGATGTTAAGAGAACTTTTCGTCTCTACTGGCTGGGCCATATACATTAACGTGCCAACATCAATGTTAAGAAACTTGCCAATCCTCACCTACAAAAATATGTTGTATATCTAAGTAACTAGTACAAGTGAAGGAGCAAAAGTGGTCCTTAAAGACATGCTGTTGCTTAATACAGGTTAATTTCCTCTGAAAGCTTAGAAATGAGAAATAGGCAAATGTGGCTGCTGAAGACGAGTGCCAGCTCAATAGAGGTGGCCACTTACACACGTTTGACTACAGCAGAACCTGCGTAAGTTACCTCTATTAAACAACATCCCATCTTAAAAGGTTAATTCTGTTCCTTCCCTTGACTGGCTGCTTAATACAGGTTTGACTGTTTTTCAATTTTTTCTGTAGTCATGCATAGACTTGTGAAAACAGCAGTCTTTAGCAAAAATGACTATAATTTAATTCAAAGGTAAGTCTTCCTTAAAGGGGACACACAGCAACATCTGAATCTATTGTACTTATCCCTATGGTTATAAAATAACTTTGTAAGTTTGAAAACAATTCAATGAAAATGTCAGGTGCTGCACACAACCTAAAAGTTTGCAGACGGATGATGGATACAGAGTGATCACAATACATGTAGCTCATCTTCAATTTTGTCAAGTGAGCTTAAAACACAGTTAATGATTTACCCCTTTGTTCCATAAGCATTTTCTTGGACTCTTCCAAATTGAAAGCATTAATTCACCACATATCAGCAATGGGTGAATTATGTTTATATTAACTGACAGAGTGGAAAACAGTGCAGGAAGTGTTCAGATTGCTCATTACGGGCAATCTGTACTCTTCCTGCACTGTTTTCAAAGGCCTTCTGTGATTGGTGCGGGAAAACGCGTATCTTTGGAGCAAAGGGTCAAGTATTATATCTTTTGTTGCCTTTTCACATGAAACAGAAAATATGGCATTATTTATATGGCACCTCTGATTCAAGTGGGAAAGTTATTAGTTACTTGCAGAGATGGTTTGCTTGAGCTAACCTTCCAGAATCCCAGGAAAGAGTGGTTTGGTTAACTTAATCATCTGTTGGCCCTTGATGGCATAAAAATGATGCTAAACTTTCAGTCAGTCAGTTAATCAATTTTTTTTATGAAATGTTGAAAAGTATCAGAAAGAAATGTCAATATTTTTACCTCTACAGTCTGCCTCGGCTCATTCTCACTGACAGACGATGGTTTATCTGGTGCACAGTATAAAACAGTGTCCCGCAATGCTGTTACATTACAAAGGTCTCGGCCTATATACACTTTGTAGTCATTCTTGGTCAGGCCACTGTTTATGCCACTCCCCTGCAGAAACAAATTAAGTGATAGTATTTTTGGTAATATTTTACTTATACAGTTACCCTTAAAGCACTCGGAGAAAGTAATAAAATATAATATACAGATATCAAAAGAATTGTACATCATCGATGCGTTTATAATAATTTATTTTATTTTTATAACGAAATAAGCTCAGAGCATACGTCAATTGTTCTTGAGTTTGTTTCCTAGGTGGGACCAGTACTTAGTGTTGTTATTTAGAGATTAGTTCGGTTAAGCTGGGGATCAAACTTGCAACCCTCTTTCCACTACAACACAGCCGCACCTAGTTTGGAATTCACTATTTTACACAAAAATGGTTATTATAAAACAAATTGAGCTTGTTTCTTTTATATGCAATCAAATCATTACCATTCTAAAATTATCAGGAATGGAGAGTCTATTGGGTGCGTGTGTGTGTGTAGTGGAGGGGGGGGGGAACAATCCTAATAATATCCTTCATTTATCTCCCTCTCCTTAATAATACAATTATCATAAAGTACAGACTATTCAAACTGAAACAAAAATGCCATGAGTGATTATTTTTCTTGCATACTAGATACATGTGCATGCATCTATACTTCATGGTGATAAATATATATCACACTCTAGAAATATTTCACCACAATAAATTAGTGCCCCATGATCTAGTGCCATATCTATCACGCTAACTGTCTGGGAAATTCTTTTGATCTGGTTTAATTAATTTATTCCCATTTAGTACTTTCCAGATTGCGAAGTAAGATCTTTTGCGCTCCAAAGTCCATTTTCTGTACAACCAGTATGGCATGTTGTTTCTGAGAAGGCATCTATCCACTACACAGATTAAAATGAAACTTAGTATATAGTAAGACTATGATGTATGATGTACATGGGTTACATATTCACTTATTCACATTCATGTAGGCTTAATCCTTCGACATGGTTATGTGTAGTGTCCATGGGCCTTTAGCCATTGTATCTCACTTTATTGGCATATGCTTACTGGTAGTACTGATTCTACACTTCTAAAGCGATTTGTCTTAGTTGTAAGAACTTCTTTCACAATTAATATAAAATAAACAAGTTTGAATCATAATTTATTTTATTTTGGAAAGCAAACAAGAAATCAAGTACACATATGTTTTTGTTTACCAAGTTGGAAATATATTTACCTTTATACTCAACAAATCATCAGCTATGTCAAATACTCGGAAGTTTTCTTCCTCTTCAAACTTCAGTATGATTGGATTCTGACCATAAACAAATCGGCTTGTCGATGGATTACTCTTGGCGAAATTCAGTAGATTTTGTATGCCGTCCATTTTGAAGTAGAGGGTGACGTGAATTAACTTGGTCTGATCTAGAATTTTCATCAGATGCATTATGTTCGGAACGGTACATGTCATGGTTTTGCCATCTGTTGTTGGATTTGTCTTACATTTCTGTAAAAAATAAATAAGATGTAGGATTCTTTGAAGATGTTGTTTATTAAGCCAAAATAAAAAATATTGTTTGATTGCCCTCTCCCTGCTTACTCTGCCCTCTCCCTGCTAACCCTGTCTCTCCTTGTGTATCTCATTGGTTGCCCTGCCCTGTCTCTGCTTATCATGACCTATCCCTGCTTACCTCCCTGGTTGCAGTGCCCTCTCCCTGCTAACCCTGTCTTCTCTCTGCTTACCCTGTCTCTCCCTGCTAATCTCCCTGCTTGCCCTGTCCTCTCCCTGCTTACTATGCCCTCTCCCTGCTTACCTCCCTGGTTGCCATGCCTCTCCCTGCTTACCCTGTCCTCTCTCTGGTTACCCTGTCTCTCCCTGCGTATCTCCCTGCTTGCCCTGTCCTCTCTCTGCTTATCATGACCTCTCATGCTTACCTCCCTGGTTGCCATGCCCTCTCCCTGCTTGCCCTACCCTCTATCTGCTTATCCTGCCTTCTCCCGGATTACCTTTCTCAGTGCCCTGCCCTCTCCCTGCTTGCCCTGCCCTCTCTCTGCTTATCCTGCCTTCCCCCTGCTTACCTTTCTGGTTGCCCTGCCCTCTCCCTGCTTGCCCTGCCCTCTCTCTGCCTATCCTGCCTTCTCCCTGCTTACCTTTCTCAGTGCCCTGCCCTCTCCCTGTTTATCCTGCCCTCTCTCTGCTTGCCAGGCCCTCTCTCTGCTTATCCTGCCTTCCCCCTGCTTACCTTTCTGGTTGCCCTGCCCTATCCCTGCTTGCCCTGCCCTCTCTCTGCTTATCCTGCCCTCTCTCTGCTTACCTCCCTAGTTGACCTGCCCTCTCCCTGCTAACCTGCCCTCTCCCTGCTTGCCCTGCCCTCTCTCTGCTTATCCTGCCTTCTCGCTGCTTACCTCCCAGGTTGTCCTGTCCTCCCTGCTTACCCATCAAAAAATTTGCCTACACAAAATATTTTTTTAGGTTTCAGAGACCACAATTATTTATATTTCATCATTGGCTTAATTGCCATTATGTAGGTGATTTCATCAATGTACATGTATGTGTAGCTGATGTAATTGTTTGCATTTTTTAATGATATTAATTAGGACTCAACATTGCATAAAACAACATATATTGAAATATTTATCATCATAGAAGTAAACACATAATTCAAATAACTTGTGTTATCGAAAGTAAGCTACTCCAATTTCACAAAAATTACCTCTTCTGCACTTTTTCCTGAACTTTTAATGGTGACACCAATCACAGGGTTCTGTACGATATCCAGGTTAGAGCCCGTAATTGTCAACTGGGTACCGCCGCTGTGTATGGAAGCCCCAGGATGCACACCCGTAATTGTTGAATCCCTCTTGTACTCATATGGTTCGCTACTAAGTAACTCAGCATCATCGATACTCAGTTTTATGTAACTTTTCCTCAATGCCCTTTTACGTCGCCGGCCAGACCCTAACAATCTTGGGGCTGGACTGGGTTGAACATAGTATACGTGTCATATTCTTACTGAAACAATTAGTTTTAAGATATATATATAAATTAGCAGGCTTGGTAAATTTGTGAACAGTCTAAGAAATCATTAAAACAACTTACGAAAATATTTGTTGAACAAAGGATTACAGTATTTGTCGCTAAACAAATATTAAGTAAAAATCAATAGTTATTGTAAACATCAAATTAATTTTGATATCAAAAGATCTTATATCTCAATTGATTGTAAATTCAAAATATTTGATTTTCTGATTTCTTAAATTTCATTTGAAATTTGTGAAAAAAATTAAAAATAGCAAAATTTGCACCTCAACAAAGAATTTGTTGATCAGAAAATGCTTGTAAGGTACTTGTTATTTTTTCAGATCAGGTAAAACAATGTACAATACATTCGTAATTATAATTTGCATGTCAGATAGAAAAGAAATCCACAGAAATTAAACTTTCAAGTTACATATTTTCTCATAAATTTTCCTCCTCCAAATTTGGTGGAATACCAGTAAATATAAATGCCTATGGTCAGTTACTTTTATAAAACAGAAATCAGTTTTAAGATTCAAGCAGTTTCAGAGAAGTTGTTTAAAGAAAACAGAAGAATATACAAACGAGGGATACACAAATGCATGACGGACAAAAAACAATCAGAAATCCATCATGACTTAAGGTGGGATAGAAAAAGCTTATTCTCAAAAGAGTTTTGTCTCTGCGTGAAATTCTGACACCTTCTTATAGTCTCCATCTACTAGTTGTAGCTGTAGTTGCCGTGTTAATTCATTTAGCATTGCAACATGCTTAAATTTTACATCAAAATTATTTTAATGGATTTTAGACTTTTTACTATGTATTATGTCAAAATTTATAAAAATAATTAATGAGTCGACTATGTGTCTTATTAATTTACATGAAAAGTTTTCAAGTGGTATGAAATGGTTTATTTATATGTATTTTACAATACATGTTGTGTGGATTATGGTTATAATCATTTATTATTAGTAGAAAGCATAAGGTTTGAAGAAAAAATTTGAGGAAGGGTGTGGGTGGAAATAGTGCTTTTTTTAAAACATATAACACATTATATATGGCATATACATTTTTATTGGTTGATAAAGACCTCCGAATGATCTGAGCAGAACCACGGTCCTTTGCAAATAACTGTCAAACTTTCTTCATAAAGGTTTTTGAACCCTGCTGGGTAGCTTGTGACCTTAGACATGAGAGGTATAGCCATTAGACCATAGCACCGTAAACAACTAGTCCAGGAAGAACCTTTCTGGTGTAAGTGATCATCATACATGCTGTTATTTACAGGTAGGCCTAAGTAACATTACCTTAATATATTACAGGGTATTGTTCCCACCGCAACAACCTGTTTCAGTCCTATATCTAAGTTGCTTCCAATCAGAGTTACGATGGTGCCTCCTGATTCTGGACCTTGTAGAGGAGATACGCTCGTCAGTTTGGGGGTCTAACATAGAGAATATACAAGTTAACAGATTAATCATACTGGCATCATTGGAACTACTGGTATACATTCTACAGTTGTAGTGGAGATGCGCTCATCAGTTTGGTGGTCTAACTTAGAAAATATACGAGTTTACGCATTAATCATACTGGCAAAAATGAAACAACTGGTATATATTCTACAGTTGTAGTGGAGATTCGCTCGTCAGTTTGGGGGTCTAACATAGAAAATATACGAGTTTACGCACTAATCATACTGGCAAAATTGGAACAACTGGTATATATTCTACAGTTGTAGTGGAGATTCGCTCGTCAGTTTGGGGGTCTAACATAGAAAATATACGAGTTTACGCATTAATCATACTGGCAAAATTGGAACTACTGGTATACATTCTACAGTTGTAGCGGAGATACGCTCGTCAGTTTGGGGGTCTAACATAGAAAATATACGAGTTTACGCATTAATCATACTGGCAAAATTGGAACAACTGGTATATATTCTACAGTTGTAGCGGAGATACGCTCGTCAGTTTGGGGGTCTAACATACAAAATATACGAGTTTACGCATTAATCATACTGGCAAAATTGGAACAACTGGTATATATTCTACAGTTGTAGCGGAGATACGCTCATCAGTCTGGGGGTCTAACATAGAAAATATATGAGTTTATGCATTAACATACTGGCAAAATTGGAACAACTGGTATACATTCTACAGTTGAAGTGGAGATATGTTCTTCAGTTTGGTGGTCTAACATAAAAAATATAGTAGTGTACCCATTAATCCTACTGGTAAAATTGGAACAACTGGTATACATTCTACAGTTGTAACAGAGAAACAATTGTCAGTTTGGGAGTCTAACATAGAAAATATACGAGTTTACGCATTAATCATACTGACAAAATTGGAACAACTGGTATACCTTCTACAAGTTGTAGCAGATATACTGCTCATCAGTTTGGGAGTCTAACATAGAAAATATACGCGTTTATCATACTGGCATAATTGGAACTACTGGTATACATTCTACTGAGAAATTAATATTCATTAAAATAAGTGAACAGGTGATAGTTTGTATTTTGAAAAGGCTAAAACACATATTATGGTTGTTTTTGTCATCGCAACATGTCTCCCCACCCTCATAGTCCTTGCCCCAACTTCAAAGCCTACGGGATTTTTTCTATGTTTACCTTCTGTTCATGTTCGAAGAGGATCTTCCTAGACTGAAGCATTGTCTCAACAACACTTACCTCTCCTCACCTCTGAGGCTGTGGGTGCGAGCTCGGCAATGGTCCAAAACTCATGTGAGAAAATATTCTCATTACTTGTGGAAGGACAGTGGTTCTATCCAGATTCATGTATATTCATTATGAGGTCTTACTCTACCAACAAAACTGGATGCAAAATATAACCTTTAACATGCTGAAAATGGCATTAAACCTCATTTGTTTGATATACTAGTAACCCGCCAAATTTTAGACTATCCAAAAAACTTAACATGATAAAGTTTGCCAGTTACTTGCGGAAGGATGGTGGTTCTACACAGTCTTGACTCAGTCTGAAGTCTTCCTCCATCAGTCAAACTGGATATGCAATATATAACCTGAAAATGGCGTTAATGTCGAAAATGGTGTTAAACTCCATACAAAAAAACAATAACAAAACTTTTACACTATTCCATTCTGCCACCCCTCCCCTTACACACCTATTGCCAATATATGATAACCATTATCTACATGTACCTTATACTCAAACTTCATATCTTTGCTGTTTGCTGTTCCACCAACTCTGTAAGTCAAAGTCTCCCCACTTAAATCTAAGACGTTGACAGTCACGGTAAAACTGCCTTCCTTAATAGTGCTGAAAGTTGAACATACAATCCTGAAAATAAAATACATAAAAATTATAGATCAAAATAACATTGGGCCACTACATTTCTCTACGATTCTCTTCTCCTACGACATCCAAATATCATCTAATTATCATTAATAATGAAAAATAGAGGCCCAAGAGGGCCTGGAGACACTCTACAGGCTCATAGTGGCCATAGAACTTTTTGAAATTTCACAATGTTAACCCTCTTTGTGTGTCGTCTTAACCCCTTATGGATAAATATCCCTGACACACCCTTATTGAACAAAAAGTTAATTACAGTGTACATGTACAATGAAAAGCAAATACTTTAAATTCCCATACAATTCATAATTTAAAAAAATATGGTCCCCTTCCAGGACCCTTATACATCCCAGCCCCTTGACAATCTATATTATAGAGATAATCTATTATCAAATATGAACAAATTTGACAGACCTTTGTGACCCCACTTGGCCCCTTATAAAAGTTCAATCCAGCTTATTGAACAAAATCTTATTTGCTATGACTAGTAGATGCTTCAGATCTCAAACTGAGTAACAATTCTGCACAAATGGATGAAAGAATTTTTCGTTTTCCTATAGTATTCCTAACTTTCCCCTTTACAGAGCCCCTATACTAGCCCCTTGATATGTATTAACTTCAAAACCCTACTCATAGAGATAACTATATCAACTTTGAACAAACTTCAATGACTGGTTGTTGAGAAGGTTTTTTGAATTTTAACCATTTTGTGAGCCCACCTGTCCCCTTTAAGGAAGTTAATCCTTGTTATTGAACAAAATATTGTTTGTTATGACTAGAAGATGCTTCAGAAGTCAAACTGAATAAAAAAAATCATAAAATAATGAAAATATTAGAATTTTCCATTTACCCATAGTATTCCTAAAGATATAAAACTCAAAATCCCCTTTAAAGGTCCTAAAAATACAAGCCCCTTGATTTGTACAAACTTTAAACACCTACTCATAGGGATAAACAATATCAAATATTAACAAATTTGACAGACCGGTTGTTGAGAAGAAAATTTTAGAAAATTTTCTATTTTAACCCTTTTGTGACCCACCCTGACCCCTTATGAAAAGTCAGTTCTCCTTATTGGACCAAATTTCATTTTCTATGATTAGATAATTTTTATAATTTAAAATTTTTACTCGTACCGTACTGACCCTTTAAGACAGTGGAACCTAATCATTTTTACAAATTTGTGCAAGTTTGGTTAAGATTCAATGAAAAGTGAAGGTGCTATCATGTCTACAAGAAAAAGGTTAACAGACAGACGACTGACAATTAACCATGACATAAGCCCTGCTGGCCAAAAGGCCAGCAGAGGTAAAAATCAAGAAATGTAACTGATGTCACAAAATGCCCCCCAAATGGTCTGTGAAAATAACAATATATTTTATAATAGGTAGGGATTTAAATGTATCCATGAATATAAAGAGTAATGGGCTGATGTTTTAGACTAGACACGCAATTTTATGTTTTTTCATTAAAGTGTGACCTTGAACTTTGTGTAACCATGACCTTGACATCTGATGTAAAGTTCTGGGTATTTCTACAGGTTAATGCAGGTGACACATCATCATGACATGTTGATCACTTGCGTCAATATATTTCAAAATCCCTCAAGACAAATTACAGACCAGACATGAAATATCAAACAAACGGAAATCATATGTATTTATCTTATTGTACATATTTTCACTGTATCTGAATGATTGTATGAGTTTCTATGTCTGTACTTTATACAGCATATCAGTAGTCATGAATCATTAACTGGATCCTACTCATATAAAGCTATCAGTTCATGTATGTAAATTGTCCAGTCCATTGATTGATTGATTGAATATTTAGCTTCATTTTTTTTCCATTGAGAGCTACAGATTGTAATCCGTTCAAGTACACCAAAAATGCATTTCAAATGCAGTTTGTTATGCGTATCAAACATGTTTTTTTACGAATTAAATGCATTTTAGTTTCGTTCATGGTTTGCATTTTTTTATGATCAATGTTTGAGAAAATGCAGTTCAAAACGATACTAAACACATTTAAGCCTGTGTCTGCGTTCGAATTGTTTACCGTGTATCTTTTAAAATTTATCGTTTACACGGCGTGTTTACCAATCGCATCATCTCTGGTTGACCAATTGTAACACCTCAGTAGAATAAATAGTAAGAATTATATATTTAATGAAATCAGCCAGGTTTTATATGATAGTATATTAATTAAATAAATTAAAATAATATTGATCAAAATCTTTCTGAAATATTGCTAACTAAGCCACCCTATTTTACGCGTCTGACTATCAATCCAAGGGTCGTGAGTTTGAATCCCCGCCTGGCAACAGTCTCCGTGATGATTGATATACGACATTGTGTCTCATTATCATTCGTCTCTCACCGCTGTTTCAAGTGGGAAAGTTATCAGTTACTTGTGGAGATGGGGTGTACTCGAGTACTGGTTAATCCCAGGAAACAGTGGTTAGGTTAACTGATCGTCTGTTAGCCCTCGATGGCATAAAAATGACGCTAAATATTCAATCAATCAATCTATTTTAGATATGGTCTACCATATAGGTGATGATTTGTAACATGACAGCAGATTAATATGTTACATACAGCTCAATCATTGAAATTTAATACACACGGTAAGCGCATCATGTCAATTTCATCAGATAAACATGTTACGGTCACATAATCATTAGATGGCTAAACAATGCCAGACTGGTTTACACTAAAGTTAACATTACGGTATCAAAAAAGTATATAGTAAATAAATGTGAACCAGTCCGTGTTTCTATATCTGGAGAGGTGTAATAATTTGCTAATAGACGCCTCAGCAAGTAATTATCTTATATAAAGGAATAATGTATTATTTACTGGTATTTTTCCAATTATAATTCCAGTTATGAATTTCGATAGATTGTCATGTAAAACAATTATAACAATTCATTAAACAAAAGAATTTATATAATCCGCAAAGATAAATATATTTACAAATACACATACCTTAATTTATGTAGCGAATGCACATGCTTTATGTCATAAATTGTCTGTTCAGATATTTTCTACAAATCTTACAAAAAACATAAAATAACATTTGATCCATAACTTAATTGTTTGTCATTAGGTATGCAAAATGGGGTCAAATTAGGCTAAACCATTACAGACAGTAGGGAAGCTATCGGAAGAGTCAATCATAGTATTTATAGCTGACTTCTTGTATATGATCAGTGAGCAATATCGTACCAAAATGTTTTTGATCAGTAATTTTTTTTATCTACAAGCTGTGTTACGGGAAACACACCCCTCCACCACAAAAGTGCATTGATGCAAACTCAAATTTAATGTAAAAAAATATATAAAGCATTTGGAATTCAAAATAAAATTAACATACCAGTTTATCATTGTGATTTAACTTTAATCCATTATTTTACTATATTTCGTACAAAATCTGACAAGTGTTTAAATTTTTGAAAATAAATGACATAGATATTTCTGACACTTTCAAGGACTGTTATGTACATTACACCGATAGAATTCCTTTGATATCCTTCCATCAAACATTTCCAAGATACCCACTTAGTGAATAAAATATTTGTTTCACTGGTGACATCATCGGACATTGGCACAAGGTGATAGTGAAAGGAACAGCGTGTTCATTCTGTACATAAATTTAGGTGTGTAGTTATAAGTAACTCTCTATCAGTTTAATAGTATTGTTTTTTTTAACAAATGGCTATACTGAAAATAAACATTTTAGAAGACAATCAGTTACAAACAAACATTAACCTTTACATGTGTTTTTTTTATATATATATATATATGAAATATTTTTATATACAATTCTGGAAAAGTTTCGATGTAACAAACAGATTTTCTAAAATAGCATGAAAACTTTTTCTGATTGGCAATCATATAACAGAACAACAACACAAATTGGTGTTCACATAATTAAATCAGTTAATTGGGGGAGCTGTGTCAAGCAGGCCATGCGTCACCTGATTTATTTATCACACTTTTACAAGCAAAGAATCAATGGCCCGAGGCAATGTTTTTCACTGGATAATTCGGGATTAAAACTTATCAACTTGTCAATATAACTACGATAATATCAAAGACTATCCGAATCTTTATTCTTTGTTGCGTTTAACATTTGCATTATCGTCTTGTATCGTTCGTGGAGCATTCTTCCTGTTGTGTCCATGTATTGTTCCATTTATCCTTTTGTTTATCGTGGATCGCGGCGTGGTCTAGTGGTAGAGCGTCCACCTCGCATGCGGAAGGTTATGGGTTCAATCTCTGGCCAGGGTCATACCAAAGACTTTAAAAATGGTACTAGAAGCTTCCTCGCTTAACGCTTAGCATTTAGAGGAGGGTTCTAGGTCTGGTTGGCCCGGTGTCAGTATAATGTGACTGGGTGGGGTATCATACCATGTGCCTGCGGCATGATACTCCAGTGTGACAGCGCTTAGAATACTGTCTCAAGTAGACACCAGTCGCGATATGACTGAAAAATTGTTGAAAAAGACGCTAAACACCATACAACAATACAACAACATTGTTTATCGTGTCGTATCATTTGGTTTATCGTTTGGTTTATTGTTTGTATCATTTCGTTTATCGTTTCTTTCGCATTTTTAGTCTGTTTGTATAACGTTTAAAATGCGTTTGATATTTGTTTCGTTATCATATGTTTGGTGTACTAGAAAGGATTACGGTCTGTAACAGATGATCAGTGAAAGGTTAACCAGTGCTCAAGCACACCCCATCTTCGCAAGTAGCTAATAACTTTCCTACTTGAATCAGCAGTGAGATATGAATGATAATAAGACACAATGTCGTATATCAATCATCACAGAGACTGTTGCCGGGCGGGGATTTGAACTCACGACCCCTGGACTGATAGTCTGACACATAACCAACAGAATTAATTGGGCCCAGCTTGTCTAGTCCAGATGTGTTGCATGTAAAACCATAGTATATAAGTCATGGTTGACACCAAATCTATTGGTTTGGTAGATGCCTTGATATTGTGTCTATGGTTTGCATTGTTGCTAGGCAGGCTCATCATAGTCTGGTCTGTACATTTATGTCTGTTTGTTCACAAATAATTATCTCCATATATACATCATACATTGTGCATGTGCATCTGAAAAGATTCCAAAAATCAGAAATTCCATTGTTGTGATTTAAATTATCTCCCTTTATATATATATATATATATATATATATATATATATATGAAGATAATTATTTGTGAATAACCAAGACATAAATGTACAGACCAGACTACGGCGAGTGCGCCTAGCTACAATGCAAACCATATATATGCATACATACTGTGTATTACTGGAACTGTTGTGTATACAACTCTCCACCATTTCTCCAATCTTTACTATCTGAAGCTTATGTCCAAAGTTATTGCCTGAAACTGTCAGCAGTGTACCGCCCGCAGTCGGACCAGACAATGGATGGATCTGTACAGTAAATACACATAAAGATCAAAATTTATATATATATACATATGTGAACATTTTAATATCACAGTTCGTAATGTAAATCCATTGATCAGTTATTACACACTTTTTCATCAATGATAAAATAAATGTGATATTGTGACCTCTGCCCAATTCAATGTACATGTAGTGCAAAATGTTTCCAATCTTAGCACAAAAATGAAAAATTATGTCAGCCTCATGCCTTCCATGTTGGTTAGCTCATCAAAATATTGCTTATAAAAAGTGACAATCTGAACATGTCATGACAGTAATCAAACACTGTATAATAAGTTTCTGTTTCTAATTTTAGTAACAACAGGCACACATGACCAGTGTCTACCAATCAAAATGGTGATAATCATGTGTAGTTAGGCATTTAAATAAAAGTCATACAAATGATTTTATACTTGACAGGATAGTCGGCAATATAACAGAAAACAACTTACTAGCATAGGCAGCCATTGTTATAAGTTTGTTTAGCCATAATAATTTAAAATTATTTCAGCACGATTGCGAAGAAAGCTCAGATCTTAAATAAATTGTTCTCAAGTCCAGTGACCTCTAATGTTAGCAGCCAACACTCTATCCACAGCAGGAGGCCCCGCTGTTTCCACTATTATTAATGAGATCTGGACCAGTCAGAAATATTTTCGTTAAAATGGTATGTGATTATAAGTATTTTACATGGCTTTTTCAATTCGGATAGAAAATTCCATTCCGAAGGTTACCTGTTTTGGTGCCGAGTACCCGCAAAAAAAGTTATTACAAGGACAGAAATGTTTATCCAAACCAAACAAAGCCATGATTTATTGCATACTAAACACATTGAATACTATATTGAAATCAATTCATTATTATATTTTATCGGCAAACAGCAAATGTTTATTCATGTTCTAATATGATATAATTGTTAAAATATTCAGCCCAATTAAATGTAACAATAAAAATATATTCGCAGCTCACTTTGCTTATGTATGGTTTACATTTATTTGGTGTCCACTCTTCATCAGGGTCAATGCACTCATCCCTCTTGCTACAGTGGTCACCACACCAACCGCATGCCTGGGGATCTCGAGAACTCACGCACGTGGAGCATTCACTGTACACCTCGCATGAGTGAAGAGGAAACTTTGTAATCTGTCAAACAAAGTCACATTTATGTACATGTTTGTTATGTGTTTTGATGAAATAAAGAAAAATTTCAAATGAAATATACCTATGGGGAAAAGTTAAGTATTTTGAATTTAATCTGGGTCTAATATTTTTACTTTGAATTACCAAATATTTTTTATTGCTGATAATTAAATATTTGTCTAATACATGTATTAACATAACCATGAGGTCATTTCAGTTGATTAATTGGCAAACAAAAGGCCCATTCCAAAACCCTGTGCATGAGGCATGGGCCATTTTGGTACATATTGTGTTTAAAAAAAATATTATTTCTTCATTTGCACATGCAGGGCCCGATTAGCTCAGTCGGTAAAGCGTCTGACTATCAATCCAGGGCTCGTGAGTTTGAGATCCCCGCCCGGCAAGAGTCTCCATGATGATTGATATACAACATTGTGTTCAAGATGGGGTGTGTGCTCGAGTACTGAGTAACCTTTCAGGATCCCAGGAAAAAGTGATTAGGTTAACTAATCATCTGTTAGTATGTGTGAGTTTTGTAAATTGATGAGAGCCATTGTTTGCCTATTTCACAAAGATGACTGACATCCTGTTCAACATTTGCCATGTGAGCATTACAACACAGACTGCATGTAAGAGAGAATGTTAGGAGGTGGGTAGAGTGTCATGGTGTGTTGGGTATTCAGCTATAACTGTAACATACTGCCCACAAAAGTCATAAAAAGGCACTATGAATCCTTGAACTGGTTTTCATGCCCATTTTTAACTATTCCCAGAGGCAAAACATAATCAGACAATGCACGGATTCACCAAGTTCACATCATCACAAACTACACAGGGGAATAGTCAGTTACTAACCTACCTGAACTCCATCTGGTACTTCTTTAGGAATGGGACCAAATTCCGCAAATTCAGTGTATGCGTTTGGTCATTTCAATGATTAGAAAGTGCCAGATTATTATTCAGCTGGTTGGAGTACATACCTGATATTAATGTTTACTGAAGCTAAACTGCTCATTAGATGCAACTAGTTTTACATTAAATCTGTACAAGACATACTAGATTAACCCTTTACTCCATAGATACGCATTTTCACGCACCAATCACAGAAGGCCTTTGAAAACAGTGCAGGAAGAGTTCAGATTGCTCGTAACAAGCAATCTGAACACTGCTTGCACTGTTTTCCACTCTGTCAGCTAATATAAACATAATTCACCCAATAATTCAAAAGCCTTCTATATTAGAGGTGTCCAAAGGCGTCTATATTAGAGATGTCCAAAGGTGTATATATCATAGGTGTCCAAAGGCATCTATATTAGAGGTGTCCAAAGGCGTATATATGAAGAAAAGGGTTAAGTATCTGGCAAATTTTATGCCCTTGAGCCAGCTCAGTATTTAGCTCTGCTGTTTGTTAATTAATTAATTATTCTATTAATATAAAATCAAACATGTACACAATATCGTGATATAAGGCAACTTGTTTATGTCCTAAAATAAAATATCATATGCTTTTTTTCCATTGGTATCTATTTGATCATTTTACTGTTTTCAATCATAAAATTAAAATAAAACAAGAGGCCTAAATAGGCTAGATCACTAATCTGATTTCACTTGTCACTTCTTTGAAAAAAAAATGAGAATTATCTGATTTCCCCAAAACATTCTTATGAAAAAAGGTTCCCTTTCTGATCCCAATGGATGCTAAACTTTTTTTTAATAAACTTGAAACAAACTTGAAACCACACGCATGTGGATCATGTATACCAAATATGACATTGTGCATGGCTTCTGGGTTCTTGAGATGAAGATGTCTGAATTGACAATTTTATCTCTTTCTGGGTCCCTGCTGGACTCACACCACTATTATCTCCCTTGAGTACTCCGGAGGTAGAAACAAAACTTTCGTTCTCTTTTTCTTCTTTTTTCAGGGCTTTGTACTGCAATGTTTTGTTTTTTGCTAGCATGAGTTAAATGGTCAGTATTTAAGAAATCACCACTGAAAATTTGATGCTGATACCAGCTTTCTGGACAATTCTGTGTCATTTCAGAATTATTGGTTCAAACCACATCTGGGGCGAATAGTTGACATATCATTACTCTGGAAATTGATAGGTCTCACAAAAGCATTAAATTTAAAAAAAAAAAAAAAAAACCTGGTCAAGGTATACTTTTTTTTCTTTATAATTGCATATCTTGAACCAGTGAAGAATTTGAGCCCAGACACATGCTGCAGAATTTAATTTTTCACTCTGTTTTGGACATAAATGTTACAATGGAGCCCTATGGGAAATGTAATAGTGGTGTGAGACGTGCTGACCCCTTATCAACATTAAAACCCCATTAAAATACACAATCAAAACTGTTATGACTAAGCAATACTTCAGATCTTGAGATATGGGAAAATGACCAAAAAAAATTATAATAGGAAGCAATTGAAATGTATCCATGAACAAATTCAGATTTGACACGCAATTACATTTTTTTTTTTTACATTAAAGTATGACCTTGACCTTTCTTGTAACCTTGACCTTGACATTTGAGGTAAAGGTCTGGGTATTTCTACAGGTGAATGCAGGTGACACATCATCATGACATGTTGATCACTTGTGTCAAGCTACATGTATTTTAAAATCCCTCCATGTAAGACAAAGTTACAGATCGGATTTGAAATCTCAAACAGACTTAATATTTTTTTAAATTTATTCATAGGTGACAAAGTTACAGACAGGACACGAAATATCATACAGACTGAAAATGTTGTCAAACAATGTTAAAGTGTGACACCTTTCAAAGTGGAGTCTGGTGTTACACATGATACGTTGTCATGTTTTGTTGTTCATTTGCAGCAAGTAATTATAAAATCTATCTGTGCATGACAAGGTTAGAGACAGGACACGAGATTTTACAGACTCAAAGTGTTGTAAAACAAACTCACAGTTTGACCTTGACCTTTGAGGTATGAGTGTGGGTCTTACGTGCGACACGTCATCATGCCATCATGATCAATTGAGCCAAGTTAAAGACAAAGTTATAGACCAGACAAAAAATATCAAATTGAAAGTGTGACCTTGACCTTTGAGAAAAGGTTCTGGGTTTTACACAGGACACTTCATCCTGTCATGTTGATCAATAGAGCCAAGTTAAAGACAATGTTATAGAACAGACACAAAATATCAAAGTGTGACCTTGACCTTAGAGAAAAGGTTCTGGGTCTTACACTGGATACTTCATCATGTCGTGTTGATCAATGTTGATCAAAAAAGTGTTTTTGAAATCCATCCATGTATGACAAAGTAAAGGACCAGACACGAAATCTCAAACAGACTCTAAGTGTGACCTTGACATTTGAGGTACATGTGTGGATCTTACGCACAAGTCGTCATGTCATTCTGATAAAGTGAGCCCATTTTTTTTTAATTTATATAGGTGACAAATTTACGGACAGGACATGAAATCTCTGAAAGTGTTGTCAAACAAACTCAAAGTGTGACTTTGACATTTGAGGTATGGGTGTGAGTCTTCTGCACGACATGTTGTCATGTTATGTTGACCATTTGTAGCAAGTATCAATAAAATCCATCTATGCATGAAAAAGTTACAGGCCAAACATGAAATATAGGACGGACGGTTGGTCAGACGGTCACTGCAAGAGAATTTATTGTTTTCACAATATCAACGTGTTCCAATATTTCCAAATGAACCACAATAATGACAACAGAATCATGACAATAGCTCTTCCTGGTTTGTTTTTTTAATAAAAAAACATCTAAAAAAAGATAATGCCTGGGGCCAATTTCACTAATTCAAAACATCTCAAGCCGAGATTTTCCTCAAACATTTCAATTTCTCTAAATGATTACTTTAACTTGTATTATATTAACCCTTTTCTCCAGAGATACGTGTTTTCTGGCACCAATCACAGAAGGCCTTTGAAAACAGTGCAGGAAGAGTTCAGATTGCTCGTAACAATCTGAACACTTCCTGCACTGTTTTCCCCTCTGTCAGTTAATATAAACATAATTCATCCATTGCTGATATGTGGTGAATTAATGCTTTCAATTTGGAAGAGTCCAAGAAAATGCTTATGAAGCAAAGGGTTAAATGACCACACAGAACCAAGATCTGAACAAATCTCTACTTATTGGTAAATGACAACATGCAAAATGATCAAAGCAAATGAAGTTATAGCATTTAAAAAATTAGTGTTGAGGAAAATCTCAAGTGGAGATGCCCTTTGGGTCAAATTATTAATTAATTGAATATTTAGCGTCATTTTTATGCGATCGAGGGCTAACAGACGATCACTTAACCTAACCACTGTTTCCTGGGATTAACCAGTATTCGAGCACATCCCATTTCCACAAGTAACTGATAACTTTCCCACTTGAATCAGTGGTGAGAGACGAATGATGAGACACAATGTCATGTATCAATCATCACAGAGACTGTTGCCGGGCGGGGGATTCGAACTTACAACCCCTGTGTCAGGTGAGCTAAAACTGTTGATTTCAGTGAACTATCAATGTATAGCACTTGTGGAGAATGATATTCTTGTTTCAAGTGGAAGAGGTTTGCACTTATACCTGTACATGTACACCATTTCACAATTTAATATTTCTGACACATAAATCATCACAGTAATCTATTTATATAGTCTGATTCACAGTTTTGTATTAGATGGCTAAATATTTCAGGAAAAAGACAATTGTATTAACCACACACTTGATATGTACTTCTTATAAGTATTATACACAATGTACTGTTTTAAATGGCTCTTTTAAACATTGTATTAAAGGCCGTGTGTCAGTAAAAATTGCTATGAATAAGTTTTAAATGTTCATTAAGCATCAAAATATTATCTATAAACATATTTCAAATTAATCACAATGTGACAAAAGAGGAACCCAAGAGAGCCTGAATTGCTCTACTGGTAACAAATGGACAGATGAACATTTACATGTAAAATATCTTAAGGCTAGGCCTTGAACTTTCAGGGAAAATGTTTTTTAAAGTTTTTCTAAAAATGTGTTTATAAACAGGAATTCTTGGAGATCTTGTGGTTATATTACTTCTGTGCAAATTTAATTTAGATCAAATGAAAAATGGAGATGCTATCACATCTACAGGAAAAGGGTTAACAGACAAACAGTGGACAATTTACCACGACATAAGCCTTGCTGACCTTTAGCCAGTAGAGCTGAAATATTCATAAGCCTCTTGGGTGGGACCAACTTGACTACATGGTCATGATTTGGACAAAGGTTAGAGAGCTTCGTGTAACTATGCATCATACTGGTGAAAATCTGCTATGCAGTTTCCGAGATAAAGGTATTTAAACAAACTATTGACACCTGTATGGATAGATTTCTGAGATTACAAAAACAAGAGGCCCAAGAGGACCTGAGGACGCTCTACTGACTCATGAACCCCTAGGGACACCATTTGAACAAATCTAACAAAACTATAGTTGGTAATCATTACTACATAAACATTTTGAAAATCTGTTGGGCCGTTCAAGAGAAGAAGATTTTTTAAGTTTTGGACTATTTTTAGTAACGGCTGCCATTTTGAATTTCAGATCGAAAAAAAAAATCTTCTGTATAGTCTCCTATGCAACAGAAACATGCATGTGAAGTTTCAGTTTAATTGGCCAAGTAGTTTCAGAATAGATGAAACAAAAAGAGAATTTTCTGTTTTCCCATAGTATCCCTATGTAAAATTTTAAGTCCCTTACAGGGCCCCTATAAATTTTAGCCCCTTAATTCTAATCTGCAATCAAACCCCTACACATAGGGATAATTTATGCCAAATATGAACAAATCTGACATACCGGTTCTCAAGAAAACGATTTTAGTAATTCCCAATTTTTACCCTTTTGGGGCCCCTCCTGACCCTTTAAGACAGTGGAACCCATTCATTTTTACAAATCTGAACCTCCTTCACCAAACAATGCTTCTGTGAAGATATAGGCAAAATAATTTCCATTTTTAAAAATAAAATCAAAATAATATTATAATGACATGTGTCCCCTAATTGAACCCTCGGGGCGGAGTCATATTTAACCATAGGGACACCATTTGAACAAATCTAACAAAACTATAGTTGGCATCATTACAACATAAACATTTTGAAAATCTGTTGGGCCGTTCATGAGAAGAAGATTTTTTAAGTTTTGGACTATTTTTAATAATGGCAGCCATCTTGAATTTCAGATCGAAAAAAAAAAATCTTCTGTATAGTCTCCTATGCAACAAAAACATGCATGTGAAGTTTCAGTTTATTTGGCCAAGTGGTTTCAGAGAAAGTGCTGCTCACAGACGACAGACGACTGACGACTGACGACAGACGCGCCATCACATAAGCACTTCTACCTTTGGCCAGTAGAGCTAAAATCTAATGCCAAATTTAAATAATATTTGTAAATTTAGATGCAGATGCCTAATCAACAAATGTTTTCCGGTTTAACATTCACGAATGATGTATTTTCAAATATGCCTTAAGTAGGACTTTTGGAAAAAATCCTAGTGTACATTTTTCCTCATTCCTCAATAGATATAAAACTGATAAACAATTATGAAATCAAATTTCTGACATGGATGAAATCTATTCAGTTTAAACATTCAGCAAAGTCTGTGCTTACGTTTTTTCCTGCCAAGAAGTAGACATAATTACTCTTGCTGTCCATGGTCGAGTCCCGCTGGACTGACTCATTGCTGAGTTTGTAGGTCATGTATGGCTTGTTCCCATCGCATGTTGAACTCTTCAGGCTCGCCTGGAAGCAGACAAAACCACAAAAAACATGAATCATAGTTTGAACAATTTAATATGTGGTATCCTTGAGCAAGACAGTTTTTCCACATATGCTTAGTACTGGTTCTACCCAGGAAGATATCAAGCGTGATTTGTACAAGCCCTGTTGACACTGTTATTGCACCCTTTTGCTGCCCTCTTTGACACAGTGAACAAATAAGAGTAACCAATTATCTTGTGAAGTTCATTGAATTCCAACCAGTGGTTGCCAAGAAATAGTGACCATAAAAAATATGTATGAAAAATTCGAATGACCATTACTCATTGAAAAATTATTCTCGCGCAACATGTCAACAATATGCACAACAAGGTTTGGTACCAGTCACCCTTGTGAAGTTTCATTGAATTCCGGCCAATGGTTGCTGAGAAATAGCGATCACAAAATTTGTCCACAGACAGACCAACTGGCGAGCGTGACTCCTATATACACTGGGTATCTGGGGGTATAAGGCCATTCTTAATAAAATATTTGTTTGCTGTGCTCTGTGGGTATGTTGGTAGCTAATTTTTTTTTTTTTTTGCCAAATGTTGATTTTGCATAGTCATTTTAAAGAAAACAGAAATCATGAAAAAGAATTTAAATACTTTGAAAGTCAATAAAAAAGTTTGGGTAGCTGCAAATTTTAGTGAGTAGATAGGAGCACAACAAACAATATATTTTCTAAGGATTGCCTACTCAGTGTAGAATCATTATCCTTCTTTAAGTGCCCAGCAAACTTTCTCACATAATAATTTTAGATTAAGCAGTGAGAGGTTAGTGACTTTGAGACCCACTTTAAACCACTAATTAAGTCAAGTAGGACTGAGAAATTAGGCATTGTCTGAAATCACAATAAATTTATAGATCTTTTAAACTTACCCATAGCGTTTTAAATAAATAAATAAGCTGTATTTTGTATAGCGTTTTTTAAGCACAGTTCCAATCATATATAGATATACATTGCACATTAATGTGGGTGCAATTTTGACAGGATCTGAGCTTGGACAATTATTTATTTATTAATTCATTAATTATTTAATTATTATTTATTTTCTTTACAAGAAAATTTCAGAGTGACCTACCATGTCTGTACCTAAATAGAAAAATCTGGACAGACCATTTCCAGATATCATTTATTATGCGTTTGGTGAACATGTTTGAAGAAGTCTGGATCGTTATCTTAGTTATCTAACTTTGTTTCCACTTACTACTGACATGGTGTCAGGTCTTTAAAATTAACAAAAAAGTATGTTTTGTGACCAGTACCTGGGGATTCAATAATGTTTTGATCCTCATAATTGCCTCTGAGATACCGGTTATAAACAGACCCTACCCCCATAAAAAAGTCAATAAACACTAATTTCCTTATTTATATCAAGTTTTTTTTTTCACTGAAATGATTCTTTAATTCATGCAACTAAAACTACCAGCGGTGCATGTACATGTAAGCTCTGTGTTCGTATCATGTCTGTATTTTAGAATTGTTAGCCATTACCATGAAAATGTCAAGTAATTATCAGACACCAAGGCGTAATTACAAGCAATCACAGCCAATACATAATTGAAATAAATGCCATGCTGAACAGGAAACTGTAGTTACTAGTTTTTCATTCCAAGTCTGAAAGAGAACAGTTTTGATTAAGCTAGCTGTTGAGTTGTTGTTGTATGGTGTTAATCGTTACTTTCAACAATTTATATACATATGTATATAAGTTATATCACAACAGTGTCGACTTAGACAGTATTCTGAGTACTGACACATTGAAGTATCATGTCGCAGAAACATGGTATGATACCCAACTTAGGCACATTATAATGACTAAACCTATAACTATCATCTAAATGCTGAACGCCAAGTGAGGAAGCTTCTAGTACCATTTTTTCAAGTCATTGGTTATGTCCCTGCCGGGGATCAAACCCATGACCTTCAACAAGCAAGGGGGACACTCTACCATTAGACAACGCTACAGTGTTCCAGTTATTGAGAGTTTGAGGTTAAATATACTCATACAGATTCTGTGAATTTCTGAAATAATAGATATTAACATGGAATAAATAATAAATTAACTATTTCTTTGGTCAAAATCATATCAAAGCTAATTTTCCATCAAGTAAAATATTGGTAATACAGCCGAAGGATAAAGCTGTACTTATAATGAGAGTTAAATAGCAATAGTCTTGAACTTTAAAATCTAGGGTTTTAGTTTAATAATATTTTATTGCATCTATTAATTGAGGCTATTATATACAATTACATGAATAATAACAATACAATTATATTCATATTTGGGCCACAAGTTTTAACAACATTAGCAACAGCCCTCCCCAATCTAGAGTTTGAACTACTAATCATTTCAAAATATTTAGTTCTGACCTTGTTATAGTACATTTATATAATAATACAGTGTTACTGTGAAATCTTTAATTTTTGTTGGAATTAATTTCCATTGTTTTTGGTTCAAAGAATTTTTCCTGGACTTTAGCTTTATTGAATTTCCAATCTCCATTATATGTTCTCATTATGGAAAGTCGTGTATTAAACGCACAAACAATTTTTTATTTACTAACAGTTAACTGTTTACTTCATATAGACGCCTTTGGACACCACTTCCTGCACTGTTTTCAAAGGCCTTCTGTGATTGGTGCGGGAAAACGCGTATCTATGGAGTAAAGGGTTAAGCTAGATAAAACTATTGGACGCTTTACAAAATGTAGGCCTACGCTCTTCGTACAAGTAAATTATTGGTAGGATGCACGTAAAGAAAATTTGCTTGCGATCAATTTTGGGGGGAGTTGTTTTCCCTTTTTTATAATTTTCAACACATTTCAGAATAAATATGGCATATCCAGTTTTATTGGTGGAGGAATACCTCAGAATGAATTTGAGTAGAACCACCGTTCTCCCACAAGTAACTGGCCAACTTTCTTACATAAGGTTTTTGGAGCGAGCTGGACTCGAACCTACAACCTAAGTGGTGAGAGGTAAGTGATCTTGAGACGGCGCATTGGACTTATCAGCCACGGAGGACCCAATTTGATCAATTTGATTTCTTTGTCAGTCTTCACCACAAAACATACAAAAATTAAACCCCCACCCCCATCCACCCCAGAGACAAAATTAATGATTTCACAGTATTAATCGACAAGCTGTTAAAATAGTAAATAAGTATACTAGTTATGTGAATAAAGAGAAGATTTGCTTTCATGCCAGAACCCCAACTTAGCAGTTAGAACCAGAAGGCAACCCTACTAAATTAATGTATAATTATGCTAAATATCTATGAGTGACATCAGATATATGTAATTCATTCATGTAATAATACTATTTTCTATTTTTCTCATATGAAGTTTATGCATCAAGCTAAGCTTCAACCTATATCCTCACTCCTCTGTGATGGTTACTTCTGGATGAATTTCCTACACAAAGAGATGAAAAACTACAAAACTAAATAAATATAAACAAAGCAAACAAAACTGAAACCAAAGCAGAATTCCCAGACAAGCAAAGTTATACAGTATGAAATATTAGTATGTTAAAGCTCTGAATTTATGTACAGGCTCTATAATATCCAACAATAACAGTAAACAACCACCATCAGCAATGTAAATTTTAGTTCATAGTTTTTGTTGGATAGATTTCTCAATCTCATCTTATTAATTTATACCAATTTATATTATCTTTATTGCAAAGTAAGGGGAGATATTTGGTAAATTACTCTCAAGTCCATTTCCTGGGCAAAATCAGTATTGGTGCTGTTTGTGAGAGGTCACATGTTCAAGCATGTGATTACCAACAAAATCTGCTGCAAACGGTCAACACCTATCCATTACATCATTACCTGATTAAACATCCGGACTGGAAAACGTGTATTTGATTGTATGGTTTTGGGCGTCATTTTCAACAATCATTCAGTCAAACCATGATGGTGTTTGCTTGAGACAGTATTCCTAGTGCTGCCATACTGGAGTATCATGCCAGTCACATTGTACATACCTCACCCAGTCACATTATACTGACATCTGACCAGTTCTTGAACTATATTGGTCTCGATGCAGGGTGCAAAGTAATGATGATTTATGTAATATTTTCAAGTAATAAATGTTTGTGATCGTGTCTACTTGAGACAGTATTCGGAGCGGGGCAACACTGGAGTATCATGCTGCAGACACATGATATGATATCCGATCCGGTAACATTATACTGACACCGGATCAACCAGACCTTGAACTATCCTCTTAATGCTGATCGCTAAGTGAAGTGACATCACATTTAATCTGCATTGATGAACGATAATGAAAAAATGGACATCACATTTAATCTGCATTGATGAATGATAGTGAAGAAATGGACATCACACTTAATCTGCACTGATAACGATAATGAAGAAGTGGACATCACATTTAATCTGCATTGATGAACGATATGAAGAAATGGACATCACATTTAATTTGTTTTGCTGAATGATAATGAAAAAATGGACATCACATTTAATTTGTTTTGCTGAATGATAATGAAGAAGTGGACATCACATTTTAATCTGCATTGATTAACGATAATGAAAAAATGGACATCACATTTAATCTGCATTGATGAATGATAATGAAGAAATGGACATCACATTTAATCTGCACTGATAACGATAATGAAGAAGTGGACATAACATTTAATCTGCATTGATGAACGATATGAAGAAATGGACACCACATTTAATTTGTTTTGCTGAATGATAATGAAGAAGTGGACATCACATTTTAATCTGCATTGATTAACGATAATGAAGAAATGGACATCACATTTAATCTGCATTGATGAATGATAATGAAGAAGTGATGAACAATAATGAAGAAGTTGACATCACATTTAATCTGTGTTAATGAACGATAATGAAGAAGTGGACATCATATTTAATCTGTGTTGATGAATAATAATGAAGAAGCGGAAATCACATTTAACATGCATTGATAAACAATAATGAAGAAATGGACATCACATATTAATATTTAATCTGCTTTGATGAACGATAATCATTGGTCATTTGAATGTTTTTAATTTCATATATTACAATACCGACTCCATTAGTTTTGTTTTGTTTAAATATTTAAAGTCATTTTAATGTAAACAGATGATTAGTTTACCTAACCTCTCTTTTCCGGGATCCTAGAAGGTTAACCAGTACTCGGGCGTAACCATCTCCACAAGTAACCAATAACTTGAATCAGAATGATAAGTAGACGCAATGTTGTAAATCAGTCATCATGGAGACTGTGGCCATGTGGGATTAAAACTCATGACCCCTGGATTGATAGTCAGACTTGTTACCTACTGAGCTAATTGGACCTGGCTCACAGACACTTCTTAATGCATCTTCATACACTCCTTTAGTAATACCACATGTATGTATTAAGACGCACTCCTACCAAATTACATTTACGCACAGACGATCCAGAAAAGTACCAATGTATCTTGAGCTGAACCCCAACCAGAAATAAATATTAAGCTCCATTAGTTTACTACAAAAGAAAATAGTTAAAGAATGCAAAATCCTAAAGAGCTGAAAATATTCTTTGTTAAAATTTATAAAATAAATTATACATTCATTTACATCCACTGCTCAATAATAATCTTCACAGTAGTGCAAACTTTCATAGTTTTAAATAATTGGCATGCTAGCTAAGCAAACTTTCTCCTTATTACACGTACCGCTACCTTCATTACGAGACCATCAGATGTGCCTAGTACGGCAATAGGGTGCATATTTTGCTTTGTGAGGACCATCGTAGTTATCATCTCATCCACACAGATATCTGCGGTGTTCTTCAGTGCATTTTCCACATCACCTGTAATTCCTAACTTTTTCTGATTTCTGTCATATGCACAGTAAGCAGAGTTCTGAAACTGTATGAAAATATTGTTATTTTACTTTTAAAAAATGTATGAAGTAATAATCTTATTAAACAAAGGCCGACATTCAGTAGCTTCCCAATTAAAAAAAAAAAATGTTCTTTTTCTCAATTGAAGCAAAAAAAATTAATTTTTTTTTACATCAGGATAAAAAAAAAAAACAATTGGATATGAAGCATTATTGTAATATCTGATAACTGTTGGTTAGAACATGATCTTAACAGTGGTAAGCTTTATTTTCAAGTTTGTTAAAAGTCTTAAAACAAAAAATGTCAATTGTAAGTGTTGCATGCCCCCCAAATGGTCTGTGAAAAAAACAATATATCTTATAATAGGTAGCGATGTATCAGTGAATATCAAGAGTCATGGATTGACATTTAAGACTAGACACACAATTTCTCTGATTTTTTATATTAATGTGTGACCTTGACCTTTGTGTAACCTTGACCTTGACATCTAATGTAAACATCTAGGTTTTACTACAGGCAACTGCATGAGACACATTGACATGACATGTTGCTCACTTGTGTCAAGCTATTTTACAATCCCTCCATGGAAAACAAAGTTACAGACCAGACATGAAATATCAAACAAACTGAAAATGTGACCATGACCTCTGGATATGGTTCTTGGTTTTAACGTGACACGTCATGTCTTGTTGATAAATTGAACTAAGTGTTTTTGAAATCCATCCATGTATGATAAAGTTAGACTGGACTTGAAATCTCAAACAGACTCAAAATGTTGTTGGACAAACTCAAAGTGGGACCTTGACCTTTGAGGTACAGGTCTGGGTCTTTCGTGCAACACATCGTCATGACATTTTGATCAATTGAGCCAAGTTAAAGACAAAGTTACAGACCAGACACGAAATATCAAACAAATTGAAAGGGTGGCCATGAACTTTGAGGAAAGGTTCTGGGTCTTATACGTGACACTTCATCATGTCATGTTGATCAAATGAGCTAAGCGTTTTTGAAATTTATCCATAGGTAACAAATGTACAGGCCGGACACAAAATCTTAAACAGACTGAAATTGTCATCAAAGTTAAATTGTGACCTTGGCCTTTGAAGTGGGAGTATGGGTTTGATGCGCGACATGTCCTCATGTTATGCTGATCATTTGTAGCAAGTATTTTTAAAATCCATCTATGCATGACAAAGTTACAGGCCGGACACGAAATCTCACACAGCTATTTCAGGAAATAAGTACCAAATGGAAGACAGTTATTAATATAATAACTCTTGGGTGGTAAAATTAAGCTATAATTATTGCTTATATGCTTGTCTGTTAAAAATAAAATAGCAAAATAATTCAACAATTATACTTATTTTTCATTACCAATAGTTTTGTTTATTTTTGAATGAATGAATGGGGTTTTACAGCATACCAATACATAGTTTATACAACACCAACAGTAGAAGGAAGATTCCAGGTTCACTCTACATGAACAAAAAATAACAAATTAACAAACAAAAGAAGTGAAAAATTATATCTGAGCTCTAGACCTTCAACTTTGGTAGAAAATTTTGACTCCTTAGGTCGGCCCAATTTTGACCCAATGCTCATGGTTTTAAACCAATTTGAGAGAAGACCACAAGCTGACCCTATTTGTAAAACATCTATGCTGAAGGTCTTGTACTTGTACTACAAACTTTAACCACCTAACAAACTGATGATGCTGAACATACATACTACAAGTGAAGTTTCATTCATATCCAATAAGTGGTTGCAAAAGATATTTTACTTGACAAAAAAATTAACTTGAAAAACCAAAGTGACAAAACCTATTTGAATTAAATACATATTACACCGTAACTGTAGCATTCACATAAAAAACTGTTACCATGTAGACTGTAAACAAACAAAAAATGATTGATCACAACAAATCAACTTACCGGTGTGTTAATAATACCACAATTCTGTCTAATTCCATGAATCCACCAGGGATATGAGCCTATCCCTCCAGAGGAGCAGTCATATCGCAATTGTTCAAAATGTTCTCTAGCCGATTTCATAGAAAACTGGCAAACAACACTTCCATGCCTCAAATCAGGTTTGTCCCGCTGGATGCCTGGTCTACCAAAACTTACAGCCAGAAAATCCTCAGTTTCGTCCCGTGCAAGATAAGCTGCAGTTGCTATAGTATAACCTATATTGCCCCGGTTACATGTTAATGCAGTTTCTATATAAGTTCTATAGTAACGATCATCCCTACAGAACTGTATTAATCTGGTGATGTAATCAGTTTTTGATTGATCAGACTCTACCGGCTGGACAGATACGTAGTAGTTATAGCCATCCAGTTGAAATCCATACAGATATGTGGCTTTGAATTTTCTCATCACCTCCATGGAACCAGACAAGTAGCTGTAATCACTCAATGCATCATTGTCAACTAGATATTCAATGCTTTGATGCGTGTTGTTATAGACTATTTCGCGTGTAGAAATTGGGTACGGGGAAAACCGAGGCTCAGTTCTATCATAAGTTGCCATAGCAACATAAAGCATCCGTCGGTTTGTATCAAAACCTAATGGAGGTTGCCCAAAAAATGCTATGGATGAAGCTTTGCTTCCCGCAAAAGATGCATGATTTGTGGCATTGAAAGAAAATGGTGTACTTAGATCCGATAAACCATAAATTTTACACTGACCCTGTCCAATTGTTCCACATCCTAGTAAATAAGAGTGTATAGAATTAATCTCCAAAATATTTATTACATTTGAAACACGCGACTTTGCTTTATAGCAATCTTCTGGGGGTGGAAAACATTTGTCAGTGTCGAACTCTGGACCGACACTTATCCGGGTTTTCTCTTTAAGATTTCCATCAAGTGCTGCCAAGACATTCTCTCCTCCAACAAACACGTTGCCAGTAGCATCATCAACAGCAACCTGTGACAGCTGCCCTGAAGCTGTATACACATCAAGAACAAGGGCACCAAGACATGCCTCTGCTAAATTTGCCACTAGTATAATCACTGTCCTTGAAATAAGCATTGTCAATTCTAACTAGAAATCTCAAAAAAGTTCTTGTAACCGTGGTAATGATCTAGCGATAAAGGCGCTGTATAAATTTGCCTACAACAAATATTTCCATATATACACAAATGGCAGCCAATGGTTCTTCATGCTTGTGTATACTGGAAAGTTTTCTTTAATAAACGAAGCGGATATCTGAAAGATGACATATATACCTATTAAAGCTGTCTTGATGATCATAACAGATTTTAGTCCTTTATCAGTAACTTTTCACAATTAATTATACAAGCATCAGCTGTATAACCTCAATTATCAGAGCGGTAGTTTAGTGGATAAAATGACAATGTTGGCCACTCACACCAGATGGTGCAGAATCGATCCCTACCAAGGCCTTATATCTTCAAAAAAACAGCACTAAGTACTGGTTCTACCATAGCCTGATGAATAGACAGCTTTTTTATTATTTGGATATTCGATTTACTCGGGAGAGGCAAAATAAAAAATCTTTAAATGCCTCCTTAGAGACGTGTAATATGTCGCACTTACTAGTTCTACCCAGGAAAAAGACTTGAGAGCGGTTCATATAAGCTTTGAGCTTTCTTTGAAATTTAGCAAAAATAAATTACTTATTAGTATAAACTAACTTCATTTATCAATGATTTACAGGATCATGAAATTCATAAAAACTACAAGATAAACTATCTGTTTGACAAATTTCAATTGTTATGATAAAAGAACAAGACTTGTGAAGTGAATTAAAAGACAGCATTTTGCAATTAAGGTGATGATAATATATTGCTCACAGCAAACTTGAAGGCATTCTGACAAGCAACAAGTCTGAGTAGCAATGCAGGCCAGTAAACTGTTCCAATGTCAAAGAAATGCAAGAAATACTGCTCTGTAAAGTGTAAATCAAGAGAATGTAACAGGAGGAAATATGTATGAAGAATGGACTTCATATATTTCACAATAACTTTTTAGTGTGCATACAGCTGAAAAACTTGGGACCGTTATTTTAATGATATGATTTTGTTCCAATTCAATGGCATGGTCCAGTGTGTACCATTACGTTTATAATATATATAAACCCTTAAAACATTATGTGAACATCCAACACTAACACCCCATCCCCCTTTCCTCAGCAGGCAATTTTGATACCATAGACATATAAGCAGAGATAGGCACTTGTCTAAATTTCAGGTGGCACATTTGGCGTTTTCTAAATCTTGGAAACACAACTCCTCCTGAACCAACCAACATATTTATATTTTTGTGATTTAAGTATCAATAGAAAGGGCTTGATTGCAGCTTAGGGTGGATTTTTCTTTTTTAAATTTTAAGAAATGAAGAATTTTACGTTCACAGTTATTTTTTGTGTGATCTTTTTCTCATTCTAGCACCTTTTTAAAGTAAGAAATAGAAAAACTTCTTTAAATATCTGAAAATATATCCTCACCACCAATGGAGAACTTACTTCTTCATCTTTCTACACAATATATTGCCCCCTTTGATTTCGCCAAAGTAATTTTAATCAATGTGTTTTGCTTTCTTTAAAGTATTATGAACTTATTCCGTTTATCAAAGTTGTATAACAGGCAGACATTAATACAACCCGATCAGTGACTTAACAGTTAAAATGTCTACGATAGGATCCGCTCCGATTTAGAATTTATGGGTGGGGTACGCTATTTCTGACCATTTTTGACAGAAGTATTAAAAAATGCCGACCTGTATCTCATTCAACAACTAAACATATAACTTCAAGAAAATAAACTGCAAAATTACAAAAATATTAAATTTCCATAATTTAACAAACCATATGTAAAACAGAAATCCAGTTAATATTTCTTTCGAATACCAACTTTGTTTTTCGAGTAAACGTTAGTTTACCACTTCCACCCAAACTTCCGCATAACGCTTCGCTCCAAATCCAGTTCGCCCATAAAAGGACCCCCCCATAAAACGTTATTTTATCAAAAACCCAAAGTGGGCATTTTCGCCGAAAAGGACTTTACATATATTTGGAAATTCTTCTAAACATATGTGCATTGTATCGGACAAATACATAAATATGTACCAAAAGACGTGTTTACTGCTGGTATGACAAACTTGTTTACTTTATAAAAACTAATATGCAATTGATGAAATTGATTTGATTTAGTATGTGTGCCAGTAGTCAAGCTAGCTCAGTCGGGAGAGCATCTAGTCTGGTAAAAATAAATCCAAACACCATCACATGAGGAACGAAATAATCATTGAAGTTTGTTGTAATAGAAAGTGTCGTTAGACGAGCTTGACAATATTGCATCGGTTGCGTGTTATGAACGCAAAAAAAGGGGATCTAAGGTCAATAGGTGCAAAAAATGTTAACATTTTGAAGGTCTCGATGTTTCTGATATACTCAAACATTGAGTATCAATTTCAATGTAATACATATATATTTGCTTATTATAAATACCATAATCTTGCAAAGTTTTCTTTATATGGGGATTTTTTTACCCCCACCCGCCAAAAAACAAAACCAAAATAATAAAAGCATCAAAAGTACTTTCGAAAACTGGATTTAGGGCCACTCTAAAACGCTGACTTTCATAGCTGCTATGGGCTGACCAAATTATGTGAGGAAAACGCTGACCAAGTCAATAACATTCTTATTGTAAACATTTTTTATTTAAATTTATGTTTTATATAAATAAGATGTATTTGAATATCATACATCAACAATTATAATCATATGTTTATTTTAATACCTTTTTTTTTTCAGTTCAAAATATGAAGAAAACGCTGATAACTAATTTATTGTAAATATGTTTTATTTAAAAGCTTTATTTTCATGTAACAAAAGATGTTCTTTAACAAAATACATAAAATTATTAATCAAATTTTTGTTTTAATAGCTTATTTTTCAGTTCAAATATGAAGAAAAAAGCTGATCAAATCCGAGTTTTGCATGAAAACGCTGACCAAGTTAACAACAAACTTATTGTAAATATGTTTTATTTAAAAACTATATTTTCATGTAAAATAAGATGTTTTTTAACAACATACTTAAAAATTATAATCATATGTTTGTTTCTCAGACCTGACTCGACATTCAAGTTCCGTCTTTCTTCTTACTTTTTATTTTGAATGTTGATCTACGATCTCAGACCTTGGTCTACATTGGATGTTGATCTACGATCTGGACATTTTCGAATGATGATCTACGATTGCAGACCTGGGACTACATTGAATGTTGATCTACGAGCGGAACACTTTCAAATATCGACCTACGATTGCATACCTGGATCTGTACAAATCTCTTTCTACGATTGCCGATCTTATAGTTAACTTCACGCAGTTACAATACCAGCTGTCATAACCAGCAGGTAGTATGAGTGAGAAGATATATTACACTTATTACGGATATGACGCGTAAGCGCCAACGGCTGTTTTGTTTCTTTGTTATAAAATATTATATGTATGTAGAAGAAAGCGGAATATAATTTTCTGTCAGTGACTTAATTTTTATATCAAGGTTAAACTGATAAAATTGGTATCAGTTTATAACTGTCAATCAAATATTTTTGTTCCGGATTAAAAATAATCCGAACTGATAATGCAAACACTTTCGAAGTTTCCACAAAATATATTTCTTTAACAAAAAACACACGCTAGTACTGGTTTTAACATCGGTTATAAGCATTTTCTATTTGTCGATAATGTTTTTATCACTTATTTATAAAATAGAGATTATGATGGGTATTTTAAAACATGAAGAAATGCAAACGCTGACCTTTGAATTTTGCAGGAAAACACTGACCAAAGCGTGTATGTTTATTTTTTTTTTTATTAAAAAGGGATTGTTATTGAAAAGTAACTCGGATTTATATAGTAAGAAACAATTGGCGAGTTATAAGTAATATATTTTGGGAATTTAATTGGGAGAAACAAACTTACGATTTATAATGTAACTTTAAAAAAAATCTGAGAAAAAAAAATCAAATAAAAATATGGCATATTGAAACAAAGTATAGTTTTTTTTAATACATTCTGACATTTTGCAAATTACATTAGTAAACAGAAGCCATTAAGACATATATAATATACGCTGCCATAACCAACAGGCAGTATGAGTGTGCGCCATAGGTGGTATATGTATACGGTTATAACACGTAACGCGTCAACGGCTGGATTTCTTTTTATAAAAACTTTTAATAAAAAAAATAGGGAAATTTGGCAGAGAGATTAGAAACCTTATAATCACACACTTATTAATAAAAAATGGTTACAATAAGTATATTGTAGACTTGATCAGATTTTTTCCGACTGGCCAGCGTTTTCCTCGCATAATTTGGTCAGTCCATAGCTGTATATATTGTATATTTTATGCTTAACAGTAATTTAATAGAATAAACATCTGCTATTTTCATCTATATTGATCCAATATAAGTTATTTACATTCTAAAAAGTAATAAAAATTGTTTACAATAAGAATTTTATTAACTTGGTCAGCATTTTCCTGCTTCACTCGGATTTGGTCAGCGTTTTCTTCATTTTTTAACTGAAAAAATAAGCTGTTAAAACAAAATTCTGATTGATATTTTTTATTTATGTTGTTAAAAAATCTTATTTTACATAAAATATAGCTTTTAAATAAAACATGTTTACAATAAGTTTGCTGAACCTTACTTGTCTATACAAAAATTTAAGACGTGAATTTTTCTTACTCTCAATGCTGTTTACAATAGTTTCACCTGAAAAAGAATTATCAATAGTAAGACCTAGGTATTTCAAAGACTGTGTGGACTCAATATCATGTTCATTGCAAACAATTTTGAAATCCTTAACTTGCTTTAATTTATGTATTGAGCCAAAATAACACACTCGGTTTAACCAAGATGTAGGGACAGCTTGTTGTCTACAAGCCGAGATGAGCAAGACTCTAACACACTTCCAAGTTTAGAAGAAATAACACTATAATCGTTATGAGCTATACGAATCGCGCTGTTATCAGCATATAGAATTAATGTACATTCGAGTTCAATGCTAATTATCATGTCATTTACATAGCATAAAAACAGAAGAGGGCCTACAATGCTACCCTGTGGAACTCCACATGCTACAGATTTATACTCTGAAAAAACATTGTTAGCAATGACTTTTTTTCTTCCTGCTAAATAACACATGAACCAATCAGTATATTTAACACCCATTAACTTTAGTTTACATAAAATATGATCAACTGTTTCAAAGGCTTTTTGTAAATCTAACATAACCATGCCTGTATAAAGTCCTTCGGCACTATTGCTTCTAATATGGTACATTAAGTGGGCAAAGCAAGTGTCAACAGAATATGAATTCCTAAAACCTGACAGCAATTCATACAATAAACAGTTGTCAACTAAAAATTTCTCAAGTTGTGTATATACAAACCTTTATAGAATTTTAGACACAATACTTAAAATAATAACTGGTATATAGTTGCCTTACTTTTTTCTTGTACAGAGGTTTTGCTCTAGATATTTTCATGTCATCTGGCAAAGCATTGTTTTAAATTGATATGTTTACAATAAAAGTAATTGACAATTTTAAGAAAACTGCAGCATCTTTCAAAATTCTAGCATGGACTTCATCTAAACTAGTACTTTTTTGATACATTAATATTCCTAAGTTCCTTGTTGACAAATGACTCTGGCACATGTTTTAAAGCAAATCAGTTGCTGCTAGAGTTTCTGCCTTTGTAAAAATCTGTCAAGGGTTTTGAGTCCAGATCAAACAATTTACTAGGACAAGGTAGTTTATCAACAAGTTTTGAAGCTACTGTGGTAAAAAGTCATTAAAATCATTTGATATTTTTTTAAGACTATGACAATTTTGATCTTCAATATTTAAAATTACATTTGCATTTCGACCTTTACGAGATTTATAACCAAACTGCTTTAAATGTTGCCACAACCTTTTTGGACAATTTCTATTTTCAGATATTTAATCAGAAAAATATGTGGACTTTGCCTTTCTAACATCTCTTTGCACAATATTTCTATATTTACAATACAATAAATGGTCCTCATGACTACCATGCTTTCTGAATTTGTACAAATAAGAATCCTTTAGTTTTAAAAAAAATATTAAAATCTCAGTTAATTTCCAAGACTCAGTTCTCTGTTTATATCTGACTTCTTTCACATGGAAATAGACATAGAAAATAATCATCTTATCCAGCCAGTGGTGCAGCACCGGGAGGAGTAGCGAACCTGCCGATGCTGTCTACTGGCATCGTAACCTTCTGTTCCTGCTCGCCAAAAAGCCTAGAGATAAGCACGAGGGTAAAGAAACGCTTATACATAAAAGTGATTGTTTGAATTCATGCTTTTTGTTAGATTCGCTTACAGAAATAACTAAAATAACTCCGTGCAATTAACCTGCCAAATATTCTCGCATGTAAAAATCTTCCTTAATTTCACCAGAACGCCAATTATGAACTTCAACAAGTGAAGACCTACAAAATTAATATATCTTTACAACTATTTATTGAGAAGAAATATTTATATACAAATGTATTTAAATAAATTATTTCACAATAATTTATTAAGTTAACGCGGTTCTGGTAAGTCATTTGTAACTCGTATTAGTAGTACTGCGAAATATGCGTAATTTGCATTAACGAGACGCGTGGACTTATGTATTTAAAATAATTGTCTTTTTATTTTTCGAAATGTATGTTTTATGTCTTTACAGGCTATAATTATTTTATTATAATAATTATCCTCCAATTAAAACCAAATCCCCTATAGCTATAAACTTAGTGTTGAACTATGGTGTTACACTACAAACCTATCATTTGATGACACTACCCTGTGTAATGTAAAAAACCAAAAACAGATTATGTTATTCCGGTTTATGGAATAAATAAATGTAGAAAAATCCATCAGTTTTCTGGAATAGAGAGGTTCCAGTTGATAGAGGTTTATTCTACAATAAAAAAAAGAAGGAACATTTTCTGGACTTTTCAAAGTGTGCGGTTTACGAGTAGATCTATTCCGGTTTCTGTATGTTATAAGTTAGGTTTGGGGCTTTGCACATCACATTACAGTAAAATTGTATTGTAAGAAAGTTAAGACATGCCTTTATGGATAGTCTCCTTTTCATAAATTAGATCATGTTCACTTTATTTGTATTAACATTTACTTACTTTGTATTGTTATGTGACCCAAGTGATCAGCATGATTCTTATGTAATTGTTATGTTGATTTCTTTAAATAACTGTTTCTCCGTGGTTTGCTGTAAGAAAGATCACATCCCCTCCATCAAGATATTAGACAAAACGTGTTTTACATATTTTAGTAAGATCAATGATTTGTTTTCAGTTTGAGGGCAAAATAACCATATAGATGGAAAAAGCTATATTTAAATTTATGATACCGTGTCATAATGACAGTAAGCATATTAGCAAACTTTCTATAGTTTTGGATCCATTTTGGTTTTCTTTTGTCAAGATTTTTTTACAAGTTCCTTGCCATCACTTGACTCTTAATTACTTCTAACTCTAGAATATGAAGAGACCATGTGTTTAGAAGAGTCATTAGCTGTACCAGATCTTTAGATCGGAACAAGAAGAACAGAAAACTGTTCGTGTTGTTCTTCTTGTAAGAACTTTGGTAAATTAATATTTCTTCGAAATTCACTGCTTTGCTTTAAAGGGATTATATCAGGATTTTTCAAAATTTTGAATTTGACCAAAAACATTTTTTTTTCTAATATATCATGCCTAAATATACTCATTGACCCCAAATTGCCAAAATGATATCTATTTAAACATGTCAAAATAATATATAATACAAAGGGATTTCCTAACTTGGGCTACGCACCTAGGTTAGACTAAAATAGATTTCCTGCTTAACCTATTTTGCGATGTTTTAATGGGTCATGGGATTACATTTTGATTTCAATTTCATCCTTCATACATGTTTACATGTTGTAAAGTTAGTTTCATCTTTGAAAATTGTCATTTTCTCATTGCTGAATGAAGTGAGAAGGTAATCAGTTACTTGCAGAGATAGGTTTGCTCCAGTACTGGTTAACTGACATTTTATATCCGATTTAACCAGTTTAAGAACTTGCATAAGATATTATTGTTATAGAACTACTATGTAAATTTGGTGAGGATCCAATGAAAAATGTAATTAAGTGTAAACAACAAAAATTTCTGATGGACCATAACACATGGCTAAATCACGCTAAAAAAATTGCAAAATTTGACCTAGTGTGAGCTCTCTGCTACCAGATATTTTTGTCTCGTACTCATTTAATGTACAAGGTACATGTAGTTATATCACCACAATATCTCACACAAGTTTTTTTAATAGCCAAATAACGTAATGAACAAGACACTGGAGTATTGCAAGAAAAACATAAGTCCCCTACCGGTTTCCCAATTTGTTGCCAAAGCGACCACAATTTTTGTTTGGCTGAAGAAGTAATAAAATGATTAGTGTGATCCCCTTATTGCCCTCTATCTATATGCTAAGTTTCACAAGCGTGGATACTTTTTGTATTACAACAGGATCCAGGTTGTATCTGTAATTTTATCTATTTTATTGCCATAGCAATCACAATTTTTGTCACAGCTAAAAAAATAAAATGACCTGCATTATCTCCTAATTGTTCTCTATCCACATGCAATGTTTCATAAACCTAGCTTGGATACTAATTTAGTAATCTATTCAAATGGCCATCTTGATGGATGCTGGACTGAAATATTGCTGAAAGCAATGCTAGAATACATACCAACAGATTAAGAAAGAAAGAAACCCTCTACAACTGTATACTAATGCGCACAACAAACCTAGAATTTTCATACCAGTAGAACTGCAGAATTTCTGTCCAATATTTGTACTAGGTACTCAATTAGTTACCCCTTACCACATGCATATGCTGGAGTGGTCTAAGAATGAGAAATGTATCAATGAGAATAGTCGCTACTAGAGAGCATATGGCAAAATAAAATTAAAACTCCCAACACAAACCATTCATATTGTACATTTAATTTTCTTTAATTTACATATAACACAGTTTCATTCAATATACAGTAATGTGTATGTTCATGACTCAATCCATCAGGATTCAATCCATGAATAACTTTGCATGTTTTATTTTAATATTGTCACCAAAAGATTATAATGAATCAAACATCCACTTTTACACCATGTCATATCCTTGTTTTAATATCGGTCTTTAACAAAATTATTTCCATCTCATTTGTGCAAAGTTTGGAATTTATTGAATGATTGGTACAATTAAATTTTTCAATTGACATGTTCATTCATATCATGACATCAAAACGTGTCCATGTTTCGATACTGGTTTTCACAAATATTTATTTCACAGTTCAGAAATGATCATCGATGTTATAGCCTTCACCAGCTTCATTGTCCTCTCCACCTCCAAATGCAGCTGTTAAAGCATCAGACAGTTCCCCGGCCACTTTATCTGGAAAAATATATATTGACATCAGCATTATATTTTAAGATTATTATTTTTTAAGAGTTTATCAGTAATGCCATATTAAACACTTGAAAGATTGTACATGGTATATCCAGTTTATTGATGGAGGAATGAATCTGAGTAGAATCACCATCCTTCCACATGTAACTCGCAAACTTTCTCTCATAAAGTTTCTTTTACCAAGCTAAGTTTACAGTGACAGATAAGTGGTTGTTAAATGACATCGCTGTACACCATTAGGCCACGGAGAACCATCATTTATAGGACATAGCATGCAGAATTGTAAATTATCACCATCTACAAGTATATCATTTAGCATGCAGATTCATTTATTGTTACCACTATGTCACTAAGTCCATCTACAATATTCATCAGTTGTTACCACTAAGCACAACTAGAGGACATTGCGCAGATTTATAAATATATCAATTTTTTTTAACATTATATTCAATTATGCAAAACATCTAATAGTGGAGCCATATGGTGCAGTATATTAAAAGAATTTTGCCATTTTGCACCATACTTTGCACAAACATAGTAGACAAGATTTGTTGTTGTTTGGTATTCAGTGTTGCTTTTAGCAATATTTCGGTCATAGCGCGATGGTAGACAGTATCCAGAGTGCTGCCACATCTAGACACATTATACTGACACCGACCAACCAGACCTATAATTATCTTTTAGTTTAGTTTATACTTATTTATTTTAGCTTGATTGCGATGAAAGCTCATAGCTAATATGAACCGTTCTCGAGTCCGCTTCCTGGGTAGAACCAATACTTAGTGTTGTTTTATGAGAGGCATCGGGTCGACTGGGGGATCGAACCCGCAACCTCTGGCGTGAGCGGCCAACACTCTATCAATTAGACTACCACCTGCTTAATTATCTTTTAAATGCCATTTGGTATGACCTGGTCAGGGTTTGAACCCACAACCTTCTGTGTGCTAGGCAGACCCTGCGATAGCAACAGAAAGAATGATTGATTGATTGATTGATTGAATATTTAGCGTCATTTTGATGCCATCGAGGGCTAACAGACGATCAGTTAACCTAACCACTGTTTTCTGGGATAAACCAGTACAGGAGCACACCCTATCTCCGCAAGTAACTGATAACTTTCCAACTTGAATCAGTGGTGAGAGACGAATGATAATGAGACACAATGTTGTTTATCAATAATCACGGAGACTGTTGCCGGGCGGGGGATTCAAACTCACGACCCCTGGACTGATAGTCAGACGCGTAACCAACTGAGACAGATAGAATGAAACTGAATAGTCATCATTACTGAGATAATAGCTGACAAACTTTCTCACATTAAATTTTTGGACTGAGCTGGACCTGAACCTTTTTACCTCAGCAGCGAGGCATTTTGAGATGACACAACAGGGTCATCTAACATTGGAGTCTAATTCAGACTAGGACTCAGAATATCCAAAATGTTAAATCCAATTAAAATCCATTAAACAAACACATAACTAAATTCAATAGACAGGAAAATTAACTTTTAATGACTATTTATTAGAAAAGGATTATAAACAGATTTTGTTTACACGCTTTGCAAAAGTTTCTTTTTTCTTTTTTTAAATGGGGTTTAACGCCATTTTCAACACATTTCAGGTATATGTGGCATATTTAGTTTTATTGGTAGAGGAAGACTTCAGAATGAATCTGAGTAGAACCAACATCTTCCGCAAATATCTGGCAAACTTTCTCACATAAAGTTTTAGGAGCAAGCAGGATCTAACCTACAACTTTAGCAGTGAGAGGTACATGTAAGTGATCTTGAGGCAGCACCTTAGACCTTTCAGTCACAGAGGACCCTTGCAAAAGTATCAGACTAGTCTAAATCCAATTGTCAAACTCAGGTTTGATGAAGTTTTAGAGCACATGACTACTTCTGTAAGATATTATGAGTTAATACTAAAATGAATTATAACTCACCATTCCTCTTTCTTTGCTTCTTCATTTTTTTAAAGTCCTTTTTGCGAGCCTTGTTCATTTGGGGCAGTCCAGGATTGAGTTTTGCTGAGACAGACTGTATTGCAGTCTTATCATTTCTACTGGAACTTTTCTCTGTTGATGTTCGAGATCGATTAGAACTGCTTGGTAGCGACACCGTCATTTTGTCTACCTATTAAAATAATTTTATTTTGTGCTTAATATCCTGAAGTTTTAAAAAGAATCACATATCTGAAAACAATTATTTTATCTATAAAAATAATGTATTTTTTCCCATTTTTTAAATGAAGTTTAAAGCCATTTTCATTACATTACAATACGGCAAGCAATTTTATGTATGGAGGAAAGTCTCAGACAGACTAATAAACATGAATTTGAGCATGTAACTGGTGAACTTTCTAGTATTATTCTTTTTGTACCCAGTTGGGCTGGAGAACCAAGTATCTCAGTATTGTAAGTATGGCAACTGACCTGACAATAATCTAATTAGCGAGTGATACTGGTTGTTAAACTGTCATTTTCCTTAGAAAACTATTAACCGTTTCTAAGTATTAACTTGACTTATCAAGCGTAGTGGTTGTGTAGTGGATACTGTTGGCTGCTCAACCCAAATAGTGCAGGTTCTATCCCAAGCTTGACCCAATGCCTATCAAAAAGCAACTCTCAGTACTAGCTTAATCCAGGAAGCAGACTCGAGAGTGGTTCAAATAAGATTTAATATTTTTTCGCAACTGAGCTAAAATAAATTTGGATAAACTTATCCGCCTACCTCCATTACATCACCTTCCTCCATATCCTCTCCACTTTCTTCATCAGAACCTTCTTCTTCTTCTTCTTCAGACATACTCGCATCTTCCTCATCATCGTTAGTTTCCATAGTGACTTTGTCAATCTCATCTGCCTTCATTATAACCTTTGCAGGTCCCAGCGACTCCACTAGCATGTGTTTTGTACTCTTCTTTTGTAAACCTGATTAAACACATGTAAACATAAATGGACTACCATACTCTCAATTTACAACTATCTAGCACTTAGTATACAAGTTATCATATTTTGTGCTCTCTGTTGAATTAATGACTTCTCAGCAAACTATTTTTAATAATTTTACTTCAAAATTAGTGAAATTAACAATGGTATTTATCTATGAAATACAAATTGTTGGCTTCTGTGAAAGAACGAAACTATTTCAATCATAAACACTGAAGTTCGCATGATCACTTGTAGCTGGGCCATTCTTGATCATACCAATGTTCACCTGATGAAATGAAAAATGATAGTTCACTAAAAACAAACAATTTATCTCCATTTACTCGCATTTCTGGAATTAGGAACTTTGCATAGGTAAACATTACATTGATCATCATCCCCAAGTTTGAATAAAATAACTATAAAAAGCAAGATGAATTAGCCCTGACATGGTTTTATAGTAAATATGGAAAAGTGCCCTAGCTGCAGAAAAAATAATCTGATCAGAATGCTGTGAGAATAAGTACATGTCCACTTCTTTTTGATGATTATCTCAAGGTTTCAACTGAATTGCATATAATTGTAGGAAATAAGGTAAATTCAAACCAATAGTAACAATTCCTACCTCTCTCGGTTTTTCTTGTGAATGGGTACAATTACTTACTATCAATAACTTTCTGTTGGTCACCAAGGAGGCCGTCCAGGTCAAACTCCTGTCCCATCTGCGTGACAAATTCTGCTCCAACATGGGCTGACAGGGATGTCTGCTCTGGGGGATGGGTGTAATACGTTATCTTACCACTGAAATACAAAATGCCTTAATCTTCAAACATATATGTTTATTGTTGGTTTTCTACAATGTAGTTGACACACAAATCACTTTTGTTTTAACAGGACAGTAACATAGTGAATAAGATGCTTGATGCTCAGGTCAGAGATCATGGTTTGATTACACGCTCGACTCCCGAGAGCAAATCACAAAGCTCAACATTTACTTCCCTAAACTAAATTTAGTATAAAGCAGCTACATGTAGAATTCTTTCTTTTTTTCTATTTTTTTTATATTTATGAAAAAAGAAATGCATGAAATTCCAGCATAAATATGTCATGTATGCTTTTATATAAAGTACTTTAATTAAAACAAAAAAATGCATATGTCATAAAACATGCAGGTTTCATATTGTGCTTCACAAAAAGCGAAATATCCTCCATTTTTTTCAAATTGCACCATTTAAATACAAAACTGCTAAAACAACACTGATTGCACAATGCATAGCTCACATCTCAATGAAGAAAAATAAAAATAAAATTAAATTTTTGAACAACACAACTAAAATAATGCCCACCTGTTCCAATCTTGTAAGACAGTTTTGGCGGCTCTATTAACATCAGGTATGCCTCCCTTTTTTAACCTTCCGAGTCGTCTGGCCAGCAATGAGAGGAATTCATGTACATCATTATAGTCAGTCAAACAATAGTGTAACATCATCTACAAATCATACGGACAAACATGTACAAAAGATTCATTTATGACGTGATTTCTTTAGAAGCAGTATATTTATAACCATAACCTAACTACCTTCACTGAACTGTTGTTCACAGAATGGTCCTGTTTAGCTTCAGACGTTCTGCGACAAAAACAGTAATACCGCTGTATTACAATAGGTAAATAAGTCAGAAATAACATAAACATAAAACAGAATCTGTTGCATGTTCCCACTGTGGCTGTTCAATCCAAGTTATAGATGTAAAATCACAAAGAAGCCGAGATATTTGTTGTAACATTAGCTGACTTAAACCTATGGGTACAATACATTTGCCTGCACAAGGTGCTATACAATAGATAAATTGGACATGTTGATATTGACTAGTGCCGTGCTCAATTCAATTAAATGTTTCCTTACATTAGCCAACATATTTTCCTAAACACTAGCTCAACCTCAATTTATCACACAGTAAGTGATGGTTTTAGCGAACGGAACAAGGCAGTCAAGTGTATTAATGATATATAAGGAATTTATTTCAATTGTTCACTGAGATTTATGGCACCTGATTTATAACACCTGTACAATTCACATCAGGTCATCTCAATAAATAATTGTGTGCAGTTTCCTGCCAAGCACATCAGCAATTACCGAGACAGTGACTTAAACACAATTGTTAACAAAATGAAGATGGCATTTCCCATAGTTTGGCCGACAAGCTTCGCAATCCAGTATGATTAAAAATTAAATATTTATTTAAGTAAGAAAAACTTAGGTCTGCTGTGAAAGTAACATACTTGTTGTTTATTACATCTTCTTAAAATTGCCTCTACTGGTTCAGAAGCGTCCTGTAGTGTTTCCAGCTGTAAGAGAACAAATAATCACTACATGCTTCTTCTCTCATGTATCTTTATAGAGATGTGGTTACCAAGGCAACACCGTCATACATAGTTTGTATTGCAGAGCATTTTAATGATACATTTTCCCATATAATGGTTTTTTAGTTACAAATTATAAATGATATCAATGAATGAGTCTGAGTTGGGGTTTTAACACATTAATGTTATACGACTCCAACAGGATGGATTCCTACCTTACATGTACATGTTATCTAAAAACAAAATCTTTTATATTTAATAAAAACTATTGTTTTTAAAGATGGTTGTTACAAACTTAAAGACAGCATGTTAGATTTTGTTAAAATTTACAAATGGCAAAATATTTTGTTTTCTGATATAGTATGCTGAGATATATTCACGGACCCTTATTTCCATAAGAATATCAAATTTAACAATAAATCTATTAATATACTGAAAATAGATTTCATAACTTGGCCTACATGCCCAGGTTAGACCAATGATGGCTCTAAAGGCTATAATTTGATTTTGATTGTATCAGTCATTTTTTTTTTTCTGGTACACTTCTTGATGTCTTAACTTCAGTCTCTGTCAACAAACCTTGACACAATTCCTAAGTATTGTCGAGGTATCTGACGTTCCTGTTGCCATGACAACACCAGGGCTGTCAAGCAAACGGATATGTTTGTCTAGCTGCACCTCCTGCATCTGTCTGTAATATAAAACATTCCATGTATATGTATGCATTGCAGAGTAATATTTTATTAAGTATATTATTATTAAAGTTCATTACACCTCCAAGCATTAAATAGTGAACAAATGACAAGTAACTGCTACACCTTTCACCTTGATGTTGAGAATTGTTTATTGTAAAATTATAGATTACATACACCACTAGAACAGGCCAAATCCGTTTCTAGGAATGATCTGGACATAGATGAGTAATGGTCATGAAACAGAATCACAGAATGGTTGGAATTGTGCCAATTGTATATTTTTTCATTGATGGCAACTGATATACTGCAGTTATGTACACGGAAGGTAAGAATCAGTAAATACTCACTTTGTTATACCAGGTGTGGCACCTACATTACATGTCTTTGATCTCTTCAAACTGTTGATAATACTACTTTTACCGGTATTTGGGAAACCTGCAAAACATACAACAGTTAATATCACAATGATGGTCAGTAAAAGTGACATGCGACAATCTTAATAAAATTATACTCAATACTATTTTGAGAACAAGAGTTGTCAGAAGACAACAAAGAGCTCGCCCCTGGGTGTCTAAGTCCAAAAAGGGCCATAACTGTGTCAAAATGCAATCCAGAGTTATGGTTCTTGTCTGTGTGTGTGTTCCATTGATGATGGTGAACACACAAGCAAAGTTTCATTTACATCCAATGAGTGGTTGCATAGGTATCTTGAACTTAAACGCAAAAGTTTAACCTTGGTGTCTACAGACGCTGCCACTAGGGTCATGGCAATAGCTCTCCTTGGACTCGTCCTGGGGAGTTAAAAAGTACCATGGCATGATGTTAACATGAAAAACAACAATAGATAATGAAGTCACTAAATTTTGTGAGTATATGGTCTAGTGATGAACCTTCATAACAAAACAACCTGTGACGGCCCTCACTATGGCCATGCATGGTGTCTTTTTTTTTACCAATTTATTTTTAATAGCTTGACTACAGAGTTATCACAAGAGAATACAGAGATTGAACATGCATAGTGCACTAGAGCACTTACACACACTAGAGCACTTATCATATAATCATGTGGTTTAGCATTCCCTAATCAACATGCTCATCCTTATTGGTGTTTAATTTAGGGAGAGCTAGAGCAGTGTCTACAGTCTACAACAATGACAACATTGAAGGGACATTCCCAAACTACAGCTACTACACTCACCTACAACTCCAACACGTATCGCAGTTTTAATGTCCTTATTCCGGCAGTAATTACCCAACAGTTTCATGAGGACGTCTGCACCTAGACAGTTACTTGTCTTTAAAAGGTCTTCATTTGCCTTTGCTATGGCTATTTTCTTACGACACTGAAATACATGTAATATTATATTAATGTTATTGCTGACACAACCATCATTAGCAATCCAGAATATATACCAAAAGTATATTGTTCTCTTTAAAGAATATTTATTTCTATTCCAGTTTACATAACCAGAATGTGAAATAAGCAATATTTTTTAATAGGGCTTTATGCCACTTGGCACTTAACAACCATAATACAGATTATATATGGGTTCAATTTTATTGATCAAGGCAGATCTTCTGTCATTTGCAAGTAACTGGCAAATTTTTCACATAAAAAATTAGACTAAGCTTGTTTGAACCGATGACGTTAGCAGTGAGAGACAAGTGATCTTAAGACAGTGCCTTAGAATACTGGATCAAGGAGAACCAGCTATCTTATTTTTTGTAAAGACTGTAAATTTTTTATGGCTTTTGAAGAATCCACTCAGAGTTCTCAAGCAATCTTTATTGGCACCAGTTTGTATTTCATGACTTTTTCAGAAAAATACCTTATCGATGGCAACAATGCATTCATTACTATTTAAAACACCACTCACCAATTAAAAAACATGCAAATGTACCTTGAAATTAGGTTAACAGTGGCATTCATATGATGGACGGAATAGCTTAACCGCCCAACATTTTATGTATTTTCTCTTTTTGAACTTGAATAATTAAAAACATTTAGGATAACAATGACCAATACATGATTATCAATACACTTATCTGCTTGTGTTGTATATGAATTTTAATAACGCTACTCAACATTTTGATAAAGATATTGATATACAAAAGTGGCAGTTAGCCTATTCCATTCAGTATATATATTAGCTGATGAATGTTGTTGTATGGTGTTTAGCATCGCTTTCAACAATTGTTAGTCATATCGCGACTGGTGTCTACTTGAGGACAGTATTCTGAGCGCTGTCACACTGGATGTATCATACCGCAGACACATGGTATAATACCCCAGCCAGTCACATTATACATGACACCAGGCCGACCAGACCTAGAACTCTCCTCTAAATGCTGAGCATTCGCGAGGAAGCTTCTTAATACCATTTTTAAAGTCTTTGGTATGACCCGGCCGGGGATCGAACCCACAACCTTCCGCATGCGAAGGCGAACGCTCTACCACTAAACCTCGCCACGGTCTACTGACGAATGTGTGTAATGGATTAGAAATACAAATATTTACCAAATTTTCATTCTGTGTCTGTGTAGAAGCTTTAAATGCTACAACAGGAAATTCATTCTTCAAGTGCTTCAGCCACGCCTCAACATTTTCTCTTGGTACCAGGTCTACAAGCGTGAAAGTCAATAGGTCATACCGGGTACATATAATTGTCTTCAACATTTACTTTATATTACTTTATTTTAGCTTGATTGCGAAAAAAACTCAGCTGTTTGTTACCACGGTATAAATGTACCCTGGGTATTCATCACATCAAATCTCATATTGTCAGAGTTCAATAAAAGGTACAAAACTTGAAAATCAACATTGTATTGATGTTCTTGTAATTTATTCATATTGCAATGTATTTGAATATATATTTCAATATATAAATAATATTACTTGGATTGAATTGAGGTGTGAGTTTCTACTTTTTCTAACCATTTTTATAAATGGTTACAAGACAATGACTAAGTAAATATGATGGACCCACAAAAAAGCCATAACACATTACAGTACAGAACATCTCATTCAGTCAGTAACAGGTGATATAAAAGGTGTAAATAACCAACTTTAATTTTTTCAAGGTAAATTTTCTCAATAACACAGTTTTGGCTTTATCATGTTTTCATTCTGTGGTACCCAGGATCTGCATAATTTTTTTTTAAATTTATACAAAGGTATTCAACTATTCATGTACATAGCAGCCAGATCCGTTTGTGGATCTCAAATATATTTCCACTAATCTGAATGGAAACCACCGTCCTTGCACATTTTCTTACAACAGGAGATTTGAGCAGCTGGGCCAAACACATGTCCTCAGCACTAAGAGATTCGTGACTTTGAAGTGGTGCCATCAACCACTCAGTCAAAATAGACTGACACAAAACTAGTATAACTGCAACAAGGCATTGCATTGATATCTTACCTATTTTATTAAGAACTAATACGAGACGTTTGCTTGTGCCGCTGCTCAAGATAGCTTCCTCCATTTCTTGACATCGTGATCCAAGTGGATCTCTGGCATCCAAAACCTCTAACACAACATCTGCAGCGTCTACCACCTGGAAGGATAGTAATACCATACATGACCAAGGCAGTGTTTATTATATAGTATTTATTTTTTCACATGGAGTAACATCTTAACACTTTTTAAAAAATTTGATATGATTTAATGTCATTTTCAACTCATTTTAGATTATATACGGCATTCAATTCTAGTGTTGGAGGAAGTCAGCTAGGAGGATTCTTAATAAACAATCGTCCATCCGTAACTAGCAAACTTTCTCACATTAGAACCGACGACCTCAGTGATAAAAGGTAAGTACCCAATAACCTTCATACATCGCCTTAGACCACTTCGACCAGAAGTCACTTAAAAATTTAAAAGAACAACAGTAACTATTTATATCTATGTCTACATACAGCAGAGCTCTTTACTACCTTCAATCAATCAGAAGCAGAAATATTGCTACAGTAAATAAATGTGTATTTAAACTGTTTTACTCATTACAAATGTATCTTTGATAAGTCTATAATTATGTCAGAAGCATTCCAACAATACCTGTTATAAATAAACTTCGTAAAATGGCCATTAAAGTATTTATGTTTTTACCATTTGTCTAAAGTATTACACAACAATTTCTACCTGCAACTCTTTATCTTTATATTACCCTGCTGTAAGGGTTACCATAGTGTTTTAAACATCGAAACCAATAGTTTCATTTAAGGGTCATTATACATGAGCAAAAATACAATACCTTTCTAAATTCCTTGTAGAATGTTTTCAGTGATGACTCTATGTTCTTGTTTGGTTTGTATACCTTTCCTACTGATGATGTCTGACTGCCCTGCTGTAAGACGATAGTAAAGAAAGTGCGGTAGTGTAATGGCTAGAAGTGTTGGCCGCTCACGCCAGAGGTTGCAGGGTTCGATCTCAAGATTGGCCCAATGCCTATCATAAAGCAACACTCAGTACTGGTTCTGCCCAGAAAGCAGACTCAAGAGCGGTTCATATAAGCTTTGAGCTTTCATCGCAATCAAGCTAAAATAAATTAGTATTAGCTACAACCTGAGTATTGTTTATGAAAGGCCATCATGTCAAGTCTGAGGTTCAGCACATGACCTCTTGTATGTTGTAAATTCCTTGCTAATCGCCTAATCATTAGACAGTCACCTGTCACATGGAGCTCTATATTCTATTTCTGTATTATATATTTACTCTTGACTGACTACCTACACTCTATACATATATTTGTATGACAAGATTCTATTATAGTCAAATGGTCCTGCAAGACAAGTGGAATTTAAAACCAAATTCCCTGTGACTCATTCAAACAGCTGGAGGGCACCACACTTGCCATGTTTCAATATTAGCAGTAGCAGTAGTGTGCAAGAGGAAATATTTGTTGTTTTATTGCAGGGCTTCTCAATATATTGAATTATGGGCCAAAAGCTTGACCCCACCCACTTTAAGATATTATGGTTTATCCTCTCTTTTAAGACTTGAGACTCACTTCCAAAGATATAGAATAGACAAGACTTTGTTCTGATAAATATACAAAAGCTTGCACAATTTTTTAGTGATATTTACATTTTATATGTCAGACTGGAAAAGTTTAACACTTTAGTATGTTATTAGAAGTACAATAAATAATAATTACATAGTATGATAATACCATGAACTTCAATTATACCCTTACATATTTTAATATTTTATTAGCAATAACGAAAGAAGTTTTGATATCAAAACAAATAATGCACAACCTGAGAATCTTATTTATTTACGTATGTGAAAAATAAGTCAATTTGTTTACCTTTCTGTCAAATTCAGCATGTTCTTTTTTGTGCATCTTTTACCATTCCATCCAAGCCACGTTTCTTTTCAAGTAACTTTTGACGGTCCTTTTTCCTCTTTTCTTTTTGCTTTACCCTTTCTTCTTCAAGCTATAATGTGAAATAAAAAATCAATGGACAGATTTATTTTTGTTTCTTACTCATCAAATACATTAAAGATTTGTAAACAAGAGTACCATGGATTTCAAAACAAGGTATCAAGTTTCCTTGTCAAAGCATGAGAGATGTACCAGTATAAAATTCAATACAAATAAACACCTAGACTTTTTTTTCTTTTCACTGCTAACTTGACAAGACGAATACATCACTATTCATATAAATAAAGACCTGTGAACAATTTTATTCCTAATGTTTCTAGTATATATGTCACAGTGTGTTCTTAAGTCAGAAGTCTAGCACGTTCTGTCAGTTGAACTTTCACCCTATCAGTCAAAGGTCCCAGATTCAATTCTCACTCTGACTGTTCTCCCGACAGATGACAAGTGTTTTTTTCGGCCATTTTCAACACTGGTTGACATATGTACATGAAACAGGCCAAAAAGATATATGATGCTGATCAGCTCCAAAACGCCAACCTGCCTGTTTTCATAAGCCTATAATGCTTGTTCTCAACAACTGCCTATGTTAGTGACCATGCTCCTATTCCATCCACATTTTTCTTAGATACATAAATTTTAACTTAATTTTGACTGGTTACTTTAATATTTTTTAATCATTGTCATTGAAACCAAATGTACCAGTAGTTTTCTTGAACTTGTCTCAAATCATGATTATTTGGATGCTTTTCTTTCATTTCAGTTTAATCTGTAAATGAAATAATAGTTCATCCCCCAAACATAGCAGATATACTGTCAGATTGCTCTGAAGTGAAGAAGATAGGGTGGGTGATACAAACTTCGAAACTAAATCCACAATAAATTAATAATCATAAAATGTACCTGTCTTTTCCTGTCTTCTGCTTCTTTCAAAATGACTTCTTTAAATGGTAGACTGTTTGGTATACCAGGATCCTTACGTTTCTCTAAAACATTAATTTGAATTTAAATGAGACTGAATTGTGTTTTAGATGTAACAACATATATACTGGGCGATATATCATAAATTAAATCAATCACATTTACTGGTATATAATACAAGTACATAATTGTTACATAATTGTTACATATGGTAATTCTTACAAAGACAAATACAAAATTGCACAAGTACTGGTACAAATAATCTGAAATCTTATGTACAGTAAGAAACTACTACACAATTAATATTAAATGAGCTATTTTTTTCCCAACAAATCTGATATTTCATCAAACATTTTGTGAGGTTATGCATATATCATTGAATACATTGTGATGGTTTAACAGTATTTGCAACATATTACAGGCTATATGTGGCATCCAATTTCAGTGAAAGACCTCCAGACTAAATCTGAGTAGAACCATTGTGTTATAAGTAACTTTCTAATGCATGTTTTTGAAATGAGATGATCTCAAACCCATTACTTGAGTTAAATTATCTTGAGGCAATGCTCATCCATGGAGGACCTCAAGAAAGGATTTTAAACAATTGGGCCACATTGGCCCAAATGCCTCACTCGGGACACAGTTACCATGCCAAATAAAGCAATTTTGAAAATTCAAGGGACACATCTCAGACATTAATTATCAACTTAGATCTTCTCAAAATGTTATAATTATGTGATTTTATGGTATTAGGAAGCTACTGTTTAAGTTTGGTGAAGATCCAGTCAAAAATGCAGGAGAAAGACTTAACAGAACAAAAGGTAATTTTTAACAGAAAATTCAAGGGCAATGAATTATCCAATTTGGCCAGTTCAAGAACTTGTCTGAAATATTATGGTTATAAATGTAATTTGTGAGTTTGATGCAGAAAGCTGACTGAACTGCACACAATTTCAAATAACAAAAGTTTTGATGATTCAAGTGCCATAATCATTTATATAACTACTGTGTAAGTTTGGTAAAAATCGTATGAAAATTGCGAGTGCTGGAGTTCACAAAACGTAAAATAATGCTATAACTCCCGACATTTATCATCCTATATGGCTAGTCCAAGATTCTCTTCCATATATATCTAGAGTGCAAGTTTGGCAAAGATCAGACAAAAACGGTTTTATATATGTATTAAGTTGGCTAAATCTGCAATGTAAAAAGTGCACTCACTTGTTGCATTTGTTGGATTTTTCTTCGCTGCTTTTTTCTGTTTTCTGTTATGCTCTCTAACCTACAATGGAAAAATGACATCTAATATTAATAAATCACAAGAATGTTGCAATTTTCTTTATATTCTAAGTATATAAAATATTGTTAACTGCCGTCCCTCACCTGTACCCAATACTGAACCTCTATACCCGGTCCAGTTAGCTTAGTCAGGCTGTCAATCCAAGAGTTTTGAGTTCATTGCGTGGCCAGAGTCTTCATGATGATTGATAAAGACATGCCTCTCATTGTCTTTCCTTTTTTATCACTGATTCAAGTGTGAAAGTTATCAGTTACTTGTGGAGATGGATGTGTGTGCAAGTACTGTTTTAACCTTCCAGGATCCCAGGAAACAGTGGTTAGGTTGACCGCTCGTCTGTTTCATAACTCTTGAATCAGCTTCCTGGGTAGAGCTGATGCTGGCAGTTCTTTCTGCTTGGCCACTGTGTCCAGTCTGGGAGTAAACAAGCAACTAGTATAAGCAGCCAGCGCTTCACCCCACTTAATATGATAGAAAACTTATAAGTTTAACAATACCTTCTTTTCAATCTTCGCTCTCAGACGAGTTGTCTGTCTCTTGCTCTTTTTATCTAAAATAAAAAAGGATGCATGCATTTCAGAATTTGTAACAGGTGTAATCAGGGCATTTTGTCGGGATTTTAACAGGACCACAAAGCATTATGATAATAAAAAGATTTTTAATTAAGGAGAGAACTCATTTGAGAACAAAATCTTCCAAGTGGCCCTCAATTAAACATTAAAATAACAAGACATTAGCACAGTTTCATAACTGACATATTTCATCTTTATTTTTTAAAGTAATATTGCCACAGCTTATATTTTTTAAATTTTATTATTTTCAAATTAAAAAAAAAATTGTCATGGCACAACAGGCAATTAATGAATTTGAAACTTGCAATAGCTGAAGATCTTGGGCAATTATAATTATTGCACACTGAATTGGAAGGAAGTAAAACATGGCATTGATTAAACAGACAATTCGTGTGCTAACTGACTGTTTACTGGAACATGGGTGTCAGTCTTACTGTCACACATTTTAAACGATCTATGTGAACTTTAAGACTAATTTAAATTTGTACACAACCAAGATAAAAATTTATCAAAATTTAAATATATATCTTATTTATTTATCTATTTTAGCAGGAATTCAAAGAAAGCTCAGATGAACCGCTCTCCAGTACATTTCCTGAGTAAGACCAGTACCAAGTTAGGAATCAAACATGCAACCTCTGTTGTGAATGGTCAATACTCTATCCACAACATTACCACTCTGTTTTCTCGAACAACAAATTCTATGATCACCGTTCGCAAAATTACTATTTCTTGTTTTAGCAATATGCTATCTAGAATATAGTTAGTTGCTTGAAACACAGGAGCTTGGGGAGTGGAAAAATAACATTTAATGGGGTTGGGCAGGTCCCCTAGCGTAATGGGGGTGGACAGGTCCCCTAGTGTATATAATATAGAGATAGGAATACCAAGGGAAGTAACTCTGTCTGTCTTAATTGTAATGGCGCAGTTGTCGGTTCCAAAATAGTGGGTCTGGATTACGGTATTTTTCGGTAAAAATACGGTCTTAATGAAAAGAAAAGGCTGGTGGACCAGTCTACAGAATGTTTAATGGACACGACCACAATTTTTTAGGGGTGAACGGTATTTATAAATGGAAAAAAACACGAGATCTTTATTTCAGAAGCGAAAATTTTTGCATTATGATGGAGTTTTTAGTGAAAAACGGTCATTTTACGGCTGAACAATGGTTTATCTAGGTAACATTTACACTCATGTATATTGAATTCATGTCGTAAACTGACTTTTCCCACCCCTAGTAAATATTTGTGAAATCCCGCCGGTGATGACATAAATTTCTGCCTGGTAAAAATCTTCAGAGAATGTGCGATACGTTTTGTATATGATTTTTATGCATTTGGCTGTTTTTTGCCAGTGCATTTGCATTTAATAGCTGTAATTGTAAAGAATTGTATCTCATGTGTTATATATGTGGAAAACAATAAGTTATCTTTGATTTCTTGTGTTGAAAGACGATTGCACAAAAAATTCCGGTGATCAAATACTTTGACCAAGGAAAAATGGTCCCATTCACTATACCAGGAAATACAGCTATTTCACCTATTTCTGAGTATATACCCACCTTCAAATGGTTAACAGTTTATCTCTTATATTAAGACATGTGTTTTTAAGCTATCAATATGGATTTTTCTCCTAATTATGGGTCTCGTATGAGATTTTTACATAAATTATTAAACACTTTCAAATGGAAATTATTGAAAATGTCAAAGCTAATGTTTTTTTTTATTTTGACTATTTCTGTATTTTTTCTTTTTATTATTCTTACAGACTTTCATCCTCCCATTGTAGAATCTTGGTGTATTCGTGTAGTACCAGTTGGTTCAGTTATTGCAGGGTAACAGTCTTAAAATGTAAGTATTATGTAATATAGTTTTGTTTATGCAGGGGTCTAGTGTTGTTTTTCAGCACCATTTACACTGCATCAGTGATAGACAGTTTATTTATCAAGCCTGGTTTATCTGTACTATGTATTACCATTATCTCTACCAGGAAGATTCATTGTCTGAGCTTGGTTCAAACCCACAACCTCAAGAGGTAGGAGGCTACAGTGGATTCAAGCATAGTGTGTTATTTACCATTTTTCTATGGAAGAGGTCATGTTATGTGGCAAAAGATACTTTAATTTGCATTAATATAAAATGTAAAAAAAAAAGTTGTTTATCCAAATGTATGCAAATTCAGATATAAATTTGCCTTTAAATGAACTTAATTCTAATACACCCGAAGGGACATGTTATATTATTAACAGACTCAAACAAGCCAATTTCAGTAAACCTTGTATTTTTAAGAGACCATTTTATGTTAACTGTTCTTAATAAATTAAAGTATATATGTGTAAATAATGACATTCATCTTTTAAATTAAGAGTCTTTCACTGCTAAATTTGTATAATAGACTTGTGATTTTTGCAATGAGTCAGTACAATTGATAGATTATACTCATTTTTTTACAATTACATTTACTGACTAAATATTGAACTGTGCAGATCAAGATCAGACTTCACGGGCATGTCGGCTGGTCTTGATTTTCATTGGTCACAATGTTTCTATAAAACATAATGATTACTTTAAAACAGTTTTCTTAATTTTCTTCTATTTTTTTCAGTTGATTAAGATTTTTAACATCCCCAGAGAGTGGCTTTTGTCTGCGAATGTGAGGATTGATAGTGACTGAGATAAACATGTTTGTGGAAGTATATAATTCATGTCTTAGATTTATTAATGTCTTGGATTTATTAATTAGTGTCTAACAAAGAGATAGACAAAGAGATAGACTCATATCATTCAGATGTATAGGAAAAAAAACCTGTGTGACTTAACTGTTGCTATAGAAAATATTGTCAACTGCAGACTTTTTTTCAGTACTGTAGAACTCACGGTGTTATTGGTGTTACATGTTTTTTTTATTTTAATTTCTGAAAGAACATTATTAAATAGTTGTTTTCTTACATCTTTACAATGCTTATCAATATTTGTCACCGAAAATCAAGAAAGCTTAAGTTACAGGTGGAATATATTGAATATACAAGAGCTTAGCTACTTTTTCGAATTTAAGGCTTTTTTTGAAGTGGGGATAAGAACAGGGAAAAATGTTTTTCTACCTTATATATATATATATATTTGGAATAAAAAGGCTGTTATTGACACTATTTCACTCAACTTTATTGACTGAATAGCAAAAAAAAACATATAACAATACCATAATCTTAAGAGACCACTAGGGGACCATTTTTTTATAAAATTAGCAAAAAATTGTGTAAAATTGAGGTCTACACGTACGTTGCAAAAATGTGATAACGTCTTTGTTTACCATTGGAATTTGTTTGGATTTGATTTTTTGTGTTTCTAAATGACCCAGCTATGATCCTATGGTATTTTCATATTGATATATTGTAATTTTGAAAATTTTATTCCTATACCTATCCCCAAGCTCCTGTGACTTGAAACACAGGCGATCATTATATTAAAGTTAATGACGCAACTTTTATTAAAGAGTTTTTTTTTTATAAATGTAAATAAAAAATCTATTCAAGTAAAAACTGAAATGACAATCATTCCTTACTTAGCTTAACCATTTTACTGAAGATAAATCTTTCTACTGTTCCCACACGTGTTTTGTTTTTGCCGGAAATGGAGTAATTATTAACTGGTTTTCTGCAGGTAAGCACGCTTCATTGAAAATACAAAGTGAGCAGGGTACCAACGGATGAGAAACAAAACGGTGGCATAAATCTAACACGCCATAATTTCCCATAATTTTCAACGATAAAAAGTGATTTTTACAATAGATTAATACGTACAAACGCCGAAGGTGGAGGTTTAGCAAGAAATATCACAAATAAAATGGAAAGAACCCTAGAAAAACATCTTGATGACACGTAAGAAACGATATTATAAAAATAATTGTATAACATATGAATTACAGGACAAAGATGGATTTAGATCAATAGTTTGTATTCCAGAAATAATACGGAATAAATTCGAACTCGCGACGGGGGATGGTCCAAAAGTTTCGAGAAGTTTTGTGAAAAAGTTTAAATGGTAGTTCTACCAAGTACAAGTGGTTCTGCTCAGATTCCTTTTGAGATCTGTCACCACCAGCTGAACAAGGCCTGATTCGTTGTCAATCCAAGGCCAGGGATGTGAGTTCTAATCCGGCAACAGTCTCTGGGATGATTGATATTGACATTGCATCTTATTATTCCAGGATCCCAGGGATGAGTTGTTCTAAAGGTTCACTGATCGTATGCTATCCCTCGATGGTACAAAATGATGCTCAGTATTCAGATTTATTAATATGTATTCAAAGCATTAGTTTAGTTTAAACTTATTTATTTTACTTCCGATTGTGAAACAACTTAGGCAAGTCACGCTTGAAGTCTTCCTAGTTTAGAACCAGTATTAAGCATATGCGGAAAAGTGTCTTGCTCAAGGACACCACACAAAGCCGTGGTGGAGGATCGAACCCACAACCCTCCGATTAAAGCATTTAAAGGAGAACTGACACGGGTAATCAAATGCATGGCTGTTGTAGCTGAGCATTTTGATATAAAATATATACACATAATGTGGCATTTTAATGGTTTAATTGCATTATATAAATTCTTGAAATATACCTAATACCTAAGTGACATCTTTCAACCCCTCAGTAGTCCTTGGTGAACCCTTTTAAACCCTTTAGTGGCACCTTTGAACCCTTAGTGGCTCCTTAGTGCCCCATTTTAACCCCTTAGTGGCCCCTTTGCAGTACTTAGTGCCTTGTTGTCTCTAATAGGAGCAGTCCCACCAAACATGCTTAAAATAACCAGAAGAAACTTATGATGGGTTTCTATCTGTATCCAGGTGATTAATGCTGTGTCATAATTTCAATCACATAAAATGTGGGTTTTGTAGCTATCTGACAATCTTAATATGAAACCCCTTAGTGATCCCTTTGAATCCCAAAGTGCCACTTTTGAACCCCTAAGTTGCCCCTTAGTGGTCCTTTGCGGCTTTTAGTAGGACCTATATTAATTGTAACAGTAATGGTTTATTGCAATATCATATTTAGTGTTTTTCTTCACCGTTTTGGAAAGGTGACTCATACCCTTGGAATTGGGAATTTTTAGTGGCGCTTTAATTACCATTGGGAAAACTTTTGCATTAAATATATTTGTTCAACTTCATAAAAATGTGTACACTTGTTTCTCTGGCCATTTAATTAAAGAATCAATGTCATACTCAATTCAGAATGACAAAAAAAAAACTACTGATATTGCAGTATGGTTTTGAGAGTATTGTTGCATTCCTATTATCGTATTGTTCAAGCTAATGTGATTTTATGAATGAAATATTAATGTATACAGTATATACATAATCTTTACCTTTTTTACAGATTCCGTGTGCCAGGTGTTGCTGGAGTAATGTGTACAGATGAACATGGTCTCTGTCTTGGAGGTAGGGATATCTAATTGGTAACAAAATTAACCATTAATGAACATATTTCATTTAGGAATTGGGGCAATTTACTGGCACAACAAACAAGTTGCAGCTACCTGTGTCATCAGCGACTGAAGAGTTTAAAGTAGTGAAAACAAGACTGGTATTGCTGCTGCAGGAATTAAGAGACCAGATACTCTGCCAAGCCAGAGTTGAAGGAAATGTTCAGCCATCCAGGCAGCACGGAAAGCCGAGGTCAGATTGAGCCATATGGGAACAACATGCAAGGGAAGGCAGGGATTTGAACTGATAACCCTCAGTCAGTGGAAAAGCGCAGATCCCCAACAAAGAAGAGGCATGCTTCAAGCAGAGATTAGAATTGATGAAGAAGATGCTGGGAAAGCCAAGGCATTACAATTTGAGATTCATGGAGTATTGACCAGATGGACTGTACCAGACAAGAAACTTTCCTCGAGCGACATTTGGAACCATTCCAGCTGCGGTATCTTCTTCGTTCAGTGTATGATCTTCGTTAATCTCCAGCAAATTTCTTTAAATGCATTCTAGCAAAAACAAAAGAGTGATTGCCGTTAATGTGTATGAAGAATACCCTGGAGCACATCTTTCCCTGTAGCTCTGACACAAGGGCAATACAGATGGAGACACGACACCCAGTTCTGGGAATAACCTCGAATGGGAAAGTTCATCCCATTTGTCAAAAAATAGGGAGAGGACACAGCCAGACAAAAAGACAGTCAGCATACTTGTACTACTACAGCCCTAGGATCGGGATATGAAGGCAGACCTGGATAGAAAACTTGTGTTCCCAGCTGTATTCCCTGCATATTAAGAATTTTTTATATATATCACGGCAAAGTCAGTTAAGGCCCTCATTCCATACTTGCCCAAAAAAATCACTGTGAGAGTGCATTTTATGGTTTATAAACCCAGGATATAATCTCACCAGGAATTGAATTTGGGTCTTCATGGTTTTGGAGCAAGCATACCACCGCTTTCTAACTTTTTCATGTGTATCATTTTAAATATTGAACAGTTACAAATTAGTCCTTTCAATCCTGCTGTACTGGTATATTGATGAGCTTGTTAAAATATGTGTGTAAGTTTTTGAAATATTGTTTGAACAATTTATTTATATTTCAGCAAAAGGTGTTGCCACAAGAGAGTCTGCAGGTCATATATCCAACATTGCGGAGAGTGCGTCAAGACTGAACCCAAACATGCCCAACCCGGTCATAACTATAGAGGGGGAAGGAGGGTGAGAAACAATTCTTTACATTTGTAACAGATATCGTAATCTGTCTACAATAAGTCTTATAAAAATGTCCGGATTTGTTGTGTGCAATTGTATGTGGATCGAATTTGAGAGAAATTCAACCAAGTTTTGTTGCAATATTTCAGTTGAATATATAGCATCATTTTTTTATCATTGTGTGCCCGGCCTGATTAGCTCAGTCGTTAGCTCATCCGACTGTTAATCCAGGGGTCATGAGTTTGAATCCCCGCTCTGCCACAATCTCTGTGATGTTTGATATACGACATTGCGTCTCATTATCATTCGTCTCTCACTGCTGATTCAAGTTAGAAAGTGCTCGAGTACTGGTTAACCTTCCAGGATCCTAGGAAACAGTGGTTAGGTTAACTGAACGTCTGTAAGCCCTCGATGGCGTAAAAATGATGCTAAATATGCAATCAATCAACCAATATATCATTGTGGGCTAACAAACAATCAGATAACCTAAACACTCTTTCCTGAGATCCTTTGAGGATAACGTGTACATGAGCAGACCTGTCTCCACTAGTAACTTATAACTTATAACCTACCAAAGTACATACATTTGGGAATATAAGTTTATCCCATTTCTGCTCATAGAAAGTAAGGGTTTTCCCCATGGAAAAAACCTCTATCTTCCAAGTCATGTGACAGCTTCCTCACATGGCGTGACGAAAATCTGGACATGAAACAGTTTTTTTGTAATCTATTTCCTTATCCACAAATCATAATTTTATATATTTTTATGTTTACGAAAATATTTTTAAAACTAATTTTGATGTAGGAAACCATGTAAAAGAAATAAACATTACGTCAGAATAATGACGTCAGTATACAGATTCTGTATTTATGATGCCTTGCTTACCTACAAAAACAGGGTCTGTGTAAAAATTATAGTTGGAGTGGATTATTTAAACAAACAATGTGCGGAGAGATTTACAGGTTTAAATGTTGTTACATGTACATACTATTTCTTCATATATATGTGTGAAATTTTGGGTATTAAACACACATTTAAAAAGTAGAATATTTTTGTGATGAACACCGTTATGGAGGATCTATCATTTTCAAGACAGATAAATGGGAGAAAAAAAATCCATCATGAGTTGATCCGTAATGGATTCTTATGATCTTCCATGGGTATGAGGTTGAGATATATGGATATTTCAGTGAGAATATTGAAACCAAGGCTCTACCAGAGTTTCTATCAAAACATTGATACTGACAGCTGGAATCGCATCGTCTCTCTGAAAGATTCTTAAATTCCTAAACATATGACATTTGTTTATTGCAGAAGGACATTGGTTTTACTCAGTCAGGTTATTTCTCCATTTATAACATTTGACACATTACATGCCTGTAACCTGTGATTTGTTGAAAATGGCTAAAAAATCAAATTGGGTTGTGAAATCATTTTTGCTCTTCCCTTAAATTGAATATATCAGCATTTTTCACAATGTTAAAATTGACCAAAAACAATTGTTTCCAATATAGCATGATATATATATATATACAGAGTGAAAAACAGTGCAGGAAGTGTTCAGATTGCTCGTTACGAGCAATCTGAACTTTTCCTGCACTGTTTTCAAAGGCCTTCTGTGATTGGTGCGGGAAAATATATATACAGAGTGAAAAACAGTGCAGGAAGTGTTCAGATTGCTCGTTACGAGCAATCTGAACTTTTCCTGCACTGTTTTCAAAGGCCTTCTGTGATTGGTGCGGGAAAACGCGTATCTATGGGGTAAAGGGTTAAATGGGTCACGGGATTTCATTTAGATTTCAATTTGATCCGTCATACAGGTTTACACATTGAAAAATTTGTTTCATCTTAGAACGAGTCTGAATGATGATAAGAAGGTTGTAATGCAGTATCAAAGTGTGGTCTTTTTTAGAATGGGGATTTCGTTTCAAGTTTACCACTCTGACTGAAACATTGATTTTGTCACGTTTTGGTGGATTTTATTTATTTATTTATGACAATGAGATGCTTTGTATCCATTTTATAAATGATTTTATTTTTTAACCCTTTACTCCATAGATACGTGTTTCCCGCACCAATCACAGAAGGCCTTTGAAAACAGTGCAGGAAGAGTTCAGATTGCTCGTAACGAGCAATCTGATCACTTCCTGCATTGTTTTCCACTCTGTCAGTTAATATAAACATTATTCTCCCAATAGTTCAAAAGCCTTCTATATTAGGTGTCCAAAAGTGTCTAAATTAGAGGTGTCCAAAGGCGTCTATATTAGAAGTGTCCAAAGGTGTCTATATGAAGTAAAGGGTTAAGAAGTTTATATCATTTTTTCGTGATATATTCCCTTGATTCATAAGGTGAAAATATATTAGTTTTCCATCATATTTACAATGTGTTTCATTTTAATTTCAGGAGTATTTTAATAAAGAAGGAAGACAGTATTACCATGGCTGTGTATAAATCGCCAAACTAGAGTGAGAGTGGGCTTCCAAGTGTACAGACATACAAGTGCTAACATATAGCCCACCATGTCTCATTAAGTGTAATAGTGTGGCAAGATATATCATTTTAGTTATAAACTCTTTTTTTTTCCAAAAATTGTTTAATACATACCACAAGAACTCTCGTATGACAGCCTTTCCAGAAAATAAAGGAATTACTGTTGTATTTACCAAATCGGATACTATACCTATCACACATTGCCTATTTAACAAACGAGTGTTTTACAGTATATACTTGTATAATTATCGTTGCATCTCTGTCGGTTACCAAACTAGCAAAGGATATGCCTCGTATAAATATGTGTAGACTTTTATGTTAATTTAGAACTGTTGATTTTATGTTGATATACATGTATATTTTGAAATTATGACCTTTTGCATTAGCCCTCCATAGTTCAATGGTCTGTCTCGATATCTTCTTGCAGATGGGGTCATTGGTTTGAGCGCACCTCAGTCCAAATTCTTTGCCAAAAAAAAATTGCCAGATACTTCTGAAAGGATGTCAGTTCTAATTAGATTAATGTATTTCAAATATGTTACGAGAATGCTGTCAAGATCACTTACATCAAGGAGACTATTTTCATTGGTGTAAATACTTGGATTCTTCTGCTTGATAGAAGATTAGGAAAATGTTTGACAGGGTTGAATGCCATATTGAATACTGTTTGTTTGATGTTCAGTGAATTGATTAAGAATTATGTGCAATATTTATTAAATATTTTTGTAAGGATACAAGCAACTTTGTCGTTTTTGTACATTTGATCCATCTTAGTAAATTAATATCTTTAAAGGAGTATATCAGGAAGAAAACGCTGTATTGTCTTAAAAAAATATTTATTTCTAAAATGGATAAAAAGCATCTCATTATCATTAACTTAATAACATCTGGAAAGGTTTGGTATTTCAAATATCACCAAAACGTGATAAAATCGATATTTAAATTAGAGTGGTAAAGAAAAGAAATCCCCATTCTAAAAATAAAACATCACTTAAATATTGCTTGAAGACATTCCCTTTGTCATACTGACTCCTAAGATAAAACAATTTTTACTACGTGTAAGCCTGTATAATGGATAAAATTTTAATCAAAATGAAATCACGCGCCTCGTTCAATACATCACAAAATATGTTGCAATTTTTAGCGGGAAAATCTATTTAAGTTCAAACCTAGGCACGTAGCCCAAGTTAGGAAATCCCTTTACAATATATAATTTGGCATGTTTAAATAGATATCCTTTTGGCAATATGGGGTCATTGAGTATATATAGGCATGATAAATTGGAAAATTGTTTTTAGCCAATTTTAAAGTTTTGAAAAATCCCCATATATTCCCTTTAATTAGATAGAGGAATTCCATCTTCATGTTGGATAGGTAAAAGAGAGGTGTTGCAGTAATTAAATGTACAGAAGTTGCAAGTTTTTCTTCAGTCCCAACTGGCTGATAGTGAAAGTATTTCACTAAATAGTGCAACATATTGCACATCCTAATACAAAAATAAAAAGGATGGTTGTAAATTAATTAAAAATAATTGGAAGAGAAATGAAAGGAATTAAAATAAGTGCTGCTGTAAGAGTAACCTTTCGTAAAGTTCAAGTTGGAGGGTTAAGTTATAAAACAGAATATTTCCATTCCAGGCCAATGATAGTAATAAACGATAACATTGATCTAAGTGACATAATTTCCGAACTAGATAGAGAATAGATACTTGGCTAAATGAAGGATCAGGGTGGGATATTGAATGGATTACAAACCACTATGTAAACATATAAATACAAACCATTAAGAGTGTCTACATATGTTGAATTACCAAAAGAACTAAAAAATGCAAAGAAGGGATTAATTGACATCAAGAATGAAAAGGATGATGAGTGTTTTCGTTGGTGTCATTTGGCATATAAGTATTCAATTCAAAAGGATCTGCAAAGAATATCAAAAAATAAAAAACCTGTAGATGAAGTAAACTATGATGGAATACAATTTCCTGTCACCGTGAAGGATATTCCTAAAATAGAAGTAGCTTATAATACAAGGTTTAACATTTTTGGCTATGAAAATAAGAAGGTCTTCCCTCTTTACATTGCTAAGCGATTATGTGATGATTGTTGTGAAATGTTTCTTATTGAAAATGATGGGATAAGTCACTATGTTTGGATGGCTAATGAAACCAAACATCATGCTAAAAAACAGTTTTTCCGTTATTGTTTACAACATTTCACAACGGATACTATGCTAGAGAGACATATGGGTGTCTGTTTAGAAATTAATGGAAAACAGTCTAGTAAAAAAACAGCAATAACCGCTTTTAAAAACTATCAAAAACAGTTAGCCGTTCCTTTTGTTATGTATGCTGATTTCGAAGCATTAACTGTTCCCATTGATGAGAGTGGTGGAGGACAAAGAAAAAAGTACCAAAAACCATGTTGATTGTGGATTTGGTTACACGCGAGTATGCTGTTATGATGATGAATTCACAGGAGATGTTGTTTATCGGGGTAAGGATGCTGTCAACAAGTTCTTAAAAGCTATGCTAAAGGGAAGAAAAATATTGTAAGACGGTTTTTAAAGAACATTTCCATAAATATTTAACAATGAGCACAACGGATGAGATATTATTTCAAAAGACTAAAGTATGTCATATTTGTAATGGTTCATTGGATGAGGATGATAAAGTTAGAGACCATTGTCACATAACGGGGTAGTACAGAGGAGCTGCTCATAATAAATGTAATATTAATTTTAGACTAAAAACTAAAACTCCAATAGTATTTCATTACTTTCCCATTTTATAATGCAACAACTTGGGAAAATAGCAGAAGAGACTAAAAAGAAGGTAAATGTTATTCCAAATAACATAGCAAAATACATGGCTTTCATGTTAACTTGGTATTCGTTGATAGTTTTCAGTTTATGTCTCAGTCGGTAGATGGTTTGGTTAAAAATTTATTTTCGTTTTCTTATTTAGAATCTGAAATTGAGGAATGCAGTTTATTAAAACCAAAAGGCGTATATCCTTATGTTTACATGGATAGTTTTGGTAAGTTTAAGGAAAATAAATTGCCTTCTAAAGAATTGTTTTATTCATTGTTAAATGATGAGCAAGATTATGAAAGAGCCCAAAAAGTTTGGAAAGAATATCAAATAAACAATATGGGGGAATATCATGACCTGTATATAAAGACTGATGTTCTCCTTTTAACTGATGTATTTGAGAGCTTCAGAAAAACATGTCTTCAATATAACAAACTTGACCCGTCTTATTACTTTTCCAGTCCTCGTCTTGCTTGGGATGCGATGTTGAAAATTACTAAGATTAAGTAAGATTTAATTACGGACATTGATATGTATTTGTTCATTGAAAAGGGCCTTCGAGAAGAGACATGCTACATCGCAAAAAGATACGCTAAAGCAAATAATAAGTATTAAGATGATTACGATCCGAAAGAGAAGAGTAATTATATTATGTATTTGGACGCCAACAAGCATTATGGATGGGCTATGAGGCAGCCATTACCTTCTGGAAAATTCAAGTGGGTCAATCATAGTTATTTAAAGAAAAGTGAAATAACAAATTTTATCTGTGAAGTTGATATAGAGTATCCGAGTTAATTGCATTTAGATCATAATGATTATCCGTGTACTTAAGAAAAATTAGAGATAGATAGTGATTGGTTAAGTCCTTATTGTAAGAAAATAAAGGAAAAGTTTACTATTGCTTCGTGCAAAGTAAAAAAAAACTAGTTTCTACATTATTTAATAAGGAAAAGTATGTTGTCCATTATCGAAATCTACTTTTGTATCAAAGTCTCTGATTAAAGGTAACAAAATATCATAGAATTCTAACGTTTGATGAGTCTCCATGGTTAAAGGTGTATATTGACTTCAACGCTAAAAAAAGAACCTTGGCTAAAACGCATTTGAAAAAGACTTTCTTAAGCTGATGAATAATGCAGTTTTTGGGAAAACAATGGACAATCTTCGTAAGAGGGTAGATGTTAGGCTAACTTCAGACGAGGAGTTTTATTAAAAACCAGTCAAAGCCAACTTTTCAATCAAGTGTAATAGTTAATGATAATTTGTTTGCGGTGCATAAAATAAAAGAAGAGTTGCTACTAAACCGTTCTTCTTATCTGGGAATGTGCATCCTTGATTTGTCCAAGCATCTAATGATACACTTTCACTATATAAAACTATCAGGAGGAGGTATGGAAGTTCGGCTTCTCTTTTATTTACATATACGGACTCGCTCTGCTATGAAGTAAAAACCGAGGATGTTTATGAGGATTTATTTGAAATGAAAGAATTGTTCGATAATAGCGACTATGACCCTAAAAGTAAATTCCATTTTAATGATAATAAAAAAGTAATTGTAAAAATGAAAGATGAAACGGCTGGAATACCTATAAGCGAGTTTGTTGGGTTGAATGGTAAATTATATTCTTATGTCTTGTCTAGCGTAAGGAGGCTAATAGATGTAAGGGTATTAAAAATGTGTGGTTAAAAAAGATATTAAATTTGAAAATTACAGAAATATCTTATTCTCTAAAGAACAATGTCATAACTCAATGAAAATTATTAAGTCGGAGAAACACATTCTAAATAGTTACAAAATAGATAAAACCAGTTTGTCTTGTTACGACAAACAATTTATTCTAAAAGATGGAATAAATACACGAGCATATGGATATGCTGTTTTATAAAAAATATTTTGGGGGTAGTAGTATATATTATTGGTAAATCGACGAAACTTTTCTGTCGTCTGGAATGACCAGCGAACTTGTGAGAGCTGGTCATTTTAGAGGAGGGAAAATTGCGTCGGTTCGCTCATAATCTATACTTCTTATTAGAACAATGTTTTAAGGGTAATCAAAATGCTATTTTTTATATATTTTTTTAATAAAATCGATTAGAGGTTGATAAAAATAGTTTTGTTTTCAGTATATTCGCGCTTGTTCATCGGTAAATCATGGAAACAGTAATGCACATTACACCTCTCACGGAAATACACGAAAGAATTAACGGAGTTACCCGAACGAGGTTACCGATGACGTCATACCCATAACGCGATCTAATTCAAGATGGCTTCAGTGGACGAAAACATTTCACGAGAGAGTTATTTTAATGGGGATTCCGACGTTAATAACATTTTATCGGACTTCTCAAACTCAAGTAGTGATGAAGAACAGGAAACCCAATATTATGGCATTCAACCATACCAGTTTGAACCGGTGGTACTCGATGGAGAAACAGATTATTTACAATAATAATTAAGGACTACCTTTACTACTAATAATAAATAATTTCTACCTTAATTATCATTAATACAACTACTACATATTTATTATTAGATCTATTATCATGAATAATAAATAACAATAATAGATAGTGGTAGTTTTAATTATAATATTTGTAGGTCTAGTAACAATGTATTAGTAAAAATAGAAATGACTTATTATTGTTCTAATTATGTGTTCCATTACCATGCTAAGATTTTACCTATGAAAAAAACCCTCGTTTTATAACTTTCCCTTCTTGCGCATTTTTAAAAAGAATCCCCATGCTATTGATCTACACGTATGTAAATAAATTGCTTCTGTCATCAGATCAGATCAGAAAAGTCAAAGTTAGAATCGGACATAAATTCAAAATTTATCTAAATCGGTAATGCGTAGAATATTTATAAATTAATTAGAACGGGATCTTTCACAAACGAACAAATAATTAAAAAAATAATTACTTTATTATAATGACCAGCAGACATCATTCTGATCTGCGACGCCATATAGTTTTATTGCCAACTTGATGGTATAAAAATTCCGGTCAGAGGTGTCAGCTGTGAAAACAAATCAGTATTGTCGCATATTGGCGCGTGCATTTGATTAGTCCATATACCCCAGGACATATATCACGGCTTTGGTAAATTGCCGAACTGTAAACTGACATGATTACGACACCCCGTCCCCAACTTCTAACCGCCTGTCCCAGTAATCGCAATCAAAACAAACATTGACTTATTACCGTGTCAATTATCACTATCGGCACGCATGATTTTTCAAAAAATATAAAAAATAGACCGCTGTACATTTCCTGAAAATATAATTGACCTAGATCTTTCTGGAAAATTCCATGATCTCCCGTGATCACTGGCATGGGTATTTACGAGTGGACGCTATTTTCAAATGTAACCTATAGTGTAATGCATAATATTTCTGCGCGGACTGCTTTGCAACACGAATATAAATAACCGGTCCTTGAAAAAATAAATATATAAATATATCATATATATTGTTTATGCGATTGAAAATGGGGAGATTTTTGTTATTCCTGCGTAAATCTGCACAATTCAATGACCTCGCGTGATCACTGATGAATTGAAATGTATTGTTTTAGCGATTGAAAATGTGGATATTTGTGTTATTCCCGCGTATCAGTGTCACAATTTCAATCCATGCACTTTTCAACAAGTTACTGTTAGGAAATTTATGCAAACTAACACTGTCTTTACATTTTGATTTCCTACAATTTCTGATCGAACACTGTTTTCCCATATTGGCATGTGTAAGCGCTTAATTACGGATCTCTAATAATCATAAACAAGAGTGCGATGCGATCAAGCATGTTTGTTTACAGCGAATGACACGATGACAGGTCGGCGCGGTATTTTGTCGGTTATTCTGATTGGTTGACCCCCCGATGACGTCATTACGCCCCATATAGATTGGCGAATTTATTTTAGGTGCGTCGATAAGATTTTACCTGTGTTACTGTGCTGTATGGCAACCGATGTTGGTGTGCACTGACGGATTATATTTAGAAAACCAATTTGAATTGATTAAGCATAAATTATTTTTACATTAAAGTTACCCTTTAATATTTAGCGTCATTTTATGCCATCGAGTGCCGATAGACGAATAGTATAATGTATGTAGTGTACATGTATTACACGAAGAATAGGTAGTCTAAGGTCTTCGGGTCTGAAACAGTTGCGATATGTCGTACAGCATAGTGAGATGGATACTAATGTTCTAAAACGAAAATAAAGCTTTATTTGTTAAGTATGTGCCACAATATACCGACTTATGTAGCGTACAATATACGAGGCACCTACTTATGCTACGTACTAAGCAAACTTTGGCGTTTAGAACCCTTTTAATCTCAACTTGTATTTTTTTACTGACATAATTTGGTATATTGATATATAAAACAAATGTAAAACCCATAAAGTAGTTCCAGAAATGCTTCCGAAGTAATAAATTGACCTGTAAATGATGCCTTTTCAATCTGAAAGTGGTTCAAAGCGCCACATTTCTCGAATGTTTGAGGAAACGGCCATGTTCCCATTCAAAAACACATGCCCGGTTGAAACTTAAATACAATGCCGCTCGTATCGGCTATATCTTTAATTTGTAAACGAAATAATAATATGGAAATAATGAGATTTTCTTCCATCACTGTCCAACCGCGTGCACAAAAATAACAGGAAGTACCGGTTATCTTATGTAACGTAGACGTTAGACGGAGTGAAATAACGTCGGCAAATCGTATATATAGCAGAACAATTCCAAAATTTAATTACGTGTAGTATACATTTATACACCGAAATTTATAATGAACTGAATACTAAACCAAATTTATATTGATGGAATAAAGCAAAAAAGTTTGTTGAAGACTTATTCGTGAACGCCGACATTTAGTCATAGCATCATATTGAACAAAACATATATAAACTGAGTAGAACTATGTGAGTAAGATTTGAACTATTGCATATATGTATTGGTAGATGCACTGGCGAAGTATATCATTTGTGTATAGTAACACGTACATTGTCCCCTTTGTTGAGGCCAAAGGTTGAATAGTATTTAATCTGCGGATCCAGTACGATTCTCGTAATTTGCGCTTCTCGTCTGACCAATTAGGGTAATGATTTATGCAGATAATGGATATCTCTGAGAAAACATGTCCCGTGGAGCATAGGTGATCAGCAACTGGCGATCTGGCGGGCTTACGGGTAAGTACATCGGATCGGTGCGTGTTAACTCTCAGATTAAGAGGAGTTTTCGTTTCACCGACATCCTCTTAATCTGAGAGTTTACACTAACCTATTTTAGCTGATACTTAAGTCGTATACGTAATTCTAAAGCAAAAATAGTGATGTGGTCGTGTCATTTGTTGTGTTGTCAAACTCTTTTTAGTTTTTCGTTGATCTACTGACATCTTTCATTTCGGTAAAGACAGGATATGATCAAATAATCATGATAAACACTTTATTTTTACAGCAGTGTCGTTTAAAAGTGATACAATTACCGGCAATAAAAATTGACTGGTGTACGGGGTATTGCATAGACTTGCCTGGAAATTTGTGTACAGAGTATTGCAATTTTGTGTATGGGGCATTGCATACAATAAAATTAATAACATTTATTTGCGATATTTAAGAAACTATTTTTATTTGCTGAATGTTCACATGATATGCGAGTCTACTTTTTCCATGTCCAAAGTAAATGAACACCAAATGAAAGTATAACCAAAAAAAGTGAATTTTGTATTTTATACCATTGATGCACTATGTATAAAACATATCCCGATTATGAATTGACTTACAGTCAACAAGGTTAGTTCAGTCGGTAGCCTGCCTTAATATCAATCCAGGCATCGTGAGTACTCGTGCTTGGAAGATGTTTGTTTCTCAAATACATATTGTTTGTGAGTGTTTATGTTTTTTATTTTGACAGATGGACCTACGTATGCAGTCTTTAGATATCTGGGATGAACTGAGAAGAGACAGAATTTGCTTGCGACTGTGGTTACAAGACAAGTGACAGGAGTAATTTCAGGAGGCGCACTAAACTTCATATACCTGTAACAACAACACAGATAGGTACTCCTTAAAAAATTCCGATTACATACTAAGCGCATTCATCAGATTACGCTGTAAAGTATTTAGGAGCAAATTCAGCCTAAATTTACATGTTAAAAACGAAAATACGACGACATTTAAGCACTCTTGCGAGAAATGTGGCAAAGGGTTCAATAAAACTGTACGGAACCGAACATTTAAAAGCCGGCATATAATAGATAAAGGTTCTCATTGCACAGTAGAGTTCTTTCAAAAAAGGGAATACTCTGACACGAACACATGTGTCCCCACTGTGTGGCAACATTCATTACAAAAGAAACATTTGATGAACACATCCGAAGGAAACACGAATAACCGAGGCATGGTTGTTCCAAATGTGGGAAGAGCTAAATTTAATTTTGCAGTCTCAATTAATATCAGACACATGATAAAGAATAGACCTGGCATTTTCCGAGTTTCCGCTGAATTAGACAGAACTTGGGAAGAGTTGTTTTGATTTTAATTTGTTTTTGGTATGACCTTATGTCAATACCACTGATTACTTATGGTTACTACTGATTATCTCTGTTTGTGAATCACTATTTGAACTACCTTGTAATATTGTGATATCTAGGCTACTGGTTATCTGTGATTCTCCATGAATTTATGTGTTCACTACTATTTATCTGTTATTTTGTGATTACCACTGAATAATTTTATTTAAAATACCTCGGGTCGAGCTGGAGATCAAACCCCGCAACCTCTGGCGAGAGTGGCCGACACTTTATCCACTACACTACCGCCCCGCTTTGAGTATGGGGGCTTTACATATTTGATTACAAAAGAGAACAAACATATCCTTTATTTACATCTCAGGTTACAAACAGTCATTGCAATATGCATACAAGTGCAACAACATGAGCATATAATTTAAACAAGCAAGGTTCCTTGGGTTATAACAATGTTTTTCATCCTTTTTACATAACACACTTAATAACAAGGAGTTATAGTTATACATTTTATATACACGAGTCAAGTTTTAATGTTAAACGGATGTGAAAAAAAAAGAGAAAGCATCTGGTGGGAGAATCGAACGTGTCTATGGATAAGTTATTAGTTTGAACTTATTGGATAAGTTGTTGCACTTTCTCTTTAGTTGAAATGTTTATTCCTCAGAAGAATACCATAAGCCTATAAACTAACAGTTTTGATTCAGTTTAAACATAGTGTATTACTTATGTTACAGATGATTAACATCACATGAGAATACATATGTATATATAACATATGCAAATGAATTGAACTACAACAAACGTGACAAAACTATTATAATAATATATCATAATTTATCATTAAGGAAAGCATTGTATAAATTTTGTGATTTTCTTTCATTATTATTTGTGGGACGCGAATTTAATTATTATTTACAAATATCAATAAATATCATAAGACTGTTCACAACAACTAGAATAGGGCATTCGTCGTTAATTACTAAATTTATGTGATTATTTTAATTTATTACACTTAGCACAAATTATTTGATGAATGTTAAATAATAGAGTTATAATTTTAATAAAGAATTCGATTATATTTGATGGTATCCGAAAAGCTCTTCATTGCTCTCCTCAAAAAACAACAACTACACCTACATTCTACGTAATTAAAAGGACTGAACTTTAATGAAAAAACATTATTAACACATTTATATAGGTTACATATCGTATCTAGTTTTGTTGGTGGCGAAACACTTGATAATTAGTCTGAGTAGAACCACCGTTTTTTCCGCCGACACACTTTTCTCATGCAAGTTTTAACACATGACAGGTAATAACGCCATATTCAAAACATGACAGGCTATTTGTTGGAAATGGCGTTAAATCCTATACAAAAAAAAAAAAACACACAAAAAACTCATGTATCTATTGTTTTGACATGGCCAAATATGATGAGTAATAATCAATAATATTGTAACCCATCACATAAAAAAGAAACCTGTCCAGACCATTTGGTATATCATCTATTAATGATACAATTGTTCACTTGTAAACAGTATAAATAGTCGAGTAACTCTCAATATAGGTCCTCCTCTATTACCGAATATTTACCTGTCACCGCTGAACTCGTGGGCTCGTGTTGCTAGACATGAACTTGTGAGTTATCCGTGGCCGGTCGGTCTAAGGAATGTCTCTCGCGTATAAGCAACTTCGCCCTCTCTCTGTATTGTCGAATGTGTGGCTTCTGCAATACAATTGTGAGAACGTCTTATTACATAAAATATTGAACATGTTCTTGCAATAATCAGTGTAATAATAGCAGTTTAAACTATACACGTTTTGCCGTCCTGAAACACATTGAACAATTTGAGTCAATCAGTGCAGTTATCTATATACATTGTATTAAGTTTGAAATACGACTTCTACTTGTTATAGAAGTATCGGTGAAAAATCCACATACCTATTATATAGCATTTTTTCTTTCTATTTTTACATGGTTTTTGGCATTTCTTCATTTTGCGGTTCGAGCTGAATCTATTACTTTAATATTTTACAAAATTAATAATACATTGTTATAGTTAAATAAATATATTAAAGTCAATATTACTTCTAAACAAAACAAACAAAATACATAAAACTCATTCACGGAATTTTTTAACATAGTGCTATAATATTATGGTTTACAAACGTAGAATACAGGAATTGTAGTTTAGGTTCAGCATCACACTTCAGCATGAGATCTGGATATACCTTTGTCGTTGTTAAGTTCATGTAAAGTGTTCTTACAGGCTTTGGACTGTTTGTGCATATCAATCAGGTTTTCATCTATCTCTCTGAAAGCGTTCGCCTCCACACTACAGTAGAAACACCACAGTACCATCTTTCCTGAAATACATACATTTAAAAACAATATATATAAAATTATCTACATGTATAGGATAAGTAATCATATACTCTAACGACAAGTTAAACGTGGTGAGTCGTTAAAGTCCAATAAAATATATGTTATTTTACCTGCAATACGCCGTACACTTAATTTTGTATCAGTTGTAATACGCCGTTCATCATACACACAATATCCCGTACACCGGTCAGTTCATATTGCTGGTAATTGTATCATTTTAAACAACGATTCGATAAAAATAAAGTGTTTATCATTAATATTTGCCCATGGTCTGTCTTTACCGATATGAAAACTGTACGTAGATTGTCTCAAATCAACGAAAAAATAAGTAAAGAGTTTGAACAACAAATGACACGACTACATGGTAAGCTTAACTACTTGAAATAGTATTTACAGTACCTGTATGTCTGTGGAATAAGCAGATGATACACTAACAATTAAAAATAATAGGGCAGTTGCTCGAATGTAGAGTTTCGTCCTCGCTTCGGGGATCGCAGTATCTACACGGTGCATACTACTTAAATGCATTCCATATAGCTAAATTGTGTATATTTATTCCATCTAATTCGCAATTTTCAAAGCGTACATTGACGAGCAAATGATGTTCTAACTTATAATTTGTAATTTTCATTTTAATTGGTTTCATTGTGAAAAACATTAAGGATGTATATATTTGATATAGGGGTAGATACGCAATGGACATAAACGGGTACAATTACACGCACAGGTACATTTACACGCATCTATATGTACATATGGTGTATGTGTATGCACATATAGCCAATGACATTGACTTCGCAAAACTGTCCGTTCTTTCGTCCACCTTCCATATCCGTGCTCAAACTCTTCTATATCATCAGTAACATCTGTGATGAAAGCTACATTGATGTTATGAATCACCTACAGCAAGGAATTATAAAGAGAAGGAAAGGCAACTGATTAAGATTTTGTGATTATATTCATCTCAGGAACACATCAAAATTCTTACACTGCCTAATGAAATTGGCATCAAAATAATACCATTCCCAAAAATTTGTGTTTAAATTTGTTGAAGTACTTGTGATTACAAAATGTGTATATTGCAGCTAAAATAACAAAACAACAACAATTCATTTAAACCTCAATATCTTTAATTCAAGAGCATTTTGCGTGATCGAAATATGTTTAAACATCTAAGATTACATACAACTTACATTTTATGTACAAGAAATCAGTTGCCTGTGACTTATGAATGATTAACTTGCAAATTATGAATCCTTCGTGTGCTGTTCATCAACATTTAGGCAGGAGATGCAAGTTTTCTATCCTTCTATACAAGTCCTTGCCTACAGTAATATTTTTTTAATTTACACTTTTTAAATGCGTTTAACAATTTAAATGTATATATTACGTATTATAGCCATCAACAAAATACTACTCAATATTTTTTTTATTTTTGTGACATGTTGGCGGCCATTTGAAAATGGCGGCCATTTTGAAAATTTCAGGAAGGGTCTATAGCCTAAATTTCCTTAAATACACTGAACTGCTACTGTGCTGAGTTTGTTGCTTTTATCAAAAAGTGAACAATTTCAGTGATATCCAGCACGATATTCTCCCACTATTCTTGACCTATAAAATGAAAGCTCTTTTTTAGTTTAATGTTTCACAATATAAACACTAAGTGTCAAATTTACATTGAGTTCACCATTTGAACATTATACATAACGTATACCTGTCTATCTGTGAAAACATTAAAGTAGGGCAAAGAGAGGTTGGCAAAGTCATTCACTTCCGTATTGACACAATGTTGTAACTTCCCAGACACTGCCTCTATCTGACTCTGGGGATGCTTCAGCGACCTTTCTACATACTGATCAATCTACACATAGACAATAGACACACAGAAAGTTCATACAAACATTGTAAGTATCCTTATATTTGTTAAGTTAAGCAATGTCTTTAACTTTAACACCTGTAAATAGTTTGAATCAATAAATGGAAAAGCAACATTATTTTCTTTATAAAATGTAACACTAAATTGTTAATATTTTGATAATGAGACGCTTATACATGTAGCATTAAATACACTTTTTCTTTAAACAGTATCAAATTTTAAACAAATTAACTTTTTTTCTGTGAAATATTCAAAACCTCCTTTCATTGGTATTGCAGAGTAACAGCTGTATATACAACCATTTTACTTGCAGCTCTACCTTGATCTTTAAAATAATTATTTACAATTTATCTTCATCAAGACAAAACAATTTTGGTATTTTATCTCTCAAGATGGCTTTGAAGGTAGGGATCATGAATTTGCTGTCCACACATTGTGACGTACATACTGACTTGGTGTACAATGAGGTTGGCTATAATGTTATATGACTTATTAGAAACAAAGCTTGCACCATTGTCGTAATCCCCTGTGTGCAATAAACCATGGCAGCACAGAATACTACTTGATTTATAAACTGAATGCTTTTTTTCCCCTCAATATTTCACAGTATAAATACTAAGTGTCAAATTCGCCATAATGTGGACATTATAAACAAAATACCGGCCTATCTGTGAAACAGACTCAAGTGGTTAAATTGACCATTCCAGTGCCAGTAGCGAGTCAAAAATGGTGAAAAAGAGTAAAACTATACAATCTCACAAAACATCATACGTCAGATAAATTGAATCAGGAATAACGTCTTAGTAATATTAAAACCAACTTGTATCTCTTCTAGATAAAACTATGTTTTTCAGGATTTAACAGATACTTCAGACACAATAATATAACACTGTATTACTACACTGAGAACAAACATATACTTCAGACACAATGATATAACACTGTATTACTACACTGAGAACAAACAGATACTTCAGACACAATAATATAACACTGTATTACTACACTGAGAACAAACAGATACTTCAGACACAATAATATAACACTGTATTACTACACTGAGAACAAACAGATACTTCAGACACAATAATATAACACTGTATTACTACACTGAGAACAAACAGATACTTCAGACACAATAATATAACACTGTATTACTACACTGAGAACAAACAGATAATTCAGACACAATAATATAACACTGTATTACTACACTGAGAACAAACAGATACTTCAGACACAATAATATAACACTGTATTACTACACTGAGAACAAACAGATACTTCAGACACAATAATATAACACTGTATTACTACACTGAAAACAAACAGATACTTCAGACACAATAATATAACACTGTATTACTACACTGAGAACAAACATATACCTCAGACACAATAATATAACACTGCATTACTAAACTGAGAACAAACAGATACCTCAGACACAATAATATAACTCTGTATTACTACACTGAGAACAAACAGATACCTCAGACACAATAAAATAACACTGTATTACTACACTGAGAACAAACAGATACTTCAGACGCAATTATATAACACTGTATTACTACACTGAGAACAAACAGATACCTCAGACGCAATAATATAACACTGTATTACTACACTGAGAACAAACAGATACTTCAGACGCAATAATATAACAGTGTATTACTACACTGAGAACAAACAGATACCTCAGACACAATAATATAACACTGTATTACTACACTGAGAACAAACAGATACCTCAGACACAATAATATAACACTGTATTACTACACTGAGAACAAACAGATACTTCAGACACAACAATATAACACTGTATTACTACACTGAGAACAAACAGATACTTCAGACACAATAATATAACACTGTATTACTACACTGAGAACAAACAGATACCTCAGACACAATAATATAACTCTGTATTACTACACTGAGAACAAACAGATACCTCAGACACAATAATATAACACTGTATTACTACACTGAGAACAAACATATACTTCAGACACAATAATATAACACTGTATTACTACACTGAGAACAAACAGATAATTCAGACACAATAATATAACACTGTATTACTACACTGAGAACAAATAGATACTTCATACACAATAATATAACACTGTATTATTATACTGAGAACAAAAAGATACTTCAGACAAAACACTTATACACTGTCTTACTACACTGATAACAACATTCATGTATCTGGGCGTCATCAATGACTGAGAGTTGATAATTTGTAACATAAATCAGACAGATACTTTAAACACATTAATATAATACTGTATAACAACACTGACAACAAACCTCGTGTATCTGGGATTCCATCCGTGACTGAGAGTTGATGTTCTGTTTGAACAAAACTTGTATCACATTCTGTTTCTTATTCTGCAGGGAAACACAACAATATGATACACTCCACTTTTTTGTTTTAATAACTTTAAATCTGTGTAGAGCGCGTGATCCAGTGGTAGAGCACCAGCCAAGGATCGAAGGGTCATGGATTCGAATTGGTCCTGGATTCGTACTGGTTCTACCCAGAAAGACTTTGAGCGTGATTTGTATAAGTTGTGATTTATAAGTTTAAACTAACATTTAATCTAATATAAATTTAATAAAATTGCTTCTATTTATTCCTGCAACTGAATGTTGTTCTTTACAATAAACGTGAGTTTTAAATGGGGATGAAGTCTGACTGTTTCCTCCCAATGCTTTCAATACTTGCATTTGAAATCAATGTGAAAGGCTGCAAATAATCAGCCCTTTCCATCAATCAAGATGGATAAAAATCACAAATATTCATTTGATCAAGTGCATAGATGAAAATTGTTTTGTCAAGTTTAAAATAGAGTATAAAAGATAACATTTATTACTTCACTACCCATATTTACCAGAAAACAGTGTTCAAGAGTGATTCTTGTTTGAACATTATTAGATTTTTGTGAAAAATATTGCTAAGAACCATGGTATTATAGTCTGGTGAACCATAAACTTTTATTTTAATATATTAAGAACCGACCCTTCCGTGTGACATAATTTTTCATCTACCTTATCTCTCAGTTTCGGGTTTTTCATATCAGGTACTCCTTTGGTAATGATAAAATAATATCAGGGCAGCATTTAGCATGGTAAAACATGTTTACACTGTTTATAGCCGCAAATGGTGACCAAACGAACGAAGAGTTAACAGAAATCAGACTACATCGGTACTGTCCCTCCATTTCTCATAACGTCACATGCACAAGCAAAAAGCTCTCGGAGGTGTTTACTGTTAGCAAATGTTAAAAGAAAACATGTCGTTCAGTTCTCTTGTGTTATCAAATGTTTGCAAACAAATTAAATGTTTAAGCGAGCTGAACGCAGCCCAGGTAAATGTGACACACGAATACAACTATATTAGTACAGATTATAGACACTACTATATTATATCAGCATGGTTTTGAAGACAATGACATATTGAATTCCTTTTTTTTTCTATTAAAGAAATAAATTAAAACTATAATTATGTACTAACTGTTAATTCCTGGAACTCTTGAATTTTGTGGTACTTGAAGAACAGTTCCTATCTCTCAATGAAGATCCTTTCTACAATTTCCCGCAGTCTGTCAGCCTCAGAACTGAGACAGTGTAGGGAGGCTCTGTATCTCTTCATCTGCAACTCTGTCTCTACCAGGGATCTGATGGTAAAGAAGAAAAGATAACATATATATTATACATTTACCCGCCTTGTTTACACAGAAGTCTGTCTGCCTCAGAACTGAGACAGTATAGGGAGGCTCTGTATCCCTCCAACTGTAACTCTGTCTCCACCAGGGATCTGATGGTAAAGAAGAAAAGATAACATATATATTATACATTTACCCGCCTTGTTTACACAGAAGTCTGTCTGCCTCAGAACTGAGACAGTGTAGGGAGGCTCTGTAGCCCTCCAGCTGTAACTCTGTCTCTACCAGGGATCTGATGGTAAAAAAGAAAAGATAACATATATATTATACAGTTGCACGTCTTGTTTACACAGAAGTCTGTCTGCCTCAGAACTGAGACAGTATAGGGAGAATATGTAGCTGTAACTCTGTCTCAACCAGGGTTCTAATGGTAAAGAAGAAAAGATAACATATGTTTTATACAGTTGCCCGCCTTGTTTACACAGAAGTCTGTCTGCCTCAGAACTGAGACAGTGTAGGGAGGTTCTGTAGCTGTAACTCTGTCTCCACCAGGGATCTGATGGTATAGAAGAAAAGATAACATATAAATTAAACAGTTGCCCATCTTGTTTACATAGAAGTATGTCAGCCTCAGAACTGAGACAGTGTAGGGAGGCTCTGTAGCTGTAACTATGTATCCACCAGGGATCTGATAGTAAAGAAGAAAAGATAACATATATATTATACAGTTGCCAGCCTTGTTCACACAGAAGTCTGTCTGCCTCAGAACTAAAACAGTGAAGGGAGGCTCTGTATCCCTCCAGCTGTAACTCTGTCTCCGTCAGGGATCTGATTTTAAAGAAGAAAAGATAACATATATATTATACAGTTGCCAGCCTTGTTTACACAGAAGTATGTTTGCCTCAGAACTGAGACAGTGTAAGGAGGCTCTGTAGCCCTCCAGCTGTAATTCTATGTCCACCAGGGATCTGATGGTAAAAAAGAAAAGATAACATATATATTATACAGTTGCCCATCTTGTTTACACAGTAGTCTGTCTGTCTCAGAACTGAGACAGTGTAAAGAGGCTCTGTAGCCCTCCAGCTGTAACTCTGTGTCTACCAGGGATCTGATGGTAAAAAAGAAAAGATAACATATATACTATACAGTTGCCCATCTTGTTTACACAGAAGTCTGTCAGCCTCAGAACTGAGACAGTGTAGGGAGGCTCTGTATCCCTCCAGCTGTAACTCTGTCTCCACCGAGGATCTGATAGTAAAGAAGAAAAGATAACATATATATTATACAGTTGCCCGCCTTGTTTACACAGAAGTCTGTCTGCCTCAGAACCGAGGCAGTGTAAGGAGGCTCTGTATCCCTCAAGCAGTAACTCTGTCTCCACCAGGGATCTGATGGTAAAGAAGAAAAGATAACTTAATATATATTATACAGTTGCCCATCTTGTTTACACAGAAGTCTGTCAGCCTCAGAACTGAGGCAGTATAGGGTAAAGAAGAAAAGATAATTTATACATTATTTACACAGACTATAGTTTGCAAATGAAATCAACCAATACTTTGCACTGTATGACAAGCTTTCAGTCGAAGTCAGTTATATTATAGATTATACTGAGAAGTCAATTTAAATAAATTCAAATATAAAATAATGAAGAAAGTCAATACTTCGCCATTGAATGATTAGCTTACAGTCGTAGTCTGACATTGTCGGAGAGCATTGTACACCAGAGGTAACTCAAGTCCTTCATTCTTGTTGAGCGACGCCCATACGGTGCTCTTATTATGTCATGTGATCATCCTACATGTATGCCATGGAACACTATACATCACTGACCCAGCACAAAGCTGATTAAAACTGTAATACAGTTAAAATTTACTGTAATTCAAAACTTTTGTTCTGAGTAATTAAAAATATACATCCCAGATGTCAAATCTAGAGCAAGAGAACCTAAATTGTTGTACTTTTATTTGTTTTAAGGTTAATTGGAAAATCTGCTGTTTATAATTATATGTAGGTGCCACTTGCTGTGGTTAAGAATAAATGGAAAACGTTTCGATTTATTTAAATATTTAGTGTAATTTTTATGCAATCGCGGGCTAACAGATGAAAAGGAAAGTAGACATGTCAATACTCCAAAAACTACTGATGGATACAGTCCAACTTAAAATCCAAACAAATGGCAATACCTTGCTAACTGTAAGTCCCCATTTTTCTTTGCGAATAATTTGTTGAGTCGTTTATCTAGATGTCCTTTAATGGCAGTTACAGATTGTTCGAGGTTTCTCGTCTGATTGAGGTATTTTTGAGATTCAATAAATCGCTACAGGTGTTCATTAGTTAAAAGTCAAATTTGGTTTGGCAATTTATTCACCAAATTTCCATACAAATGTAGCTAGTCAGAAATAAACCTTACATGTATGTAGATTGATCTATAAAATATAAACGAGTATTAAACCCAAACCAGCTTTAAGATAACACTTAAAAACAAAATCTAAATTTTAATTTCTTAGGGCCCAAATGAACACCACAAGCAATTATCTTTGTTTACTAAAATACCCCCCTATTCCTGAATCAAAGGAAGAAAAAACACTGCGTTTAAGAAGATTACGTTATTCTGTAATTTACTATTACCTTTTGACAATAGTTATGAAAGGTTATTGAGCACAACATAGACGATGGGGGATGATGGTAAGGGGTGCAAAGACAATTAAAATTCTGGTGGTGTTACCTCGAAACTAATTAAAATTCGGGTTCACCAAAAAATAATACCAGTTCTGACCCCGCTTCTGAGAGTTTCCCCTGGAATAACCATCTCTTCATCCTCAAACAGAAGTGTTTTTTATATATATATTTATATAGTACCTGCAGAAGTTGGTGGACACTACATAACAATGATGGTGGTGTTGAGAAGACCTTCATCTCCCCAGGGATCATATTTAAACCTGAAACAACAAGTTAAATATTTAAACACAATTTAGAAAAACAGAAAAAATGTTTTAGAATGAAATAACATGATCAATTATTCTACATACATTCTTTGCCAACTAGAATTGAAGAAAATGGCATAAAGGACCCTTTAATCTGCTTTATAGCAATCACAGGACTGTTTAATTTTGTTTTAACCATAGCTCATTATTCCTGTGTTAGTGAGGTTCAAATTAACATGCACATGCCTCATTCCCAGTATTATAGTAACTCAAGACATTTTTATTGGTTTACAATTATGTTGTTTCTTCAGGAGATTTTTACCCACTTCAAGCATTTTGTCTTTTTTGTTCAGATGTTGGAAAGTGGGGGATCCATTGAATGCAAATTTTCATTTAAAACAGTTCATCAAAAGGTGAATGCCAGACTTCTAAAATGCTGCCCTGTGATCTATCTGAGAGTCAGTACAACGTCCATCCTCTTTTACCATTTCGTTTATAAAATGTTCTATTAAGGTGCTATACAAAATAAACTATCTTCAAATGGTTGTCTTCCTTTGTGTCATTTTACGATTCTTTGTTTATTTACCTTAAAATCAGTTCTCAAAGTAAAGATACAGAAGTGCCGTGTATGCCGAAAAACTCAAAATGTATCTGCTTCGGTGGCATTTTTAAAGCACAAGGTGTTTGATGCAAGATCTTATTTCAGTTTTATTCTCGACTGTAAAATTAACCACTATATATTAGTCCATATAATTCAACAATGAACAATTTGGTTAGCTGTTATCAGATCAAATCTAGACATGGTTTTAAACTGTAGGATTTCTTTGTGGCAATATTATATATTAATACATCATGTACATGGATATAAAATTTCATTTGTTACTATTTTTACCATACAAATACAAGTTATTGTTGAATTTTGTTCATCAAAATTAAGGAGTCCACTAAACTGACATTTTCAAGACCTTGATGTCCGACTCCATTTAGTGTCAAACTGTTTATGTAATGTGCATTATTTGAAAAAAAGTTTTATTTATTATGAGGAAACACACAAAAGATATTTGTTTAATTAGATTTTTGTATTTGAATTTAAAACCTGGTTGAATAAATATGCAACAAATAACATGCAAAAGCGAATCTCGCACCTGAGATGCACGAAGCAACGGAACTACAGCACAAAATCTTACCTCTAGAAATCGTCCATAGTAAGCAGTTTTTGCCCTGTAGTAACCTGGGAATAGAAGTGCATCTCCTCCACAGCCCATTTGTGTAGGTGGGAGGCCAGGTCACTCTCGCTTGTCATTCCTTATTTTGGTATCCTACGTCTGGAATAAAAATATAAATATCTAGCAATAAAACCTAGTTCCACAAGTGTTATTAAAATCAGGGCTTCTAAAAAAAAGTTTTTCGTTTTTTTGGACCAATTTCTACTGTTCAAAACCAATGATCTTTTCAAAATTTAATAACATATCGGTCCAGATATTTTCTATCGGTTGTATAAAATCATAAAATTGCCCTTTACATGCTTTACTGAACTGTGAAACACGCCTTGCGGCAATATCATTTGATTGTTTTGTCACCCGCTTTGCGAAAAGATATCAACTTTGACTAAGTCATTACCAATAGTAGGGGAGCTTTTCGGAAGAATCTATCGCAGGTAACATTCCTTCGATGTGTGATCAGCGACCCATATCATGCGTTCTGTCGGTTCATCAAAACAGTTGTGTTTGCATCGGTTATTTCTTTGATATATGTGTTAACTTGTTTTTTTCAAGTGGTCAAAGCTGGGACTTTCGGACCTAAAATTGTTTGTGTCATTAAAATATTTGATGTAAACATGCAGTATTACTTGTTTGAGACTTTTTTAACATATTTAAATATAATATTAATGACATAAATTAAGGAAAGTGATCAAATCTGGACTGATTTGGTTTTGATGTCGGACCGGAATTGTTTGCGTTCATCGTAACGATTGGTTTTTGATTGATTGAATATTTAGTGTCATTTTTATGCCATCAAGGGCTAACAGACAATCAGTTAACCTAACCAATGTTTCCTGGGATTAACCAGTAATCGAGCACACCCCATCTCCGAAAGTAACTGATAACTTTCCCACTTGAATCAGCGGTGAGAGACGAATGCTAATGAGACACAATGTCGTATATTAATCATCACGGAGTCTGTTGCCGTTCGGGGATTCGAACTCACGACCTCTGGATTGATAGTCAAACATGTAACCGATTGGAAAAAATGGTTGCCCACAAAGTACAACATATTTCAGGTTATATATGGCATATCAAGTTTTATTGTAGGAGGAAATTCAAAACAATTCTGAGTAGAAACACTGTCTTTCCGCAAGTTACTGGCTAACTTTCTCTTACACATAAAGTTTTTGGAGTAAATGAGAATCAAACCTATGACCTTAGCGGTGAGAAGTAAATGATCTTACTACTCGCTACACTACAAAGCCACAAAGGACCCCTATAACATCATTATTAAATAATAAATTGTACTGGAAAAAAACCATTATTTTCTCCAACACTAGGCCAAATGAGAAGAATCTGAGTTCCATTAATTTCAAGACACTGACACTACCATTTCCAACAACTTTTATTACTTATCAGTGTTTTCCATTCCTTTGCAACTCGTAAAATTATTTGTCTACAGTGTGCAGTTTTGAAGTACTTATTGATTAACATTGATGGATTATTTTGAACAGTTTATGGAATGCACAGAGCATATCGGTATGTCAGGAGCGTATCATGATATTGATTCTGTAATGTAATATACCAGTAATACCTCATACCACTACTATTGAGCAAGCGTTTATAGTGACATGGTTGAAGTGTACCTACTGTATCGAAAGTTAAGCAACGAAGTATCTGTTAATATTGGGACAAGTGACCATTATCACTTTTATACTGGGACTGGGAGAAGATATTTTCAAACCCGCTTCAGCACAAATCCCTCTTTCCTTGGAAGAAATGAGCTACCAAATACTGCGGGAAGCAACAGGCTATGCAGTTGGGGCCAAACCCTAAAGGTTAAAGAAAGCAATAGTGTAGCGAATACACAATAGTCACTTACAGCAGACTTGCTGTTGAGCTAGCTTTTATAGAAACATGACTGAAGTGCACCGAATGTGTTGGAACTTGAGCAACAATGTACAGTTTAGTACTGGGAAGGTGACCATTGTCATTTTAATATGAATTGTTCTGGAGTCAATTTCTATCTATCCAGTTGTGCTGAAATTGACACATCAGCTGCATGTGCATTTTCTTCCATTACTTCCAGCGAGCAATTTCTGATTATTACAGGAAGACTCATTTCAGAGGGAGGTATACGAGCAATTGCATCACCGATTAATACAGATGTTCAGTGAGATCTTTTACAAGCAATGAGCACAACAAGCCAGACCCTACTCCAAAGGATTGACATGCTTTCACAGCACCTTGCCATTATTTTCTCTATAGGCTTATCCATTTTAAAGAGACACGTGTGATTTAATGACACAAACCGCATATAGCTATAGACTATAAATACTATGTATCTCTAATACAGCAATATACCTATTACCGCGAATGCCCGTATAATAACAATATGGGAAGACATGCGCAAAGCTCCAACTTCCATTAGCGTCGTCATTTGTTTGCATTTCGTATCAGCAACTGTTTTTTACTCAGGACACTTAAGTAACCTTATAACTGTTTAGTATTGATGTCATTCTTTACATGGATGAACAATTTTTAGACTCCCGGTATTAGGTATGATCAGTATATAACATTGGACTTACCTGTTTATGTTTCTGTGGCCGTTGGCCAACCGACAAATTCTGAACTCATCCAGTCCGATTTGATAATGGATACCTGCCTCAAATCAACATACTGTAGTAAAAAGTAGAAACCAGTTTGGTTTCTCCCAACCGGAAGTCCGAAAATACAGTCTAATTCTGATCACTCAGAAACTTACCTCCAAAGAAGCGACAACATACTCCGGTCGATCCGATATCATTGAAGTTATTCAGCTATTTTGGAAGCTACTGATTATACAATCAGGTGAGTCAAAGCGATTATTGCAACATTGGCGTAGTCGGCAATAGAACTTTATTCGCATATTTTTGGGAAATTCGTCTTTTTGTTGTGGCGGGCAGAAATTGCTTCACGGATCGAGATAGCGTTTGGTCCGCCATAGAGCATCACTACGATTTCTCGTATTGTCTGTATATTTTGTATATGTGTAAACTACTTTCGGCACTGTCTTTGGCTATTTGAAAATATATTTTGTCTTTCAGTGATAATTTTGATTGGTGGCGGGGAAAGTCAGCCATCTCATTTCCGGTAGCGCATAAAGGCGGCTTTTTTTCTCAAAATTATAAAATTCCCAGATATCTAAAAGAAATCTAAAAAAAGAAATTAATAATCACTCGATCCATTATACCGACTATAGCGTTGATTTTGTGATAATATCTTTGCTGTAGTAAAACCGACAGAACGTTGAATGGTGGCACAGCTACTCCGCTCGAAGTCAACAATGACTACTGGCGTGATTGTGTAATCAACACTCCGTTTCAGCGTGTCCTAGTCTGTAACACAGGATACTTAAAATGCACAGGATTTGGTTGCAAGGTTAGACAGGTGTCCATCAGTAGTTTGTTTATTTTATTTATATGGGTCAAATTGATTTTATATATAAAAGTCGCACTCCTTAGTAAATTAAAGGGACATTTTGAAAATTTGTGAAATTTTAAAGGGACACTGTAAGAAAAAAAATTGAAATTTTAAAGGGTCACTCTATATTTACTTATTTAAAGGGTACTTAAAAAATGAAATTTTAAAGGAACACTTTATATTTATTTATTTAAAGGGACACTTGAAAAAAATTTTTTTTAAAGGGCCAATCTATATTTATTTAAAAGGACACTTAAAAAAAAAGAAGAAATGAAATGAGGTCAGAGGGTCATTCATGGATATACATCTACTACCCCTTAAGCATACCTGGGATGGGTCACATATCACTGCAGCAAGTCGTGTAATAATGATAATTTAATGTATCGATTTGACACACAACCTTACAAGCCCCTGGCTATGTCGACAACAGAACCCAGTATGTCAAACCTTCAATCCCAAAGCCTTGCGCTTGGAAATCTTAATCAGCCCCGATTAAAGGAAAGAAGACTATGTGAGTCTGAATTCTGTAGGGGGGTGGAAGGTGTGTTTACATCAATAGCCCAACCACACCCGGTGATGTCTCCAAACAGATACAGGGAAGACCAACCAAGGTGGTTGAGGTCGAATGGTATGCATCATCCCTCAGATCGTGGGTATCCATCTACACCTGGAATGTCACAACTGATTGAATATGGATACCAACCTGAGATGTCACAACTGTCTGAGTATGGATACCCTCAAACACCATTGACATTTCAACATAAAATACAATACCACTCCAACAATGGACCTAGTCGTTTAATGACAGATCCATCTATGGACGTGGGGTTTGAGCAGCGACCTCTACATCCCTATTGGAGATCAGCTGGGGGACAGGCGATGACAATGACCCCACCAAATCCCTATGATGGACCTAGATGCCCAATGGCTATGAGACAGCAGAACCAATGGTCACCATGGGAGACACCGGAATTAAATCCAGCTGCAGCTCGTTTTTACGATAGGCCCACTACATCTACGTTACATCCCGGCAATGCATATCAGCAAGCGCCAAGGGTTTACGAGAAATTTGGACCGCTGGACAAAAACATTAAAGACCTCCCTCAAACAGCTCAGATATATTTCTCTTATGCTGCACAAGCTCAGACAGAAACATTGTTTGACTGGGCAGATAGAGTTATGACCCTAGCTATGAGAGCTTATCCAGACATGACAGATGAGATGATGTACGAACAGTCTGTCCTCAAGTTCTGCGAAGGTTGTCTTGATAAAGCAGCAGGTCAATATGCCCTAAATTTCAGACCCAGAACCATAGAAGAAGCCGTCAACAAAGTAAGATGGTTTCAACACATGGACTGCATAATGTATGCTCGGCTGGAAGCAGAAGTAAAGTTGGAGTATCCCGAAGCCGACTTTGAGTACGATGGTGATGTTGGATATTGTATTTCTGTAAGAGCAACCTCGAGACAAACATGGCCAACAAAAAGCAATAGGCCAGCCAAAGATATTAACAAGGTCTGCATGGTAGACTCAGAGATGGACACAATAGCAGGTCTGGAGAGCTTGGAAGCCATTTTTACATTTCGTCCACAGCATAAGTCCACTATTAAAGAGAGGACACCGGAGTTAAGTGCTATCGATGCGGAGAACTGGGGCATTACAAACCCAAGTGCCCCAAGGGACAGCCGTCCGAGCAGAAGAAAGTGTCGTTTATGTCGGAGGACACAAGAGCTTTTAAACGACGAAGGGTCGCACTGTTAGGCTCGCCTTTGACTCAGAATTGTGAAATTGGTCTCGACCAATGTGTCGAATCAAAAAGAGTCCCAACATTAGTAGACAATAAACACATATTGGACGATATCTTGAAGGACATAAAGGCATTATTTGAACCAAAAAGGTCATCAATGGTTGACAAGGAGCACCTGTGTGACGATATCTTACAAGACTTAAAGGCAATATTTTTTCTGGACAATCTGGAGAAGATCCACCATGACAATGCAAAGTCCGGTCAAGAGACAGACTCTGATAATACGAAGTCCGGTCAAGAGTTGATATTGATCGAGACGGATGACCTGCTCACATATGATGCAGACAGAGAACCCTGCAAAGATGTAAAGATAATGATACCTCCAGAACCCGATCAGGCAAATAATCCGGTCGAGGATCATACCCAAGGGGAATCAAGGGGCATCAAATTGATAACCAACAATCAATTGAGATCATTATAAGTGCTAAGGGTTCCCAAGGGTGTAGAAGACCTCAAGCTTAAAGCAGTAGTTGACGCAGCAGCACACGTCACCATACTTTCAGACGGGATTTACAAGAGATTAAGTGAGCAATGGCCAGTGGTGCGAAGGATAATGCTTCAAACTGCGGGTTGTCTAATGAAAATGTATGAGTCCGTTATAGGACCGACAATACCTCTGAAATTGGACAAATCCTGGTGCAAAGAAACTGTGTCTGTAGCCCCGATAGAAGATGGTATCCTCTTGGGCCTAGACTTTTTGAAGGTTTATGGCACGACTATCAATCTAGAAACTACGGAGCTGAACATGGGATCCGAAGTTATTCCGATGGGAATACAAAGTGTTAAAAAAGGAACACAGGTGTCAGAAGTGACAGTCCCATTAGACAGTGTTTCAAGTAGTGGTCAACATTACAATCTTTGTAGGACGGATATATCGCCCTCCAAGAGAACGATCCAGGACCAACAGTCGAGTCAAATGAGGACAGGCCATACTAGAGTGGAGGCCAATAGTAGTAGACGGTCCAGTTTTCATACGACAGACTTGAGACATAGACAGACAAGAGGCAAGCAACAGTTCAGTCGTCATATGACGGATAGGCCGTCTTCCAGTACGAGTCGACAGTCCAGTCTCCATACGACGGATTCAAGACACAAACAGACAAGTGGGAGGCGACAGTCCAGTCTACATACGACGTACCTCGAACGCAGACGTTCCAGAAGTGACCAACATTCCAGTCACGGTAAGATGGAATATAATCAACATGGAACAAGGAATCGTCATAGGTCAAGTCATAGTATGACAGGCCAAAGACAACGGTCAATAGCAAAGACTAGGACCACGTACTGTGCACCCAGTTTCAGATCCAGGGAAGGGAGTAAGAGGCGGATCACCGCAGATCGCCATCCAAACACTCAACCACCCGAATCTGATGAGTACGAGGGCACATTGGCTGATAGTCTGACGTTTTGGTCATGGCAAACAAAGCCTCCACAGAGTCTCAGTCACAAACAACTGCTGCACAAGGAGCCTTCACAACAAGCCAGCCAAAAGAAGCTAATCACTCGTAGACAGGAGACTGTAGCAACTAAGCGTCAACTGACAGTGTCTGTGACCTCATCGGGGCAAAGGTGCTGATCAAAAAATTGGGTAGTCTAAAAAGACCAGCTCTAGCTCTCAGTGACGACAAACCAGTTAGTCGCATCAAAAGATCAAAGTGCCCGGTAATTTATTGCGAAGTTTTCGCACGAAGGATAAAACGTCATGTTTATCCAGCATACACCCCGGAATTGTTTCACGACATGGAGACACCCGCGGTGTTAGAAAGCCAGAGGTTAAACCAGGCAAGAGTTTCAGGACTGAACGCCCTAGCTAAGCAGAGTTCCTCCCAGGATTTTTTGAAGGCATGTGCTAAAATTGGAAGGGGTTGGTATAGGAGGGGTCTCCCCTCCTGTGTTGATTGTTTTGAAGTTTGACACTCATGAATGATGCTTTTTTAAGTACATGTAAGTGTTTCTATTTAGAACATTGCTGCAATAAAATGAATACAAAGAAATTAAAAAAAAAATTAATGGATGACTAGCAAGGAATTATATAGAGAAGTTTAGGCAACTGATTGAGATTTTGTGAACACACGCGTATTTAGACAAAATATCTCGCAATATCTCGTTTTCAGTTATTAATAACTTCCATTCAAAATTCAAATTCAAAAATTCAAACTCCTTGCATTGCAGAGATATTCTCATCAAAACAATACCAATCCTAGAAATTTGTGTTTAAAATTGCTGAAACACTTTTGATTACAAAATATCTATACTGCAGCTAAAATAACAAGTTAATTATGATACAATTTCCTTTAAGCTTCAATATCTAGCCAAATAATTAATCCTTTGTGTGCTATTTCATCAATATTTAATCTTGAGATGCAACTTGAGTTTCCTATCCAATGCAAGTTTCCTTTCATATCCTATACAAGTCTTTGATGACTAGTCATATTTTAAAGTTACACTTTATATGTTTTAATGTTTGATTCAATATAGAAGTAAATGATAGTTTTCATACAGTATTTGTGTATTTCCACATGAATACCAATTTTAAAAAGTAAACACATATAGATTATTCTTAAAAAAATTTTTTTCTATCTCCTAAATATCCTGCATAAACGGGACCACAGTAACCAAATTTTGACCGTCACCATATCCGGGTATTTCCAATGAATGAAAACACATTAATCTATGTTTAAAGTGGGGATTTTATATGTTGAAATAAGATGCTGAGAAACCGGGGGTATTCAACTATCCATTAATGTGCATTTCAAATATATGTTTCTATCCTATATTAGAATATTATTGCCAAAAAATATAGTAAAGGAGTGTTTATAAATAAACAACTTGTCATATTTCAAAGTTAATACAATTGAGGAAGTTTGCATTTTTGATGTTTGATTTTCGTAATTTTCATTAGGTGTCACTATATTTCCAAATAAATATAAATTTTATAAAAGGAAACATTAATAGTCAAGTCTTAAACATCCCTAATAAACGGGACCGCTTTAACCGATGCACCGATTTTTTAGGATCCAACTTTTGAAGGCACCGACTTTTCGACCGGGTTTCTCAAATTTGTTCACATCGGTAGGCAACATCCGGGTGTTTTTTCATATTTTTTCTTCAATTTATGTACCAAATAAACAATTTTAAGTGGGGATTTTATTCTAGCTTTGTTGAAATAAGATGCTGAGAAAACCTTTTACGATTCCATTGTTTTGCTTACTTGCATAAAGCCCTTACTATACAGTGCAATGGAGAGTTTATGTCGAGTCGCAAGTTGGGACATTCCTAGGGAATTCCAGTTGGATAGGATAAACTCGCCAGCCGTACTGCTCCATTGGAGACCACTGGCATTCCTGATGAGCTGCATTAGTCCAAGGGAATCCACGCTCATGTTCAAAAGATTCGGAAAAGAATTGAGGGAACCAGTCGCTCTGCGGAAAAAGACGCGTCAGAACCCAAGGAGACGTCGAAGGACATGAGCGAGAAATCTAGCAGCAGATGCGATTTCCAGTGGACGTGCTGAGAGTGAAAAAACATGGCCGGGGGCATGACAGTCTCGCCACAGGAAGAACACCTGGAATAAGGCAGACCTAGGCAACCGCAAACCACTCTGTTTCGTGTCAGCCTCCCATGTCCAAGAAATCTAATCTTGTCCTACTGGAGAAGAGTACTCAATATGAGGAAAATCCACAGTCAGGACCGCCAGAGACTCGGGATATGGCAACACAGTGTGATGAGTCCCCACAACCCATCCCGATGGAGGTTAGCCCCGTCGTACCCGCGATGGGAACCCTGGATGTCCCATCGCAAAACAGTGGGACATCGAAGATTATTCTTTGGAAGGGAGACGAGAAGGTCGTGTCACTCGCCCTATCAACTTTCTCCCCCAAAGCAGGGGACGAGAGGCTCAAGCTCGCTTAAGTATCCACCATTAAGATCAGACCCGGACCTCTCAACTTCACCAGTTAACCGAGTGTCTAAAGAAGAGCCTATGACGGCGGAGAACAGGGACCACTTGCAGGTGAGTCCCTTTGCCAGTCTGAATACAGCGCTGCCAGTCACCAGCCATGAAAAACCAGTGAGGGCTGAAAACAAGGACCTCCTACGTGTGAGTCCCTCGACCAGTCAAGGTATCGTGGGTCCAAGGTTGTATGCCGCAGTAGCAAGAACCTCACCAGTGGCAAGAGTACAGCCCAGGACCAGCGTTGTGAAGAGTAAACCAGAAGTGGTTAGAATATCGGGTCTCAGAGAGGCTTTCGACAGCCACTTTCATATAGATCGTCTCGCTCGGCGACTAGATTGTGAACTATCGGACGTAGGCAAGATAATTCGTCAAGAAACTGAGGTGGTTCCAGTCGTCAAAGTCGACGTGATTGGTGGGGTCATGGTCTTCTGTGACCCAGAGGGGTATGAAAATGTGTTTTTGGAAGCAGACCCTTGCTGGCGGATAGCTGTTGGAGTCCATCCGAAAACGATAGCGCGACTAATGGCTCGCAGGCGGGAACATTTACAAGACCTCCTGAGAGAGCCCAGTGTGGTTGCACAAGGAAGACCGAAAATACAGTCTAATTCTGATCACTCAGAAACTAACCTCCAAAGAAGCTACAACATACTCCCGTCGATCCGATATCATCGAAGTTATTCAGCTATTTGGAAGCTACTGATTATACAATCAGGTGAGTCAAAGCGATTATTGCAACAATACTAGCCTCTTTATCATGCAATATTATCTTTTTTGCAGTTGAATTTATTAACAACTATATTTAGGGGAAATTATTATTTTATGTATCAATATTTGCAACAGAATCAAAATTATTCATTTGAAAAATGCAAAATATGTCCGCCAGTACAGGAAATAGACTTATTCGACCTCTATTTCAAAGAGTCAACAAAGGGACATAATCAAACTGAAAAAAAAATCGCCCCAAACACACATATAGGTACACTGCTAATAATTTGACTGTTTGCATACTTTTCATAAGTTTGAGAAATGTTAATGATGCTTACATATATTGCTTTTAATTATATATTGTTACATAGATTATACTACTGCTGCTAGATCTACTTCTACTGCTACTAGACTACAGTAATACTATTACTACTGCTATTACCACCACCACCACCACTACTTCTACTACTACTACTTCTACTACTACTACTACTACTACTACTACTACTACTACTACTACTAATACTACTACTACTATTGATAATAATGATTTATTTACTATTACCAAGGAATTAAAGAATGAAAGTCAACATATTGAGATTTTGTGAACGCTCGTGTATTCACGCGAAATCTCGCAATATCTCGTTTTTAATTATCTTTACTTCCATTTATCTCAGGAATACAAATCAAAATTCTTCGTGAGGTGCCGTCTCGAGATCACATACTTCTGTGTGTGTTTATATTTAATTGAAATATGTACTAGCGCAAAGCATACCAGAAACAAGGAACTATAGATGAAGACAAGGACCGATGCGGGTTTACGTTAACTGGGTCACAAACAATAATAATTTAAACAACATTTCATTTCTTTGTCATGTGTGTCGGTAAACCTGCAACTTCCGGAAGTATATTTTATTGTTATTTGTTTATTATGCAAGAAGATAATCAAGACGTTATTCATAACCATTCATAATCAGTAGTCAGTGGCGGAGCTGACCCTAAAATGATGTGCAAGCCCATCGGGTTCTAGTGGGGTCGGGGGTGGGGTCTTGGGGACATAGCCCTCCCCCATCAGAAAAAAGACTTTCAGGATGCATTTCTTGCGTTCTGAGGGCATTTTCAAGAGATATAGTGATGCATTCTCAAAAATATGTGCAAGCCCTGGCGTTGTGGCGTAAAGGCAGCTACGCCACTGGTAGTACTAATATATCGAGTATGTAAAAAATGTATTATGACAACAATGGTGACTAATTAATTATGCTGGTTAACAGTTTTTGTTTTTGTGAAAAAAGTATGCAGGGTGTCTAAATATATCTATTTCATCCCTAATTTTTTCTTTTCCTCTTTTTTCCTATCCTCATAGGAACTAAATTGGATTAACATTAGATATACTGTTTTTTGTTTACACTGTTATGAACTGATGGACAATTTTGTACTCACTCTCGGTATTTTCATTTCATTTTGTATTGAAGGGGAACGCAACCATCTGAATAAAACAGGATAATATGAATAGCTATGAGTTCAGCTTTCTTTTAGTAGTATCAATATGCATAAATTCGAGTCCATAAAGATATATCAGCTCGTTTTGTTACGGTCATTTTCGCACATCGGTTTTGTGGTGGAAGTCGCCATATTGGACACCTGCGTGACGTCACAACTGCACTTCCGGTTTAAAACAAAACTAATTTATACGCTACAGCAGATATAGTAACGTGCAACTATAGTCACCGTTAAAAGTACTCACAAGAATAATGAAATGGATTTCAATTACGGAGAAGGATTTGTGACCTACAACTTTCAACTAGAATTTTCGGAAGCAGAGTAAAATGAATTAGAAAACGTAAAAATAGTGAGACAGCACAGTCGTTCACACATGTGAAAGATTTCTGCAGCTGCGAAAACTCAGTAATGTCGCTTCGTCTGACGAAAATACATGCTGCAGATGCAATGGCCTTTTTTTTTTAAATTTATAATATTTAGAATGTATCACAGAAATAATACAGAGAAACACAGCAATGTCGTATGCAGCTTTCACCTAAAAGGATGATAACAGTAACACCGATCATGAACCCCAAACCCATGAATCACGAGTCTGACATCTTATCATGTAGTCTGACATTGATGATTGAATTTTAAAATAGTAAAATTACCCTTAGCTTGATAAAGAAAACAAAAGTATTTTTTTCGGTCAGTGTTTATGTAGATCCAGGCGAGCCTGCACATTCATGCTGTACTATCAGGGTATATACTGTCAATAAATTATCAAAAAAACACTATTTAGACCAGGAATGGAATTTAAGGGAAAATGGACTGTTTCATATATTTACCTGTCTAAGAGAGAATAAGATATAATTTTATATCTCTTTTCTTATCGTGTTTAGCTGGTGCGGCCATTGTTGCACACTGAGAAATGGCTGATAAAATTTTGATTTCATACCCTTTTGAGTAATATTAGATGAAGCATTTACATAACTGGCACTATCTTTTGGTTATTCAAATTGTGTTACTTACCAATTTGATATATGATGATAATCTATTCTACCAGTTTCCTGAAAGTACATGAATGTTTCTCCTTATAGGGAGTGTCAAATTGAATGTAATGTCTACAGGCATATTGCACAAAGTGTATGTTACTGTCTAGCTACTGGCACCCTGCTGAGCTTTCATAATTCACCATGTGGTTATGAGAAATACCCTGCCACAGTGTGCATATTGTACCCTTATTAGCATAAATAACCATAGGGTTTACGACAGGATGTATTATCACAAAATATTATGGCTTATAAGTAATGCAAACATTTTCAGTTAATTAGGGTTTCAATATCAATGAAAACTTACAAGTTAAAAATTATGTTATATGATTTTATGTATATTTTTCACAAACTGTATACCAATACACTATTTAAACAGTAAAAACAAAACCTTGCTGTTGAATAACATACAATAGCAAAGCATTAGAAGGAAAATAAACGTACATTTTCATATATTTATGAATAAATAAAGGAACAAAGGTTTTAATTTATCTTTTTTCATTACGAAGTAGATGTAGTTTAAATGTCTATTCAAAATAATGACATAGCTGACTGTGAAAAGCCATATATCAATGAACTAAATTGCCTATTGTTTATAAAATTAATAAAATGAGCTTATGAACAATTAATGGTTGACTGAATATTAAGTGTCATTTTTTTTGCCATCGAGAGTTGACTGTACAGATGTTCAGTTAACCTAACCACTGTTCCTGGGATCCTGAAAAGGTAACTAGTACTCGAGCACACCTCATATCCGCAAGTAAATGATAACTTTTCCACTTGAATCAGCGATGAGAAACAAATGATAATGAGACACAATGTTTTATGTCACTCATCACAGAGACTGTTGTCGGGTGGGGATTCGAACTCGCGACACCTGGATTGATAGTCAGACACAAAACTGACTGAGCTAATCGGGCCTGTCACAATTAAATTGCTTTTATTTGTAATTTAATAATAGTTTTTAGATACCATGTCGTTTTCACACCGTATGTTTTGGTATTAACCTCTTATTTTTATTGTTTATTGGATTATCGCACCTGTTTAATCAGCATGCAATTATAACATTGTGAAAGTTTGCTATATTAATTTCGCAATATTTTGAAAGAGTATATAAAATTACAAATTAAATTTCAGAAATCAGTTGAGCTATTAAGTGTTATTAGCAGATCTTTTAAGAGCTTCCCACTGGATAATATACACTAAGTTTATATGTATGTCGCATATGGTAATCTTCGTACTGAAATCATCAGAAATTGTATGCTTGGGTAGTGGTACGCCAATGCATTGGTACGCTTCATTCTGCAAACTAAGGTCCTACCCAAAGTATTGGGAAATCACATATTAGGAAAACTAAACACAACGCTGCCTACAAAACATATCGCATTACTCCACCCACTTTTTCCGCTGAAGAAAACAGTGTTTATGTGTTAAGTCCTTCAATTCAGAATCGTTTTCACGTTTAATGATGTTCACTAATGCACTGTATATCTATCTATAAACTGTTTACGTAAATTAGTGTATATACATAAGAGTTTCAGTAGAGAGCAGTCACTAACGACACAATAAAATTTTCGCGAGAACTAGAACGGAAGAGCTGCTATGACGTCACCGAATACCTCAAACATAAAAGAGCTATAAAATGGCGGCGCCCATAATATTTAGGAAATGCTTGAAATCATGATATTCAGTATCGTTTTTCTCATTTGAAATATTTCGTTCAATTAAAATTTGTTATTTTTTGTGCTATTTACATGCCTATTTAACGATAAATAGCCATTTATATTCTGACATGCCCCTTTCAGATTATCCTTTTAATCTGTGTGAGGGTCTGTTAGGGTTTGTTTTTTTGCATATGCCATATGGACCCATTTACTTTTTTACATATGCCATATAGGCAAAATATGTTTTGGCATATACCATATCAGGTTATTGATTTTTTTCCATAAAAATTATGCTATTCGAAAATTGAATTAAAATGCTAATACTTTTTTTCTATTTTGAGTCTTTTGATTTGTTTTTATATATTTTCAAGCCTCTTTAAGATCCTTACACGATCATGGATCACCACCGTACGCCAAAAAGTTACCTTTGGTGACCTTTTATGCAGTTTGGCCATTTTCCTACTCGCAATCTTAAACTTATTTTCTCCATATAGATAAACGTATTTTTTGCATATGCCATATGGGCTCATCTATATTTAGCATAGGGCATATGGGAAACCACCACCCTAACAGACCCTCATGTGTTATGCCATGTCATGTGTTTTTCCAATTATTTGTAATATTTTAGGGGGAGGGCCGTTACTAATGCTGTGAGAACTTATAGCCCAACCCCATAGCTGTAAACAAGATGACAATAAAATACGATTAAACTTTCGTTGCTAAAGTATTTCAATTTGTAATTAGACAAGAATCTGGTTTAATCATATGTAATATATGTTTCAAAATAGAAATACATATACAAATATATATTGCCCTCCGAAAAGTACAATTCAATGTCATCTTGTCTATGTTTCAAAATATATTTACACATTATACTTTCAATATATTGGTTAATGTCATTGTAGTAAAATATATGTTACAGGCTTTGCATGGTTTTAAACTTTAATACTTCACCTAACACCCAAACGCGTCAACCGATTGAGCCAAAGATACAGGTGATACGATGAAGTAGATTGCAACATTGATACGTGTTCTATAGCTTTATGATCTCTGACGATACTTTCTCATTAGCATAGGGGAAAGTGTAATAGCTTAGAGTAAAAGTATAATAAAATGATAAAAATATATTGCCGAGTGTAAATGAAATAACAGCCCGGGCTTGCTCAGTCGGTAGAGCACAAGACTCTTAATCTCGGGATCGTGGGTTCGAGCCTCACGTTGGGCAGTTAAAACTTTTGCTTTATATACATACATATAAGTAATATCTTGTATCATATCTTAATTTCTTGGAACATATTTAGGAATACATGCACATTAAATTACACAGCAACAACCTTTATCTTATATAAAATAATCGTTCAAATTAGAAAAGACGGAAATTTTGAAATGTTTGTGTTGTGTGCGATTCAAAATACAAATTATCAGGGTGGTTTCCTATTATTGAAATACGTTATGGATGTAATGCAACAATTCTATTGAAGTGAAGTTGATCTACACTTTAATTTTGATCGATAATAAGATGTTATATGTATTCCTTAGAAACCCACAGCATTAATACTAAAACTAGTACTTAAAGGAATGCACATATACTACGCAGGATAGTGAATACGGCTAGGTTTCCACTACAGGACCAAATATATGATTACAAGTATAAAAAATACGAAAATGTTATAAATACAGTTTAAGGTTATTTATCTTGTGAATGTCATTAGTTTAGTTTATATATTTAATGCTTTGATTTGTTTAAGCTCGATTACGATGAAAGCTTAGAGCTTATATAAATCGCTCTGTAAGTCGCTGTCTTGTTAGAACTGATAATGAGTGGTTTCTTAAAGGTTTAAAGGCATCGGTTCGATCCTCAAATAATGGTTGCGAACTGAAGACGTTGTATCTAGAACATGGTCTCTGTTGGGAAGATACATTTACAATGTATTGTTTAAATTTAAACGGCATATTCAATATCATAGTATATATATTTGTATAAATACAAAAATGAATTTGTTATATAAATACAAATACATTGTATTTTTAAAACTAACGTCTTTTAAACATATTAGTGAAACGGTCGCTTTAACATTATTTATACAGGGACATAAACGATTGAGAGGACAGTCCTTAAATCTATGTTGGTGGTGTCAATATATGATTACACTTTTTTTTATAAAATAATTGTGTTTCTTTAAGTATTTATTTTTGCGAGGTAATAATTTGACCACTACTAGTTCTAATGTTTATCATAGATTCCGAAATAAAACTTCTGTTTTTTTTACAAATTTTTTCTCCTTCCTGTACCCACTTTGCTCGTGATCATATTTTATTCACAACCATTTTTCCCCATCTAATATCGTAAATAACATCATAGCCCCACTGAATGCGTTTGTAATTAATTTATTTATCTGTAAAATGCGTGTCATGTAAAAAATAGATAGAGTTGTTTTTTTTCTTTAATAAAAACTAAATGTGTCTGTTCTCTTATTTTTATCAGCAAAGCCCTGTACATTCATGGACACAAATGTAATTCTATCTGTCATGATAATCACAGTGAGTCTAAGCGATAATATTATAACCTGTTTGCAAACAGGATGGGAGTTTTATGTGTTCAGTGGAAATTCAGATCAATATTTATGATTATTCTTAATATACATTCTATTAATAAATTTAATAAAAAAAAAACGATTATAACCGTGCGCTGTTTGACTTTGTTACCGATTGTGTACCTCTTATAAAATACGAGGCAGCAGAGGCAACTCCGATTTCTAAGAGTGGGCTACGCTTAGAAGTGAACTGTCAAGAAATTCAACAAGTGCCAAGCATAATTTAGTGCACATATGTTTAATATGTAATAAGAGAAATAATATGAAACCATTTAATAAGGAACATCGGTTGTATACTAAACGTTTATGCTCAGGTTGTTATAAAAATAAATTTCACTGCTTATGTACTTATTTGAAAATAAAAGAAATAATCAAGATTACTTTTCAATGCCTTTGAAATTGATATCGAATGTGGCAGTATCTCATTTACCTAAAACATAGAAATGTATCAAATATCAGTATTGTAAAATATGATAAACTAGAGTTTGTATTAGTGTATGTATTAAAATGCATTTATTTATTGGTAAAGAAAACGGAATGTGCTTGATCAATAACATATGTGAGTATATATAGCTCACTAATTAGTAAAATAGCGGAGATCCCACGTTGTACTGAGATGTATTCCAGTAAGGAGGACATATACTGTAATGAATATAACTGCATTCAATTTGTTTGGATTGTATGTATTCTTGTTATTGTTCCGGAATGCCACGCGAGCACAGAAGATTTTCAATCACTATTACCTGATGATATGACCTTTGTCCCGCTGCTGATGTTTGTTAGCGAACAACACCAAGGAATGAGAGCGAAAATAGCTCAAAGTTTATTCCATGTTGCCCTTTGTGAACTTATTGAATAAATAAAGAACCATCAAGGTAAAATTGTTAGAAGGAATACAATATGACAATTCAATGCTTTCTTGCGTATAAAATAAAATGGAAAATATTGCATGCTTTATTGTTATATATGTATTTTTGTTCTGCTGATATTGGTGTTGTGTGGATTTATTGCACTCATGGACTATCAACAAGACGCACATATATTGCAAACTTTTTAAAATTTTAAAATTTTTCATTAACAGGTTATTGGGAATTAAAAAAACACAATATATTACAATGTATTACAATTTGGTTTTAATTCTAAAACAACGGTTACAACTAACGAACCCTTAGACGCTATTGTTTAGTTAATCAGCGAAAAATACCGAGACAAACAGCACTTTCATTGAAGCAGATCTATTTATTCTAAAATTACATTCATGAAATAGTTCCACGAATTACAAATACTTGGATTCCATGACATGTGTATTCTTTGTATAATAGATTTGTTTATATATGAACAATTTATCTTCAATTTACCAAGATTCATTGTACTATTTTTTTTATTTTCATTCCGCATTAGTTTTATAGTTATAGCACGTCTAAAAGTGTTTTAGTGTCATATCATATTTTCCCCCGCCTAAAAATTCACCTGTGGGTGAAAAAATAATATTATATTAGAATTTTGCTATAATATTTTAACCCCCCTCCCCCATATCTCTGAATATATCTCTAATATATCTCAAGCCCTGAAATAAACGAATATATAACCACACTAAATACATTTGTCCTGAGACTATTACATACAAATTAACACTGTAACATATATCATTATTAAATACAATTACGTCATTGTGCAATACGTTAAACAACATATCTTTGTATTCTGGTCTAGTGGCCGACCAAATGGTTATTTAACATAGATCAATTAAAACATCTTAAACATATAAAAGATAACAATGTCACATAGATTTCATATACAATACTACATACCAATTGTGGATTGAACTCCCGATCCTTTCATACCACATTCACACGGTGAGCTGGTTATGTGTGTTAACTGTTAGCTGCAAACATAAGGTGCACAATTCGATAGAAACAGTGAATTCTTAGTACAGCTGTTATAAAGTAAATATGCTGCCATCTTAGAATTATCAATCATGTAAACAAAGCATGTACATGAATAAATAAAGTATCTAAACTTTACAAGTTCATAGCAACTTGTTTTAGGAATTAATTGCCAAACAATAAAAATCTATTCTCACCTTACAATTCCATCAATCCTCTACTAATTATTAACAAATTGAAAAAGACCTTCTCTCTTCAAAAGATGTCAGAATACTGCATGAAATTGGGGTCATGTGACTTAAAACAGCGGGAACTCTGAAACGCTGGATTTGTTACTCATGCAAGAACGGTCAAAGGGAGAGTAATCTTACAAGACCAGAATAGTTTACCTTGTTACAGATATGAATTGAGCTGCTTGAATTATCGATTAATACGTATTTTGTGTATGTATAGATGCATTCATATTCAACGTCGTGCGATTTATTATATTAACTATGAAACCTTTAATTCAGCAGATATACATCCTCACCGTATGATGAGATGACTGACAGGAACACCTCGTCAGAACCGTATGACAGTTTCATGGGGTAGGAAAGAAAACACAATACATAAAACACACAAATGTTAAACCATTTACCAATTAGTTTTCCAATATTTCCATCATGTTTGATGTTTGATAACCCCGACGTTACTAGTTAGTTTGCTTTTATATTTTGTTATTACGTCAATGTGTTTAGGTCGAATAAAAACATACCACATCCTTATCATTGTTAAAACTATGACGTGTAAGTTCAAATGTTTATGAAATATTATAATAATTTTTTAACTTTTTTGTTTTTTAGAGATGCAACAAACAACGAATCAATATGAAAATTTGGATATTTAGTGCATGTTTAAAATATATGTTTTTTTTCGATTAATTAAATCGCATGGCATTTAATGTTAAAAAACACAAATACATGTATAATAAACTAAATACAGTTACAGTGCTTTATTGGAATGTGATTTTCTTTCATTTTTCAAACAATTCATACAAAATAACCGTAAACTAAACAGTATTTTCCCTAGAATAGTGTATACTATCAACTAACACCAGATAATAAGTGCCACTAATCGACCGTCGATACTACGGCATACTGAGATGATGTAAACGATGCCATTAAAGGTGATGGATATACTGCAAAATGTAGATAACTTACCAAGCACAATGTCCGCTTAGTATAGGGGTTCCTCTCGAACAAGTGGTCTAAGGCGCTGTCGTCAAAATAATCAATAACCCTGAACCTCTACTGTGGTAGGATCGATCCAAGCTCGGTCTAAAGAAATGAATAACAGGGTGTTAGTTACTTGCGTAATGACCGAGATTATACTCATATTCATTCTAATAAGATCACCATCAACAAAAGAATCATTGAAATGTGTACTACAGAGGTTGAATTCCAGAATAAAACACGCATGCACAAAACAAACTAAAAACTATGTTTTATAAATAAATAATGTAATTGGATCTTATTTTCCGTGTTATATTATAATATATCTGTGAATATTAATAAATAAAATGATTGGATCTACTTTTTCGTGTTATACTGTAATAAACATAGCGAACCAAACAATGTGATCGTTACTTTTTCAGTAAGTATCTCCTCGAAGGATAAATGCTATCCAATTCACACATGTATATATTTCCCGCCAAATGATGTGCACGTGTTTGTTACCGTGAAAATCTTTCAATTCCACATACACAATAAACAATGTCCCAGTTATGTGGTTGTCTCGCACCTTGCCGCTATGGTTTAAGAACTTTTATCAAAAGCAGGCACTTCATATATTTAAGCAAAACCTTTTAAGTCAGCGGGCAAGGTAATGTCCATTATTTTTTCTGTGATATTAGAGGAATTGTTAGAAATGACGCCATGCTGAACAAAACTACAGTCAGACTGAGAGGTAGACATTATTCCGATCTACTGGTCTGTGTATATTTTTCACCATGACGATGAACAGGACAATGCGCTAGTACACATGTCCCAGAAATGCCCAGGACGTCATGAAAATACTAGGTATAGAATCCCTTCCTCACTCACCCTAAAGCCCAGATTTAGCCATTTGCGGTCCCAGTGATGAAGAACATGTTACAGGAAAAGAAACACGAATCTCGACTGCATTCGTCCGAGTGGACGATACTTTAGAAGCTTTTCAAGGTAAACATAGTTCTTGTTCTGCACATGTCGCAACAAGAAACGAAAATAATGATCACCCCTGCTTTCTAAATGTATTGCGGATTTGAGGGTCTTGTTTTTATAGAAGCTTTAAATAGATCGCGCTTAAACAATGATACACTGCACTATATACAAATGAATATTATATAAGCATACAAGATTTTGTACAATGTCATATAAAAATCTGATACCGAATTAAAATAAAAAAAATACTATTGTGATTTAAACATGTGATGGTATACGAACATGTCCTATTATGATCCAGTAACATGCGTTTCATTATATTGATGGGGTAGTTATTGTTATTGTATTGATAACCACTACCTTGATTTCATTAATCGTCATATATGTTAAGAGTTTGATAGTTAAAAATCATAACATGATCCAAATATCGCCACTGAAGTCACATCTAACATTAACACTTACTATAATTCTAACCTACTAAATTATAGTCATGATGACATGCATATTGAATGTTTATGCACATAAAGTCTTATATGTTTTGTCAGTAAGTGATGTCTTTTATTATTACATGTACATCCACCATCTTTGATAAATGATTTGTTTAGCTGTGATTTTTAAAAAAAATATATAACCGAGAAGAACTTTAAGTCACTACTCTTTCAGTAACTACTTGTAAAGTATTTATCAAATTTTTAACTGGTCAAACTGGTCACCGCTTCCTTTTCGGTAACTATTTCCAAAGTCCTAGGCGGACATTTTGCCCAAAGTCCTCATTAAACATACTTGACAAATACATTCACACCACACATACATTTGTTAACCGCTCCCTCTTTATTAATTGTATAGGCCATTAACATATGTGCACATAATGTAATACATTGAAATTCAATTAAAAAAAAAAGAATATGAAAATGTTACATTCAAAATCACATTTATTGAATAAAATATAGCAGTTTCAAACTAAAGTGTAGGTATAATTTATTCAAGTAAAAAATCTAACTTAAGAATTGCATTATGACATGTATAATCTGTATTGCTCTTATATCATGCCTAACATATTTGGAATAATATTCAATACCCAAACTTCTTGCCGTAATGATAAATAATGTTGTTTAAATATCAAAACAGTAAGTAGATTTGAATATTAAAATAAATCACGATACATGTGGACCTTACGTTCAATTTCAATCCACTTACCATTAATGGATTTATACTCTCTATTCCTTTATTTTATACAAAAAATCAATAAAATGGGCAATATACGGCGTAGAATCGAAAAAAATAACAGTAATAAAACGATTCCAGTACTATATCAAACACAGTTATAAAGATCACCAGATTTAAAGTTGCCCAAATTTAGATTATCATCTATGATATTATATCAGCTATTGTCATATTCAAGAAGTATACACATCAACTGTATGTTACCTGTATTCAAAATATATTTTAAATTTGGTTATACCAGGAAGTTAATGTCATATTTTAGTGTCGGAATGTGTGCAATAGTGAACTAGTATGTCAATATAGTGTACTACACGATTACAGGCACCGCTTATACTTGAGGATTTACTTGTGTAATTATCTTTTGAAAGGTAATATTTTTTGTACCTGATAACGTAAATTTTATCAAATGATGATAGCCATGATAATAATAAATAAAAGCGTATTTAGTTATGCAATCACGTCAGTAATTGTCAATACGATGATACGTCTCCTGCACGTAAATAAATCGTATAGTTTTACTGATCAGTAAATCTGATATGCAAATTAGCTGATTCGCCTTAAGGGGTGTATGCGTCTCTCTCTCTCTCTCTCTCTCTCTCTCTCTCTCTCTCTCTATATATATATATATATATATATATATATATCTCGCATTATCTCCCTTTCTAATTTTAAAACATTTATTGAACAAATTTAGTCTAAAATATATTGAAAAGTTTTTTTTATCATGAGTGGCGAAGTCCATCAAATTTCAGAAAATATGTGTGTGGGTTTTTGAAAATTTTCAGTGTATGTTTGGGAGGGTAATGACCGCCTGTCTCCCTACGGAAACTTCTTTGACACAATTTATAAATAAATTCAGTCTCTTTTTATATCATTTATAAACTTAATTCAAAGGTCTACATTTTGAAGTGAATCCATTTTACAAATCCGGCATACATGTGATTTGTGTACACCATTGATTTCCGATAAGAACACCACTTACTATTTCATCTGAATAAATGTGCTTCCCGCGCTTTATCTGCATCATATTTATATATATTAAAATATTATGCTTGTCTATCTTCTAACTTCCACTTTAATAATTTCAGACAATGGTCCATAGTTGTCACATATATTTGTTGCTGGTGCACAGCGTTTATATGTTTTCTGCAGGTAAATTTTTTTTTTTTTTTACATTGTATGTTTTCTTTCAATTCTACACGTAATATGCTACATATGTGATATTCGCAAACATCAGAAGCCCAATATGCTGTATTTATTATTAATAATGCTAACATTTACACTTGCACTAACACCTCCCGATATATAATGTAAAAATGACCCATCTTGCTATAATCACACATACGTTTAACGTGTGTAGTCGTCGTTTATGTGTAGATTGATATAACCTTACAGTTAAGGAGATATTATTTGAATTGTTAAACAACAAAAAATATTAGCAAGTAACAACAACAGTGACATTATTATGCTTACTTACCAATCTAAACAAAAATGTTGAAAAAGTATGAGCATAAGTAACGAAGTGTCATGAGAATACAGGGATACTGTTAAGAAGCACCAGTAAGTATTTGATATAAAAATTATGTACTATTTCGATGTATATAATACGTTAAGTGAAAACAATCAATGTGTATGATTATAGTTGTAAGACATTTTATGGTGTTAGTTTATTACTAGATTATTTTAGCTCGATTGCGAAGTGAGCTCAAATCTTAAAGAAAAAGTCTTGAGTCCGCGTACTGAGTGTATTTTTTTTCTGAGAGGCCATCGGATAAAGCTTGGTATTCAACCCACAACCTCTACTGTGATTTGCCAACACCATACCCACACTACAGTCCCACTATAGGACGTTGTGTTAAGAAAACTATGTCCTAATATTTTCAATAGTAAAGAATGAACGCACATATATAAGCTAAAATAAAATCGATTCTAAATAAAAGTTGTATGCATAAAATATATATTGGCACAGGATTAGGTACGTGTACGTTTAACTTATGAAACACGTCATAATTAGTTTATATCGATAGATACACGAAGTTAATAAAAATATACTAATTTTGTTTATAATGTTTTTTGTGATGGTAGATATATTTTTTTTTTGTTAATATGAAGATTTAGTTTCAGAAGCCGATTGTGTAAATACGTTTACGTTTATCAAAGTTTATCGTACATATATCTAACGTTAAGGCTTAGCGTTTTTTACCAGTTTAGTATAATATAAACTTACAAAATTGAATTATGACACAGCTAAAGGTATATTTATCTAATGCACACTATTTATTTATACACTGCTATAACTTTGTATCTGCGAGTGGATGCTTTGTGTGTGTACATAGCTGGGGTAAAATTGAAAGTCACAGTGACTTCTTAATGAATAACAAACAAATGCAAGATAATTAATAACCTATTTACGCATGCATGTAGATGAACTCAGACATACACTATTTTGTCACTCTGTATGTACATACATATTTTCTGTGATTTTGAAATTAACTGAGACTATAATAGTATCATGTCAGATAAAACACTTCCTTCTGCCTCTGAGATTTCCCATATCCGACGTAAAAGGAGAAGAAATGAGTTTACCATGAATTTGGTTTATATACTGTAACTGACAGTGTCATAGCTAAATCTAATTTTCTCATAAATGCTCGTCATTTGGAACTGGATTTTTTTGAATATATGTGTAACTTAAGTTCATACTATGTGCATGATAAAACCATAGTATATGAATTTGTATACAAGTAGATTTAACTTCAAAACAATTCGTTTAACTGTTTCTGTACGACATGTGTTAAAATCAGTTAAAATGCTGTGTAACAAATATTTGTCTATAATCAAATGTTTAATGATTTCAGTGACAATTGATTCCATAGAGATAGAGAACAATGCTATTCCAGAAACGGGAGCTTCAATACGGTTGGTGTGTACTGCATCATCAGCTATAACAGACGGAGTATTCGTGTATAAGACAGATACAAGCACTGAACCAACAATAGCTACACAGATTACAACAGCGTGCAATAATTTCGGGTTTTGTACAACAAGTCAGTCAGCTGATGGTAGATTCACATACACAAGTGACAACCTACATGTGTATATCGCCGTTTCCAACCTCAACAGGACTGTAGATGGGAAGTGGTGGTGGTGTCGACATGCGTCCAGTGGCAGCATTAAATCTTTACAGCTCGTAGTATATTGTAAGTGACAAAATATTATTTAAATTATTTACATGTATATATCATCGTGCCCGATTTTTAAATACATATAATCAATTAATATCATATATTTTTTATTTTCTAAATAAGACAATACCACCTCGGAGAAAGTGACATGTTCATGAAGATACAGAGCCGTAATTAAACCTGTGTAAGTACTCAAATATGGACATGCATGACTGAAACAACGGTCCAGCAATAGAAGTAAATTTCATCAATTTTTAAAAATGATATGGTATTGATTTTTGTATAGATGTTTTTATATTTTGATATAGAACAATATATTTGAATACTCTTATGATGGCCTGAGCATATTTATATACAGTCAAAGTCTTAAGCAGCCAGTCCATGGAATGCACAAGGTTGTTGCTTAATAGATGTTAATTTGCTCTGAGCATATATAAATAGAAAATGTAGCTGCTGAAGAAAATTTGGCTGTTTAATAGAGTGACCGCTTTCACACGTTTGACTGTATTTGTTCATACCGCCTATCAGTTTAGAAGCCAAATTCTATGAATATTCGTGTATATTGACTAAATAACAACTACATTGTATGATTTAATATTGATACATTTTACAGTTTATATTCTTAATGTTATGTTTCATAAAACTTTGCATAAACAATCACCAAGGAATGTAGTTTTTATCGTTAATATGATTTATTTATCAATGCCACAAAACATATGTTATAAAATGAAACCATGTTCTGAAATTACTTTATACTAAATAATAAACCCCACTTATACAGAAATGCAATTCGCAATACCTACACATTAGTATAATCACACTGTTTCAAATACACCTTAAACATAAATATTACAATGATTTGTAATTGAAATTCCTTCCAATATATGTATTACCTACTACACTGCTACCTTTGTAGACATACCTGTTTTCATTTAAGGTAAAATGTCTAAACTAGTCTAAAACGAATATGACGCGCGAGTAATTATCATCAAAACGCAAGCTACGATTAATTTGAAATTTAAAATACGCTAAGATTTGACAAAAACGTACTGACAAAGCCGAAACGGAATTTCTACTGTAAAAATGTATGCCACGTGCCACTTTTTTTCGACGACTTTCACTTCGTTTATCCGACTCTGTTTGCAATATATTATTTAACGGGCCAAGGTAACTGTAACTAAAAACAGAAGAACGGTTTGATTTAAAGAAAACCCTTCATTTTCCTATAATATATGTTTACATATAAGCATAGATTACTAGCGGGATAATGAAGCTTAGAATTTTTAGGTACACGTAAATCGATAAAATTACATTTTACTTCATTTTTAAAAACAAATATGCTAACACAATACCGAATTTTAACAATTTTAAAAAATATTTAAAATACCATGAAAACTTTGAAAGATTAATTGCGCTGACAAAAGACAAAATTACACAACATGAAAACAAATGGAATAAACTGCAACTTTTCTAATGTTAATCTATAAAGTGACAGTGCGGAGTAATTTTCCTTTCCTTCTAAACAAAAAAAATCTTATTCTTCACCTTCTTTTTCTTTTCTCTCCGACCTATTCTGTCAAAATCCTAAACTTTATTTCTGATATTACGTTCATAAACAAATATATATGAAGATTGTAAATTGCATTATGTATGTAATAATAAATTGTATGTGAATGTACTATGGAAATAAAAAAAAATTGAAAAAAAAAAAGAAGTAATAGTTTTCGCTCAACAGTTTAAGACCTGTTATTGGCAAGGAAGTAGCTATTTGGTTTTAAGATAAGTGGTCACTGTAATAAACAAATGGTTTCACCTCAATATATCTAGTTTCTCCTTAATGACGTGTTTTCTTTAAGAATTTCGAAACTCTAATGTACAGCTCTCTATTTCATTTACAAAAATCATTTAATACTTCTGTCTGACGTGTTAGTCCATATATTAACTGCTTTTCACTCCTTGTTTTAATTTTACATTAATTTTGTTATGTCTCATTTTAACATATTTTTAATAGATATAAATGGAGCATTGGTACTGTCGTATTTTTACGTATAACGTAAATGATACCATCTATTGGTGATGTTTCTCTCTGACTGCAAGCGACATAGTCTCCATGGTATACTTTACGTTAATATCACAACACGAGACTATCAATGATATATCTATTTTAACCTATGACATATTTTGTAAAGACGTATACAAGGCGTCGATTCTTTTGTGGGTGTTACCGGGATTTTCATATTTTTTTCTTATATTCTCTCAACCCATAAAACATGTTACATATGTTCAAAACTTTTTTTAAACGACTAGATAATTTGATTGATGGAAAATGTAACATCTAATCATAAAAATTATAAACAATACCATGTTCCATCATGGTATACTTTCTGGTTATTGTAAAATATGGCATATTTCAAAGAATACAGATGAAATGTTCATTAAATGTTCGCTTAATAACTTTAACACATATTATTGTCAAATATTGAACGATTTACCCTCTTGTTTTGTATTACTAACTTGAAATTGTCGAGAACATTGCCTGTCTGTCAGGCAACTCTCATTTTATTTTGCAATTTTTTGTTACCATGGGAACATTTTGTGAACCAGTTTATTTTATTGTACTTTTACGTTTAAAAACATAGCTAAAGCTGATTATGTAAAACTGGATTAACTGTTATAAAATAATGTTAATGTTATTGTTTTACTAATAACTATGCAATCACTGTCTGTGATATTTACGTTTACAAACATTGTCAATATTGAAGAAAAATATATTTTATATTTGTCTTCTATTTATACTTTCCTTTGTTTGTTAGATAGTGCAAACCACAATATGACCAGTCTCGTTTCTTTATCAGATGGACCAGAATCGTTAGCTTTAAGTCCATCCCAGACCATCTACATAAGAAATGAAGGTACCAGTCTACAGAACATAACGTGTAGTGATTCTTGCTACCCTAGCTGCACATACACATGGACAAAGGCGGGCAGGACTGGTACACTAACCACAACTGGTGTTCTGTCACTTGGTCAGCTGAACCGTACCGAGGCTGGTAACTACACATGTACAGCCAGAAATCCTGACAGAACCAACAGTCAACAGACTACGAAGACAGTGTCACTACATGTGAGATGTAGGTAACTGAAGTAATTTTAATCTGGTGATAACCACATTTTCACTTCATGTATATAAGAATTTCAGGCTCAAATATTATGGGTTAAGAAAACAAACTTTTAATATTGACTTAGCTTAATGAGTTGGTATTGCTAGTTTATTTAGGAAAACCTGTTAATACCCGAGGAGAGTTGGAACTGTTATTCTGCCAGTCCGGGATTCAAACCCGCGACCTTTCGTTTACAGGGCGAATAGTCTATATTGACCTGAGCTAGCCAGACTGTTTACATACGTATATCTCTTGTCATGTTACGTATACACTATGACATATTCCCCTACAAATTCGGAATTCATGTCAGAATTGTCACAGATACCAGAGAATCATATAAAATCACAGTCTCCCGATGGGCACTAATGAAACAGAACGAAGAGCATATGGAGCTAGTCTGGGACTCGAACCAGTGACCTTTCAATTACATGGCGAATGTTCTACCGACTGATTGAGCCGGACTGCTTACATTCGTTTCTCTCCTAACAGGTTACGTACACGCTGTGACATGTATTGTAGTCAATAGTCCATTGATATTCAGCTGCATGTTTCTTTCTAAGTTTCTTTCTCGTGATTTGGGAAGGGACTCTTTCATAATTTGGAAATTTAATTGGTCGCTCACAAAGGACCATATTTTCAGATTTACACATTAAGCTTAATTATATACCGTGCAGTTGATTGTTCGCCTATCACTAATCAATATAATAATGCTATATCAGTCAAAGTGTATTATATTTATGACAGATGGACCTGATGTTGCACTTATCAATAGAGAGTCACCATACATGGTCACAGAGGAGAACACTAGAATCACTATAGGATGTACTTCAGACTGTTACCCAAGCTGTTCATTTTCCTGGACAAACATCACCAATAATTCCCCTACCGGAGCAGACGGAGTTATTTCCCTTGCTAAAGTTACACGATATGATGCTGGAAGATATAAATGTATAGCTAGTAATACCGCTTCACAATACAACAAAGACGCTACCAGCAAGGTGACTGTTGCTGTAAGGTGTAAGTTATTCCCTAATTAATATACATGTATTCAATAAGATATATAAAATAAAAACAAAATCAAGAATAAATCTGCCTAGCAGCATCCTGATAAATAACGACTGTTATACATTTATCGAGTAGAGATGATTCAAAATAAATCACCGTTGAATCATTTTAATAAAGAGTTTATTAACATGTATTTTGATAAATAATAACGAATTAAACACAATCAATTTCATATAGAAATTGTAAAGATTCACTTTATCTATTTATTGGGAACAAATGTACATTACGTTTTGATATCCTTATTAAACAAAAGAAAATGACGAGGTCGTTTTTACTAATTATTTTAACTTAGTCGGTAACCCGTTTCATTGTCAATCCTAGTGTCGTTGATTCAAATTTCCGTCCAATCAGCCTCTCTGTAATAATTTGTTATGCAATTTGTAGCCTTGAACTTCCTACTTCTGAACATGTGGGAAGTAGTATGTGACTTGCAGAATTAGGATATGACTAGTACTGGTTAACTACCATGGATACCAGGAACAAGCGTCAGGTGCGCTGACTGCTATTATATCAAATTAACAAACTGTTTTGAATTTACTACTCTACAAGTATACATGTAAAATCACAAAGATTCATAATAAAATGATAAGGGTTACCACGCGTCGCCATTGAAATATTGGAAGTAGTTGCGGAGATATCATTGCAAATAAACAGTTATTCTTCCCGCGAGAGTATCCGAGACAATATCGCTGAAAATGCCGAATCCCCCTGAGAGCATCTGCAGTTTTGGGGCAGATATGACCGTAAATAAAAGTATGAATATAATTTATGTGTATTATACAACCATCTTGTTGAATACAGATCCAGATGCATTGATCAAAACACACCATTACGTTTGCATATACTACATGTTTTAACCATCCTGCAATGTTCTGATAATTTAATAATTTATAACTAATTTTTTGGCTTCTGGTCAACTTTAATAAACAAAATTAATGAATGTATATGCTTATAAAAATATATTGAGTAACTTTATGGCTACCTCGTTAGATCAATAGCTCAGTGTATAGAGGACAGAGAAAAACCTTCAAAATATTTCTGTAGCTTAGAGTCGTATAACTTTAGCAGTAAAATTATTCCAAAAATTAAAACATCAGATGGTAAAATAATAACAAATCAGGCAGAAATTTTACAAAAAACTAAACAAACTTATATTCAAGTAGGGATGCAGAACTTGATGATATTAATTTAAATGAAGAATTTTCAGAATTTGAGATACCTAAACTTACAACTGAAGAATCAAATTTATTAGAAGTTATTTTGACATATGAACAGATTTCACTTTCGTTATCTAAAATGAAAAACAATCGTTCACCAGGATCCGACGGGTTTGGAGCTGACTTTTTAAAAACATTTTGGAAAGAGTTAGGTCATTTTGTTGCACAATCAATTAACTATGGAAATTTGAAAGGTGAACTATCAGTCACACAAAAGAGGGTATCATTACGCTTATCCCTAAATATAACAAACCAAGAAGATTTTTATCGTCCAATATCTTTATTAAATAGTGTCTATAGGATTGCTTCAGGTGCAATTGCAAATAGATTAAAAGTAGTATTACCAAAACTAATTAATGAGAGTCAGTCAGGGTTTATTGCGGGTAGGTACATGGGTGAAAATACAAGAACTATATTTGACATAATGCAATTTGCAGACGAAAATAGTTTGCCTGGACTTATTTTATTAGTAGATATTGAGAAGGCATTCGATTCACTTTCTTGGGCATTCATATGCAAAGTTTTGAAATTCTTTAAATTCGGGGAATCAATTATCTCTTGGGTCAAAGTTTTTTTATAAAGATGCAAAACTGTCAGTTTTGCAAGTTGGTAAACTATCACCATTTTTTAACATAGGAAGGGGTTGCCAACAGGGATACCCACTATCTCCTTATATATTCATACTTTGTGCAGAAATAGCTATAAAAATACGTCACAATAAAAATGAATACAAGCTTTCTCAGTTCGCAGATGACACTTCAGCTTTACTAGACGATTAAGAAACATCATTAAATGAAACATTTAAAGAATTATCCTTTTATGCAAAAACATCTGGTCTAAAAGTTAATTTTGACAAAACGCAGGTAGTATGAATAGGAGCTAAAAATACTCATTCAATTAAAACAAAATGGAAATTAACATAGGGCAGCAGTACTTTTAAATTATTAGGTATTCAATTTAATGTAGATCTTGACAAGATAATAGACATAAATTATAAAGACAACATATCAAAACTTCAAAACCTTATTATAGAAACGTAGATTTTTAACTCCACTAGGTTAAATAAATGTCATCAAAACATTATTGTTACCAACCCTTAACCATTTGTTTATTTCAATTCCAAATCCATGTGAGTTAACCATTAAAAAAATCAATGATATGTTTTATGATTTTTTATGGGCGGGACCAGCAAAAATAAAAAGTAGTGTTATAATCAAACAATATAATGAGGGAGTATTAAAAATGATTAATCTTAAAGCTTTTATAAACTATATATTCAGAAGACGTACAATTAAAATGGGACATGGCAACATGCAATAAAACATATCCTAAATATACAAGATATTATAAACTTAGGAAAACATTATACAGAAAAGCTAGTATCAAAAATGAAAAACACTTTTTGGAAGGATGTACTTAAAGCATACTTTATGATCTTAGACTGCAGTAAGCCAAATGAAAATTCATTTTTTATCAAATTCATTGTTTTTAAACCCTAATATTAAAATTGGAGGTAAAGACATTTTTTATGAGAAATGGTATAAAAAGGGCATAGCCTTTATCAATGATCTTGTAAAAAATACAGGAGAATTTTATACATATGAAGAGTTTGAAAAACATTATAATTTAAAAACAAATTTTATTCAATTTAATGGAGTAAGTGCTGCCATTAAAGGCTTAGCACCAAAATTTAATATTAAAATGCCAACCTTAAAAATAGCATGTCAATTTATTCCCTGTAACATTCATCCATTTATCAAAGACATTCAAGGATCATAATGTCTCTATGATATTCTCAATCAAAATAATACAAAACCAATTTCAAAAACAAAATGGGAACTTATTTATACTATTGAAGACGAAACAAGGTCTGATATATACACATCTCCTTTCAGGTGTTAAAAAAAATACAATGGTTCCAAATACGAATTAATCACAGGACTCTCCCAACAAGAATTTTTTTTATATACGATAAACATTGTTGATAGTCATATTTGTAAATATTGTCAAATGAAAGAAACCTTGACACACATGTTGTGGTCATGTCCTGCTACACACTCGCTATTAAAGGAACTTAAATTTTGGCTATCCATAAAACATTTCAAATTAACACTGATAGAAGAATCATTTATATTCAGTACAGGAAATAAATTATCCAACACAGAACTGCATATAATACTTGAAACGAAATATTACATATTCTATACTAAACGGAATCAAAGTTCATTAAGCTTAGACACACTCAAGAAACGACTGGAAATATCATATGAGATCCTTAAATGCATATTTGTAAAAAATAATAACATAGATTTATTTGAAAATAAATGGTCAGACTTAACAAATATTTTCATGTAATCTCTTTACATTACCTGCAGCACTATTTTTGATATCGATTAATCAAGGAATTGACAATGAACATGCCCAATAAACATATACGAAATATTTATATTCTTACATAAAAAGACTGAACATCAATGAATCAGGTGGAGAGAACATTTTTTTTTAATTTTTTGAACTTTAACAGATATTTATTTCAGCTTATTTAAGAATGATCATGAAGTTTATTAAATTATTAAAAATTGTAATTTTTTACATCACATTTACTCCATATTTTCTATGATTATACTTTATTGCTTTGTACGGTGTGACAGGAGGTGGTCCTCCCCTACCCTTGTCTCACCTATGACGGGGAGAATACATGAGTCACCTTAAAAAAATAATGAAAAATAAACAAAACAAAACAAAAAAAACAACAAAAAAAAACAAACTTTATGTACATTCACACTTACTTTACCATTGACAGATGCTCCAGATGTAACTGTAAGAACACAAAATGTGACCATTAACGACAGTCATGTGGATATACTGTGTTCTCCGTCTGGTGTACCAGCATCGTATACGTACCAGCCTTGGACACAAGCTTGGATCTCTGATGGTCGTACAATTCCTCTCCTGACACAACTTGGTAAAACACCCACGCTGAGATTAACAGATTTATCATACCAACATTCTGGCGTATACACGTGTAGAGCTAGTAATGGTGTCACTGAACGTATAAACGATAATGCCGGACAGGGTGATGTGCATCTCAAAGTTGAATGTAATTACTTTAGTTGTTTTGTAATAACAAAAGCATCCATGACTAACACTAAAACTATTAAAATATGCAATTTACTTATTATAATAATATAATGCATAATACTAAAAAATAAGCTCGGTACTTAATTTTCGGTGTGTATATTTTCCTGTAAATTATCTATCATTTAGTATGATACATCAAAATTGTTAGTAAAAGCAACACGCTAATCAGTTTAGAATAAATGTTCTATATTACTGTTTACCTATGATTTACTCCGATTGTAAAACAAGTTATTACAACGTAGACAAATCGAGCCCTGATAGAACCAGTACTAAGCGTATGCGGATCAAGTGTTTTGCTCTAGGAAACCACACGTAGCAGTGGCGTAGGAACAAACCCACGACCCTCCGGTCCTGTTTATAGTACTTATGAAAAACCAATGTTCTTCATATATGGGAATTTCTAATACTTGGTTGATGATAGTTGTCGTCTTCTATTGTAGCTTTCCCGATTATCACAAAGCCTGTGGTTTCCAATGGTCAGTACCATACAGTGTAAGCACGACTTGAGGGACATTCAACAACAAACATATCTTTCCAATACTACAATAACGGTGATGCAGCTAACGTGAAATGTTACAAACTGGACAACAACTCAAGGCGAACAACCACTGAACATTCCATAAGTACAGAACCTTCTATAGTACATTTGCCAGTATTTACGCAGATGATAAACACCACAGGAATCATGGTAACCGTTACCATTACAATTAGGCAAGAATTTCAGCTAGGTGACTATGTTATTGTTATCAAGAACACTATTGGAGAGACCATTCTTCCTGTACACATTCTCCATGAAGGTAAGAATCGTATTGATGTTTAAATTGTCAAGTACATGTACCTTATAACAAACGTATGACGTACACCTTCAAAATGTCATATTTTTGTTATTTCCAAAATGATGTATTAATAAGACATTTTGATGCAACTCAAACAAATCACCCATCTATTTAAAACTGCGGAAAAGCACGTCTTCAAGAGGATGTTATGTTCGTATAAATATTCATCATGGTATTAAATAAAATAATAATCAATTTGATATGAACATTAGGTCCTCCATATATTCCTGAAGAACTAAGTGTAAATAATCAACATCAAACACACACGACTATATCTTGGATACAAGGATTTTATGGCGGTTATTATCAGACGTTCGTTATAAAGCTCAGTCTGGACAACAGCACGTGGTGGAACAAAACATCCATATTTGGTGGTAAGGATATCAGTAGAGATCACATCTATGCCATTGTAGATGAACTGCTGCCCGGGACACAGTACTATGTCAGAATGTTTGCATATAACCAGGTGGGGAAGGGTCCCTTTATAGTCACAATGAACTTTACTACCAATGCAAGTGGCAATTATTTCTTATAACAAATACAACTATAACACAGAGCATTTTTAATGTAAAATAATTGTTAAAATATGTAACAATATATTTCCGATATCGTTTTTATTTCTTTGCCGCTAATATATCGTTCAATATACACATGTATACTATATCTTTAATATTATCTTGCATTATGTGTTTTCAATACGATTTACGAATCTCAAATTTCTCTTTGAAAGATATATTTATACAACATCATAATGTTTCTAGAGAAGTATTAGTTACCCTTCAAAGAAATAGATGATTATTGTCCGTCTTTATAGTTTACATTTTGAAATATTTGAAAATATCGGTATGGGTCTATATAGAGCACAGTATAATTAAGACACTATAAAAATTTCCCGATTCTACGTTCGTCTGTGAACTGAAATATGAACAAAATATAAATAAACACGTCTGTCAGTTCTACAATTAAGATCAGTATGACATATTTTAATCGAAGTAAAATTAATTCATTGGAACCGAATGGTACTTTACTTTTACTTTATACGATGTTCGATGCATCATTAGAAATACATATATATTAGTGTTCGTTTCATCCAAAGCACGCTGTTATATATTTATACCAATAAACTATTTGCTTTTCAGTTTATACAGAACAGTCGGAATTCTCGTACGGTGCAGTCATCGGTGGAGTCGGTGGGGCAATAATTACCATTGTGCTAGTTGTAGTCGCCGGCGTGATACTTAACAGAAAGTACCAGGTCAAGATCATCTGTAAATGTAATTGTAAATGCGACTTCAAGAAGAAGAAAGGTGATAACTATAATCCTACTAAGGTTTTAGTGGAATATTAATTAAGTAATACTTCTCTGAACATCTCCACTTTTATATTATATTTATTATATTATACTTATAAGGATATTTCAGTGCATTTTTTCTAATTTGATTTATTTCCTTTTCTCCAAGCGTTACGTTGTGGGCAGTTAAAATCGTCGGGTTACCTAAACGTTCCCATTTATTTGTATACTGACATGGCGTCTTAGCGAGTGTTCATATCGGGTGCAAATCACCTTTATGAGTGAATATTAATTATTAAATGTGTTTCGATATGATACTTGATATTATGATGCTGTTGTTATTTTTGTTTAATATTAAACAGAGTAAATTCGATACCAACAAAAACGCCCAATGTGATTAAAACTCGTTCACATATTGTATTTTTGCTTAAGAGAGCATCAAGATGAAATATCTGGATATGTTATATATGCACCATTTTTCAACACTTTATTATTTTTATTTTCACAAAATACACGAAAAAACAGTATAAAAATAGATACATGTATCAGTATTCTTGAGATTGCGCACTGAATGGTCTTAGTATTTTGCGGTATATAAACAAAGTAATACTAAGTTAAGAAATAATTACATCATAATTCCAATCTCACTATCAAATAATTATGTTTTTACAGCATTTTAATTGGGTTTCATGCGTAAACAAAAAGCATTACATTTTGATGGTCGATTTAATATTAAACGAACGAAAATGACGTGCACCACGGTTCCACTCTTATTTTATTAATAAAATACAACAAAAAAAGTTTTGAGCTATTTCCGTTGGTTTCCTGTTTTATTATTTATTTATTTTGTTTAGTAATTTAACCGGTGTAACGTTGTAAACTGACCCCCATAGAATAATTACCCCCGGTCATTATTTTATATAGAATAATGACCCCTTTTCTATAAAATACTGACACCCCTTATAAAATAATGACCCCCCCGATTTTATCTATAAAATATTGACCCCCACTTACCCTATTACTAACATACTCTATATCAATTCAAGTCACTGTCGTGTTTCTATTGCTTATATTTGTTGCTGTTGTTGTTGTTGTTTCTGCTGCTGCTGCTGCTGCTGCTGCTGCTGCTGCTGCTGCATCTACAACTGACACAACAGCAGTATAACTTAGAGACCCCGCTAAGAAATAAACGTACATCTATTGAAAAATGAAATTTAAAAGGGTTTTCATTTGAATTATCATTATTGTACTTAAAGAGAAGTATAACAATAATAGAAGATATATCTAAGTCATTTTAAGGTTTCTATAGAAATAGAGAGAACCGATAATTAGGCTGGAGGATAACTTATAGTAATGGTGATTTTGTCATAAATTTTAGAGGAAACATCATTTTGTTATTGCATCCTACATGTTGCACTAATTTCGTAATAGCATGGGCTCGCGGGTTCATTACGAAAAAAATGATATTGACGGTAAAATAGTTCATTTTCTGGAGTGCAATATTGTAAAAAGGTAATTTATACGTGGAAAAGCACAATGTTTTATGCCACCCCTGAAAGTGACGTCAAATACCCTTAACCTTCATTATGTCACCTACATGTCACTCATATATATCTCCAAAAATAGGCGTGGGGTAGCCCCCTGGTTTTATTACCTGTGACGCTCCTCGTCAATAGAAATAATTCAAATTTCAGTATATTGTTGAAAAGACATCCTTCTTTGGATTTTGGGTATTTTTGTCACTTTTCAAGCGTTTTTAAGTTGAAAAAGTCAACAATTATATCAATATAAGGCATAAAATATGCAAATCGGTTGTGGGGAAGTCTCATGTTTTATGATTTGTGACGCCCATGACAATAAGATGTTGTTCGAATTTCAGTATAATATTGAAATATAGTCATTCCCCTGGAGGTTTGGGTGTTTTTTGTCATTTTTCAAGAGCTTTTAAATAACACGTTTTGAGCAATAATTATACCCCTTTATAACAGTCAAAACCATTGCACAATATGTTAACTAAGTTTCTGTTACGATACTCGTCACGACTTATATATAAAGTTGTAATGTGTTTCTAAAGAAACCAGGGATGACAGGACCACTTCTTAGAACAAAACAAGGGCTGCAGTCGAATGGCAGCCATATCTCCCGCCGATGCCATTTGAAAAAGGGCCATAACTCCAGAACGGGTTGAGCAAATCCAAGATCTTTTCTTCCTCCACAACTAAGCATTAATAGTAGTAATCCCTGAAAGTTTGAATCGAATCCATCACATAATGAAATGCGGTCACAAAAATGTTGCATTGACACACGCACGGACACACGCACGGACGGGTGACATTACCATATTCTCCTCCGATGCCTATCGGCGGGGGATAATTATGTTGTAAATGTACCTTAGATGGGTTAGGGTTAGGGTTTGGGTTAGGGGTCGTTATTCTATAAGGGGTCACAGTTCTATGTGAGGGTCATTTTTCTACGTGTGGGTGAGTCATAATATTATTCTATGGGGGTCAGTTTACAACGTTACACCGGCGCCACAATCAGAACATTATTTTGTTACACAATGACGTAGATCCCAGAATGTTCAAATCTGAGATGTACTGATACGAGATCTTGTACCATTGAACGGTCCTGCGTCTAAACTACTTATACAAAATGAAATAAATGAAGTATATACATGAGTGTACTATGTGTTATACGTATTTATAATAAAACAAACCATACTACCTATTATGATATCAATGAATATTTCATTTTTTCGTTTCAGATATATCAAAGGAAATTCACGCCACTCCCAGGTAAGTTCGTACATTGTATTTAGCGGCTTTATTTTAAATATTGAGTATGTTTTGGTGTTAAATTAACTGAGCCCATTAAACGTACATCTCCTGTTGGACATATAATGTATTATTTGCGATAAAGAAATGTTACTTCGAATACATGATAGTAGATATTCCGATACACGAAAACCAGCAATTGAATTATAACATAAAAAGCATAACAAAATATACGTAGGAAAGTAAAATGAAAAATACAATACACTATGATCATGGATAAAAAAATGAGCTGTTTACATTTCCGATAAACACGTATGGTATGTATGTTGGATGTATTCATATTCAACTTTGTATGATTTATTATTTTCACTATAACATTATTTTCAGCAGCGATCAATCTTCATCCTATGATGATTTGACTGACAGGAACACTTCTTCACAACCGTACGACAGTTTACATGGTTTAGGTAAGAAAACGCACACAATACATGAACATACATATGTCAAACTTATATTACTTAATAGTTTTTTCGATATTTCCATCAAGTTACATGTATATGTAAAAGACTATTCTTATATACATCTAAAACGTATATTGTTGATACTCCCGGCGTTACTAGTATGTTTGTCTTTGTTTTGATTAACAAATTCACATCTTGATCAATTTTAAAACTATAACGTGTAAGTATACATGTAAATGTTTGTGAAATATTATAATTATTTTTAACTATTGTGGTTTTCAGAGATGCAGCAAACAACGAATCAATATGAAAATTTGGAGATTTAGTGCATGTTCAATAAATACGTTACGTCGATGTTAAAATACAAGCAAAACACTACAAGTACCAACCAACTAAAAACAATTACAGCGTTTTGTTGGAAAGTGATTTTCAGACAATTCCGTACAGAGTAACCGTAAACTAAACAATGTTTTCTCCAGAATAGTGTATACTATCAACTTACACTACATGACACATGTCACTAAACGACAGTCGATACTGTGAAATGATGTAAACGACGCCATATATAGGTGGTTGAATACCGTGAAATGCCGATGAAGTAACCTGTACATACCGCTAAGTACAGTTTTCTTCCTAGAGTGGTCCAAGGGCTGTCGTCAAATAACCGATAACCCCGCACCTCTTTCAAGCTCGGTTCAAACTGCTGTTTAACAGTTACGTGCAGAAGGACGGAGGTTATAATAAGAAGTATTCTTAGGCCATTTTCCACAAATGAATATTAAAATTTGTACAGTAGAATGTTGAAAGCCAAAGTAAAACATGTACACACAAAACAAACTGAAAACTATGTAATAAAAAATTAATCGGACCTACTTGTTCTTGTTATATTATAATAAATATAACCGACCAACAATGCGATTTAGTGCATGTTCAATAAATACCTTACTTCGATGTTAAAATACAAGAAAAACACTACAAGTACCATAAACTAAATACAGTTAAAGATAATTTTCAGACAACTCCGTTCAAAGTAACCGTAAACTAAACAGTATTTTCTCCAGAAAAGTGTATACTATCAACTTACACTACATGACACATGTCACTAAACGACAGTCGATACTGTGAAATGATGGAAACGACGCCATATATAGGTGGTTAAATACCGCGAAATGCCGATGAAGTAACCTGTACATAACGCTAAGTACAGTTTTCTTCCTAGAGTGGTCCAAGGTGCTGTCGTCAAATAACCGATAGCCCCGCACCTCTTTCAAGCTCGGTTCAAACTGATGTTTAACAGTTACGTGCAGAAGGACGGAGGTTATAATAAGAAGTATTCTTAGGCCATTTTCCACAAATGAATATTAAAATTTGTACAATAGAATGTTGAAAGCCAGAATAAAACATGTATACACAAAACAAACGTAAAACTATGTAATAAAAAATAATCGGACCTACTTGTTCTTGTTATATTATAATAAATATAACCGACCAAACAATGTGATCGTCCCCTCGAATGATTAGATTAGTGCTATCAACTTAACACATGTACTAGTATATTGATATTTTCCCGCCAAATGATATGCACGTGTTTATCACCGTTAAAATCATTCCATGTTCGCATACATTTAGTCGGTAATAGACGCTTTACCGCAACTTGCCGAGTGGTCTAAGGTCAGGTCTCAAAAGCACTCATTCCATACATATACGTGTATTCATATTTAATAATAAACATTGTAATGTCTTGTAACGTAATACAAACATTTAATAACAAAATATGTATTAAAACATCCCATTTCGAGGTGTTGTTATGAACATTAGAGTCCCCTAAACAAATGATGCAAAGTATGGTGACAGTTCTACCAGCTAGATATCCACTTCATGATGTTTACATCTTACTTGTTATAAGTCAATTATTCAAATGATCATAGCACCATCAGTTAGTGACTAACTGGCTAAAACAGACGTGGGAAGTGTCCGTCCTGTCACAAACGTATACGTTACTGATGTTGACATCACATCAGAGATAATCAATATGTTTAATTGACCAAGAAGGTAAACAAGTTGTTCAAGTTCTCATAAACTGGTTTAGGCAGATATATATTCTAACGTATAAATCAGTGTTAATAGTTTGATACTTAATTCAACATTTAGCAAAGAAGACATAATACAAGATGACAATGACAGCTATGTACTGCATATGCATACGTATATAATGAAACAAGTTGAGGACAAACACTATATTGTATAATAAGCATAGACAAAATTAACTTTAAAAAAACAGTCATAGAAAATATGATACAAACATTATAAAAGTAGTGAAACACAGGGCTTGTCGACTTGGAATGTTACATGTAGTAGCTAAATAATGTTAATCAAGGTTTTGAAGGTATACCTATTCCTTTTGTATTTTATTAACGAGAAAGGGCTAACTAAGTTTGGAATAGCCAGAGTGTCACTTCAAATTTTATAACCGTTACTATTTACATATTTTGGTTAAGTCTTCAGACAAATCAGTAAACAGTACATTTTAGTCTTAAAATATCGCGTTTGCAATAATATTAGGTATATGTAATGTATGCCTGTGTTATTCTATAAAATATTGTCTAGGATTTCTTAGGATAAATAATCCACAAATATATTTCCATAACAAAAATGTAACTGCTCAGCTTTTTTAAAGAAAGTGCAGTGATACAACAACATTTATTTTAATAAAGAAGTATCTAAAACACATTTAGCTGTGAAAATAAAAAAATAACTTTTTATTACCAGTAATGTTTTGAAGTATACGCTATGACAGCTGTTGCTCTATTCATATGTAGCAAGAAATCACCGCACCTACATGTATGCCCCATTTTAAAAATATTTCTAACCAGTTTACACAACACTCTTTTTTAGCGTAAGAATCGTGATACTATCGAAACTGTATAGTGAGACGTATGATTTCAAGCGTTAGAAATAGCAGTCATATATAAATGCGTTCCACATCATGTAACATATTGTTACTTGACTAAGAAGTGAGCACGACAGCAAGCATAATTTTAAGATCCACACCTAATGCATATGATTTCCTATATAGGAAAGGAAACACTAAGTAAACATGTATAAATGTTATATTTTAATGAATGCTTAGATGAATTATAAATCCATTACTCAGAACAAAACGGTTGACTTATAGTATTTCGACCGTATCAGACAGTGTTCATGACCTTTGAGATGGATCTAGTCTAATATATAATGTAGTATACAACAACATATTTTCATTTTTGTTTTGTTTTGTCTTTGACATGGGTGCGTTGTTGTCGTATTGAGTTGTATGGTCGATGGTACATATTAACGTCATGTTCCTTGAAAACTCTATGTGACACTCAGTTGTTCTGCGCACGTATGTCATTCTCACATTTGGCGTTCTTTCCTTGATATGTGTGTCTTGTCATGTTCATTTTTGTCTTCCTTCTTTGGGAAAACAAACATCCACTCAGGGTAACCATTTGTCCTTAGTGCAGTCTTCATATATTCAATTTCAAACTTCTCACCTTTTTCGTTGGTTACAAGTGTTTCTGCACGATTGAACAATGTCCTAACCACTGATCGCGTGAGGTTTAGGTGGTGATTGGATTTGTAATTTAAATATTTGTCATTAGTTTAAACAATATTTTATTCACAATAATACATATTTGTACAAACATTTCAATATAAATGTTTTAATATTAGATATGTGGAAAAGATCCATAAGGAAGCTTAACGCTTGTATCATATGTCTCCTTATAAGTTTAGTTTCAATTTACCTCAAAAGTGGCAACGAATTGTAGAAATATACACAACGTAATATTAATTGTTCAAACACGATACATCATAATCATCAATTTATATATTGGAGAGAGAGAGAGAGAGAGAGAGAGAGAGAGAGAGAGAGAGAGAGAGAGAGAGAAAGAGAGAGAGAGAGAGAGAGGGGAGAGAGAGAGAGAGGGGGGGGAGAGAGAGAGAGAAATAGAGGAAGAGATAGAGAAATAAAGAAATTGTGCTCTGTAACATTATGGGATGCTAGTGAGATGTTAGAATTGAAGATACTTCATTTGACATAAATAAATATATTGATATATGTATGTATTGAGAAACATTATACGTATAATTAAAGAAATCTTGAATCTTGAATCTATGACAGTTTAATGAGATAGGATGACAGTTTAATGAGAGATAAATGGTAGCCTAGGGTTATCTTGATGTATTACTGTCAAGGTAATTGTGGGCTGGACTTTAAGATCGGTAATTGGTTAACTGACCAATAATAATGTAGGAATTAATTGTCCAATGAGAGAATAGCTGTTTATTCATTCAGGGACTGGTTTTAGCATAGAGTGGACAGAGAGTTGAGTTTGAGCCACGGTCAGAGTAAGATGTTAGTTAGACTAGGTTTAGTTTAAACGAGCAGTAGCGAGTTTAAAAATGTTAGCTTGTGACTTTTAACTTATAAGAACTTTATAATTATTTGAATAACATTTACTTATGATATACAAGAGTTGTTGAGTCGATTATGCGACAGCTCTGTGTGTCCATCTATAGTAACATTAAACAGATCTGTAAGTTTGGAATAAAGATAAACAGAATTTAATTTTCAATCCAATGTTGGAATAGAATTCACTATATAAAATTTGAAGTAAGCTTGAATCTTTATTTAAACAATGGAATGTATCTAAAATCGTTTTGTACCGGAAATATATTTTTGTACGGCATTAAACAATTCGATGTTAAGATCAGGGACTAATACAGGGTCACCAAATAAAAGTATGTTTAAAGAATTATTTTGAAATTCAAGCACTTTATTGTTCATTGTGTTTCTTTGTCTAATGTATTTTGGACATTCGAAAATAAGTGATTGGTATCTTCAATTTGACCACAGGAGCAATATGGATTATTAATGATGTATTTTGGATAAAGCAGCTGATTAAGACTACTACAGTTTGTTCTGAGACGTGTGTGCATGGCATGATATGTGATTTTCTATCGCTACTATAGTAATAGTACTTTGGTATTTTATTTGTATTAGTGTTAATCATTTTCTTAAAACTGATGGTGATGATGCTTCTTTTGTAACTTGTGAAAGCATACTCCAATGGTTAATAGTAGAAGGAAGAAAGGAGTTTGCATACAGCTGGGTATTGCAGTTTAATGTCCTTTTATGGCCGGCATTCCGTAAGTTTACCAAGTTTCCTATGTTTTCTTGGACTAGAGAGGTTAACTATTCAGGAGAAAGGCCAGTATTCATTTTATAAAATAAGATAAGTCTATATTTTCGTCTTTTGTTCTTTAATTGTCCCCATCCTGTTTCTTTGTACAAATTAATTAGCAACTGATATTAATTTTGTTGCTCCAGTCACAATTCTAGCTGCTTCAATTTGAATATTCTCAATTTCTTGTTCTTGTGTTATAGTGCATTTATCCCATACAACATTTGCATATTTGAGAATGGGTCTTATAAAAGAAATATATATTGTTTCCAGGGATTTTCTATGTAATATAAATTTTAGTTTCCTCATTTTATGTCTTTATATATATTTTATAATTTTGATATGCTCATGCATTGAAAATGTTAAACCTAGGTGTTTATGAGACGTAACCTCAAATATGTTTTATATTTTCATAGATATAAAAATACTTTCAGTCTTTTTAGTATTAAAATTAACTAACCAGGTCTTGACCCATTCATTGATTTTTTGAAGATCACTATTATGAATATCAACAACTAGATAAAGATTTGTGCCATCGGAAAAGAGGTTTATATTTGAATTTATATTTTCAACAGTGTCATTAATATATACTAAAAAAGAAGAAGTGGACCTAGAATTGAACCTTGCGGGACTCCTGCAGTTATAGTCAAGACGTCTGATTTAACACCAGTTAGATTTAACAGTTGTTTACGATCATATATATAATTAGTAAACCATGCAAGTGATGGACCCGTTATTCCTATTGTTTCAAGTTTAAGAAATAACTCCTTGTGCCATACTCTATAAAAGGCTTTAGATATATCACAGAATACAGCATGAATTTCTTTACCATCATCTAGAGCTTGGCAAAAAGTATTGTATATTGAAACTAGTTGATTAACCGTAGAATCCTTGGGAACAAGCCCTGATTGTAATGTAGTGATAATATGGTTTGTGATAAAAAAATTGAAAACATGTTTATGAAAATATTTTCTAATACCTTATCAATTGTATTTAACAAAGATATTGGACGATAATTGGATGCATACGACGGATCATATTTCTTAAATATTGCACATACATATGCCATTTTCCATTGCGATGGTACTTTACCGATTTGAAGAACCCGATTGAAAAGATTACAAAGAGGGATAGAGAGGTCAGAACTGAGTTCTTTTAGCACTTTGTTATTTATGTTATTTGGTCCTGTGGCTTTTCCTAGTTTGAGCGTTTGTAAAACAGACTTGACCTCAAGAGGTGTGATGATAATGTTACTTAATTCTGGTTTATTAAGATTGTTGTTCATTATTGGAAGATAAGTATTAGAATCATCAATTTGAGTTTGTGTTTGAAAATAATTGTTAAGAATATTAGCTTTGTCTTTATTATTATTGACTATATCATCATTCAGTGGAGGAATACTACTTGGAAGATCATTAGGTTTAATAAAAGATTTTAGTGTTCGCCACCTATCAGATTGTAATAATGTGTCAGACTTTAATTTTTCTGCAAGCTTTTTTTTATATTAATAGCCTTGGCATTTCTAATAGCGGTTGTACATGTAGTCTCGTTACGTATTAGTCTATATTCAGTTCATGTGTCAATTGTCTTTTTACGTTTAGCTTTCTCATTAACCTGCGAATGTTGTTATGTATCCATGGTGGGTCAGACTGGCGAATTGTAACTCCGTGGTGATTCATAATCACCTTTATCGTTTTGCCATATTGTACGCTTATACGGCTCAGATTTCGGTTTTGTAAAATTAAGGAAACGATATATAGGGCAGTGATATCTATTATTTTGATTCAAAAATGGTTCCCCAACACCATTGAAAACAGCATTTTGTGGTGCCGAAAGCAAAAAAAACAAACAAGTCAATTAAGGAGTTAGAAGTCTCCGTAAAATGTGTCTTTTATCATCTGCGTTAAGTTATACAGTTGCGATAAGTCCTAAACTTTCTGACAGGTGTTTTGTTTGTTCATATCAAGGTTAAAGTCACCAGTTATAATAATGTTGGAAATGTTTGTTTCGAGTGTTAGTTCAATAGAATTATTAATGTGCCTCAAAATAAAAGGTGAAGAATTGAGTGGCCGATAAAATGTTCCAAATAATATTTTTTTCATTATTTGAATGGATTTCTAGCCGTATACACTCTAGATTTGGGACTTCAAGGTCATGGCGTCGTGTTGCGTATAGATTGTTGTTTAGATAAACAAAAATACCTCCGTGATTGTCACTTCCACTGTCCTTTCTAAAAGATCTACAAAAGTTTTCAAAAATAATGTCATCAGTTTTAATATTATTACTTAGCCATGTTTCTGTGAATGCAATTATATCAAAATCATGAAGTTCGGCAAACAAAATATCTCTTTTGTGAATAAATCTTTGAAGGTTATAATGCACAATGGACAAGTGTCCATTGTTTTGATTACCAGACAAAGATAGTTTTGTACCGATATCAAAAGGCGGCCCTGGATTTGTCTCGATATCCCAAGATTTTAATAACACAATATTCATCCAAGTGAATAGTTCGAATATATTGAAGTCTTTGATGCCTTTCAAGTTACTGACAACACTGGTGAACATACATATTCTCACCCTGTAGCTACCAATTTCAACTGACATTAGGTTACACCGATTTCTTACTTTCTACAGGGTAAGGTGCTACTAAGGAACACACAGGTAACGTACTTAGAAGTTAAGAGGTTTAGTACTATCAAGATAGATTAAGGAATCTACCTGCACGGGTCGAGTAGAAACATAAGAAACAATTCACAATTGAACAAATGCTGCATTACAATAATGTTATGATGAGCAGCATTTCCAGGGACAAATAATATTAAACATAATTATAGGTTGAAGAAACATGAATAAGGATAATTTGAAAATCAGTTCATGAACAATAGGAATATTAAAAAAAGACAACAACAAAACAATCAATAAAATTTGGACATACAAACATAATACACTTCTTTGTTTTTTTCATAGTTTAAAAGTAATGTTGTATAAAAGGGTATGTTGTATTGATAGGTATATGTTTTATGCTAGTATATACACAATTTACTAGCATTAACGTTTACATTCCGTAAACAATGCATAATGGTTTGGGCATTTATTACTAACATTCAATATCAATTAGTCAGTAGTGGAAAGATTTTATAATCTTTTCACCGTTTTGGTTATGCATAGATACGTCTATTACTTAAGAGGTATGTTTTATTAAATGTAACTATTCTATCTGTATCAACTATTCTAGTACAAGCTCATATAAAAACAATATTATTATTAATTTATCATATTTATTCTAATTTTGCAACTGTAAAATTTCACAAGTTCACAGCACTTAAACAGAACTAAATATTTAACGTTTGTGAAAGTGAAGACCAATGCTGCGTTCAGTGCAGGACCTTTCAGCAGCCCAACAGGCTGAATGGCACAATTTACCGTCGCCGTACGTATAGCGTTACGTCGACAGCATGCGACGGTGGATATTGACGTGCATTGGGCAACACGGCGGACACATGAGTTATATTTTTTTTTATTGCAACTCACATCACATTTTCACTGCAGAAAAATCCCGTCAAATTGAGTTTTAAACTTTCCCGATTACAAGTGCAGATTTGTCAAAACAGTTGTTACTCCGAAAAATGACCCCTACATCATATTAGTCCATTTTTTTCGATGAAAGACATATTGCAGCTGCTTCAAATTTTCAAAGGACTTCAAGAATAAATTGTTCATTACTTCAATTATAAAATTAAATCCGAATGTAAACTCCTTTTCTTTATAATGATATATATATATATATAGAGTGGGTACTTTCTTTTTTGGCTCAGTATATATCAAACATATATAATTTATTTGTCTGTCTGTCTGTCTGTCTGTCCGTCCGTCCGTCCGTCCGTATGTACGTCCGTCCGTCCGTCCGTCCGTCAGTTGTGAGTTGCGTTGCCAGTACAGAATGACATTGTGTTTTTTTTAGTACTTGTGGGGTGCAAATGCGAAATGCGTACAGAATAGCATTGTGGGGTTAATTCCATTTTTACACATTTTTCTTTTACTTTTTTTTCACCTTTTTTCATTCTTTTTTAGTGTCATTAGGGTTGGATCTCAAGGTTGTGACATTAGGGTTAGGAAAAAAAGGTTTTGTTTTGTTTTATGAAAAAAAAGATGTTTTTATAACATATAAAACCGCACCCCACAACATCACTTCAACCAGAACGTCCGTCCGTCCGTCAGAAAAATTTAGCCACACATGTAATAAACTTGACGCAAAGAAGCCACTTAAATACCCATTCGTAGGAACGTCCGTCCGTCCGTATATAAAACCCACCCACCAACCTATCAATCCATCCATCCATCCATCTATCTATCGATCCATCTATCCATCTACCTACCTACCTACCTACCTACCTATCTTTCCCACACAAACACCCACCCATCCATCCATCCATCCATCCATCCATCCATCCATCCATCCATCCATCCATCCATCCATCCATCCATCTATCTATCTATCTTTCTATCTATTTCTATATATAAACTGGATATATTTAATTTATTAGAACAGTTATTTATTCATTTGTTTATTTATGATAATAATGTTGATTGTAACGTTACACGTAAAATACAGAAAAAACAAATTTCCATATAATGTTTGTATTGGAAATAACACTGAACGTCTAACAATTAGATTAACATACTAAACGTATTTCAAAGCCTTATAATACGCAGTTAGTCTGGTAGTATTACATGTATCACTGATTGATTACTCACATAGGAGTACGCAGTTAATATTATAAATGAGCTGATTGCCACACAGTCTGATAATGTTACCGCTTAGTTTATCGCTCACCCAGGTTTAAATTTCTGTAGGTTCGCGAGTTTGTCAATCCTCACAGTCACCTCTTTGTCTGTCTTGACAAAAACTCGACCGTCAAACAACCATGTAGACTGAACTTCAGAGTTCTTATCCTTTTTAAGAATTCGGCATTGATATGCTAGTTCTTTTCGCGAACGTGTCATGTCTTCATTAAGGTATAATGGGACCTTTTTTTCGCAAAGCGTTTTCCTGCTTTGGATAAAGAGTGCAGCATTTTACAATGATATCATGATTTTTGTTTGGTTTGCGGTAACCAACGCGGTGGGATCTGTCAATATCACTCGCAGATATATCTGCAACACAGCTTGCAGACATCAAGCACTAAGGAATCGGTCGATTCACCTCCCTTTTTCGCATAATTTCCAATTCGTACACAAGTCCTCCGACTGTACTGCTCGAGTTCATTATGCCTCATGGAAACATCAAGAAGATCTTTCCTTAATTGGCTGTTATCTTCTCTCAGGGCACTGATTTCATCTCTAACGGCATTTGTCTGAATGGCCACTTGTTGCTCAATCATCTTATTAATGTCATGCTTTATCATGTCCTTGATCAAGGTGGCTATTCTGATGGTGTCAGCATCTGACATGGAGCTGTTTAGCTGTTGGGGATTAATAGGGGATGACATTTCATAAAGTTGTTGCGGCAGCATCCTATGAGTTTGAGTCATGTCAGTGGTGTTAACGTTAGAAGCAGGGGTTACAGGAGTAACACTAACCATGATGAGATGATCAGGCATTGAAGACTGTTTCAGAATACTCTGACTCATGCTATTATTCATGTTTAAGATGGATTCGCTATCACTCGGTAGATCAGTGTCAAACCAATTCTCACTGGCTTCAGATTCAGTATCAGAGTGTCTAACTTTATTTTGTGATTGTTCAAGGGCACTAGGGGTCTCTTTTTGCGCTTTGCGGATGTTTTTATTTTTATTTTGAAGAAAACTTGTGTCCTTTTGTTTTGGAGTTGACTATTTATCTTTTTGCCCATATTTAAGAATCATACTTTAGGGTCTTCACGGTAATGTTTATTGCAGAACTCATAGGTTCATTTGAACTTCAACAAGGTCGTGTACAAAATCAAATATTGCAACTGCCAAATCAAACAAAAATTTCACAAAAACATCACTCCAACCTTCAATTCACAAAATCATTATGAGTCATCCCTGGAAAGCTTGTTAGAGTAACCAGAATCACATGTTTTAAACCGATGATAACTTTTACAAATTTTTGTCACCGGAAAAAAAAATATTGATCATTGTTTGTAGGCTTTCTGTAAACAGTAACCCTTGTTGAACCGTCATCATCAATGCGAATGCAGATGTTCAGAAATGACATTTTACCGTCATCCTCACTCTATGAAGTAAACTTGATGTGTTCATCAATGCTGTTTAGGTGTTCTGAGAATACCTCAACGTGGTATTCGAGTTTTAGCATTGTGTCATCCACATATCTAAACTAAAGGGAGGATGGATTTTTGGCCGTATTTAATGCCTTGAAGTATTTCATGTAGAGGTTCGCTACTATTGGAAAACGGGAACCCATTGCCGTTCCCTGTTTCTGTTAGTAAAATTGCCTATTATATACATAAGTATGCACTAATTAAACAAACCTCCAAAATATCACAGATTGTATCTATTGTCAAATTTAATCCAGTCTTCAAGTAAGTATCATTCACGAGTCTACCTTCATGACATCCATTGCTTTATTCACCGGCATACTTGTAATTAAGGCCGACACTTCATATGACCCAAGTTTAGTCCCAGGTGGTACAGTACTTCCATACCTTTGATCTTCTGGACTCAGTTCACACTGTTGACGATGTGGTGCTCCGTCCAATCACGGTGGTTAGATACTTGGCGGTAAGATACATCACGCTGCCTATGTTCGATACTATGGGTCGAATAGGTACGTCTTTCATGAGATCTTATGAAGACCATAGAGCTTGGGGACGGTTTCAGAGGAAGGTATAATATCTTGTATAATTGTTCTGTTATGTGATCATTCTTCTGAGAATGCCATATATCGTCTTGTCAGAAACCAGTTTTTCAATTTTCTGTTAATATTTAGACCGGTTAAGTAAGAATGTGGTACGGACTTTATCAGCTGGTGAAATGACTATAGGTTGTGATGTTTCTATGTCACGTGATACTATGCATGAATGACCAAGCACAAAGCTGATGAAGACTGTGTTATCGTATATATAACACTCGTAATTTAAACTCGCCTTTATCGTCGATATTTGAATTAGACATTATCAGTGGAATAACGTAAATACTTTAGCATGTATTATCGCAATTATTGATTCGTGAGTGTTTTGAAACGCCCGGGCATCATCGATTAAACCAGAGTAAGCGGTTAAGTTTGAATTTAAATTGGTACGGTCGATCTTGTTATGTTCCTACATGTATATAGCGCAATGGTTTTGTCTATGGATTATGACTCGAGCGATTCAGGGTCAAATTCCGTGACAAGAAATATGCTAATTTCCCTACAGTGCTTCATAAACGGCATCTCTTTTCCCAAAATATATGTTTAAAATGGGGGGGGGGGGATTTATATCTTTGCACATATCCAATAACTGTTTTTAGAATGAAGGATGGCGGAATTGATCGAGTATAGGACAGTTTACGATAATTTCCGTCAGCGGGGCATCTCATTTGCATATTATAATTACTGATCAATAAACATATAATTTAATCACTGTTTATTCGCGTTTAAGTTATCGGCCGTTATCAATTAATCAATGGCGATGATAATTTACGAAATTGTTTGTCATTCAAGTTGTTTCTTTCTTTATAAAAGAAATATATTCAGATACTGGTTATGCCGTTTTAACTTTCGAGGGGACCCCGACCGTTAAAATAAATACTATGATTCAAGAAAACGTAACAATTTGTATGTACGAAGTGTACATAGTAGTATACAAACAATGCGGAAGTTATGCGGGTACACCGTAATCTTGTGTGTACTACTCCAGTTTAAACACTTACACATATTAAACCTACATTTATTTTAAGGTGCATAATAATAATGATCAGGATTTTCTGTAATTACTTATATAATGATTTGTCTTACATGTTCTGAGATGATGTTGCGCTATGTTACATGTTTCTTAACACTACCAATGTATTGCCTTCATTTAAAGGGTAAGTAGTGTTTATAATTTATTTACATATACACAAAATGTATTACTATTCTAGTTATACAACAAGGCATTGTAATGTATCAATGTATTTTCTTCGATGCCGCTTGTCAAGTTTTATTTAGTACCATAAAAATAAGATAATTTACAGAGTAGGCATATATTAAATACATGACCACTGTTCGACATTAAACTAGTAAAATATACCTATTCGTCACTCGGCCATTTCCGTATAACTCGACTCGCATACGTAAAATTCCGAGATACTTTCCTACTTGCTTAAATGTATATATGACGTCGAATTGTAATGCAAATATGGCGTTATTTTTAGTATTTGTATCATTTGTTAACTGACGGAAGCTAACTATACCGCTCTTGAAATAATACTGTATGTAAATATGTATAATTATATATATATATATAAAATTAAATATATATGAATTCACTGTATCTATATGATCCAACAGGTTTATAAATCTGTCCTTTATATAGCATGTAAGTAGTCATGAATCCTTAACTGGATCCTACTCATATAAAGCTATCAGTTCATGTATGTTAATTTGTCCACCCTGTCCAGATGTGTTGCATGTAATTCCATAGTATATAAGTCATGGTCGACACCAAATTTATTGGTTTGCCAGAAGCCTTGATAGTGTATCTATGGTTTGCATTGTAGCTAGGCGCACTCGCCGTAGTCTGGTATGTACATTTATGTCTTGGTTATTCACAAATATATATATGATATATTCCGTTACAGCTGAAATAGTGATAATGTATCTATTCCAGCACAAGATGTTACTGTACAGGAAATAACATATACCAATACTACAACCGTTATTGACTGTCCTCTGTCACAGACATTCACATTGCCAACATGGAAAGGTCCACCAGATGATACCATTTATACACTTACTGGAAACCCTAAGATAAACCCAGCTCTTAGTAATCTTGCCCGAGTATCGTATGCCAGCAACAGCAGAAGCCTGGTTATTACTGATACACAGACTAGTGACGGCGGAACGTATAGATGTATCAAGAATACGGATTCTACCATACATGAAGGATGGAACGTTATTACCGTTAGAAGTAAGTACATAGTATACTTTATCATGTACACTGTATGCAATGTTGACGTATACCAGCAGCAACAACAGGAGCCTGGTTACAACATTTAGGACCATCTTTGTCTGGTATTCCGAACGACGGAAGTTTTATTGTTAAAAGTAATAACGTAAAATTATATGACTACATGTGTTATTTGTAATTCTAACCAATGTGGAAATTTGAAAACTTGTATTGAGTATAAACAATATCATATCGTATTGTGTTATGTTTATTTTGCTAACAATACCAATACGATATACCATGCTTTGACAACTATTTTAGATATTTAAAAGAATGTAAAAATATAGAACAAATCTTAGCCCAAGCGAGATCCAAACTGGAAACGCATAATAGAAAATGGCACTCAATAAAATTTGAATAATCCAATATAGCAACCTTATATAATTAACATCAATATGTATTGATCTTAAAATGAACATGATTAATCATCATCATCTCTCTCTCTCTCTCTCTCTCTCTCTCTCTCTCTTTTCTCTCTCTCTCTCTCTCTCTCCCTCTCTCTCTCTCTCTCTCTCTCTCTCTCTCTCACATTTTCACAACACTGCTTATAGTACTCATGTATATAAATGTGTATTGTTATATAATATCTTGATAATGTGAAAATGAAAAAATAAACGGGCTGCCATTTGGTAACTCAAAAAAAAAAAAAAAAAAAAAAAACAATACCAATACGAATCACGTAACATTCATACTGCGACCAGCATGCTCTATCGTTTAAAAGTACAAATACAAGTGAAGTTAAATTATAAGGATGTGCTCATTTAAAATGATTAACTTAATTTTTATTCATGAATTTAATTTGAATTCACCCTTGCAAAGCAACTTTTCACGAGAGCACGTGTAATCAACAACGGACGCCTAAATACTTCTACTGAAAAAATAATGATGTTGCTTACTATCTGTATAACCATAATGTGTATGGCAACTAATGACATATGACCTCGAATCTTGTACTTAATAATATGACGTGGCACCTGCGAAGCAAGATCGTGGCAAGCATTATATGAAAATTGTACTTTTTGTTGGACTGTTTGAAGCTGCAACTGATATCAGAATTAAAAGTGTTTCATAGCCAATCTTAAAAGTTAAATATCTTTATGTACAATTATTTTTACTGGGTCATGTCAACTATTCCATTATACATTAACAACTGATCTTTAATACTTACTGGCTTTTAAAATGTGTTACTTTTAGTTTTAATTATATCATATATATAAATTTTACTAAGATGTATTTTTATTTGCAATTATTGATAAACGATCGCAGACAGGAGAGAAAAAAATTGGAACTTGTTTACAAAGAGCTCGAATATATTATTTTGTTGTTGTATTGATTTCAGGAAGGGTCAGTGACTGTTAGTTCTTAAACGATCATTTTAGTTTTTGTTAATTGACGATAAAGCACTTTATATAATTATTGCAATATGACGTGTTTATACACATTTCAAGATGCAATACTTCCATACCTTTCTTCTTGCACGTGATATAATATGCAAACCTTGCTTATAAAAAGGTTTCGTTTAGTTATTATCATTAAAATTACATCAAGAGTGATGATGAATAGCATAGGTATTTATACATATAAATTATTATCTGAGCAATGCCACGGATCATCTTGTGGTTATTCCATTAAAGCAATGTCTTAGAAATTTACATGTATGTGAACAAACTATTACAGGTTAACAAATGAATTAGTTTATTGTGTACGATGGAACGCCGAATTTGAATATACTTGTACATGTTCATGGTTAATTTTACATCTTATTGAGAAGAAGAATATAAATCTACAAATATATAATTTAATACAATAATTAACTAACTAATCTGATTAACCCATATACAAGAGTTTTTACAAACAATTTAGATGAAACAATGTAAAGCTCGTGTTCATATAACAAATAAATTATGTTAAGCTTTACCGCATAGGTAAGCAAATGTCAAAGGTTTAAATCACGTTTTAGTAAAATATTACTGAAATTAACTAACATAATTCATTTCATCAACCGAAATATAATAACAAGAAAGTAGAATTTTACGATGATCGCTTGTTCAAACATTTTAATCATTTGTTTTCAAGTTTTAGCCTATAACTAAGATAATATATATAATTATAGCAACCTGTGGTATAAATTTTTAGAATACATTTAATGTTCATTCAGATCGACCAATCGATCTTACTATCACGGGAACAGTGTCTATGATAGCTAATGAGTAGCCCAGCAGAACTCTCGTGTATTCGCAAAGTAGGTTGTTCGGCATTTCATTTGATACTAACCAGAATATTTAGAATTTAAGAAGGACCATTCTTGAGTTATAGTTAAAGGAAATTGATACATAAATCCTAAAATTCTATTCTATTCAGTTCATCCCAACAACCCTTCTATTACTGGTATCACTACAATCAACGGAAGAAAAAGTATCCGCGGCACTGAGGGAGTAGCCCAAACACTAACATGCACTTCTGCAGGTGGTTACCCTGCACCAACAGTTGTCTGGTACAAAAATGACTCAGAATTGAGTAGAGCCAGTTCTGGAACACAAGTTGGGGACACATATACAGTGGTTCTGACACATAGTGTAAGACCTACACGTACAGATGACAGACAAACGTTCACATGCCAATCTTACTACCCTTCATCTGCAGTTGGCTTACAGGATTTGAAGAGGGAAAGTGTGGAACTCTACCTGAATTGTAAATATACTTGTTAATTAAAAGAAGATATGCGTTTGTTATATACATTGGTTCACATGTCAAATAAGTAACAGTGCCTTTATATATATGTTTAAATTTTTACACGATATGTGTATGTTATATACATTGGTCCATAGGACTTGAAGAGGTTAAGTGTGTAACTGTACCTTAACTATAGATAATCATGGCTAAATTATTAAACGATATGCAATGGCCCACAGATAAGATGTAAAACTGTACCGTAACTGTTAATAAACTTATGCTTGACTTTTTATTACTCGAGTATATTTGTGTATGCTTTGTTCAGTATGTGAGATGGAATAACTAATCTGTTTGTTTGTATATATATATCTTTAATTAGTTCTATAACATCGGTCAGCAGTATGTAATTACACGTAATAGTAACAATTGTAATCTATAACATATCGTTTACGTAAACAACTAACCATAACGGCATTCGGCCGATAGATATCTGTCTATGATGTATTATCAGTACAAATTAAGACGCTCTCTGGTACCATACGTTTGATCTTATGAATTACACGTTTTGATGATATAGTCACAATGATTTCACCTATTCTAGTATTTATTCTTTATCTTTGTACCTCTTCCATTAAACTGTTTTGGATATTAAACCATTGCTCTCGGTTTTTTGTTAATTAGTGTGTTTGGAAAGCAGATATTTGAACTCCGTTGCCTTTTTTTATGTAAGCTATCATGGCAGGTACTTTTTCGAGATTGCGCTCAGAGACAAGCATGTGCACTCATCTTAAAGTGCCTGTTGAAGCTGCATCATCGGGAAATACCACTGACTGTCCAAATAATGATTTTATTGTCAGTCGTAGTTAGGTATTTATTGTTGTCTTAATATACACGCTGACTACAGTACAAACAACCGTAGCATTGTCTCAAATTGTTTCTGATTCTTAATTATTTAAACATGTACTTAAAAAAATCCAATATATTATACTAAATATTCATAAAATATTTCAATAATAGCGTTCTTGGCAAAACGTTTAAAATGTACCAAAAACACTTTTAAAAACATATGAAAATTATAATTCATAAATGTTTCTGAGTTGGTCGCTGGAGATGAAACGTGGATATATTACTGTCAGTCCCAGTGACGCGTAAACTACAAACAATGACTTGGTAACAGTCAAAGAAGGTCTGTCATAGCAAAACCGACAGGAAGTACCGAAAAGGTTTTATACTCTACTTTTTAAACTCTAATGACCTTGTGGAAGTAACTCCTTGCCTTATGCAGTCTTTTTTGCAGAAAAACAAAAAGGTAATTCAAGTTGAGCACCCATCTTATACTCCTAATCTTAGTCCCTGTGATTTTTATCGAATTTTCACAACTGAAAAAAGAAAAAGCTCCCCGGTGAACGCTATACAATGCCGTTGGTGCTAGAATATTTCAATGTATATATTTTGAAATGGGATCGGGCCAGAATCTATGAACAATTCTCCCATAGGTCGAGTTATATTACATGCTCCGTTTCTACAGTAACTCTTTGTTTCGCAGATCATTTGGAAGTAATATTTATAGGAAATATACATCATGTACCCCTGAAGTGTCTTTTTTAGAATGTGTTACACAGGGGCCATGTTGAAAATTCTAATACATGTAATACAAACTCACACTGGATTGAGGCAGATGAGCGTAAAATACAATAATTGTAAATATTATCGTTAATAGGTCTAGATAATATGCTGTCTGTGATAGACACACAATCATCAAATCTCACTTGACCAAAAACATCATCCATTTGAAACATATTTTTTTTAATTTATTTTATATAACCTTGAAACATACTGAATATCATGACGCTATGAGAGTAAAGCCGCAATAAAGTAATTAAAGTAAGACATACCACTGAGATAAATTGGAACTCATGAGGTTTATATACTTATACAATACCAAAGCACATAATTCAGTCATACTAATCTGGACAAAATACTATTTCTAAATCCCTAGCCAGCTTTACGTAATATTAAACTTAATAACGTAGTTTATAACCCAATCTGGCTCGCGTTTGAAGATGTATTGATGTTAATGAATGCTATACAAATTGAATAAAGAATCCATGAACAATGAAGGGATGTGCTAAAGCGCTGGTAACAAAGTTTCACCAAAAAAACATAAGGACAGAAGAACAAACGGATAGATTACCTTAACACAAGTAACGCCATAAACACTTTCATATGTTAGAGTTTATAACAAATAAATGTCATATACTGTATTCGTTATATTACAGTGAAACCAGTCACGCCGATAGTTGCTTTTATAGGATCTCCAGTTAATGGTGAGAGCTCTCAAACTATCGCCAGATGTGTAACAAGTGGATTTAGACCTTCACTAAGCATAAATATGACGATGTCGTTTCGTGGAGTAACAAACGCTTATACTACAGCAGTAGAAGATACTAATACAGAAACATACAGCATAACGGCAGACTATAATAGGGCTGTACAGAAGACAGACAACGGGCAGTCATTAACATGTAGCGTGACACATCAGACCCTGCAAACACCAATCAGTCAGTCAGAGGCAATAGTTGTAAAATGTGAGTATGTACGTTAATATTTTATTTACCATGAGACAAAAAACTATTATTTGCCTAACAAATCATTTTAAACGTATATAGTATTGTTATGTTATAAAATTAGAAGAAATTGTCAGGAATCACTGACTCAATTTGTTTGCATGTGCGGTTAGTTAAAGATTTGTCAGATGATAAAGGAAATATCAATATGCTCAAAACATTTTTTATGAGAAATGATTGAGTCTGGTACACATGTCATTTTTGTCATATCATATAATGCCTTATGATCATAATATGAGTAAACATTAATATTATGTCTTAGTTATAGCATGTGATACTTACGTTTTTATTCGTTTAATGTTAAATATAACAATCATTTGATGTTTCATGTTCACATAATATCATATGTCATATTCATTTCGTGACAAGTATCACATCCATAAGAATGCATATTTAAGCCATTATAATTACTATACTTATACTATTTCTTCCCGTGAGAGTGTAACAAGGATTTAAATATTTAAATAGTGTAATACAATAAGCGAATAACTCATTACACATGAACTTTCAAGCATCAGTCCCTTCTGATGATATGACGACATGGGTAGAGCGAGGTTGGGCGCGTCCTTTAACTAGGTCTAAGGTTCCAGTGTATTAAGCTTAGTATCATGCTAAGTATCTGTATTTAGCAGATTACTGCTTTGGCTGATGTGTCCTATGATTTCTATGTCTCTTGTTGGTTACATTTTATTTTCATATAAATTCAAAATATATGCAAAACATACATTAATTGAATGCAATCGTACACAATGTAATATTTTTATAATAGAACTGCAAGCGTATTTTAAAAGCTCTACCATCAAACATTTAACTACATGTAAATACTATAATATGAGTGTGTTAATAGGCAGTAAGTCAGCAATTACCCAAGCGTTTAGATAATCATCAGTTTTAAGTAAATAGCGTCATACATGTAGATCCAGATGTTAATAGTTGTGTTGCTTTATATTTCAACAACGAAAATAATTACTTAAAGTACATGAATTGTATGCCAATTGCTGTAGTTATGGAAAAAATTATCCCTTTTAAACAGTATTACTAAAATATTATGTAAATGTATAGACAACATGAATACGATCCAAGCCCCGGGAACTATTATTCATGTACTTTTGTAAAGCGTTTTAGTATGCAATGGATTATCATATTCCAATCGCTATCTTCATTTTAATATCTAATATTTGTGTTTATGTTTTAATTTCTAATCATGTAAACAGCTATCTCTGTCATTTAGTACTCTTTTGATCATTCACTGTTGCATATTTCTAACCGTGTTGATCGTTTTGTGTAAATGTCAATAGCGTATGGTTTATATAGTTGGCCAATCTTTTGTTGTATATTCTCATTATCTACATGTCATAATTAATACCTCAAATTACTATCACATATCGTAACCTCATATGATGTCATTTATAGCTTTCGTTAAGTTGTACCAGTTTAAGACTTAAAACAAACGAAACGCGGTATCAATCTAAATTGTCTTCTCTCTATTTGTATTAATTTATTACTAGTAAAATGTATTAATTAGCTATGAAGTTATTTCTATCATACTGTCTTTAGGTAGCAATTCCCTCCGTACAAACCTCATACGAAATCATTAGATAGTCATCGAAATTTATCACGCGGGGAATAAACCTGCTAGCTGATTGTTCCCCTGGAAAGCTTAAGGGTGTGGGTATAATTGATACTGCATCTTTTTAATTAATCGGCTTTTACAGTAATTTGATATAGTGTATCCTTTTGTTGTAGTTATGTGTTTAATTATTATTTTCATCTGTTAAAGTTGCTCCTGTATTAGCATATGTGACGGGTAACACTAGCATTGTTGCTGATGGTATCAACAAAATGTATCTGACTTGTACTTCCGGTACATCTAATCCTGCCTCCGGCATTGTGTGGAAACGTCAGAATATAAACATCACTAGTTATGCACAACTCCAATTAAGCCCTGGAAACTATGGTGGGCAAATAACAACACAAATACTAGAACTGACGCCAACACGGGATATGTATGGTCACATTGTAACGTGTGAAGCAGAAAACGGAATCAACGGAGAGAGCGCTGCCATTGATCATATCAAGATAGAGATCAGATGTTAGTATATGTATACGTCTTAAACTTTTTAACTATTTTATATTATTCAATAAATAGTATAGATGACGCATTACGCATGAAAGGAACATAATTATTAATAAGATAAGCAAAATCATATGCATTTATTCTGAATGTAACAATTGATTTACCAGGAAGAGGTCTTACTGGGGTGGTTTTAGTTTCAGATTAGGAGCTTTTATTCAAAATGCATATCACCCGACTAAATCAATTAACAGTTTATGCAATCAACACGTTTAACCAACCTACCATAACTAAGAGTCTTGATTCAGTTTGTTTCTCAGTTAACTCTGTAGCACTCCACTATATATTGTAATGTATGTAAATTGTGTTCAGGTTACGGCATTAAAATGCGAATTTTATACATATTTGTTTATATCAATATATCGGTTGTGAAAATTATGAAATTATGACACGGGATACATACATATATATCACCTCAAGATAATTTGCAGTGAAATTGTTCGCATCTCTTAAATGGCATTTATGTTTTACTGCAACTGGTTAGTTATATTATTTATACCATGAAGACGATCCTCAATTAACGACACGAAGTCAACCATTAGACTTGAAGGAGGGCGTTAGCAGTGTGACGTTGACTTGTACAGTATCCAGTAAGCCTGATTCTACCATCAAGTGGTATAAAGATGGTAACAGTAACTCAATAAAGACAGTATCCAGTGCTTCTAGCAACAACGTATTGGTACATACAATACATCATGTACAGAGGTCACATGCCGGCGTTTACACGTGTTCAACAAACAACAACATTGGAGGAGATGTGACCAGCAAAGTACAAGTCGTTGTACAATGTGAGTAGAGTTCAATACATTGTAGCTAACGTTTTTAATAAATAAATTTAAGTTTGTCTCGCTGTCGCCATTGACTTAAAGCTAAACAGGAATCTTGAGTATTTCGAAATATAGAAAAAAGGCAATTGTAACAACTTTTCCGTTTAATTGGAATGTATAATGTATTACTAGTATATATTTACATCATTGTTAAACTAATTGAATGAACAACAATTTCATAACATAATATAACATGTTTGTATCTGTGATATACATCATAACGAATACAGCAACTTACCAATCGAGATATTGTTTTCTATTCATGAATTCAGTTATATTACAACAAAATAATCTACTACATTCGTGCTAAGATCGATGAATGGAACAAATAAGATACATTACATTTCTTTGTATTCTAGAATTCTAATGGCATATTTTATTTGTTTCCAAAAAACTTGTTACTTTACTATATAATTATTATATAATTGTAATAATATTGTTGAAATATTCATTTAGCTAAGGGTCAATAACTTCATGAGGACTGGTATGTACACTAGATTACAACTGATATATTTGAACAGATGTAAACTTTAAATTATATAAAAAAAAAACGCAATTTGCAATTTGTGTATTTTAAGAAGTATTTGTATTTAATCATTCAATCAGGCATTGTCATTATCAGATGCTCCAGATGTAACCGTAACAACACAGAATGTGACTGTGAACGACAGCCACTTGGATATACTGTGTTCCCCGTCTGGTGTACCAGCATCTTATACATACCTTCCCTGGACACACGCTTGGATATCTGATGGTCGTACAGTTCCTCTCCTGACAAAACTTGGTAGCTCACCCACACTGAGATTAACAGATTTATCATACCAACATTCTGGCGTGTACACGTGTAGAGCTAGCAACGGCGTCACTGAAAGCATCCATGCCAATGCCGGTCAGGGTGATGTGTACCTCAATGTTGAATGTAAGCAATTTTGTTTTATTGACAAGTGCGCATATGGTATAGGAACGCACTAAACCGAAAAAAATCAATTTCCTAATAACAAAATAACGAAGAAAAAATATAACACCGTGTATTTGTTTTAACCCATACGAAATATACCGGTCATGATAATAGAAAAAACGTTTACTAACACATTTTATATTGACGTTTATCTTCAGTTAATATTTCTCACATTTTTGAATCACGCGTCCTGTAACTACATTGTACAATAAAGTTAGTTTTTGTATTATATTGCAGCATTTCCGATAATCACAGAACCTGTGGTACCCAATGGCCAGTACCATAAAGTGTCAACACGACTTGATGTATATTCACCAACAATCATATCAGTGCAATATTACAACAATGGTGATACACCAAATGTGAACTGTTACAAATTATACAATAACACGAGACAAGTATCTGATATATATACAATTAATAGCAAAGACGTAGTTGTACAATTACCTGTTTTTACACAGACGGTAAACACCGAAGGGACCATGGCAACTGTCACCATGGCAATTACGCAAACATCTCAACTTGGGTTGTATGTTATAGTTATCAAGAATAATATAGGGGAGGGTATCGTTCCTGTACAAATTGTATCGGAAGGTAAGGAACCACGTTGAATTATAAAATGTTCCACATTAGTCACAGTCGTATGATATGTGCTTAGTATACAAACTATGCGTATTGTGATTTTTCAAAAAAGTGTGAAGCATAATCACGAGTTTGGAAAGCATTTTTTTAAACCACAAGTAATTTGACCGTTTACCGATCATGGTATGCAATATTAAAAACATATCGATTTTCGGTACGGTTTCGATTTATTATGCATAATTACTTCACACAAAGACAGATATATTAGGTGGATAATATTAACGTACGTTATTCTGAACGCATCATATTCTTCAAGAAACCAAAGTACAGTTTATAATTTGATATTTTTCCATTATCGATGATAATCATATTGTCTCTGTTAAACAAAGTTTCCTCTGATTTCATTCTTTTAAAATATAGTTTGTATTTTGATATTATCGCAAGTAATAATTTCAATTAATATATTCGAGCGTCAGTACATGGTTTGTATGTAACAGAAAAATATATGAACAAGCATGTAACTAATATCTGATAAAAATACCCGTTGGACGCATAGACTTGATTTTATAACACACAATATAATTATAGTACTTTTATTTCTTTATATTACTTTATAACATTACCTCTCTCATTATACATAGTTTATGTTATAAATTGTATAGTGTAACGTGTCCGTTTGGATATGTACTAAATATGAGTTTAGCGGCGACAGTGTTTAAAACTATGTATCTCTTTTACCAGATAAACCAGAAGTTCCAACTAATATTCGCCATATTCCAGAACTAACAACACACTCCTCATTAACTATTATGTGGAAATCAGGTTTTAATGGCGGTTTAGTTCAAACCTTTAAAATCGAATATAAGGAAAAATCAGATGTACACTGGACAGTTAAGACAGTACAAGAGCCGGCAACCAATATAACACTCGACGGCTTGTCCGCTGGAATGATTTATGAAGTACGAATATCCGCATATAATGCTATTGGAACAAGCAGTTCTATAGAAATAGAAGCTTTTAAAACAGCAGGTATGTACATTTGAATATTGATGTAGTTTAATTTAATTAAGACAGCTGGTTCAATTTGTGTTGATTTCTACATGTAGCTAGCAGATATGTCTAGCGTGTACTCGGTAATAATAGATCATCTTTAAAAATGAGCTGAGACAAGGAATTAGTATTGCTTATACATAAACTAGCAATTAAAAGTCTGCATATCGTTTTGCCTGTTCTTCAACCTAATCATGTAATTTCAAAGCGTACATATTTACATATGTGACAATTGCTTTAGTTTTTATTAACTGATTAGCCTGTCATCAATATATGTTAGTGTTATTTTGTCACCTCTTCATACCGTTGGCGTTTCCATTAATCGTTATAATTGTCTTACGAATTCCTATATGACAACCATTTCACATCATTCTGACTCCATTACACCAATATTAATTTTATGCACAATTTAAATATAGATTTGTTTCCTAATTTTGCAAATATGTATTTGTGACCACCGCTATAAACAGATTGGGGATTTAATGCTGTCAGATAGGCCTTTAATCTAAAGTTCTGTTTTAAAAGTCGGTACTGTTACAGTGTCTCTGACCGCGTAAGGCAACTACATCAAAGCTGAAATAGATGCGCGTATACAAGACAATTGGCTTAATTTGTATATCGATATCATTATTATGTGTTACATAATGTGTTACATTTTCTCTAACAAAGGAAGGAATAATGTTTGTTATCTCAGAAGGGATCATATCATGAGTAACTTTTTATAATTGTAGTTATTTTTGTTGCACCTCCTCTCTGCAAGAATAAATGCACTCCCTATATAAGCGATCATGTAGTACCAGTTACTATTCTTGCCGCTATGCATTAAAACAAAATATATCATTCTATAACTATAATCAGTGTATGAAAAATACAAAAGTGTTAATGCCTTAGAAACGATTGCATTTCAATAATGAAAAACTCTACTTTCAGAGATTCAGTTACAGATGCAGTCAAACAATACAGGATTAGTATTGGGAGCATTCGTGGGCGGTATTGCAATTACTGTTATTGTTATTGCTGTAATTATTATCTTTCGTCGACAACGAAACCTCGGTTTGTATTAAATTAGATAAACGCTATGACTTATATTTTAAAATATGAGGGAAATATTGAAAAAATATATGTAATGAATCGTGGAATATTATTATGTAATTATAAAAATGAGCTGTGTAACAAATACAACTGGAATTATACTGGCGTCAACGTTTATCAAGTACTATTGTATTATTATCCTTTCGTATACTTAGATTACACCCAGTTTGAATGTTTATATTGCAGGGAAGTGTACATGTTCAAGCATATCAAACAAAAATAGTCAACTTGTTGAAGACGTACCTAAAGATCAGCATGTGTTCCACAACGTGTCTCCAGCAGGTAAGATGTTTCCTGTTGTACCTGACGCATTCATTCGTGCGTGACACATACAGTGTTAGTTACAGTAATACAATCCAGCGTGTTGAATTAAAAAAAATCAATGCAATGACTGCATGCTCTAATGTGTTGTTTCATAATAACACAGTGCTGTTGTCATGTTGTCTAGATTGGTTTATATACGTTTTGTGATGAGGTTGGTCAGCTTTTACGGAAATACTGCGATTTTCCCTGATTGGTTTAGAGATTATCCTTAACCAATAGAATTGGATAACATAACATGCTGCTCTTGTATTTGGGAAATAGCGTCATATCACATTCCCGAAGAAAACTAATGATTTTGAAACAAACCATTTAAAACATAACACATGTCTGATATAATAAAATTGATTTTATTGTTTTGAAATGACACGCTTGTCTACCTCTGTTCGGTTTAAAGTATTTTAACTTAGTAGTATTCATAATAGTATCGTGTACTAGTATAGCAGGTGATATAAATGAAATATTGGCAATGTTTATTAGTCATTACACATGGCATGATCAATTTACTATAAAGGACAGACATTATAATCTTAGTTAATGCCTATCTATTTATCTGAACTGCATTCTACTTATCGTGTATTTTAGTTCCGGCTATAGACGACGTGATCTTAAATGAGACAGACTGGTACGTCATTTTTTGATATATTTTGTACTCTTTATTATGTTTTTTGGTCAGGTGTGTTATGTATATATTATACCTTATCATTTTTTTACGGTTGCAAAAGGGACTTAACGTTAATTTAGTCTGACTACACTTTAGCTTAGTAAAGTATGAAACAGAACGTTTAGTGTAAGCTTTGCTGTTGTTTTTTTTTTTTATTTATTTAAATGCATATTTTGTGAAAGTGTTAATATAATAGTTTCATTCATCGTTTGTTCAACTCAGTAGTTTTGTTTGAACAAAAATTTTACTCACTTCTTATATTTCTGGCCCAAATGTACACACTTTATATCCCGTTATTGATCATTTAATAATTATGTTTTCATTTTAATTATGTGACTTTCCGTAAAGCTGTTCGTAAAATATATCAAACTAAAAATTAAATATAATAGGTTATATTTCTATTATTTCGCGCATGTGTAATGGCGTATTGATGATATTAGTTAGTGTATAACTATACTATAATATATTTCAGTGACACCGGTATAACAACTTATGAATCAACTATTTCTAGCAATCCCAAAGAACATGTGTATACAGATCTTAAAGCCCATCCACAAGGTATTTGTTTAAACATTTAAATTATTTTAATTCAGGAGGAAAATGATTAAACTATATATTATAAGTAAAAGTCTGTTTTTAAAAACATTATAATAAAATCTTCATGTACAACCATTCTGTGATATGTCCGATATTGCACTGATGTTAAACCCGGACCTAGTTTATTAAGTCTGACTGTCAAGAGTTGTGAGTTCGACCTCCCGCTCTGCAATATTCTCCATGATGATATAGGACAGTGCGGGTCTTTGCCATTCGTCTCTCACCACTGATTCAAGTAGAAACGTGGAGATTGGATGCTTCAATACGAGTTAACCTTCCTGGAACCCAGGAAAGTGTGGTTAGGTAAAGTGATCGTCTGTGAGCCCTCAATGGCTAAACATGACGAAAAATACTTAAATAAACAAAAGGTCTGATCTTAAGTTGTACACAGTAGGTTGTAATTTACAAATCTCGCTTTTTCAGTTCCGACTATAATGAAAGATGTATGATAAATTAGATAAACTCCCATGAGATAGGCTTATCGTCTTATCCTCAACTAGTAACTTGCTGCTACCATTTACTATACACATACTAGTTTGCATTTCACTATTTCTATTTCTACTACTTCATGAACTATTTATTCTACCAATATAACTTTGAATAATCTTATGGTATGTGTTTCTACTTCTATATCAACGTTGAGTTTTCATTCTACATTCATTTCTACTGGAACTTCTGTCAGCACACACAAACACTATCGGTGTATTACTAATAATGGTATAAATGTTTATTCCAGGTGTGAGCAACTCTCAAAAAGGAATGGAAATGTATGAAAATCTGAAAATCTGAAAATTCAGACTACTTCATGAACTATTTATTCTACCAATAAAACTTATGATCTTATTACAGTGTATATGTGTCTCAAACACGTGTTTCTAACATGTTTTTCAGTATCAATACATTAAGATAAGATCGTGATTGAATAATATTTGAATTAAAACGTTTCTAATATTATATAATATTATAATTATACGGTCCCTACGCTTGTAGATGTTATAGTCTACCTAATTGCATAGTTCACAAAGTAAGCACTTCGAAGAAGTGGCTAATGCAGTATATTTCAGACCTATGCTTTTATACAACGAAAACTATGCACTGAATATATCACATACAAATTTGTATTTTCAAGAAATACATGTATAGGATTGCTAATATGTTCATTCCAGCATAAAAGAGATATTGGATACATAAGTATAAAAGGAAATTCAGCATAATTCTGAGAAATAAATATCTTGCCGATCGGATCATCCAGAATTCCTATCATAACAAAACTGTTGGAGAAGTTTGCACCAGACGACCGCCAATAACATTTTTTAAAGTCATGTATCGAAGTAACCTTTTAATAAATAACTAATTTCCATAGTATAGAATTCAACAGCTCACGTGTGTCCTTATAATGTATTATACATAGAATATTGAAACGATTTCGAGAAAATTTATGAAATTGATGTGAAAAATTGGTAATAGTGTTATACTTAAATGAAACACAAGTGGCTACTACATTCACTGCACCTTGTCATGTGAATATTACATGATGTGGCATCAAACTGTGAACTATATAAATATCTGTAGCTGACGGGAAGTATTACAACAACAACAAGAACAAGAACAACAACAACAATAATTACATTTATTCACTCATTACATTTGCATGTAAAAATGAGAAAAAAATACAAATTTTATAACAGGTAGTGTCAATTGTGTTGGCTAGTCCTCTCCTGTCACATATTGTGATCTTTTATGATCTTTCACTAACTAGTGAAACTATATACATCAAATATTATAAAATACACAATTTCATAAAAAATAGTTATACACTCTAACGTGTGATGCAATCGTAAAGAGAGCAATGTTTTCTATCTTCAAAGATCGTGTCGTATGTTTTTCTTTCAGCCATGGGTTTTGAAGATTCCAGTTGAACGTATACGTTGGCTGAGACATTCTTTTCCACTTCATATATTCTTCTTAAATAAATAATTTCACAAATGATCGTCTATTTGCATGTGTATGTATTTGTGTTTTTTTCATAATTAATTGATATTATGTATGTAACGAACTCGTAATAAAAAGAAGACTACATACAGTTTCGTCCGTTTTCTTAACTCCACTGTCTCATGCAATAAATGCAAAATAGGAGATAAACATGATAAATGCTCCGTTACATGAACTAATGTCAAACCATGAACTAAACTCACACCACTGTGGTGTCAACTTTGTGACTCCTTTAATAACTTATTTAATGACAATAAGGTAGTTACTGGTGACATAAAAAAAAATAATAGATATTATAGGGACATTTTAAATGAAGCAAATCATTATAATGATAATTCATACACTGTGACAATAACTTTGGATTTATCCTGCTTGGAAGCAACATTGCAAACAAAACGTTCCCCTTCATACAATATGAACTACCATAACATAATCAGAAATACAATGATTCTCGAAATAGTTTTATTGTAAGAACATTAAACAGAACCAAACACAACATCAGTCATCAACATATCTAACAGAAACGAAAACATCAGTAGCATATTAGTTAAACAGCGTTAATAATCAAAGGAAACAGCATAAACTGTACACCATAAAAAGAAATAACAGTGACCTATCAAAATAAACAACAGTAAAAGTAGCACCATCAAACACTAACAGCAGTAAGGTAACAAAGAAACACTTCATCATAAGATATGGATCGGTAACACCTTCAGCAAAAATAGCAGTACCAGTTGCATACAACTGCAACATATTTTGCTATGTTTAAAGACATCCTAGATAAAAACAACAATAACAGTAACACATAATAAGAAACACATAACCAGCAGCAACGACATAACTTAAACAGAAACAGTTAAATATATTAAATCAAGTGCACAGATTATTGATAGTTTACGTCAGGTGTAAATAAACATGTGGGAACGCCGCGTACTATCTTAAAGACATCCTCGACAACGTTAGCAACATTATCAGAAAGACATCAATAGAAGCAGCAGCAACAATTGCATAATCTAAAGAGATAACAAAAAGAAACATTCGTATTATCAGTAACATTCGCATCATCAATATAAACAGCAATAGCAAATGAACCATTGCTTGCGATGTCACCAACAACGGTCACAAAAGTGTAGCTTACACAATCAATGTTCAGAATAACTGCAAGTTCATCAAAAGCAACACGAAGAAGTTAAATATTTTATGTATTACTTAGGAACCAGCCAGGGACCCAACCAACATCCCTCCATATGTAATGCGGACACTTTACCGCCAGGTCATCGCTGCGTTGAAAAAAATGCAATGATTCAATGAAGTTGGTTATATGAATGGGTAAAACACTTTAACTCCCAATAAGCTATTTATAAACTTTTAAAACTGTATTTTCATATTATCACGAATAGACTATCAACTATCTGAAAGGTCACCTGTTTAAATATCAATGCGGTAAAAGGAGTCAGTGTTTGAAACAATGAAACATACCTAATTTATGATAAACATACAAAAGATAGGGATTTCCCTGCCATGTGTTGTATCTAAATATCAAATATAATCGTAAAAATAATGAACAATAACAGGTTACAAGCAAAACAAATTAGCCGTGTGGCTTAACCTTAACGTATCAATAGATTTGTGAAGTACATAGTTATAGGCATTTTGATATTGCCACAACAATTCAGCACTTTAAATTTAAAGGGACACACGGTGATCTCAAAGTTACGTTCAAAGCATAACATAATCCATCTATAAACGCGAGACCTCGTGGTCAAGTGATCGAAGGCGCCGTCTCATGATCGAGTGCCTTTCACCGTTATAGTCGTTGGTTCGAGTCCCGCTCCCCCAAAAAACTTTATGTAAGACAATTTGCCAAAGTTAACGGAAGGACGGTTGTTCTACACAGATTTATTCTGAGATCTTCCTCCAGCAATAAAACTTGATATGTCATAGATAGTATGAAATGTGTTGGAAATTAGCGTATGACAAGATTCTATCTATCTACAAACGCACAAAAGTACAACTGTATGGAAAACTTAGCCGCCTGTTATAATTATCTCATATTTTAAAATATCATTTACTAAATTGTATACCCATCGGACACTGAAGTGCCACACTTCCGTTGGCGATGCAAGACCTTCGTCTGTCTTTGTTGGCCATATTGTGCTGCCATTCTTTATATGAGGCTCGAAATAGTGAACTTATGTTTAATGTTCTTGCGATTCACCACATACATACAAAAATCTGTAATTCACTATCCGCTTGTGCAAAGGACACTCATACAGCTCCGTACATAAACATTTGGCAGCTATTTTGGCAAGAGTGTATACAACTGTGTGCCGTCAAGACTACGGTACAAAGTGTTCTTGAACTCGCACGAACTTTTGCGTTGGTTTCATATGATGCACCACAAATACATCTATCTGTCAGTGAGTGACTGAAAATTTATGATTTACATTTAAACGGTTCATAATACATGGCAATAATAATTATTGAACGTCCCTCGTGTGGTTAAATATCTCGGTTAAACATTTGCATTTAAAATAAAACAATACGTTGTGCATGATATAACCAAGGTCTATTGACAATAACATAATTATGTTCAGTTTAAAGACATATAAGTGCACTTGAAAATGAAATAATGCATATTTGGGCTTCTCTCTATATTTACCTTTGTTGATCATATTCCATTTGAAACACACACAAAGGTGCATATTTACTTAGTTAATAATGGGCCGTTAAGGATATCATGATCTTAAAAAAAAATGTTTATTATATTTAGATTGGTTATTTTGAATATATGGTATAAAGTGATTCATGTACTAAATAAAACTGTATTATGTTTTTGCGCCATTGAGATGAATCGTTTATTACAATATTGTAAAAATTACATGTATCATGTTTTTCTTACATTTATGCACTAGATAAAAATGTCCGCCTATATAAAGAAACTATAATTAATTGGATTTCTTTAGCAAACTATGTAGTTTTTCATAAAACAGATATGTGATATAGATCGGTTTTGAAAATATGAATACAAACTCTTGAACAACAAACGGGCATTTCATATTGCTATAGATGATCTCAAATGTAGATAGTTTTGTTAATAATTTACCAGGGTTCTGTGCCTTTCAGAAGTAGAAAATATAATGGTCTGAATATATACTGGGGGATTTTTATTTTACATTTCTGTCAAAATAACGTCGTTGTTTTATAGCATAAATTTCTGTATATAGCAATTATTATAAGAAGCGGTAATAAACTCTATTTTTTTCGCTATTATTATATAATATTATACCAGATATAAGTTTTAAAAGATAATTCATCATAAAAATATGAATGACACAATTGTAATCAATGATTGAAATATTATTCATGAATCATGAATTTGACACCATTTTAAAATAGGTGTTTACCTGAATATTAGTGCCAGTTCTAAGGGTTTACGGCCGGGACTCCCAAAGTTTGAGGAGCAAAAGGATGATATTGATGCGTACATAGAACGTTTCGAACGCTTTGCGAAGTCTCACGGTTGGAAAATAGAAACATGGGTAGTTAGTTTGAGCTCATTGTTAACTGGGAAAGGACTTAAAGTATATGCAAGTATGCCTCCTGAACATGCTGGTGATTGTCAGACTTTGAAAATGTAATACTTAAAAGATACCAGTTGACAGAAGAAGGGTTTTGACTCAAGTTTAGAGAAAGCAAGCCAGATCATGGTGGATCAGTGTTTCAGTTCATGGCTAGGATAGATAGGTACTTTGCAGATGGACCGAGATGGCCGAGATTGAAGCCTCGTTTGAAGATATTAATGACTTGATAGTTCGGGAACAGTTTGTTCGAACATGTTCTCCAGAACTGGCGTTGTTTATGAAAGAAAGAATGCCTAAAGACAGACATGAGGTGACCAAGCTGGCTGAGCAATATATTGAAGCACATGGGGGCACGATAACTTTAAACCGATCCTTGAAGAGCAATGCTTCGTCGAACAGACATATGCTTCGACCAAACCCTGCACCGGTGTTGAAACCATTAACTGGGCAACGTTGTAAGGTCAGGAAGAAAATATGTTTTATTTGTCACTAAGAGGGTCACATTGCTCGAGACTGTAAAGAAGAGGATAAAAGAAAATCGAGTGGTGCTGCAGTTGGGTTTAAAGAACCCTGGAAAGGTTCAAACGATAATAAACAGCAGTCACAATATAACTGGAGAAGGACTGATAGTCGGAAAGTAAAAGCATATGAAGACAACAAGATCGCAGCTTTATGTATGACTATGTTAGTGTTTGAAAACCCATTCTAAACCCATTCAAACCCAACTAGCAAATGGTAAATCAGTGCCGATATTTGCTGGAGGCTGTATAATAGAATGGCTCGGAGGCGAGAGAAAACTTGATATCAAACAAGGTTATGTTCATATATTCAGAAATGTAAAGTTGAGAGTGGTAGAATCATGCGTTTGAGCATTATTTTAACAGAATTATAAAGCAATCAATGGTACAGACAATGTATGTGCAGATTATTTAAGCAGACAGTTAGCAAAATATAGTTGACGTAGTGCTTACATTATTTAGTTTATTTGAAAACAACGAGTGTTTTTCTAGAATAGGGCGCTGTCAAAATAATGTCGTTGTTTTATAGCATAAATGTCTGTATATAGCAATTATTATAAGAAGAGGTAATAAACTCTGTTTTTTCCGCTATTATTATATAATATTATACCAGATATCAGTTTTAAAAGATAAATTATCATCAAAAGATGAATGATACAATTATAATCAATGATTGAAATATTATTCATGAATCATGAATTGGACACCATTTTAAAATAGGTGTTTACCTGAATATAAGTGTCAGAGTTTTTATGGTTCAGGGAAGGACGGTTTACTGCTTCTTATTAAAGCAATACCATATATAGCTAGTGTCTTTCGACGCAAGTTGCACGAAGTCTGCTTGAGATTTTCAGCGTCAAAGTGTACTTGAAACCTCGGAGGAGCTTAATTGCGTTGGGGGGAGAGTGCACTTCGACAAAGATTCTTTCTAGCGATAGGCCTTGGGAAGGCTTGTGTTTGAAACTCATAGGAATATTTGTTGTGCTGGAACTAGGGATTGTTTGATATAAGTAAGATTTTTCTCGTAAACGTAAACGTAAGAAGATATTGCATTTCACAAAAAATCGTAAACGTAAGTTACGTCCTATATTTATCGTAACTTTAAGAGCGCCCTTTAGCACTCGTAAGTTTATTATTTTACTCGTAAGTGTGAAAAATATGGCCGACATTTGGCTGCAGAGATGGAGCCAATTTCACAAAAATTCGTACGATAAATTTCACACGTAAACGTAAGATTTTTCTCGTAAACGTAAACGTAAAAAATAAAAACTATGTTGTTGGTCTTGATTCAATAAATACTATGTCATACTCTTGGTACAATATGAATGAAAAGCTTGGTAATAATAAAATACATTATTTCAACAGAACGGAATTAAAAGACATTGAATTCGAATTTCCTACTGTGATATAAACAACTACATAAGAGAAACACTTGCTCATAATGGGGATAACAACGAGGCTATTGTTGTGGAATTTGATTTATCATGTTTTAAATGTAAACTAATAATACGAGAGAACTACGGTCTTGATTGAATGAATTCAAAATTCTGCTATCTTATTGGTTTTAAACCAAAAGTTGTGAGAGAAACTGAGTTTGGGACACTTTTTCCAGATATTACAGTTTCCGTAGACACAATTTATGTACATTGCGATTTAATTAATAATAGTATTGTAGATGGGACATATTCAGATGTTATCTATGATCTCAGTACGGCTGATCTGACTAGAAGCTATCCATTTAGAAGAGAACCACCAAGGGTTGGATTTTGTGAAGTAAATAAATATATCATGAAAAGTATAAGAATTTACATTACTGACTACGCTAATAGAATTATCAATCTTAATGATGTTCATGTCTCGATTCCCTCGTTTTAAAAGAAATAATAATAAAATAAAGAAAAAATATAATAAAGAAAAAGGTATATATGTTTATCATGATTCCCAAACTGGAGCTGGTTTGTTTGATTCAATCATAAGTGTAATTACCAGTAGTGCTGCTAAAAATGTTGCTAAAAATAGCAGAAAAGGCATTAAAACCTGGTTTGAGTAAATTGGGTGACGAAATTGGAAAAAGAGTTGTTGATAAGATTATAACAAAAGTTACAATGACTGGAAAAGACAGAGTTGATGATGGTGTTAAGATGACCGTTATCGAAGATGATAGGTCTCAGGCTAACATAATTAAGACTGATAGGGATGAGAATAATGGTGATATTCTAATGAGGGAGTCATAACGAGCTGGTGAAGAGGCTGAGATTTAGGTAATTTACTAATGAGGGAGTTATTAAGGACTGGTAAAGGAAATAAACAAACATTGTCTCTTGCTATAGGAAGCGGAAGAAAACATCGGAGAAAAAGAATCGAAAATTTGCTTTAATTTATTTTCACATGTAGTTAATATAAGAATGTTCAGAAGTGAAAACTATTGCAAAAGATATGAATATAATCCAATCCACTTAGATACACCCATTACGCTTCCTGGAAATGGAGTAAGACCATTAAAAAAAGCGGATATCAATTTACTATGAATGACAGATATTCGCATTTTGATTGGTATAAAGTATATTTTGAAATTGATTTTAAAGTAAACAAATTGGCAGATGGGACGGGTTTTGGTGCTGCTGCTGCCAAAATTGCTTTAATTAATGATTCTGCTTCTTTGATAAATAGTCTCCAAATTAAACAAAATGGAAAAGTTGTTTATGATGGAAATAAATTATATAGACATGTTGCTGTTAAAGACATGCTTGAATTATCTAGTGACTACGCCGAAACCACAGGGGTAAACGAGTATATTCATTTGGATACAAATGATTTAGCAGAAAGTGATGCGCTGCTGCTGCTACTGCTGCTGCTGCTGTTTATTATTATAATGGAGGTTTTGCAAAACGACACGTTGATTTCGGAAAATAAAAAAGTAAATACAATCATCGCTTTAAATAAGTATTCATTTTTCGAAAGTTTGGAAACAAATCTGTTACCTTCTAGCCAAATACAAATAATTTTGCAAATTACTGAAGATGATAATTTGATCTTCAAAGCTGATGATGTTGTTGATGGAAGAGTTGTTGTTACAAAATTAGTGCTTTGGGTGCCACAAATGACATATAATTCTGATGGACTAGCGTATGTCGTAGAAAATCACATGATCTCGACAAAATGGACTTATTTTAGGGAAATGATACAAGAATCAGCTAGTTCCAAGCAAGTAGTTCAATCCTTTAGAATAACTGCTGGTGTTCCCGAAACATGTTTTCATTAATTTACAAAGAACTAACAAAGGAAATAACCAAGAACAACGCCCACATCTCTTTGATACGTTTAAACTCGATACTAATAACGATACTTGCTCTTTGTCCTCTGCTCGATTAGAGGTTGGAAATGGAAAATATTATCCAGAAACTGAATAAAGTAGTGATAATATTGTTAGAATATTTAGAGATGTTGTTAATTATTCGTATAAACAAAATGATAAAAACGCTAGATCGTTATTGAATAAAGACAATTTCAATATTTATTCTTGTTTTTGTACTTTAACTTAGGCTGAAATTCTAGCGATATTGTTAGTATTGATCCTAAAGAAATCACGTTAAATTGTAAGTTAAATTCTACTGCTGTTGGGTCTTACAAAATCTACGCAATTATCATGTATAAGAAAAGCGTTGTAATAAATAAAGTAGGAAATGAATTAATTATTATGTAATTATAATATATATGACATACACTTTACATTCAATGAGTTATACAGGCGGACAAAAGAGAAGTTTGGCAAATGCTTTTAATTAAAGAAGCGAATTAACATTGAGGCTGAAAAATAACCAATTTAATGCTAAAGCTGGGGCCGTGCCGTTGATGCTAACTAATAACCAAATAAAAGCAATTAACAAAGTAAAACGATTGGGTGTTGGGTTAGATTTTAATATTTCCAAGGCACAAATTATCGCTCAGGAACAAAATGGTGGATTCCTCGGTGCTTTCGCTGGATTGATTGGTCGTGTTTTGCCTATGGCCGCTTAATTTATTCCTAAAATTGTCGTGCCGTTGGCTACTGGGGCATTAAGTGGTTTAGCGTCTACTGGAGTTGATAGAATATTCGGAAATGGAATGCTTTCAACTGATGATAATGATAAGAGAAAATTAATCAATTCCGGTTATTTAAACAAGTCTCAGATTAATAAATTAAAGAAAATCAAATAGTATGAAAATTACTAATAAATAAATGCAAAATGGAGGATTTTTCGGTTTACTAGCTTCGTTGGGATTACCTCTTATCATATCGCTTATTTCTGGTTTGAAAGAAAAGGACTTGCAAATTGGACCTCCGAAGGGACGGGGCTTGCAGATTGGACCACCTTCAAATATTTGTTTTTAAGAATAAACCCATTAGTAACCTTGATATATTAGAGAGGGTTAAGATATTAAAAATTCGTAACTTCGGCAGGGGATTCAGCAGGAATACCTTTCCACGTTCGTCATTGAGCGGATGTGTGATAATTAATTTGGATGATATGGCTGGTCTTGGAACTCATTAGGTTTGTTGTTGTAATAATAATTATTTCGATCCTTTTGGTTTACCCCCACCAGTTGAACTAAAACATGTTATCAAATACAATACAATATCAAGACTAGAACAGCGTGTTGTGTGGTTACTCCAGCTTGTATTTCATTAAGAAATTACAAGATGGATGTAGTTTGTATGATTTTTTGCATAAAATGTTGAAACCGTTCAAACCCAAAGAACATGAATTAATTATTAAAAACTGTTTTATTAATATATAAATGAGTAGTTATTGTGTGAAGGAAAAAATGTAACACTAGATATAAAACCTAGAATTATTACGATTAAAAATAGAAGGTTGGTGCAAAAGAGTACTTGCGCGTTTTGCGGGATAACAAAAACGAGATTTGTAAAAATAATATAGGGCGTGGATTTGATATCCACAAAGCTATGTTACCATTACTCCCTAAAAAAGATTTAACACTTGCGGTCCTGGTAATCCTTTGAATAATGGACCTTCGGTAAATGATTTAGACGGTGTTTGTCGAGAACATGATTATTGTTATGGAGGTGGAACAAAAAAGTCTGTCTGTGATGAAGTAATGTTAGAGAATTTAAAGAACACTAAATCAAAAACATTTGGGGAGAAAATTGCTAAATATTTAATTGTTAAACCATCTATTAGTATAAAACATAAACTTGGTTTGAGCTAAAAAAAACGGAAAGGCCGACGACTTAGGGTAGTAAATTAGCAGACTTTTTCAAAATATAACAAAGGATTTAAATATCTATTAAATGTAATTGATGTCTTGAGTAAATATGCTTGGAGTGTGCTGCTTAAGAATAAAACTGGTTCGGAGGTAGCTGGAGCATTTGGAGACATTTTAAGTGAGATAAATGTAAGACCTCAACAATTGTGGGTTGATGAGGGAAGTGAACTTTATAATAAGCACTTTAAGAAATTGTTGGGTGATAACAATATTAAAATGTATCATACCTTTAATGAGGGAAAAGCAGTAATTAATGAAAGATTTAGTAGGACTATGAAAAGAATAATGTGGAAGCATTTCACCGCAAATAATACAAATAATTATATTGATGTCCTGCCTAAAATAATCTCAAAATATAATACGACCAAACATGGTGCTATTTGTATGTCTCCTGAAGAGGAAAGAATGAAAAAGAATAAAGATAATGTATAACATAATTTGTATTCCGAACAATCTCAATCATCTGGAACATCTTTCAAAATTGGTGATAGGGTTAGAATAAGTAAATATAAAAGGCAATTTGAAAAAAGTTACAAAATATTTGTCGTTAGGGACATTCTAAAAGACAAAACCTATTACGTATCTTCTAAAAGAGTTAAACAACGAAACTAGTGTGGGATCATTCTATGAACAAGAACTAGCTAAAGCGAGTCAAGAAATATTTAAAATAGAAAATATATTGAGACGTAATTACAAAAAGAAGAGGGCTTATGTAAAATGGAGTGGTTATTCGAATGATTTCAATTCTTGGGTTCTTTTAAGGATTTAGCTGTCTATTGGGTGTGGGGGTATTAGATTATTGGTAAATGACGAAACCTTTCTGTCGTCTGGAATGACCAGCGAACTTGTGAGAGCTGGTCATTTGAGAGGAGGGAAAATTGCGTCGGTTCGCTCATAATCGATACTACTCTAATATTATTTCCTTTAGCAGTTAATAGTCGAAGATTATGAGAATATATCATACGTAAGCTATCCAAGTGGGACAGAAAACAATCTCAGTGAAAGAGACTCTCAATGGCCGTCATCACAAAAATATCCCATCTTTTTAACGCGTGTTTAACGCCCAATATATGAGGAAATTGACATTCTAAGGTACAAACTGAAATGATGTACCAGAAATTTTAACCATTTATCTTCCCACATATTGTTCAAACAATACACTTTAAATATATTTTTACCCTGACCCAGTGTCATAGGGAGCAAAACGTCATAAAAATAATGTTGACGTCATTACTCTGACGTAACGTCTATCTTATTAAAGATGTTTTTGTTGGCGTAAGAATAAAAAAATAGGTAGGCTATGATTACGAGTCAGTGTGGATAAGGATCTGATTGGCACAAACGAGGTCACGGATCCCGACTATTTAAAACACAAACACGATATATTTTATAAAAGTTGATATCTGCAACATATTTTCGTTCAAAAGAATACGCGATTCCAGCCTGCATACAGTAAGTAGCCAGTCTACGTATCTTGACTGTCACTTTATCCGAACCGGAAGTAGAGTGAACTAGTCCGTGGAGTTTGGACGTCGTCATCCGGAATGATTCCGCTCTCGTAAAGATTTTCCATATAAGTAAGGCACCAGCCATTTCCGGTTTGATATACGATTCCGGACAACACGAGGTGTGCAAGCTGAACATATTTTTATACGCACATAACTTGCTTTGCCTGTTGACGCTGATTAGAGCTGGCTTATATTTTTATTCGTTTTATCAATAAACTGCTCCACAGATGATGTCCGTTAAATATATACTGGTCATACCTATTACGGTGAGTCTAGCACTTTTTCAACAATGTAAATAATGGCTTCAATTTAATAAACAGTAATAAAGTTATTTAAGTGTGCTGAGTAATTAACAGTTGCTGGGACGAAATGTAAACAAATGCCGACGCTAACGGAAGTTGGAGCTTTGTCCGTCTCTTGGATATTGTTATTATACGGGCATTCGCGGTATATTGCGGTATTAGGTATACAAGGGATATACGCACATGATTTGATATGTTTTGTTTGAAAAGACATATATCCACAGAAGAGCAATCTTTTGATATACGATATCGTATGTCTTTCAGGTCTTTGTGGAATAATGATATGGTACTTTTGCACGTATGTTTATCTCTAAAGTGAACCGGGTCCTCTGTGGCTATGGGTGTGTGGTCTAAGGCACCATGTCAAGACCACTTATCTGTCACCGCTGAGGTAGTAAGTTCGACTTCTTCTCGGATACTTACTTCAGGATAATGGTTCTACTCCGGTTCAAAACACGGTCTTCCTTAACTAATAAAACTGGCTCGCCATATATAACGTGACATGTGTTGCAAATGGCGTTAAACACCTTTCCAAAAAATCTTTACATGACTGTATAAATATAAATAAATAAGTCCAACCTATAAGGTGGATGCCCTATGTAAGTAACCATTTCAATAAGAAAGGAGACGGTCCACGAAATCAAATGAAAAACAAACATATAGGGAGCAGTCGTCAACAATGGAGAGTATAATTATGTGTATGATTTGCTCAAAAACGTTTGCAAGCAGGAAGACAAAACATCGTCACCACGCAAATTTTTATTGGCCAATTGAAAGCATATATTTCTTTCTCATTTTTTGTCTGAAAATATTAAAACAAGAGTGAGATAATTAAGTAATCAAGTAATATGAATAGAGAATGTTAAAAGTAAGGACACCGTATATGTGTTGTTTCTCATTCAAACACTAACTAGCATTTGTCAGTCTTAAAATAGTCAAATGAAGGATAGATCCGTGGTCATTTCAACATACCTAAACGAAAGTCTTAAAGAATCGGCTGTTTAAGTATGGTTACTACGGGATAAACAGAATGTAAATAGCTGATCTAATTATTAATCCAACGCACACACGATCTCACAGATGGACTTACATAAATAGGAAAAATATTTCCTAAATGCATCGCCTTTCCTTCAAGCGAAACCAAATTTAGGTCAATTTAAGTTGCAACAGGGTGCATGCCTATTTCATGGATAATAGTAGTGGCATCTTGGGCGTGGCTATATTTTATGGGCATACAGTGATTTAGATAACACAAAGGGTTTAAACGTCACGCTATTTGTATATTCAATATCATTTTTATATGGTATATGATTACAATGTGTCCGTCTATTGCACGTTTGTCAACTGGTGACAATTGTCATACACTCCATGTTTAGGAAACACCCACGTTTATGTCCGACAACATGCCCTTTTATATGACATTTGTTTTATCAGATACTAAGGTTTTATGCAATACAATGATAGCATGTATACACACTTACATCCGTGTAAGTAGGAGTGACACATGATGCTATTTACAAGAAGAACGTACTAGGTTCCGGATCGTCTTTAAATAGTTATTAAATCTTTTTTAGAAAATAATTTAAATCCGAAAATATAAATAAAATGAGTATATACAACGAATAAAGATCTTGACAAAAGATAACAAACTCATAACTGACGACAACGACAGTATTTCATATATTGTTATGACACAATGCACCGACTTACGTAGCGTACTGTATATGAGACACCTACTTATGTTACGTACTAAGCATATGTTAGCGTTTAGCTCCCTTATAACCTCAACTTGATTTTTTTTCTGACATAATGAAGTATATTGATATATAAAACAAATGTAAAACACGTGAAGTAGATCCAGAAATGCTTCCGAAGTAATACATTGAGCTGTAAATGACGTGTTTTCAATCTGAAAGTGGTTTAAACCGCCACTTTTCTCGGATGTTTGAGGAAACGGCCATTTTATGTTAATAGTGTTCAAAGTTACACAATATATAGCAATCACAATTGACGGTTTATTCCATTATATACAGTTTTTATCTAATATTCAGTTTAAAATAAATGTCGCCGTACAAATCCTTCTACACGCAATTGTCGGCGATACTATTTTAACCTCTCTGCGATTCTGTAACAAGATTCATTCCTGTAATCGCTACCTATGTTATGTTGGTAACAATAATTTTAATTATTGTTGCTAATATATGCTTCTACCTTTTTTTAAAACAAAAAAATATGGGATACAACCGTCATATGGGTCATGGGCGCGTGGTCGCGCGCATCTGTAGTGTATATTGTTAAACATTTTAGTTTGTAATATTTTGATTGCGTAAAGCCGAAAGCTAGCTAAGAATATCTCGTTATAAATTTTAGCACTGTAAAATGGCAATTCTCTCTACTAAATATATATATATATATGCCACATCTATTGGTTTAATGTTTCCACCACACAAGCAGGTCTTGTGTTCCGAATGGTGGCGGTTCGTAAAAAAACACTAAAAATGTGATTTAATGCATTTAAGTGGATTATAAGGAGCATATAAAACTGACATGTGAGTTATCATGGATGTACATACTTATTGCTGATCCAACTTTATGATAAATAAACGCCTTAAATGATGATTTTGGTGGGTATATATGCAATGATTGGGACTGCTGTAATGTATCTAAAATTTCAATAACAATTATCAAATATGTAATCAACGTTCATTCGGAATGGCAAAAAATATATCAAAAGTGTTAAAATCACCTTAATTGAAAACAACTACTCCACCTGATAAATTACCCAAGAAACCCCGCCAAAAAAGAAAATTAAAAACACGGTTTGGTTCAAATTTGGAGAGAAAAACTTAACATACTGTTACGGACACTGAGTCTATTCAAAGTAGTGACGCGGAATCTTTGTTCAGTGACACAGGGTCAGATTCATAACTACTTGTTACCAAAATGAGGGCTGAACAGGACCTTGAATTTAGCCATTTACAGGGTCAAAGTATCATGCCACAGCAAACCAGTGCAACTAATATACTCCCAGGAACACCTGTACACATGACGACCCTGATGCATACTGGCACACTGCAGGCCCATATTCTTTATCCCCCTCAAGGAATGTTTGGTATGCAATCTCCAATTCTAACCCCTGCAGCACCAGCGCTATCTGAGAATGATGTTTTGAGAATTGCATAAAAAATTAAAGATCTAATCAACGCTGATATCGATGCACTCGTTACAGCAAAGGTAAACGAGAAAAACCGCCCACTTTACAAACGAGATACAACGTCTTTCCAATGAATTGTCGGAAACAAAGAAAGTGCTAGCAGAAACAACACTAAAGCAAGACGATCTCGAGCAATAAAGTCGTCGAACATGTGTTCGATTTGGTAATGTAGATGAGAAGGACACTGAATCTACTGACGGCATCGTGCTTGAGAAAGCGAAAAAGGCCAATGTTGACATCTAGACAGATCGCATCGAATAGGACAAAAAAGCTAGGTAAACCACGAGACATTATTGTAAAATTTACGAACTACATGTCAACGACCATGTTCCTAAAAGGTCGCAAAACATTACATGAGACAAAATCAAACATTTATTTAAACGAGGGTTTAACCAAGATGCGAAAAGAACAAAAATATGTAGTCACTTACTTGTATGTATCACAAAATCTGCATGGTCATTGTCTAATTTTTATCTACTACCTCTGGTTCATAAGCAGTTTCGTTCTATGCTGGTATATCGGTTGGGGTCAGCTTGTACGTTTTGCCTGAACCGATATATCAGTATAAAGTATATATTTAATTTATTTCTGTTTAACTACTACCTGCGACATAGCAGTATATAGTACATGTTTGACATATTTATGTTAAACTACTACCTACGACATATCAGTATATAGTGCATATTTGACATATTTCTGTTAAACTACTACCTACGACATATCAGTATATAGTGCATATTTTACATATTTCTGTTAAACTACTACCTACGACATACTGTGTATCAGTATATAGTGCATACTTGACATATTTCTGTTTAACTACTACCTACGACATATCAGCATATAGTGTATATTTAACTTATTTCTGTTTATCTACTACCTGCATATTTAATTTGTCTATATACATATATTATAAACTTCCTCACGGGTATGTCTTAGAACTTACAAAGTAAAAAAAGAAAAAAAAAACATTATTGTTTGGTGCGGCTATACTACCATATTAACATATGCACGATACTTCCAAAGATGGAGAGTGCATTGTTTATTTATATTTGGATGTTTTACAGCTTTCTTTTCACAAATGTACTACACAAAACTATTATTGCCATATTTTTTGTCACTAAAAACAGCTTACTGTCAATAGTAATAGAAGTAGACGTACTCGTTTATGTGTCGTGCATTTCTCAACGTGGGTACCCTGGTGTGTAACGTATAGCTGACCGATTTGATGATACTATACGCCTGTAAGCTTTAAATAACAACACAGTGCATGCTTTGCATGCAAGTTGCGGCTACTACATAAAGTTTCCAGTTCGCAAAAATCACTTATTCTATTTACCTTAATATATATATATTTAAGTTTCATTGGTGAACATATTTATATTTTGTCAATTTAATTTTAATTATAAAAGTTATTAAAATTGCATTGGAAAGTCATTACATAAATATTATAACACATTTTAACTTATACATGTTGCTAGAAATGCCGATATACTGCTGTGACTATTCTGAGAATCTACACTTATGCTTTGGTAGGATTTCTACTGTACAACTGGTGTGATATGTAACAACTATTGTAATATTGAGATACTAGTATTGTAGTGCTGTTGAAATAAAACTATTGCAATTGATATACTACTGCTATGATATTAGCACTATAGTACAACTGGCTCGAAGCAACAACTATTGTACTGTTGTTGTGATACAGGTATTGTAGTGCTATTGGTATGATACTTTTGCTATTGACTAACTATTGCTATGGTATTACCACTATAACGAAGTAACAACTATTGCTACTATGACTATGGTGCTATTGTTGTTGCATTATATCAAATATTATACAGGTACTGTGGTATTATCCCTATGGGACGGCCGGTTACATATAACTATTATTGTATTATTTTTGTGGCGCTCACACTGTAGTGCTATTGCTGTGATACTCGTTTCTGTCATAATATTACTGTGGCACTATTACGTTGGTACTGAAATTACAGTGCTATTACTGGTGTACTATAGATATGATGCTAATAATATTAAATGATGACACTACTATTGTGGTATAACGACACTACTATTGTGGTATAACTACTATTGTATTATTGCTGTGGTACTCACACTGTGGTACTATTACTGTAATACTCTTTGGTGTCATACTATCACATTGATACTGTTATACTTTGGTACTCTAATTATTGCACTGTTACGTTTGTACTATTGATATGATTCTATTAATATCAAATGATGACATACTATAATTATGATATAACTACTATAGTATTGTTGATGTGGTTCCCACACTGTGGTGCTATTACTGTTGTAATAAAGTAAAGAAATCCTTGTACTATTATTGCTTTACTGTGAATATAGTGCTATAATCATTGTACTATTACTGCTATGCTGTAAATAAGATACTATAATTACTGTACGACTACTGCTTTACTACTGCTGTGGTGCCATTGGTGTGATGATACTACAATTATGGTACTGGTGTTGCAGTATTATGACTGTGGCGCTGTTACTGTGTTGCCATTGGTGTGATGATATTGCTTTGATGCTAAGGTAATGGTATTGCTGCTTTGGTATTGCTACTATTGTGTAATATCTATGGTACTATAACTCATGTACTATTACTATTAATATTATAACTTTGGTGCTATAAGTTTGTTGTTATTACTATGGTGCTATTACTTTTGTTTTTATTGTGGTGCTATTACTATTGTGTTATTGCTGTGGCTTACTATAATTGTACGTGGTACTAATGCAGTAGTACTATTACTATGATACAACTAGGTACTACCACTATGGTACTATTACGATAACACTATTATTATGCTACAATTCAATTAATATAATTATATTTAGTAAGGTATTACTATTATCAGTTCCTTGGTACTAGCGCTGTGGTACTATATCTTTGATACAACCAGATACTACTACTATGGTACTTTTGCGTCAAAACTAGTATTATGATACAATTCCATTAATATAACTATATGTACTAAGGTATTACTATTGTCAGTTCTATGGTACTAACGCTGTGGTATTATTACTATGATACGACTAGGTACTACTACTATGGTACTTTTACAACAACACTATTATTATGATACAATTACATTAATATAACTATATGTACTAAGGTATTACTATTGTCAGTTCTGTGGTACTAGAGTTGTGGTACTATTACTATGATACAACTAGGTTCTACCACTATTGTACTTTTACGACAACACTTTCATTATGGTATAATTCCATTTATATAACTATATGTACTAAGGTATTACTATTGTCGGTTCTGTGGTTCTATTACTCTGATACAAATAGAGTGATATAACGATCATGGTACTACTACTGTGTTACTATGATCATGGTACTGTTACTATCGTGCTACTACTGTTGTAGTATGGTAATATTGCTTTGAAACAACTAGCCTGATTGTTTTATTATTATTTGAGTACCTTACTTGTTTTGATAAAATGATGCTGTTGATATATGTTTGTACATATGTTGTTGTTTTTTGCTGTTGCTTTTTTTTTTTTTTTGTTTGTTCTTTTTTTTGTATGTGTCTTCTTTTTTGTGAACTTTTGTCATATTAATTTGATATATTAAGGCGCAATTGTTTATGACATATATGACAATATGCTAGATGTTTCTGAAATTTAAAAGAGTTCTTTTTTATCTGTTGTGCCTATTATTCTAGCTATCATAGAGACTAATGACGCGGTTGGAATATAAGATTCAAGACCAATTAAGCTAAAGTTTTAAAGTACGTGGTAGTGTAATTTATTGAAGTACTTGATCGTTTTTTTTGTCCAAATTACTCTTCACCTTATTAACCACATTATGATCCTTATACATAATAATGCTTATTTTAGATTTGTATCTACTTCCTTCTCTACTTGCTACTACTTCTCTATCTTTATTCTACTGCACGTGTCCGGTTGCATCTTGGGGTTCGTTAACTACGAGTCTGGAATAACATAATGTCTAATGACATAACAGTTTATAGAATTAGAAAAGGTATGTTTGGTCCTGTATCTTCTAAAGCAAAAGGTACAACATATTTGAACTCATTTGAACTAGGTACATGGATGGCAATGTTACTCATAAAATCAGGCGACATCGAAGTCAATCCAGGGCCAGTGTTAGTTTCTGACATTGATTCAAACTTCTTAAATACTGTAAAAAGCAAATTTTCAATTGTCCAATACAATGTTCAATGTTTTCTTCACAAGAAAGACATTCTGTACGCAGAACTTTTACAATTTGATATATTAGTCTTTACAGAGACTTGGCTAATAGTTAATATTTTCAGTTACCAACGATATCATGTTTAGTAATTTTTCCTCCCCAATTAGACAAGACAGACCATCAGATCCGCTTGGCAACATCCTTATATATGTTAATGAAAATATTCCGGTTAAGCGTAGAGCTGACCTTGAAGTTCCTGGTATCGAATGTATATGGATAGAAATTAACAAACAAAAATTGATAAGTGCTTTCTACAGACCACCAAATTTGCCAAATGCTATTCTTTCTGCCACCGAAGATTCTATTGGTCTTGCAAAAGATACTATGATTGACGATATTATTGTTACAGGGGATTTTAATCTTGATATACTTAAGTATATTTCTTCACAAAAATTAATGACATCATATTGCAATACAATTTGTCTCAGCTTATATCAGAACCAACTCATCCTCCATCATAGATCTCTATCTTGTCACTAAACCGGAAAATGTAATTTTATCTGGAGTAGGAGAGCCATTCTTAGAACAACTTCATAGATAGCATTGTCCCATATTTTGTATTTTTGATTCTTGTAAGCCAACACATAGTATATTTAAACGTAGAATTTGGTTATATGACAAGGGTGACTATAATCTTCTTCGACAAAAAGCCTCCGACTTAAACTGAAATTCACTTTTCCATCAAGATATTGATACATACACTAGCAATGTAACAAATGCAATCTTAAAACTTGCGGAAGAGACTATTCCTAACAAATATGTAACAATACAACCGTCAAAATCAATCCGTAAACGGAAAAGAGCGTTATACAATGCTAATCAAAAACAATGTGTTGACAGTTGGAATAAATATAAAGCAATTCGCAACGAAATTATTAAACTAATTCGAATTGCTAAACATGAATATTATGATATGATGACAAAAAAAACTTAAATCAAACTCATTGGAAAGTTCAGATTGGTGGAAAACCTTAAAATATTTTATTAAACCGAACGATTCATCATCGTCTATCCCACCGCTTAAGCATAATGGTCAATATTACACAAAAGGCACTGAAAAAGCTTCTATTTTACCTCGTTTTTTGTAGACCAAACCGTGTTTAATGAAAACAATAAAGATTTGCATATACTAAACATCAATCTAGATAGACCCAAACTTGAAAATATTAAAGTAACAACATTAGATGTAAAATCCGTCTTACAAACGCTACAAGTTAGTAAAGCAACGGGTCCAGACACTGTGGATAATAAAGTACTAAAAGAACTATCGAATGAATTGTCACTGTTGCTAGCTAATCTATTCAATTACTTCTTAGACATGTGCAAAATTCCGTCTGCTTGGAAAGAAGCAAATGTTTGTGCTATATTTAAGAAAAAAATGATTCATCTGAGGCATCGAATTATCGTCCTATCTCCCTTTTATCAACTTTAGACAAAGCATGGAAAAGAAAGTCCATAAATATGTTTTCAATTTCTTCCAAAGAAATAAAATCATGACTGTCCTTCAATCTGGGTTTGTACCTAAAAATTCATCTGTTAACCAGTTAGTATATATTTATAATATGATCTGTGATGCCCTTGGCCAAGGGAAAGAAGTACGTTCTGATTTTGTTTTTTTGTGACATAAGCAAGGCTTTTGACAGAGTCTGGCACAAAGGACTCTTATTTAAATTACGATCAGTAGGTATATCTGGAACGTTACTTAATTGGTTTACTGACTGTTTAGATGGTCGAAGGCAACGTGTAGTTCTTTCTGATTCCATGTCTGAATGGGAGTTCATAAAAGCTGGTGTGCCACAAGGCTCGATACTTGCCCCCCTTCTTTTTCTTGTGTATATAAATGATATTGTTGAAGACATAAACTCTAACATCCGTTTATTTGCTGACGACACCAGTTTACTGATAGTTGTAGAAACACCTGACCACGCTTCCCTTGTTCTTAATTCAGATCTAGAAAAAAATCACAATTGGGCTGAAAAGTGGTTAGTGGTTAGTAACTTTCAATCCAAATAAAACAAAACACTTCTTGTTTCGCGTAAACAAAATAAACCCTTCCACTCTCAACTTGTCATGAATAATATAACAATTCAAGAAGTTCAGTCACATAAGCATCTTGGTGTTAATCTCTCAATTAACAGTACCTGGAAATTCCACTTAGAGCATATAAAGGAAAAGGCTTGGAAAAGATTAAACATTATGAGAAATTTAAAATTTAAATTTGATCGCCAGTCACTTCAAACAATTTACTTTACTTTCATACGCCCTTGACTTGAATATGCAGATGTAATATGGGATAATTGTACAGCATCTGAAACAAAAGACATAGAAAAAATACAAATCGAAGCCGCTCGAGTTGTCACAGGAGCGACTAAACTAGTATCCATTAATACGTTGTATAAAGAAACTGGATGGGAAACATTACAATCCAGAAGACTAAAACATAAACTTATACTTTTTTTAAATGAAAACTGAAATAACTCCATCATACCTAACAGCACTTATACCCGATATAGTTTCGGTTGGAATAGATTACAATTTACGAAACTCACACAATATTCAACCAATTGCTTGTAATACACAACTCTTTGCACATTCGTTTCTGCCTTCAACAATAAAAGCATGGAATAGTATACCTATACTAACCCAGAACTCACCAAAATTAAGTATATTTAAGAATAGACTGAACCCTATTATTGGCAAAGTTCCTACCTGTTTCCTCCATGGAGAGAGATTGGCTCAAATATACCATACCCGTCTACGACTAAATTGTAGTTCACTTAACCAACATTTATATTAAAAAAATATTGTTGAAAATCCCATGTGCACATGCCGTTCACTCGAAGACAGTAACCATTTCTTAATTAACTGTCAAAACTATAACAATCCTCGAACTGAAATGTTTAACACCATAAGATCCGAAAGCATAACTGATATCAGCCTTAACCTGTTGCTAAGGGGAAATCCAAGAAAACGCGATAAAACAAATATCGCTGCATTTGATGCTGTGCAAAAGTATATAATTAGTACAAAACGCTTTGTTTGATCTGAATCTTAATGATTTTATACTCTTTTTTTTTTTTATACAAATCGCTGTTCGTATTGTACAAGTAAAATCAAACACACAGAACCTATTCGGTTACCCCGGGGCACTCTGGATACTCTTGCATAAGCACTTCCCTCTCATATTTACTTTTCTATCGCTTTAACCTTCTCGTTCATTCATTTTCAACTTTCAATTTCTTGTCTCTTTTTTCTCTTTTTACAGTTCGTACGAGACTAATGCAAAACAACCACGGCGTATTTGTTCAAATGGAATAACTACGCCAGTGAATAAACTCTTAAGTTATAACAATAAATATTTAAAAAATATACTAGTACATGCTTTATATACCGCCATTTGTAAATCACCAGCAATTTTTGGGAGCTAGATTCATACAAGCTAATTAGCTTTTTTCTAAATCCCAATTCTTAGAATTGTCTGTCATTTATGAATTGCAAATGCTATCTAATATATTATGTACAGTTCTTGAATAAAAAATTGTTTAAACCAAGCAGGTCTTGTTATCAACACCCCACATCCTGGCCAATGTCAATGAATATATATATATATATAAATGATGTAAGACATGTCTTATTGTTTTATTTCTTAATAAAATTTAACATTTAATACCTATTTACAACATACATACGGGTAATACCCTTCAGTAGAAACCTTGAGCCAAACATAATCCCAAGTTATTACAACTGAACAAATATTTTCTGTTTTTTAGAAGTAAAATATAAAGTCCGCCAATGCTACCGTAATATCCATAAGCATAAGGTTCTTGACGTACGTCAGAAAATGAATTATTAATCTTTATCAACTCCAAAACGATTGTGATGTTTATCTGGGTTCGCGCTCGATCCGAGTACCATAAGTGTCTGAACCCAATCTTCCAATCAGTTCTAACAAGCGAAAAGTTAACTGTTATTCATTTGTTTAATACTGCGCAAAAATCTAAAGCACCTACAAGTGTCGGCTAGTATATGGGTCTGTTGGGATTCGTGAAATCAGCTGTCTTGGTGGAGAATACCGCTATTTTAATCATTGCAATTGTCATTAGTGTTACAGGGAAAAGTTTATAGACTGACAGCATTCTGGTTATATGTATTAAAAAGCATTTAAATGGTTATAGAGAACACTGTTAGTGATCGGAGAAGATGCCAAAACATGGTCAAAGGTTTCAAGAATACATTTGTCCTATATGTGTGTATTGTTTTTCTTACTTTGTAAACGTATATACTGATTCAATTGCACCAATGAAGCTTGATCACATAATTGATAAAGGGACTCCAGACTGAATATATCATCTGCGACAAAAAAAGACAAAAACACAAGTCTGAAAATATACATGATGACCCCTTTTCTTATGTGAAAAAAAACTCGGAAGAAGGTTACAACTACGTATCAAAGGATAAACAACTCTTATTATTTTAGTTCAGCTGTTACTTTAGTTACTGCCCTTTATCTATATTCGGTCTAGCTGATTCTGTCTCGATAGCGATATTTTACTCTCCTGTTACAAAAAAAGATATTAATGTCTTAATTTCAAATAATGAAATTGGCATTAAAGGGCCATTATTGGAATGCAGGAGAAATACCACATTTTACATCTATAGGTTCTTGATAAAGATATATACAGGTTGGTTGAGATTGTACCAGAAAATACCTTACTATAAGATGATTAAGATGAACAACTCCTACTATTTTTAGACCCACTATTACTTTAGTTACTGCCCTTTATCTATAGTTCTGTTATTCTGCCTTGACAACATTGGCTTGTGAGGACCACGATAGACTAGTTCTGATGCAAAAGAAATATCATGTGTCCTAATTTTAAATTATGCATCAAACTTGACATCAAAGAACTAGTTTTGGAACTAAGGAAGGAATACCACAGTTTATATAATAAACATAAGTACGTATACATGCATATAGATATATACAGGTAGGATGGAGATTCCCCGACGAAACATATTGTACCAGAAAAAAAATGCTATACTCAGTGACTTAATTACATGGCTCTGCTATACTTCAAGACGCATTTAACAAGTAGATCGGGTGCTTAAACTTGTGCCACCACGGTTTAATTAATTTGCTCATATTGACGACTCAAATCAATATTTCTGCCATGAGTATACCAGTCCATATAACAATATCGAGATATAAGTCTCCAATATTTGCTATCTGAAACTTTAAAAATCATTAACAATTTTATACAGCTAGAGGTGTCGCGCTAAAAAAGATTTCTTACTTGGGGTATATAGACAACTTTAATGAACTAGTTGATTCTGCGTCCTCAAGCCGGGCCCGATTAGCTCAGTCGGTTACGCGTCTGACTATCAATCCAGGGGTCGTGAGTTCGAATCCCCCGCCCGGCAACAGTCTCCGTGATGATTGATATACGACATTGTGTCTCATTATCATTCGTCACTCACCACTGATTCAAGTGGGAAAGTTATCAGTTACTTGCGGAGACGGGGTGTGCTCGAGTACTGGTTAATCACAGGAAACAGTGGTTAGGTTAACTGATCTTCTGTTAGCCCTCGATGGCATAAGAATGACGCTAAATATTCAATCAATCAATCAACTGCATCCTCAAGATCTGTCCAGTCCTGGTCGGGAGATATTACCGTTTGGAAAACTAGCCATATTTATTTTATACGTAAACCATTCAATATGCACCGCTCGCAAGCCACATAGAACAATACACATGTATACGTTTTTATTTTCAAGAACAGCAGACATTTAGACTTTAATCAACCTGTCCGTGCAACTGACACACATGGGCTACAAAGCTTTGAATAATTTAGCGCTAGTATTTCAGTACTTTAGACACTATGTTTAATTCTTAGAAGTGCATAGCGAGTTAATGGACTATTATTCTATTATTTGTTGAAGAATAGACTCTGGTTTTAAAAACAAGAGGCTCAAGAGGACCTTAATCGCTCTACTTGCAACAAATGAACAGATGAAGATCAATTTTCAGAGCAAATGTTGTTTTTTTGTAAGTTCACCTTAAAGGTCAACCTTACAGTCTAAAGAAGACTCCTGATCATATAACCGGAAGAAGAAGAATTGTGCTTAAATTGTGCTTACAAGCCTGTCGCGGTGACCCGTGTAACGGTCCTAAGATTTGACCCGACGGACCTGGCTTCCACAAACCTTTCAGATGACCACCATGAAGTAGTACATAAAAATCTAGGGTATCAAAATGGGGTCGGGTCAGTTTCGCTTAAAATTTCCCCAAAAGCCTGTGGCGGGGGCATTCTTTTTGTGGTCAAAGCAAACCGGTCGAGACATTATGGTTAAATAAATGCTGTGCAATTTTTATTAAGATTCGGCGGGAAATGAGGGTGCCTACATCGTCAGAATACACACGGGTAATCATTACGATACTGTCCATCAGCTGCGTATCGGAATTGTCACCGGAGATATCCGACGATGAAGGTGCTATTGCGTCTGCAACATTTTCCTTAAATAAATCTATTTAAAATAGTGACCCTCTGTGGAGGCCCCAAATTTGAACTCAATGAGTCGTCAGTTTTCACATCTTCCATGTTTCAATGCAAAAAAAGTCACACCTCAGTTGGTAACGAAAAGGTTATACATGATTAAGACTAACAATCGAGTGCACGAGAATTTGTCGTGATTTGAACTGGTTTCCTACTTTCATTTGGTCCTTCATCAAGTTTCAAGGTTATCACGATTACGACAGGGTACCAGTGGCTGACAGACATTTTGATTAACAAAGAAGCGATGCACACCCTACCGAAGATCAAGTTTTAAAGACTCACATGCCTATATGGTGAGGTTATTAACATCTATATCTCTACATAAATGATCTAGATATCTTATTGCAACCATGCATATACGAAAGTTTACCGTTTTAGATCTGCAAAAAAAAATTAATTTGCACAGGTAAAAGTACCGATCAGTACCATACCTGGGACCCTTACCCCACCCACCAAAATATATATATTTTATGTGCTTTATATGATTATATGTTCATTTGAAAAATATATATAAGATTAATACTAGATGTAGATTTTGAAGTACATATGTCACAGTGTGTACATAACCTACTAGGAGAGAAATGTATGTAAGCAAACCGGTTAGCTCAGTCGGTAGAGCATTCACCTTGTAAGCGAAGGATACCGGGTCTGAGTCCCTAACTAGCTGCATATTTTGCTTGTCCTGTTACACATATAAGCAGTGACATAATTATGTCACTGATATAAGCATAATCAGTGACAGTTCATAACTAAATAAATTCACATATTGAATTTCCACTATAGTGCCATGTCGGAGGTTACCTCAGGAATTGTGAAAGAAATTAAATCATAGAATCACACAGACTCATTTGACATCACAAAGTGTTCATTCATTCATTCATTCATTCATTCATTTATTCATTCATTCATTCATTCATTTTTTCATTCACTCACTCACTCGCGCATCACTCACTCAATGATGTATATATAAAGAAAGTAATTATTTCATTCCTCTTTCTATCACAATAACTATATCTTATCTATTTGATTAAAAGCTTTATTATAGCCGGCTTATTAATTTGTGTCCTCAGAATACATATCATATCAGAACTCAGCCACAGAGGATCCCCATCCTGTGTGGTTCTGTCCAGCGCTGCATGAGTGATGCAAAGAAGCAGGATCACTGTTTTATTTTTTCAATAATTAGCCGCCATTTTGAAAATCTCTCTATTTTGGAACATTAAGCTGTTTTTAAAAAGAGCATAGCAGGACAATTACCAAAAAATTGTACCTGTCACTTGTTTAGCTCACAGCCTGTCGTAGAATCTATTTTTTGGAAAAAATTATATAGAATTTGATTATTTATTCTATAGATGTCAAGAATAGGATTAGTGTGGTAAAATAAATCAAAAAATCATCACGAGGTACAGAATGTTCATGGAAGTATGATATAATAAAAAGTGACTTAGACTATACTTGACCATATTTCGTCAGTTGTCAAGAAAAAAATTGTATAATAAATGCAAAAATTGAGGTCAAAGTTCACTTGGTGCAAAAAAGTTAACATTTTAATTGTCTTGATGTTTCTGATATACTCAAAACACTAGAGACTGCATTTGAGTATTTATTTCAATGAAATACATGTATTTGCTTGTTATAAATATTATAATCTTGCAAAGCAATCTTTATATGGGGATTTCTGAACCACAAAACAAAAAAATCAAAGTATCAGAAGTACTTTCAAAAACCGGATTTAGATATTATGGATTTTTAATAAAATACCGTATATTCCCTAATTAACGGCCCCGGGGGCATTACATTTTACAAGATGGGGGCGTTTATAAAAGATAAAAAAAGCAAATTTAACAACAGTTAAAAATACAATAAAACCGTGGAAAAAAACTTAAATCTGGTTTAAATCCCCGAAAAAGTGGTTCAGAATTATTTTAGAATGAATGAAATAATCGACATAGTATGAAAAAAAGCTGAAAATCTGTATGAAATTACTAGTCTGTGTACTGGAATATCCGAATTTATGGTCATTGTACTCTTCACTTTTAATCACTTGGACGCTTGCTCTTATTAACGTGAAACAATGAGCTTTCAGCGTACACAGACTAACCGCATTTTCCGACGTTTTGGAATGTTTTAATCGGCAGACGGCATTTTTACTAGTATTAAACAGCAAATATGGGGAAGAATTTGTTCAACCAAAAGTGATTGAGTGGTCAACCAAGATATAAACAATGGGTTATAGAGTCCAAAGGTAATAAACACTTCGCTAATTGTTGACTGTGTAACAAAATAATCGATCAGGGAAAGATGGGCGAATACGCACTCAAATCGCATATACGTTTTGTTTTTTAATTTTCCAGAAAAATAGGTGGGGGGCGTTTATTAAAGTGGGGGCTTTTATAAGGGAATATACGGTAGTTGCTATGTAGAGTTTAAACGAAAATAATCATATCATAATAAGTGTATGTTCTCCATGCCAACATTAACAAATATGTTTGAATTATCTGGCAATGTAACTTATACTAAGTGAGTGTTGACTTGAGAGTTTTTTCGTGTTAAAAAGTACACAAGAAATAATACTTGATTATATTGATGTTATTTCCAATGTGATTAAATGTTGTTTTTTTTAATTTTATATATACTTTCCATTTAATTATTATTACACATTAACTATATATATATATATATATATATATATATATGGAGATAATTATTTGTGAATAACCAAGACATAAATGTACACACCAGACTGCCGCAGGTGCGCCTAGCTACAATGCAAACCATAGACACAATATCAAGGCCTCTGCCTATATATATATATATATATATATATATATGGAGATAATTATTTGTGAATAACCAAGACATAAATGTACAGACCAGACTACAGCGAGTGCGCCTAGCTACAATGCAAACTATAGATACAATATTAAGGCCTCTGCCAAACCAATAAATTTGGTGTCGACCATGACTTATATATTATAGAATTACATGCAACACATCTGAACAGGGTGGATAAATTTACATACATGAACTGATAGCTTTTATATGAGTAGGATCCAGTTAAGGATTCATGACTACTCACATGCTATATAAAGGACAAATTTATAAACCCGTTGGATCATATAGATACAGTGAATTCATATATATTTAATTTCATAAAGGGAGATAATTAAATTCACAACAGCGGAATTTACGATTTTTGGGATCTTTTCAGATGCTCATTCACAATGCATGATATATATATGGAGAAAATTATTTGTGAATAACCAAGGCATAAATGTACAGACCAGACTACGGTGAGTGCGCCTAGCTATAATGCAAACCATAGACACAATATCAAGGCCTCTGCCAAACCAATAAAATTGGTGTTGACCATGACTGATATATACTATGGAATTACATGCAACACATCTGGACTATTTAGACATTTATAAGCATTTACTCCCTGACACTCTGGCTTTAACATAATTTGTTGAGGGAAGCCAAAAATGTTTGAATATATCACTATGCAGAAATGCTGTTGCCAGATAGTGTGTTCTTTATATACAGTTAATCCTGTTTTATGCAGCCAGTCAAGGGAAGGAGCAAAAATGGCCTTTTAAGACAAGTTGTTTAATGCAGGATTAATTTGCTCTGAAAGCATATACATAGAAAATAACAAATGTGGCTGCTTAAGACAAGTGGCTGCTTAATAGAAGTGACCTGCTCATACAGGTTTGGACTATATTTTATAAAGGAATGTGATCCCTTCTTGTTGACATACTGAATCTGTCCAAGCACATGCCCAAAAACTGTTTTGTTATTTAATATTTATATCTACAATGTATTTGGTGTCCATATAATTATATTGACAAAACAGGATAAGCACTTATACAGGTCATATACAGTTACACAAGTCAGTGAGGTACCTAAAGGGAAAAGATTAATTTACAATAACATCTTAGTTGATAATTTACTCTACTGATCTCACCTGTGACAAGTATTCACTATAATACATGTTGGTGTGAAAACAGGTGATTGAACCTTCTGGTATTATCCAAGGTTAGTCATAAAGGTGTTGTACTTCAAAATTCTATGATTGGATTTATGGTGGTCTACTTTTCTTGGTATATATTTGTTTCATACATTATTATTTTAATTCATGGTCAAATTTTTTTCATTAATTTGTAATCCCCATAAAAGGAATTGTTGTCAGCAATTTAGGATGTGTGTTGCGTCACCTGAGACTTTGTCTCTGTCTAAAGGGACCATTTGTGATTGCCTTTGGTCCGTCGTCGTCCGTTATGTGTCCGTAAACAATTGACATTTTTGACTTCTTCTTAAAAACCGTAATGAAATGTTGTATGCAGCTTTGGTACCTAAGACTGAATCAAAATTGTGAATTGCATGGTCCCTGTCCCCCTGGGGCCTTGAGGGTGGGGTGTGGGGGGGGGGGGGGGAACAGTCAAATTCAAGGTTATTTTTAAAATCTTCTTACTGTAGGAAGCACTTGGTGACCACGATTATGGTCTGACAGTTTGGCCCTTGGGGTGCGCCTATAAAAAAATTAGTGCATACATTATCAATTCTAAAAAGCCGTAAGCTCAATCATAATTAAATGTTGTATGCAGCTTTTGTACTTGATGAATTGCATGGTCCCCATCCCTCTGGGGCCTTGATGGCAGGGTCAAAACAGTGAAATTCAAGGTAAACTTTAAAAATCTTTTAACTATCGGAAACACTGGGAAACAATGGTGACCATGATTATGGACACAAATGGGTCCTTTATAAAAATTGTGAATTGCATGTCTCTGGGTCTAACAGTTTGGCCCTTGGGATGGGGCCTAAAAAAATTAAAGGTAAACTTTAAAAATCTTCTTATTACTGGAAGCACTCAGAAACAAATTGTGAGCATGATTATTGACGCCTATGGGTCCTTTATCAAATTTGGGAAATTCATGCCCCTGGGTCTCACGGTTTGGCCCAAGGGGTCGGGCCTACTTTACTAAATCTATAAATGACAAAATTACAAAAAACATTATTTCTTATGACTGAATAGATTGATGTGAATGCTTTTTGGTGTGATTTATTGCTGTTGACATGATGGTTAATACCTTAGAGAATTTCATGGTCCCTACCCCCATGAGGTCAAAACAGTCAAATTCAAGATAAATTATCATTATAGAAAGCACTTAGAAACAATTAATGAGCATGATTATTAACATCTATTGGTCCTTTATGAAAAATATTTCATGAGCCTTGGTCTTACGGTTTGGTCCTGGGTGTGACCTACTTTACCAATCTATATAAGAGAAAATGATGTGATTTATTTATGCAGATGTGACATTCAAAATCAATGTTTGGATTTTTGCCATTTCCCGAAAAATAAAAGTTGGAAAATAGATTCATATACATGTAGCTTTATAATTACATCAAGGATAATCAGGTGACCGTTAAGGCCCAATTGGGCCTCTTGTTTGTTAAATACAAATACTAGAGGCAAATGAGACTTTGTCTCTAGGGAACTTTTGTCCGTTTTCTTACATATTATCTTGCTTCGTAGGTACTACTTTACTAAATCTATATAAGAGAAAATGATGTGATTGTTGATGCAGATATGACAGTCAAAATCCATGTTTGGATTTTTGCCGCTTCCCTAAGGACAAAAAACTGGAAATTAGATTTATATAACTTTATGTCATCAAGGATAATCAGGTGACCATTAAGGCCCATGTGCCTGTTTTTATGACCCCCAAATGTTTTGGGCTGGCATATAGTAATCACAGTGTCTGTCAGTCTGCCCGTCCATCTGTCCGTCCGTCCATCTGTCCATCCGTCTGGTATTTCCTGTCCGTCTTGTAACTTTGTTGTGCATAAATGGATTTTGTTAATACTTGCTACAAATGATCAGCATAACATGACGACGTGTCGCGACGTTAGACCCACGCCTGTACCTCAACGGTCAAGGTCACAATTTAACTTTGTTTGAAAACACTTTGAGTTTGTGTGAGATTTTGTGTCCGACCTGTAACTTTGTCACCTATGGATAAATTCAAAAACACATGGCTCAATTCATCAGCATGACAGGATGATGTGTCGCACATAAGACTCACACCTGTACCTCAAAGGTCAAGGTCACACTTTGAGTTTGTTTGACAACACTTTGAATCTTGTGTGAGAGTTTTCATATCTGGCCTGTGACTTTGTCATGCATAGATCAATTTTATAAATACTTGCTACAAATGATCAGCATAACATGAAAACATGTCGCACATAACACCCAGACTCCCACTTCAAAGGTCAAAGTCACAATTTAACTTTTTTGGATAACACTTTTAGTCTGTTTGAGATTTCGTGTCCGGTCTGTATGTTTGTCACCTATGGATAAATTTCAAAACACTTGGCTCAATTCATCAGCATGACATGACATGACAATTGTGTCGCAAACAAGACCCACACCTCAAAGGTCAAGGTCAATAATTGCTACAAGTGATCAACATAACATGACAACATATCGCACATAATTCTCCCACTTTAAAGATCAAGGTCACAATTTAACTTTATTTGACAACACTTTCAGTATGTTTGAGATTTCATGTCATGTCTGTAATTTTGACTCCTATGGATAAATTTCAAAAACACCTGGCTTAATTGATTAACATCAGTTTTGATGATGATGTGTCACTTGTAAGACACAGAACCTTACCTCCAAGGTCAAGGTCACACTTTCAGTTTGTTTGATATTCCTGCCTGGTCTGTAACTTTGTCTTCAACTTTGCTCAGTCATCCCAGGAAACAGTGGTTAGGTTAATTGATCGTCTGTTAGCCCTCAATGGCATAAAAATGACGCTAAATATTCAATCAATCAATCAATTATAATTGACAAATATATATATAGTTTTATTAGTCGAGAAAGACGTCAGAATGAATTTGAGTAGAACCACCATTCGTTCATAAGTAATTGGCAAATTATTTCGCACAATGTTTTTGGAGCAAGTGAGACTCACACCCTATGACTACAGCAGTGAGAGGTAATTGATTTTGAGAAGGTATCTTAGACCACTCGGCCATGGTAGACCCCTGTATTTATAAAGGGAGACAAATTGTGTGAGTGTTGTATGACAAGAAAAAAGTTGTATGTTGTTTTACTTAATTTTGCGCCAAAAGTAATAATTATTTATTAAACAGGAGATATTGTTAATGATGTGGAAGATGATTTCAACACATGGCATGTTTATATAATATTATGTGGCATTCAGTTTATTTGGTTGAGGATGACTAGATATAGACATGTAAATCTGGGGGAGGTATTATTATTATTTTGTTTTTTGTTGTAGATTTTTTTTAAAAAATAAAAACATTTTTAATGAAAATAAAAAGGATCTGGGTGGCATGATAATCAAGCAATTGATTTATTATGGCCTAAACTTACCAACATAAAGTATTAGGACCAAGCTGGGCTTGAACCCACAACCTATGCCTTGAGTGGTCCTGAAACAGTACCTTAGACCACATCAGGATGGAAAAGAATGATTAAACAGGAGATATACATGTATTTTTAATTATTCTTTTAATTTGTAAAAAGTATTTAATGAATACATAATTTATGCTGATGATGCCAAGTTTTATTCTGAATCTTCCTCTAGATGGGCTAACCTAAAAAGGCTTTTAGATAAGTCGCATAAAGTTAAAGTTCAATGAATTTTAATTTAATGTTTGATTTTTATTAAAAATATGTACAGAATATTTGTTGTTTCAGTGATTGTACGCATTGTATTTAATTGAGAAGGGAGAAAACTCAGTATTATATTATCAGAATGCATAGTGAAATTATAAGATGTGAAGTTGTCTCCCTTTGAGGTGAAATACCCATTTTTTTTATTTATTCTATGCTCCGAGGTTGTGGGTTGAGTCGAGTTAGGTCAAAAGACTGCCCTATCCTGTCCACATCTTACATTTGTTTGTTTTTATCAAAAAGAAATGGTTGCTTTTGCCATGATACTAAGGAAAGAATCAAGTCAACATAATTTGTGACAGTAAAGCAGATTTATATTTCTATAGAACACTATTGTCCTTGTTTTATACAATTTTACTTGTTCATTCCAATGATTTTTCCCCCTGAAAGTAAAAAGTGAATCTGGAATAATATTTTCCTTATTGCATCATATCATAGAATTTAATTTAATTAATCCTTGAATTAAATTATGAAATAATAATAATAATAAAATATGCAGATCATCCAGATATATACTGCCTTAATGATTTTTTTCTTGATATTTTATATGCCAGGCCTGGTTAGCTAAGTCAGTAGTGCATCTGACTCTCAATCCGTTGGTCATGAGCTTAAATCTCCGCCCAGCCACATAATTATAATATATGACTTTGCATCCCACTGTCATTAAATTTTATCTTTCACCTCTGATTCAAGTGGGAAAATTATCAGTTATTTATGTGCTCATGTATTGGTTTACCTTCCAGGACCCCAGGAAAAAATGGTTAGGTTGACTGATTGTCTGTTAGCTTTCGATGGCATAAAATGATGCATTGTGTTCATTTTTTATGTTGATCTTTCAGGTGCTTTAAATCATTTATGATGAGAATCACGACACTGTGATATAAACCACTAGAAGATTATAAAAGCCAATGATGACATTAGCTATCATATGAAAGTCAGGTAAGAATGTTCTAGGCTCATTCTGTTGTTGTTGTTTTTTATCTTTTTTATAATTTGGATATCTGCATCCAAAATTTTTACAGTTTTACAATGTTATACTCTTTAATCAGTTGGGTCTGTTTATTTCTCCATCTATAGATGAAAAGGATGAGTCTGGAATAATCTTAATATGTCATGGAACTTAGTTTTATCAATTAATTTTATCTTACTGTTTTGCTGTTCTTGGAAACAGGAACTTATTGAGTCCAGAGCATTTTAAAGGGAATATATCAGGATTTCAGATTAGATTAAATTAATTTCCTGCTTAAAATTGTAGCATATTTTGTGACATATTAAAAGAGTCACATGATTTTATTTTGATTTCAATTTAGAATTATAGTGATTTCCTATCAAGTTTACCATTCTAATTTAACAATTTTCCATGGTTTGATGGATTTGACATACCAAACCATTCAGATTTTATTTATAAATGAGATGCTTTTAACCATTTCAAAAATAATTTTATTTTTTAAGACATTTAAAAGCATTTTTGTCTTGATATACTCCCTTTAATATTCTAGGATTTCCACAGTAAAAAAGAAATTTCACATATATTTTTTGCCAATGCAGGAATGTACCCACACAAAAAAATGCACAATAACTGGTAGCTTGACCAGTTTGTGTTTTTTTTAAAGACAGTGCAGGGACACCTTATATTTTTAAAGAAAAAAAGAAGTCCTCAAAAATGCTCATAAATACACACATCTGTTAAAACCCTATAGAAGTCACTTTTTTAACACCAGTGATGTCTTATTGCAGTATATGCTATGTCAGCTTTTGCTCTGCTAATCTGCAGTAAGAAATCACAGCCTCTATGAACCATTTTTAAACTATTTCAAACCAAATTAGGCCATTATAAATTAATTGCTAGGTTATTATCCATTTTTTTCTTAAAAACAGGGAGGGCTGGAGGATTTTATTTTTTACTTTTTATTTTTTAATTTTTAAAATTACTGGTAATAAAAAAAAAATATTATTTTTTTTTTTATGAAAATAAAAAGGGTTGGGGCGGCATGAAAATTAGGGGGCAGGTGGGATGATAATCTAGCAATTAAGTTATTATGGCCTTACATAGGATATTTTTTAAGTGCAAGAATCATTTTACGGTAGCAAAGGAGGAGTGCCACTGTGTAGTTAGACACTAAAGGTTCTTGAAAACGTTGTTTATAAATTGAAACCCAGTCCACTACAGCATGATACTTAAAATATATCTTGTTTAAATCAATGTTACAATACTTAAAATTTATTTCTTTGGTACACTTAAAGTGAAGTTATGCTCATCTTACAGCATTCTGTGTTTACTGGTGAATGTCAAAATAAGAGCTAATTTTGCTCTGATTAATTGTGCAGTTTAAACTGTTATTGTCACATAAAAACATGAAGAAAACGATTAGAAATATAGAAATACGAATAATAAAATCATTTCATTTTTCGATTTCAAAAGACTTTGTTGCAATTTGGGCAGTTTCGTAAATGCTTGCATAATCTAATTTGCATGTTGAATTTTCTTCTTCATGACTTTATGTAAGTGAAAATGTGAAATGAGCAAGTATCCAGCGTATTACGCTGTGATAATGTGTAGCGTGCTCCACCAAAATTGGCAAATAACAATTTGGGTTCATATTGACAACGGGACCTTCACTTCACTGGATCAGTCAAATAAGAAAAAGGATATTTTGGAAGATTATTTTTTCGAACTTGTGGCAGGTATAGTTGGGAATAATGGGTCATTGGTCATTATTTACCGCAACCTTTAGACGTATGCTTTTTTTCGCTTAATTTTATAGTGAAAAAATTGACGTCACTTTAATGATAAACCACATACATCATTATTGTGCTCCATGAATCATGGTCTTATTCTGATAGCCAACTATCTGTAACCATGGCAACAACAAAAGATAAGGTTTTCTTTTGCTCTACTATTATATTTTTATTTGAGGTAAAAAATATGAAGTTGCACCATTTACACATACACTGAACATATTCGAAACTTTTAATGTGTGATAATAAAGAAAAAAATACAGAATTAAAATGCTGGTATGGTAAATTATTGTATCAAGGTTTCAATAAAATTTAAGCAGGGACGGTAGCATAATGGATAGAGTGTTGGCCACTCACGCCAGAGGTTTGTGGGTTCGATCCCCAACTTGACCCGATGCCTCTCATAACACTCAGTATTGGTTCTACCCAGGAATCGGACTCGAGAGCAGTTCATATTATAAGCATTGAGCTTTCATTGCAATTGAACTAAAATAAATTAGTATAAACTAATGAAATTTAAATAAACATACACTAATACCATAGTGAGACAATCATCTGTTTTTCAATATTGCAGCTTTTGGCTTTGTTTTATGGAGTTTTCACTATTGTTATGATAAGAAGGTTTTATACTTGATAAAATGTTATGTCTTACTATTTTACATATTTGTTATATAAATGGTAGACTGGGGCACTATACAACAATGATATAGAATATTATGGAAATTTGGTAAAAGCTGTAAACTAGATGTGTATAGGATATTGAATAGTCACGAGTTTCTCATAATACCGCACATACATGATTCAAAAGAGCTTGAAATTATGTCCATAAATAACCAAAATGCCGTTTACCTAGGAGACTGCGGCGTGGTCTAGTAGTAGAGCGTCTGCCTCACATGCGAAGGTTGTGGGTTCGATCCCCGGCCGGGTCATACCAAAGACTTTAAAAATGGTACTAGAAGTTTCCTCGCTTGACGCTCAGCACTTAGAGGAGAGTTCTAGGTCTGGTCGGCCCGGTGTCAGTATAATGTGACTGGGTGGGATATCATACCATGTGTCTGCGGCATGATACTCCAGTGTGACAGCGCCCAGAATACTGTCTCAAGTAGACACAGTCGCGATATGACTGAAAAAATGTTGAAAGCGATGCTAAACACCATACAACAACAACAACAACAACAACAACAACAACGCTTACCTAGGCCAAGACCCAATATATATTAATATTGTCATGCAGTGTATTGTGCGTAAGTTTCTATATACCTGTCACTCATTAATCTCTGCTAACATGTTTTGGTGTTTAAACACCTGTCCCACACAGCTATTCGTGAATGCAATGCTGATTTATTATATAATGTTTTGGTATCAGTTTATTAACAGTAGTATCACTATTAATGTTTGGACACCGAAAATAAATTCATGGATAAACATGGAATATTCATTTGTGTAGGTAAATACTAATGGACAATACATTATGTTTTATAGGGCTTGTTTATACGGTATTGTGATCATGATAGGGTTCAAAATTGGGACCATTATAAACTTTACATTGATTTACATCGATTTACATGCCTCATTCATTCCTCTTGCATGAAAAAAAACATTGATGAATTAAAAACAGCACATTTAAGATACTTAAGTATCAAGAAGGGATACTCTGAGTTCTGAAGCAACAAAGAAGAAACACGCCACACTCCAAACAACTCTTGTAGCTTCCAATAATAATCATGTCCATTCTGCATTTTATTTTTAAAAATACAGCATAATTGTTTAAATGGTGACAAAAATATTACAAGTTGCCAAAGTCCTTAACCTTTGACAGGCTGCTGAAGACAGGTTTGAATGTATACTCCAGACAAGTAAAAATATTCAAAAATAAAGTACAAAAAGGTATATGTTTCTGTCATTAATTAATGTTTGTTTTTCACTCTGCATTTCCATACATGGCCTCCATCCATGTTTGAATTTTAAGTGTCATTAAATTCCCTTCAGCACTTTTGGAGTTACATTTTGGATGGGAATTTGGACAGACAGATAGACAAACTGACGGACAAAACAACAACTTTATGTTCAACCGTTGGGGAGCCTAATAAGAAAATATATTTGTCCAACAGTTGATTCAGTATTCAAAGAACGCAGTCACCACAATGACACAAATATAATCAATATATAGATGAATTTAGAAAAGATACTTTTTAGCTCGCCAGGACGAAGTCCAAGTACCGGTAGAGCTATTGCCATGATCCCAGCGTCAGTGTTGGGGTCGTCTGTTGACACCCAGGTTAAAATTTTGCTTTTAAGTTTAAGATATACTTGTATATGTAACCACTCATTGGATATGAATCTAACTTCGCATGTGTGTTCACCATCATCAATGGAACACACATGGACAAGAACCATAACTCTGGATTGCATTTTGGCACAATTATGTCCTTTTTTGGACTTAAGACACCCAGATTAAACTTTTGCATTTAAGTTTAAGATATCTTTGCAACCACTCATTGGATGTGAATGAAACTCTGAGGTGCATTTTGGCATAGTTATGGCCCTTTTTGGACTTAGCCACCCAGGTTAAACTTTTGTGTTCAGTTGCGTTTAAGTTTAAGATATCTATGCAACCACTCATTAGATATGAATGAAACTTCGCATTTGTGTTCACCATCATCAATGGAACACACAGAGACAAAAAACATAACTCGGGGTTGCATTTTGGCACAGTTATGGCCCTTTTTTCGACTAAATTTTTCAGGTTAAAGTTTTTTATTAAGTAAGATGTCTATACAACCACTCATTGAATATGAATGAAATTTCGCATGTGTGTTCACCATCAATGATGGAATACACAGAGATAAGAACCATAACTTGGGGTTGCATTTTGGCAGAGTTATGGCTGTTTTTCGACTTAATTTTTCAGGTTAAAGTTTTTTATCAGGTAAGATATCTATGCAACCACTCATTGGATATGAATGAAACTTCGCATGTGTGTTCACCATCATCAATGGAACACACAGAGATAAGAACCATAACTCGGGGTTGTATTTTGGCAAAGTTATGGCCCTTTTGGACTTAATTTTTTGTCTGCAGACACCCAGGGTAAACTTTGAGTTTAGCTGCTTTTAAGTTTTGGTGTTTGCCTCCAATCTCAATCTTTGCATGGATGGTGAGTTTTATACCATCAGCAAGCTTTGTTGTCTTCTGACAACTCTTGTTTTTGACTGGTCATGCACAGCTCAGCACAATCCAGACTGAGATTTTGTTTAAACCACAAAGCATGAAAATGGAACGCAGTCTTAATGCCCAGGCATCCCAATCAACCACATACATTTAAAATAGCGTGAATTGTATAACGGTAATTTAGCAGCTTGATTTAAAAGATAAGAAAATTGTGTCCAAATGAGTAGAAAAAAAGCTAGTCCGATTGGACAATCTGATAGGCTTGCAAATGTACTAAGTTTTAATTTAGGTAAAACCATTCAAGAACAGTAATTGGCAAGTGTCAATTCAGTGTTTTTAAGAACCAAGCTCAGTTTGAATTAAAAACTGCTTGAGATAATTTATGGATTAAAGCAACAATAACAAATAGCTGCCAAAATATTGGCTATCAAAACAACTTTGTCTTAAAGTTGCCAGTTGTCTTAAAGCTGATATGGGTAAAATATGTCACTGGTAATATTGTTTGGAAGATAGGAATTTGCAAAGATTCAATTATATATAAATATTTTAACTTGAATTTGTAAAATGAGATCAGCCAAATTATACATCTTGCAAAGAGTTCCTGCAATGATGGACATGCAGCCTTTATCATGGGCTCAAGGAGTGTTGCTATAAGTAAACTTTCCATGCGCAGATGGTGTTTTAGTTCACAACAGGGCATCAAAATGAACCTACTAAAGGAATATATCGAATTGGCTATTGAAACAACGGTGTGTTGAAAATGCTTTAATTTTGATCTAAAAGTGCTGTCCAATTATTTTCGATTATAAAAACCATCAAATTATGACAAAGGTATTGTCGTCACAACCCCATGTTTGAGACCACAGCTTTGAAGGGTAAGTGGATCTTAGTCAATGACCTTGGTCACCTGAACTGCATGGCCATGGATGCCCCCAAATTGAGTAATTAATATTTTTTCTCTGTCAGACAGTTCATACATAAAGACAACTTAATGTTTGATGTTATATTACCATTACACACTCCTCCCAGTGACTCTTCTCTTGCCAAATTGGGCTTTCCTCAACAAAATCCTGTACAAAGTGATCTGTTCCCATCGTTTGAGTTGTACAAGGCTGAGTATTTAATGCGGTGGCTTCATATGTTAGCCTAACTGGCAGCCTTACTGGTGTTGACAGCCTCACTGGTGTTGGTGAGTTAACCTGAGTCACAGCTTGTGGACTTCTCACCTTTTGTTTTTTTTTCTTTAAATAATAATGAAATAATTTTCAGATTACCTTCAAGTTCTCTTCATAATAATAAAGAAAGCAAGAAATTTTAAGGTGATTAGGAAAAGTAGGTGCTTTTAATTTGTATATTATACAAGTTGTTGAAATAAAAATAGAGACCTTATAAACAAAAAGTATTGAAGCGGTGTTTTTTTTAGCCAAAACATGTTTTAAATGAATACATGTACTATAAAAACACTTAAACATTAAAACCACAAAACCGTTTTAACTCCATAGGCACAGATGTGGACTATTCTAAATTTAACTCATAGAGGTATATATGGCCACTACCTTCTGATAAATGTTGAAAACACTGCAACTTATGATTTGAACTTGCACAATACTGTTATCAAAAGTTGCCTGCTCCAAAGACCAGAAAATGTGTGTATGTCTATTGAATATAAAATAATTTAAACTACATATGCAGTGCATAACTAAGATGATCTAAAGGGAGTCAACATCTCCATCTTTTATAGAAAAACAATTAATGACTGTTGCATTGAAAGAAATTAAAGTTACCTCAAATGATGTAACAAGCTGCCGTAAAAATTCGACCTTCTTAAGGGTGGCAGTCACATCTGAAACAAATGAAAGAGTACTTAGGTGTTCATATACATTTTTTTTCATACAAATAGACAAAAAACAAAGAAAATACTTTGTTGTACTAATATCAATCGAAGCACTGCAGTGCTGATGGGGGCGGAGAATATAAGATGCAAAATGTTGCTATTGTTTTAGATAAACATGTCAGTTTGCATACATTGAAGTAGACTAATCCCGATTACCTTTTATTCTTATGCAGGGTACAAAATCTACATGTTCTATACTTAACGTTGACCCTTTTCTCGAATAAGTCAGAGAATGTAACTGGATGGTTTGCCTTTGAAAGTGTATTTTCTGCTATAGCAAGAATATTGACTCTTAAATTTGGCAAATGTCCAACTTCAAGTTATTAGTTTTACTCAATGATATGAGATTTGTATTTTCAACTCTATAGTGATATTTTCAGAAATGACAAGCTTTCTATCATATATAAAATATCAAAGTGGTCTGAATCTAGCACAATTTATTGATTTCTTTCTCTTTAAAAGACGAAAAGTAGAAATGTGTATGTCAACATTAAAAATTGATTCTTACATTTGTATTTTCTAGGGCCCTTTATCACCCCTTAAACAGAACCGCACTAACAGAAATGTTATGGCACCGTTTTTTTTAGACACATCTGGATGTTTGCGTTTTTTTTGCTACAGAAACACAAATGCTCTAACTCATGTTTAAATGGAAATTATCTACCATTCCAATTATTGGAAATATATGAAATATTTACTAAGAATAACAAAAAGACAGCACTGACATTATTCATAACTCTATCAATTTCGAATTCTTTTTAGGAATACAAGTCTATTTTAAACACTTGGGAGAATCCACAAGTCACTAGATCAACATTAGCATATCTTTTGGACAAAGACAACCTCTCCATTATAATGATAATGATGAAAATTGAAGATTATTTTACTTAAAAACCCCAGAAAATTTGGTCACAAAGTTTAATTAACATCAAATAAAATTAAACATTCAGTTAGCTATTAATATTGGCGCTAAGGAAACAAAATAATGCAGCTTAAATCAAATGCATGTTGTAACTTTTGCGCGTACACAAAAAAAAAATGGGTTTTCTACACCAATCTACACATTTTGATTAATTAGTATCTTTTTTTATCTTTCACAAAAAGGCGCAAGTCCAATATTTGCAAATTTGATCTAATTAAAACTATTATATTTCCCTCAGTCTGTTTGTCCAGACCCTGCCTCTCAAGCTGCATTCTCAGTTGCTCATTTTCTCTCTTGAGTTGCTCATTCTCAAGCCCAAGACTGGTACATTTATCTTGCAGCTCTGTTTGTGAGGTCAATGTATGGTATGTTGCTGAGCTTGTACCTGAGGGTGCCATAAGGTCCCCAAAGTAAGAATAGGGTTGAAAGGCACTGACAGGGCTGCCAAACTGTTGTCCAGGCCAAAATGGTTCAGTTGACTGAACAGTCTTGTACTGGTTCTATATCACTGTGTAATGGCAATATAGTTGTTGATTCAGAGTCTTGACAGTCCTCTTCAGTTGTATCTTCTGTAGATGCATAGGTTTTTCTCCTCTCTAGTATCATGTCTTCTAACTGCCTATTTTTTGCTTCTAGTTTCATAGCCTCTTCCATTTTCTTTTTTTTTTTCTTCTGCCTTATTTTCATATTCCTCTCTAGCCCTCCTTTTACTTGCTATTGTTTCCTTCTTTTTTCCTAAAGAATTAACAAATGGAAAAAAATCTGTACTGTCATGGTGATTCCAGTGTGTGATATTAATTTTTTAAGCATCAAAACAAATGCGACTGTCATCTTTTGATTTCTCATAGCCTCAGCCTGATTGTTTTTAAGGACCACAACAAAGAGAGATGATGTGATTCTCTTTTTAAGTTAAACCTTGGTAGTGCAAATTTAACCAATTGATCTCCTCGTCAGAGAGTTGAAATTTCATCTGTTGGTCCATATAATAGTCTCGCCTTTATTTATTGGTTGAATCCATGATTTCTTTAAACATCCAGTGTCTTCAATGTATTTTTTCAACTCATCAGAGAGTTGTTTTTTTTTTCTTTTGGTTCATATCAGTCCTTTCTTTATTTATTGCTTGAATCCATGATTTCTTTAAACTTTCAGTGTCATTAATGAAATAATCAATTCATCAGAGAGTTGATTTTTTTCTTTTGGTTCATATCCGTCCTTTCTTTGTTTATTGGTTGAATCCATGATTTCTTTAAACATCCAGTGTCTTTAACCAATTTATCAACTAACCAGAGTTGATTTTTTTCTTTAGGTTTATATCAGTCTTATCTTTATTTATTAGTTAAATCCATGATTTCTTTAAACATCCAGTATCTTTAACCAATTTATCAACTCAGCAGAGAGCTGATTTTTTTCCATTTGGTTCATATCAGTCCTGTCTTTGTTAATTGGTTGAATTCATGATTTCTTTAAACATCCAGTGTCTTAAATGTATTTTTTCAACCCATCAGAGAGTTGATTATTTTTCTTTTGGTTCATATCAGTCCTTTCTTTATTGATTGTTGAATCCATGATTTCTTTAAACATCCAGTGTCTTAACCGATTCATCAACTCATCAGAGAGTAAATTTTTACTTTTGGTTCATATCAATCATGTCTTTGTTTATTGGTTGAATCCATGATTTCTTTAAACATCCAGTGTCTTTAACCAATTTATCAAATCACCACAGTTGATTTTTTTCTTTCGGTTTATATCAGTCTTATCTTTATTTATTTGTTGAATCCATGATTTCTTTAAAAATCCAGTGTCTTTAACCAATTCATCAACTCATCAGAGAGTTGATGTTTTCATTTTGGTTTATATCAGTCCTGTCTTTGTTTATTGGTTGAATCCATTATTTCTTTCAACATCCAGTGTCTTTAACCAATTCATCAACTCATCAGAGAGTTGATTTTTTTCTTTTGGTTCATATCAGTCCTGTCTTTGTTTATTGGTTGAATCCATGATTTCTTTAAACATCAAGTGTCTTTTAACCAATTCATCAACTAATCATGGAGTTGATTTTTTTCTATTGGTTCATATACCAGTCCTCATTGTCTTTAACTGTATTATTATAAGGCCCATAACCATTTTTGTTGTGCCTGTTTGAAGTGAGCTTGCCAATTGACTTGATACAGGCTGTCTAACAAGTTGATAATCCAATCACAGATTGATATTGGTTTCTACGCTGCCATTTTCGTTTGACAAATGAACTGTCTCTAAGTAAACACTACATTGTATTTTCTTGGACAAACAGTGCCATATGGTCAGTGGGCAGAGTGATAGTCGCTCTCACGTCGGGTCATTTCGTTGCCACAATGGTGGTTCAGCGAATGTGCATGTTTCTGTCCGATCTTGTCGGGAGTTTAACTTTCTTATGCATAGAGAGATTTAGAAATATTATGAGAGGTGTCACTTGTAAGTCTCTGGTCTGTAGCTCAAAGGTAGAAGCCCCACTCGGAGGTTCATTATTGTAAATAGGTACAATATTTCATGTCCACATCATATCGTCTAATCCACCTTACAGATCTAGAAATAAGTTTGCATTGAGTTCTAAATGGTAATAGTGGCTAATTTATAATATCTGTGCTGTTATGGTGGTAGTCTTGATGCTGCTTTTTGTGTTGAAGCTGCATTTTACTAATTATGGACATCATCAATTTATTATTTTTATTCCCATGTAGTGCTGGATGGTCACTGGAGGCTGGCAGAATAACACTTTTGTGAAGCCGAATGCATGTCGTAAAAGGTGACTAAATTTGGGCACTGTTAAATTCCTATAAACTGCCTCCAAGGGTCTCATATTTTTCATAAGAGAAGGGAATTTGCGTGTAGCAATTATTACTAGTCTCTCCCAGGCTGTGCAGAAGCTCGTCCAGGAAATGTTTTAAGTGGGTGGACTTTAATGAGGATTGAATAATCTTTTTATCAACAAATTTTATATGCATACACATATGCAGCTATGGAAGTATGGTCACATTTATGTAAATATTTAACAAAAAGATGTATTTGTCAGGTTTTAGTTTACTAATCACCAATTTTGCATAGTAATTGAAGTGTTAAATCAATCATGGAATCCAAATTATGTTTTCTTAATTTATGAAAAAGCTACAGGGGTTGATTAATTTATAATTTTAGCAACTAACAGTAATTAATTAGTTATAATTAAATAGAAATGATGTGTTAATGTAGTTAGATGTCAAAATGATTTTATCATTTATTTTATAGGCTACATGCATTTTTAAAACCATGATCAAAGGATGATAATTAATTATAACAACTGGTAATTTACAAACAGAAAAGTAGGAAGGAAATGCCAAAGATAAACTTAATGGTAAAGTTACATGTAAACTAAGAGTGGCATAACAATATGTAGAAAAACCTGTTTAAGCAGTCACCTCTACTGAGCAGCCACTTTTCTTAAGCAGCCACATTTGCTATTTTCCATTTCTATGCTCTCAGAGCAAATTAACCTGTATTAAGCAACAACCAGTCTTAAAAGGCCACTTTTGCTCATTTCCTTGACTGGTTGCTAAAGACAGGTTTGACTGTATAATTGTTTATAATTGATGTTAGCTAAATATAAATAAACATATTTATTCAAAACTGTTAAAACAATATTATCAGTTATTTAAATGAAACCAATTGATGTACACCAAAGGACGTAATTGTGTCTTGTGTACCTGAATTGGACATATAATGCATTTTGGTTCTCAGGTATCTTTGTGTGGGAGTTCATAATAAAAATATATAACTTAAACAAGTTGAATATATTAATACTCAACAAAGCTCAGTTCATTAACTTTCTCTTGTAATAGAAAGCAATTCAATGTAGGCTAGGTTATATTGCCAAATACTTGATATTTAAGCATCATTTGTTACTTATCGGTACCTTAGTAAGTTTGACGCTATACACATTGAGAGGATTGTGTTTGAAATGGCATGACAAGAAAAAAAAGGCAAAATTTTTATGGCTTGTTAAAACAAATCATTTCACCTTTATAAGACTTTGGTAATAACTTAAATTGCAATACATAAAATCTGTGTCTTGGAATTTTCATCTCACAGTTCTTGGTAGAAATAGTATAGGAGTTCATGCATATTCGTGGCAAAAATCCAGTTAAAATGAGAACTATTTTGATGATTGTCATAATCAAAATAATGAATCATAATTGCCATAATAAAAATAATAAAATATAATACACTATGTCCAACAGAAGCTGCTAGTGATTAGTCCTGTACTTAAGTAACTGGATGGGGGAGATAAAGTAAAAGTTATCTGTTGGACCTCTCCATCTTAAATTCCCATTCCAGAGCTTTTTTGTACCTCATTTATAAAATTTATGGAACCTTAAAATATCAAACTTTTGATTCAATTGGTAACATTAATGGCATCAAAGGACAAGAGGGACATAGTTTACAGGTTTACTGGTTGAAGACCAGACTGGTTTATGGGAAGTGTTTCAGTGTCAGGGTGCCCAGCACTCCTGTCATAATGTTCATCTCAACTTGACACCAGCCGGCACCCAGGGCCCCTTTGTCTTGCCTGATGTCCAATGTTTATAGAGATGCCTATTCAGTGCATGCGTTTTGCCATTTTTTCACCTGAACTCCATTCCCACTCCCATCACCATTCTCCACCCCACCCTCTATCTTGCTCAATCCTGTTATAGTTTTGTTATTTTTTCCACTTATATACTTCATGTCAAATATTTTATAATTATTAATTATGATTTCATTCTATATTGGTGGACAGAAATAGACATGATAAATTTAGTGTTGCACTTCATCTGATTACAGTTGCTATAAGTGAAGATGTTATATCTGGACAATATCACATCTTTATAAACATGGATATCAGAAAAAGTTGCAATACTGAATAGATCGAGTATGTATATCTATTCACCAGTAACCTTCTTTAATATTTCTTTCTATCCATATTGTATTGTAATGTGTTTGCATTGTATTGTATCATACTGTGCTGTGCTGTGCTGTGCTGTGCTGTGCTGTGCTGTGCTGTGCTGTGCTGTGCTGTGCTGTACCTGCACTTGTACCTATTTGTATTTATTGTATTGTATCATATTTGTGTTATATTGTATTATATACTATCCTATGCTATCCTGTCCTATAGTTTCATATCATATTGAATGGTATATTTTTTATCATATCATATTATATGGTATCATGCCTATTGAATCTTAATCCCATTTTATCATATTGTATTTTACCTATTGTATTATATCATATCCCATCATATCATATTGTATAATATTACAACTTCCCACCTGAGGTATCTACCTTTATGTCAACCTTCATGGAACCCGCCAACTTGTAACAGCCCTTATCCAATACAGTTGTATGTGTGTATATGTATGTATATGTATGTATATGTGTGTGTATATATGTGTATCTGTCCAATGTGTTTGTGCTCTGTGTGACAACTGTCTTATGTGTGTGAATAATGTATGTATGTATGTACATGTGTGTGTCAGTTTGTTTGCTTTTATCTCATGTATGTGATATATATCTGTTTGTCATCTTTCTCACTGTGTCATCTTGCCACTGTCTGTGTGTGTGTTTGTGTGTCTCTGTGCGTGTGTGTGTGTGTGTGTGTGTGTGTGTGTTTTTCCCAATATATATAATATTATAAAGGCATTGAAACATAGGGACGGAAGGAACATTCCAAGAGAATGTATGGACAGGGTTACTGGGTAGTGTGAGTTTTTGGTAGTTCAAGGAGATGGACAAGGCAGGGAAAAGATGCTGCAATACACTGACGCTAAAACATGATCCCATAAACTAATCTTGTCCTCGGTTGGTAGACCTGTTATGGTTTGTCCTTACCTTTGTATTGCCACATTTTTGTTATCATTGTATTTAAAAGTTGGATAATTGAAGGGAATAATTAATATCAAACCACATCCTTTCGCAAGTAATCCAGGCAAGCTTTCTCACATTAAGTTTTTTGACCGAGCAGGATTTTAACTGCTGACCTTGGCTGTGATAGGTTTGTATCTTGAGACTGCACCTTAGAGCACTTGATTAATTTTCAAATTAGTTATAAAAAAACACAGTTGGCATAAAGGCTTTGTGTTATGTGAAAAGAAATTTAATATAATTATTATGTGCTTGTAAAATTTTAGTTTTCATGGTTGAGTATGCCTAATATTTAAAACATGTCAAAATAAGATGGAGAAATCAAATTCACAAATTAATGAATTTAATTGACACCTATGGTATATCATTGCAATTTATGACTAATGATAATATAAATATAAATATTGACAACAAGGTGTGTGGTATTATATATACCAGGTAGTAAAAACTCAATGCTATGCACATAGTGGTGTTATTTAATGTTATGAGACGTTCTGATAGTTTTGAAGATAGTATAAATTTAACCTATTCATATTATAGAATTAACAAAAGTTCTGCAGCATGTAGATGCTTTTTTTTTCAAAACCATTAGGTAGGTCAAGGTCACTCATGCTTAACAAAATAATATACTTGGTCCATTATAATTTTCTAATTACACAGTTACACACCAAATATTAATAAAATACACGAACCTGTTCCAGAGTTATAGACTGGAAACCATTATTTTACCAAATATTAACTTTAAAAAGGGCCATAACTCCTGTAAAATTTTACCAACATTTATTGCATTTGGCATGCACTTTAGAATTATACGACGACACACTAAATATTAATAAAAAAAATTATAAGACCCTTCAAAAAGTAATTGATTGAAACAAATTACTTTCCTGTGTTGTATGAATGAACGGACTGACGAGCAGACACTTAATTCACATCACCAGTCTTTGAAATATATACCTAAATAAATAGAACAAAAATCAGGCCTAATTTGGTAACTTGTTACTCTAGCAAAATTTGCAAAGTCTCACAAAATAATGTCATACCAATATGTGGTCTAAGGTCATACCAAATATTTGTTTAGGAAAGTAGACTCAAGAGTAATCAATAAAAGGTCTAAGCTTACTTTGATGTCATGCTTAAATTAATTAGTACCAGTGACATACACTGTATTTTAAATTAGGACAAATAGAAGCAGCCTGGCTTGACATTTTAATTACAGATGATCAGAGGAAAGTTCTTGAATGATTCAATGGAACAAATATTACAAAACAGTTGGGTAAAACTGGGCATTTTGTGACTGGTATTGCAAACTATCAAAATACTTCATAATCACTTACAATATATTTTGTCAATTCTTTCTTGTTTTTCTCTGGTATTCCTTGATAAGATAGTGTAATGGGCTGATGTATGATATTGTATGATATTGTGTAAAAATATATGTATATAAAATGTATGTATCTTATTTTATTCTGGGGCTTACATACGATTTAATTTGTTCAACACCATTTTTTTAGATAAAAAAACAGACTGGCAGTGAGCAAAATTTACCATGAATAATGGTTTTTGTTAGAAACAATTCTTGTACTAACATTAATAGGATGGTAATTGAAAAATTTAAAAGTTTTGGACATTTCAACGACCTCTCCACTCTTATTTTTTTCCAGAGTTTTTATAGGGTATTAATTTTGTGAAAATTAAGAAACCTTGAAATGTCCAACTTTTGATTCAATTGATAACATTAATGGCAATATAAGAGGGACAAATCATTTCAGAACTTCTGGTTGAAGACCAGACTGGTTTATGAGCGTGCTTCAGTGTTTGGGTCTCCCAGCTCTCCTGTCATAATGTTCATCTCAACTTGACACCAGCCGGCACCCAGCACCCCTTTGTCTTGCCTGATGTCCAGTGTTTATAGATGCTTATTCAATGCATGCATTTTGCCTTTTTTTTCACTTTAACTTCATTCCCACTCCCATCACCATTCACCAATCCTCACCCCCCACCCTCTATCCTGCTCGATCCTGCTATAGTTTTGTTATTCCTATTGACTAATATAATGTATTGTATAATGTATTGTATTGTATTATATTGTATAATGTATTTATTGTATTCTATTTTATAATGTATTGTATTTTATATTGTATTGTATTGTATATTGTATTGTATTGTATTGTTAAATGTAATGTATTGTATAATGTATATTAATATATTGTATTGTATAATGTATTGTATTTATTGTATTGTATTGTATTGTATATTGTATTGTATTATATTGTATAATGTAATTGTATTGTATAATGTGTTTAATTGTATTGTTTTGTATAATGTATTGTTTTGTATTGTATTGTATAATGTATTGTATTTATTGTATTGTATTGTATTGTATACTGTATTGTATTATATTGTATAATGTATTGTATTTTATAATGCATTTTATTGTATTGTTTTGTATAATGTACTGTTTTATATTGTATTGAAATATGTATTGTATTGTATGATGTGTTGTAATTTATTGTATTTTATTATTTGGTATAATGTATTGTATTGTTTTGTGTTGTATTGTATAATGTATTGTATTGTATAATGTATTATATTGTATTGAATAATGTATTGTATTGTATAATGTACTTGTATTTTATTGTAATGTATTATTTTGTATAATGTATTGTATTTTATTGTATTATTTTGTATAATGTATTGTATTGTATTGTATAATGTATTGCTTTGTATTGTATTGAATAATGTATTGTGTTGCATTGTATAATGTTTTGTATTTTATTGTGTTGTATTATTTTGTATAATGTATTGTTTTGTATTGCATTATTTTGTATAATGTAATGTATTGTATTTTATAATGTATTAATTGTATTGTATTTATTGTATTGTATTGTATTGTATTGTATTGTTTTGTATTGTATCATACCTATTATATCATATCATATTACAACTTCCCACCTGTGTGAAACCACCCACTTGTAACAGCCCCTTATCCAATGTTATTGTATATGTGTGTATATGTGTGTTTCTGTCTTGTGCATTTGGGTTATGTGTGTCATCAGAGTGCCAGTATGTGGGTGAGATATGCATGTATGTCTGTTCATGTGTGTGTCAGTCTGTTTGCTTTTGTCTCATGTATGTGATATATCTGTTTGTCACATTTCTTCTGTATGTGAGTGCTGTTTGCCTTTCTGTGTTTGTGTATGTTTCTTTTTGTATGCAAGTTTGTGTTTGTGTGTGGCATGTATTGCATGAGTGTGTGTGTGTGTGTGTGTGTGTGTGAGTGTGTGTGTGCGTGCATGTGTGCGTGCGTGCGTGCATGCGTGCATGTGTGTGTGTGTGTGTGTGTGATTTATAAATATCCAGAATGTATTGTTTTACAGTAATACGGATATAAATATTGGGGAAAATAAAGTTGAAGGAATTCCTTCAACTTTTTCCCCCCAATTTATAAATATATATTATATTGAAGCATCAGGACGGTAGGAGCATTCAAAGAGAATGTATGGACAGGTCTACTGGGTAGTGTGAGTTTTTGGTAACTTCAAGGAGTTGAACAAGGCAGGGAAAAGAAGCTCGGTCCGACACTGACACTGAAACATGATCCCATAAACTAATCTAGTCTTTGGTCGGTAGACCTGTTATGATTTATCCTTCCCTTTGTATTGTCACATTTTTGTTATCATTGTATTTAAAAGTTGGACAATTTCAAGAGAATAGTTCATTTTCAAACCACCGTCCTTTGGCAAGTAACTGACTAGCTTTCTGATATAAAGGTTTTCTGACCGAGCCTTTGCTGTGTATTGATCTTGAGACAGCACCTTAGACCACTTGACCATGAAGGACCCCTAACATTTGAGGACAGTTAAAACAACAATGTTAATCAAAGGCTATATTTAATACCACAGTACCTGCTGGTTCCCTAAATGGATCGCGTAATGTGTGCTTATTTGAGGTGGATTCGGCATCCAGGAAAATAAACGTGATAATATTAGCAAATGTTCACTGTTTATTAACACAGCCTTGATTTAGAAAATCAATAGAATAGAAATAAAAAAAAAAATTAATTTGATTCATAATATTCATTGTAAAGTTTGCTTAATTGTCATTCAGATCCATTATGTTAGTAAATTTTACCAAAAACTAAGTGGAAAGGGGCCATTTCAATAGATAAAAAGGGCTGTTGGCTAATGAATCCACATCTTACAATATGATATGTAATCAATAGTCAGAAATAATGGTATTTATAACACACAACATAATATTAACCTGATAAACTGTATATAACTTTATGTGAACTGTGTGTTTTATTGAAATAATACACTTTCCAGATGAATTGTAAAAAGACCATAACATGTGGTTAAAATTAATCTATAATACTAGAAAATTAATAAAAAAATTATTCATTGTTACTTGATTACACTTAAATCATATACACAATAATTTATGTATAACCAAATGACAATTTTGTTAATACTGTATGAAAAACAAACACACCTGGATCAAGCAATATGTATCTAAACTTCCAGTAAATACATGGTTCATTCAATATGTACAAAGTTAATGTAAAGCATCAAAATTGAAAAAAAAATCTCAATTGAGTTCATGTAGATTAAATAAATGTTATAATTATTTCATGTAAAAAGTCACGTTAATACTTATATAGTTCTTTGTGATGTAGAGTTCATGTTAAAAACAAAACAATTACATACTTTTTTTTTTTAATTTGTATAAAGTTCATGTAAAAAGTCTTGTTTAACCCATATATAGTTCCTTGTGAATACATGTAAAGTTCATATAAAAACCTATATAGTCCTTATGAATCCATGTAAAGTTCATGTAAACAATATACACAGCACTTGTGAATTCATGTAAAGTTCATGTAATAGTATATATGAATCAAGTTCATGTAAAACCTATATAGTCCTTGTAAATCTGTGTAAACTTTAAACATGTATACAGTCCTTGTGAATCCATTTAAAGTGCATGTACACACTAATATAGTCCATGCGAATCAATGTAAAGTTCATGTAAACACCTATATAGTCCTTTTGAATCCATATCAAGTTCATGTATATAGTTCTTGTGAATTATCGAAAAAATTCATGTAAACACCTGTATAGTCTTGTGAATCCATTTTAAAATCATGCAACCGACATGTATAATCTTGTACATAAAGTTTATGTAAACATATAGTGTGTTACCTAATATATATATATTACCTAATATATATATATATATATATATATATATATATAGTCCTTGTGAATCCATGTAAAGTTTGTGTAAAAATGGAAAGAGTTAAGTAAAATGTGGCAACTAACGTCTGAATAGTTCAGGAAGCATAATGGAGCTAAATAAAGAAAAAAATAGAATTACTGAAACACATTTTTATTAATGAAGTGACAACAGGGGTCACCTGACTTGGAACCGTCAGTAAATTATGCCACCTGGGAGCCTTAGACCATAATAATCATGGTACAACAGTATGATCAGTTGTGAAGTGGCATGTGTGAGTGGGCGGGAGTGGGGTTTTATTACATTTTCATGTATAATTTGAGATATGTTTATTGCCTTTACTTTTCATTAGTGGAGTGCATAGTCCAGTGGTAGAGCACTGAACCAATGATCGAAGGGCCATGGGTTCTATCTTCCACCATGGCTACTGTGTGGTGTCCTTGAGCAAGTACAGTTTTTCCACATAAGCTTAGTTACTGGTCCTACTCTAGGAAGACTTTGCATGTGTGATTTGTCTAAGTTGTAAGAACTTGTTTCACAATCGAAGTAAACTAAATATGTTTTAAACCTTTCATTAATCTCTGTATTGAAAACTGTTTTACCTAAGTATTGATTGACCACTTCAACTCCAGCTTACTGGTCACAATGATACCATTTGCAAAAGTCTGACCAGGGATTGTACATTGTTTGACTCTCAATCACCCCTTCGAAATAATAAGGCAATGATCCATAAACAAGAGTGGAAGAGTCCATTGTAGATATGTAAATTATAGAAGTTAAGGGTTTATTGAGTAAGTCAAGTGTTTCAAGTGTTTTAAAAGTACAAGGTTGTCATTCATGAAGGATATAAAAGCTTTTCTTATTGTTTACATTCCATTAACATATTCCAATTACAATGTACAATGTTATTTCAATTACAGTGTACATTATTGTATCAATGTTATTTCAATTATTGTGTACATTATTGTATCAATGTTATTTCAATTATAGTGTACATATTGTTTTAATTTTATTTCAGTGTTAGTGTACATATTGTATCAATTTTATTTCAGTTATAGTGTACATATTGTATCAATGTTATTTCAGTTACAATGTACACATATATCAATGTTATTTCAATTAGATTACAGTGTACATATTGTATCAATGTTATTTCAGTTACAATGACAATATTGTATCATTTTTTTTCAATTACTGTATACATATTATGAGTATGAATATATTATATTTTGCTTACAATATATTACATAATGTATAATTTTATTATCATATTTTACATTACAATGTATATATTAAATTATATTTCATTACAATATATATATATTATATTTCACCTACAATGTACAAAATTAATGTATATATAATATTGCATTTCAATTACAATGTACGTAACAATATGATGAAATGCTATGGCACTTTAACTGAATGCATGTTTTAGCTAACCTGAGCAGAAGGACCACACTTGAATAAAAAAACTTAGATGAACACTTCGCCCAAATAAGTTTGCAAAAGGGGGTCTTTATTTGGGCCCGAGAAATCAAAATGCAAATTTAATGAAATATGTGTAAAGTAATGCCATTAAGTAATCTGTTGGCAAGGAGGCATTTATTCAACTTTAGAATTTTTGAACCAGGCTTATATCTTCTGTTGAGCTTTACAACACTGAGGGGTGTGTGGTATAGTGATTGAATATCAGACCCAGTGTTGGTTAGTTCCGGGTTCAATTTTCCACCAAGACCATGAGTTGTATCCTTCAGCAAGTCACATTATTCTGCATCTGCTTGAAACTTGGCTTTCCCTTGAAGACATTGAGAGTGATTGTGTATAATTGATAAGAACCTATTTCACAATATATGTAAAATAAATACCATATACTTTCTAATTAGAAACAAGATGTTGCTTAAACAGTATGCACATTCAATACAGGAAATACAGATGCACTCACATACACTTGGATGGATAAGTAACGGAACACTTCTTCTTTTTAATACTTATAGTAATATATAAACACTATTATAATTAGATTATCTATTTTCTGAAAAGGGTTAATAGATGGATGAATGGATTATCTTGATAACCACTGCATCACTGTTAAAACCACCACCATCCTCCTCCTCTTCCTCCTCCTCCTGCTCATCATCATCATCATCATCATCAACACCAACATCATTATCATGATCATAATCAACATCATCATCATCATCATCTCCACCCATCATAATCATCATTATCATCATCATCATCAACACCAACAAACTACATCATAGCGTGATGATTTTATGACAGGCATTACGTCAGTAGTGCATGGAGGGTAGGATAAGTGCATGCAGGGGGTGTAGGATGAAAAATCAGTACCTGGTAAAAATATGTGGAAATCCTTGGCTGGTTACAATGCAAGAAATATCTGGCTTTAATCTGCTACATATTGTTGGTTTTTATTTCTGGTTTTATCCCATCGATCAAGTTCTCGCATTTTCATGAAATCATAACTAAAACATACAAAGAATTATTCGTAACAATGGTCTCATCTTACCTTGCCAAGCTTAATGTAGAACTATATAGTATGAAAAATTCTCTTTTAAATCACAAGGTTAAATACAATAATGGTGAATCAGAACAATTTGTACAACAGTGAGAAGGGTTCTCTATGACTGAGTGGTCTAACAGTCTGTCTAAAGATTATTTATCTCCCATCCTTAAGGTCTTGGGTTTGAGTCCAACTCTGTCCAAAACATTCCAGATAGAAATTTTGCCAGCATTGTTTAAAGATATTAAGCTCTTGGATGGATTCATTGAAAGTTCTTCATCCTTACTGTATGCCACATTCATTCTGTAATGTGTTGAAAATGATGTTCACCCCATTAAAAAATGCATGAAAAACGGCCAATAAAAGGATGCCACATGACTGCTGATTTGGTAGTAATTTACCTGTTTCAAAGTGAACCTCATTGAAATAAAGTTTATTTGTAGCAGCTTTAGTCCTCAGTTTATTGAGTTTATTTGTAGATTGCGAAAGTCATAAGAGAATGACAATATTAGCTATATAATACCCGTGTAATAATTCGTATAGCACTCCTATTTCAATATGCAAAATGGTCCTAGCATCTTAGCATGGAAATTTTAAATAAAAGAAAAGAACAAATTTGTAAACATCAATTCTGTAATGGTTACTAAGTTTTCATCATCACAAGTCCGCTTATTTAGCTTTGACCTAGTTGTAGATTGATTGATTGCATATTCACTGTCATTTTTATGCCATCAAGGGCTAACAGACGTTCAGTAACCTAACCACTTGCTATACTGGTAGTTACAGTTTATGTTGGAAAGTAGTATTATCAAATAATTTGTCAGCTGCTTGTGATAAGCCCCGCGTATACAATTTTGTGTGTAGCTCCTACCGGCAATGGGCCTTTAACCTAACCACTCTTTCCTGGTGTCCTGGAAGGTTAACCAGTATTCGAGTACAGGCTATCTCTATAAGTAACTGATAACTTTCCCACTTGAATCAGTGGTGAAAAACAAAAGAAAATGATACACTTAGTCATACATGTCAATCATCACGGAGACTATGGCCTAGTGGGGATTCAAACTCGTGACATCTGGATTAATATTCAGAAGTTACCGACTGAGAAGATATAATTGCTTCAAATGAGTTCCGACTTCCAACTTTATTTTATTACTTTACTTACAGAGTGATTCTTAGTAACTCAGGCACATGTATGCACCTTTGCTCTTCTTTTGTCAATAACAACTGGATGTACATGTAATAGTCACAAGTACATAAGGTCTTCCTTGGCTAATATAACTTTGGTGTCAGTGTATAACCTACGTGGTGTAATTTAAAGCCAGTCTATAATATACATGTATGGATAGAAGGTCATACTTCAGTAATAAAACTGTATGTCATGCATAGCCTAGAATGTGTTGAAAATGGAATAAACACATTGAATCAGTCAAGAGTATCCAAATGATTGATTTGTGATTTGGTCTACTATAGAAGTTTCCACAAAAGGTGCCATTATTTGCCATATGTATGAAACATGTAAATTATGGTCCTTCACTAAGTTAAGCAAACTCATTTACCTACTACCTGTGATAAGGAAGATGCCAATTAAAAACTATTTGCATTATCTTTGATAAACAAAACACAAACAATGTAAAACCTTACCTGTATTTTACGCTTATTTGAACAAATTGTAGTTCCTATGAAACAGGTGTTATTGATTAAGCATGATTTTATATCATCAAGGGCTAACAGATGATCAATTACCTAACCACTCTTTCTTAGGATCCTGGAAAGTTAACCAGTACTCAAGCATACCCATCCCTGCATGTAACTGATAACTTTCCCACTTGAATCAGGGGGGATGACTGACAATGAGACACAATTTTATATATCAATCATCATAGGAGAATGTGGCCAGGCAGGGATTCCAACTCATGACTCTTGGATAGATAGTGAGATGTGCTACTGACTGATCTAACCGGGCCCAGCTTTTCAATCACAATACATGTCAACCATGTGTAAGCTGTCACATCTATTGAACAGCCACTCAGCCACTGGTATTTAGCAGCCACATTTACTATTTCCCATTTCTATGCCCTCAGAGCAAGTAAACGAGTATTAAGCAACAACCTGTCCTAAAGGACAATTTGCACATTGACCTTTTACTGGCTCACTCGCTTCAGCTTGAGACAGGTTTGAGTCGACAGTTTGACTGTAATAATATTTTATTTTTGCTTATGACAGGATTGGGTTTTTTGTACCTGGTATATCAGTTTTTTTATTTTAATTCTAATTCCTATTTGATATATTAATAATCAGTTTACAAAAAAATACATATCACAGTTAGTGACCCCTTCTGGCAATTATTTCTAACCATTATGTATATACCCATGAATTTTCTTTAAGAACTTTCCCTCTTGTTCATTTACTATTTCCATTTACTATCTGTGATTTGAAATACCCATAATGCCCATCCATCTCACTGCACCTTTATAAAAGTTCAAATGTGATTGGGAATTTCCATTTTGCTCTCTTAATTGACATTTGCCCTCTTGACAAAGACTTTATTGTTCTTAAACACCTCTTTGGTATAAAACTGTGTGGTCATAAAGATGAAGGTTATAATGAGGAAGGTCATAATTGAAGGTCATAAAGTTGAAGGTCATAAAGTTGAAGGTCATAAAGTTGAAGTTCATAAAGTTGAAGGTCATAAATATGAAGGTAATAAATATGCAAATGTTCTTGGTCATTCAGATATTGAATAAAATCTGAAATAGTACTAGAATCTCATGTATCTCATCTCAATACAAGAAAATCGACCAATTCTATGGCAAAATATCATTGTTGATAATTTGTTTAAAAAAAATTATACTTTATTTCTAAATGATTTATAAAACATCATGCATAATTAAAAAAACATGATATACACGTATGATTATAAGAAACATATATCGAAATTTTGTGAAATAAAAAAACAATAATTTGTTTTTTGATGCCTGATATAAAGTCAGTGGGTAAAAGGTCAATTAAGCTGTTGTTTACTCATATAACAGCAGTGATCATGCTGGAAGGTCAACCATGTATTACTATAAATTACAACTATACTGTAAAGTTTGATGAAACTGCATTTGTCTTTAATGTAGAATTTCAGGTTTTCTCAAAGAGGTTAGGTAAATAACAGCAATAATTGTGTTTGGAAGTCATTCTACTAAACTAACTCCAGAGAATCATAATGTATACTGTAATGTATAAAAGATTAAAATACTTTTTTTTATCATTAATTATATTATATAAGGTATGACAGTGCACGATTTTAATAAAAATTGTTTAAGATTGTTAATAATTATGTTGATAAGTTTATAAATATGATTTTTTTATTTTGAAAAAATCCACAGTGGTACACAACTATAAAGGTACTGAATCATCCTAGAAGTTTTCAGACCATATAATATTTACGTTGTTGAAAAAAAAAAAAAAAAATGTAATTCCTCTACCAGTTAACATTTTGTTATCAATCAATCACTCCAGCCTATCAACTGTGAATATTGAGTGATGAACACTCGGGCAATGTTGTCCAATGTCAATCACTCCAGCCTATCTATCTACGGTGAATATTGAGTGATGAACACTTGGGCAATGTTGTCCAATGTCAATTACTCCAGCATATCTATCTACTGTGAATATGGAGTGATGAACACTTGGGCAATGTTGTCCAATGTCAATCACTCCAGCATATCTATCTACTGTGAATATTGAGTGATGAACACTCGGGCAATGTTGTCCAATGTCAATCACTCCAGCCTATCTACCTACGGTGAATATTGAGTGATGAACACTTGGGCAATGTTGTCCAATGTCAATCACTCTAGCATATCTATCTACTGTGAATATGGAGTGATGAACACTTGGGCAATGTTGTCCAATGTCAATCACTCCAGCCTATCTACTGTGAATATTGAGTGATGAACACTTGGACACTGTTGTCCAATGCCAATCACTCCAGCATATCTATCTACTGTGAATATGGAGTGATGAACATTTGGGCAATGTTGTCCAATGTCAATCACTCCAGCATATCTATCTACTGTGAATATGGAGTGATGAACACTTGGGCAAGGTTTTTTTTCATCTATTCAAATATGGCTGACTGGAGGCCATTTTGTTTTCATTCATGAAGCAATTACAATATAGCGTAAAGCTGCTCCAAAAAATAGGCTGGTTTCCTTAGAGCAGTGATGCTCTTTTTTTCACAAAAAAAGAAAGAAAGATGAATTATGACTCACTGGAAGCCATATTTGTTTTCTTTTTTGACAAATAATTGTGTTTTGATACAGATCAAATACAGTAAGTGACATTGTGTCAATATGCTGAAAAAGGGAGTCTTTAAGACAATTCTCAAGGTCACTGTAATCTCTCACTTCTGAGGTAGAGGATGCTCAGTCCCAAATAGTTTATGTGGACTAAAAGTGTTTCTACTCAGATTCATTTTGAGATTTACTTCCACCAATAAGACTGGATGCCATATATATATATGTTTACATATATATGTAGCTTATCTTGCTGTATGTTGAAATTGTCATCAACATAAACTCATTGTTCCCTCCGCCACTGCTAGCGTAACTGAATGTATAAATACAGTTATATTTATAAGTTAGTTTTTCATCTCTTTTTTGTAAGTTAGTATGAAACTGGTAGGGGATATGTATTGTTATGTAATATTTCTGTACCATGTTTGTTGATGTATTGTGTAAAATTTCTGTACCATGTTTGTTGATGTATTGTTATGTAATATTTCTGTACCATGTTTGTTGATGTATTGTTATGTAATATTTCTGTACCTTGTTTGTTGATGTATTGTTTTTATGTAATATTTCTGTACCATGTTTGTTGATGTATTATGTAATATTTTTGTACCATGTTTGTTGATGTATTGTTATGTAATATTTCTGCACCATGTATTTAGCTCGCCAGGACCAAGTCCAAGGAGAACTATTGCCATGACCCCTGTCATCGTTCGGCGCCGTTGTCATCTGTGGCACCCAGGTTAAACTTTTGCGTTTAAGTTTAAGATATCTATGCAACCACTCATTGGATGTGAATGAAACTTCGCATGTGTGTTCACCATCATCAATGGAACACACACAGACAAGAACCATAACTCTGGATTGCATTTTGGCACAGTTTTGGCCCTTTTTGGACTTAGACAACCAGGGGCGAGCTTTGTTGTCTTCTGACATCTTTTGTTTGATGAATTGTTATGTAGTATTTCTGTACCATGTTTATTGATGTATTGACTTGAACTGGACTCAAGAAACTCCATAATTTCGTAGTGTATATTATGATTTTTCTTCCAATAATGTTTCAATATTACTCCCAGACCCCTCCCAAACTCCATACCTTCTATGAATATCAGGCAAATATATTTTAAATTCTGTTTAGATGTTTAGATGTTTAGATGGGCCAATTTCACCTACAAGCTAAAATAAAAATCAGCCAGTGTATGATGATATGGGAGTGATTTCTGTAGCCCTGGTCTCGTCTGTTTTCTTCTTAAATTTGTAAAAAATTAAAATATTATTTTTTGTTTAGTATATATATAATTATTTTTAAAATGTACACTTTATGTTATATTTTGTTGCAAATACAAACAACACACACATAAAATATAAAGACCAAAATAAGTTCACACAAAGACCTTGATTGGCAGCTGCGAGATAGACTGTGTATGCCTAGGACAATAAATTATGAGGAAGATACTGAGAAATGACATAGAAATGAAGTCGATATGTTAAAAATGATACATCCAAAAAATTGATCGCCATACATAAAAGTGATCGTCATACAGAAAAGTGATCGCCATACAGAAAAGTGATTGTGATACAGAAAAGTGATCGTCATACAGAAAAGTGATTGTCGTCATACAGAAAAGTGATCACCATACAGAAAAGTGATTGTGATACAGAAAAGTGATCGTCGTCATACAGAAAAGTGATCGTCCATACAGAAAAGTGATCGTCGTCATACAGAAAAGTGATCACCATACAGAAAAGTGATTGTGATACAAAAAGTGATCGTCATACAGAAAAGACTCTAAAAATCTCTGAAACAGGAGGAAGTACTTGAAATTGCTGATGATGGAAGACACAGAGTTGATACAAAGGTATGTATTATGACATCAGGGGCAGATCCAGGATTTCAGTTTAGAGGGTGGGGGGGGGGGGGGGGGGAAACACAAAATCTTAATGGTCACACATGTTCTTCAGTAGAAATAAAGTGGATTTATGGGTGTTTAGGGGGGATGGGGGAGGTGTGTGCCAAATTTTTAAAGAGTTAGATCCTCCATTGGATATTCTTCTTAACTGAATTGACTGAAGGCATTCAATACCACACAGGTTGCATATATTGGTGTGCATGAACTTGGTATCAGTGTTGCCTTACATGAAGAAATACAGACTGAAAGCCTAATTACTATGTCACAAAGGTTCTTCTGTACTGTTGACTTAAATGAGGAAGTACAGAATCCTTCCAATTTTTCTATAAATCAGGTCCATAAGTCTTTCAAAGATTCTTACAGATTATAATTTGTCATACCTTCAGTATGGTAGTTGTAATATACAAACCAGTGTAATGATATAAAAATATAATTTTTTCTCCAAACTTGAAGCAGCATGGTTGTTATATAAGTTAAAATTAATTGAACAGTCTGATGAAAATATCACCACCATACTTCTAACTTATCAGTACGACAATTTTTTTGTATTTTTTCAGATTGACAATTCTCATCACAGTCCAGGAACATAAAATTATTATGACCACAATAGTTTATAATAAAGAAGTAAGAAAATTTCAGTCACTATCTTATTGTATAAGTGCACCAGAGAAGTGACTGTGGTCATTATATTATGAAATGTCTAACAATATTTTTTAATTGCTAATACCGGTATCCTAAATTAACTCATTTAAATATAGTTGCTCAATTCATATACTTTCGTAAGTGATCGTATAATCCAAACTTTTGAAGAACAAAACACATAAAACTTGCAAGACTTACTTAGTGTTTAATAAAAGAACTATCTGGCAATACTTAATTAATGATATAGAGCAACCTGGCAAGACTTAATTAGTGTTATAGAGCATACTGGCAAGACTTAGTGTTATAGAGCATACTGGCAAGACTTAATTAGTTTTATAGAGCATACTGGCAAGACTTCATTGATGTTATAGAGCATACTGGCAAGACTTTATTAGTGTTATAGAGCAAGACATAATTAGTGTTATAGAACATACTGGCAAGACTTAATTAGTGTTATAGAGTATACTGGTAAGACTTAGTGTTATAGAGCATACTGGCAAGACTTAATTAGTGTTATAGAGCATACTGGCAAGACTTAGTTAGTGTTAAAGAGCATACTGGCAGGACTTAGTTAGTGTTATAGCGCATACTGGCAAGACTTAGTTAGTGTTATAGCGCAAACTGGCAAGACTTAATTTGTGTAATAGAACATACTGGCAAGACTTAATTAGTGTTATAGAGCATACTGGCAAGAGTTAATTAGTGTTATAGAGCATACTGGCAAGACTTAAGAGCATACTGGCAAGACTTAATTAGTGTTATAGAACATACTGGCAAGACTTAGTTAGTGTTATAGAGCATACTGGCAAGACTTAATTTGTGTTGTAGAGCAATCTGGCAAGACTTAATTAGTGATATAGAGCATACTGGCAAGACTTAATTAGTGTTATAGAGCATACTGGCAAGACTTAGTGTAATAGAGCATACTGACAAGACTTAATTAGTGTTATAGAGCATACTGGCAAGACTTAGTGTTATAGAGCATACTGGCAAGACTTAATTTGTGTTATAGAGCAATCTGGCAAGACTTAGTGTTATAGAGCATACTGACAAGACTTAGTTAATGTTATAGAGCATACTGACAAGACTTAGTTAGTGTTATAGAGCATACTGGCAAGACTTAATTAGTGTTATAGAGCAATCTGGCAATACTTAGTTAGTGTTATAGAGCATACTGGCAAGACTTAGTTAGTGTTATAGAGCATACTGGCAAGACTTAATTTGTGTTATAGAGCAACCTGGCAAGACTTAATTTGTGTTATAGAGCATACTGGCAAGACTTAATTAGTGATATAGAGCATACTGGCAAGACTTAATTAGTGTTATAGAGCATACTGGCAAGACTTAATTAGTGATATAGAGCATACTGGCAAGACTTAAGAGCATACTGGCAAGACTTCATTAGTGTTATAGAGCATACTGGCAAGACTTAATTTGTGTTATAGATTAATCTGGCAAGACTTAATTTGTGTTGTAGAGCAATCTGGCAAGACTTAATTAGTGATATAGAGCATACTGGCAAGACTTAATTAGTGTTATAGAGCATACTGGCAAGACTTAGTGTAATAGAGCATACTGACAAGACTTAATTAGTGTTATAGAGCATACTGGCAAGACTTAGTTAGTGTTATAGAGCATACTGGCAAGACTTAATTTGTGTTATAGAGCAATCTGGCAAGACTTAGTGTTATAGAGCATACTGACAAGACTTAGTTAATGTTATAGAGCATACTGACAAGACTTAGTTAGTGTTATAGAGCATACTGGCAAGACTTAATTAGTGTTATAGAGCAATCTGGCAATACTTAGTTAGTGTTATAGAGCATACTGGCAAGACTTAGTTAGTGTTATAGAGCATACTGGCAAGACTTAATTTGTGTTATAGAGCAACCTGGCAAGACTTAATTTGTGTTATAGAGCATACTGGCAAGACTTAATTAGTGATATAGAGCATACTGGCAAGACTTAATTAGTGTTATAGAGCATACTGGCAAGACTTAATTAGTGATATAGAGCATACTGGCAAGACTTAAGAGCATACTGGCAAGACTTCATTAGTGTTATAGAGCATACTGGCAAGACTTAATTTGTGTTATAGATTAATCTGGCAAGACTTAATTTGTGTTATAGAGCAATCTGGCAAAACTTAATCAGTGTTATAAAGCAAACTGACAAGACTTAATTAACGATGCCCCTTTTTACAATTTTATTTCATATTTTATGTTATATTTTCAAATACTATCTTTAATTATCAGCAAGTTAATAAATTGTTTCTTATTTTTTAGGTTATTTTAGACACTCTGGCTTAATAACTTGTAAAAGTATCTGGGTAGCGGAGTCGGTATGGAATATCAGCTATATATTGCGCGAGGGAGACAAATATGTATGAGAAAAAACATTGAATGAGACCAACATTGTATGAGAACAACATTATACAACATCTACATTGTATGAGATCTACATAATATGACATCAACATTGTATGAGACCAAAATTGTATGAGATCAACATTGTATGGAACCAACATTGTATGAGATCTACATTGTATGAGATCTACATAATATGACATCAACATTGTATGAGACCAAAATTGTATGAGATCAACATTGAATGGAACCAACATTGTATGAGATCTACATTGTATGAGATCTACATAATATGACATCAACATTGTATGAGACCAAAATTGTATGAGATCAACATTGTATGAAACCAACATTGTATGAGATCTACATCGTATGAGATCCACATAATATGACATCTACATTGTATGAGACCAACATTGTATGAGATCAACATTATACAACAACAACATGGTAAAAGATCTAAATCATACGACACTAACATCGTATGAGATCAACATTGTATGAGATCTACATTATATGACATCAACATTATATGACATCAACATTGTATGAGATCTACATTATACAACATCAACATTGTATGGAACCAACATTGTATGAGATCAACATTAAACAACAACAACAAAAGTATATGAACACAACAATATATAAGACTTTAACACATTAAAACTGTGAAAGAATAAACTGAACACTTATTTAGCATCTGTCAATCTGGACATCACAAGAGCTCTTTGGACACTAACATACATACAAAAAAAACATGCGCACACACACACACACACACACACACACACACACACACACACACACACATACACATGCATACTCACAAATCACAAACACATACATACTCACAAACACATACATACTCACAAATACATACAAATATACAAAAAGAGGGTTATTGTTCTTATAACATGTTTTTATGTTTTTGAAAAGAAAAAAAAAGCTTAAAAAATATATAAAAATAAGAGAGCATAAAAAAATATGAAAAAAAGCTCTAAAGAAAAAAAAATAAAGCTCTAAAAAAAAATAAGAGCACAAAGTAAAGAAAAAATATTAGAGCATTAAAAAAAAAGACTCAAAAGAAAAGGAGAAAGCTCTAAAAAAAAAAAAAGAAATAAGAGCTGAAAAAAAAAAAAAAAATAAAAAAACAATGTTTTTGTTATTATTTATCTGTATGTTATTATGTTATTGTATATTTGTATAAAAAGTTCTGTAAACTTGTTGGACGACCCTTGAAATTTTTGATAAGATAATACCATTAGAAATAATAAATGTTTTCTCTTTTCAATGTAATTATTTTGTAAGTCATATTTTGGTAAATTTGTTTGTGATACTGGATAATCTATTTTGTACTGACTATAAATTTGCATTTTCTGTTATTCTCTGGAATTAGTGAAGTTTCTTTTCTGTCGATATGTTAAGGTAATTATGAGGTTATTAGTGTAGTTCTAAGTTGATTACCTATGATGATTCCACAAAACATCACATAATCAGTTATTTTCATTCCAGTTTAAGAAATCAAGTAAGTAGATTAATAGTTAACAATCATTTTATCACCATGGTGATTATATAGATCATTATGCATGGCATAGGTAACACCATCTTTTTTATATTAAAAGTCATGTCATTGTTAAGACAATTAATAACATGTATATGTGATTAATGTTACAATGGTAAACAGCAATGGGAATATCTGCATTTTAATTTTCATGACTGTTTCATTAATTGTGTTCACATAAAAAATAAAGTTAAATTTCATTAGAATTTCTATGATATTGTTATTAAATTGACTGGAATCATAAAACAAATGAAATTAAAATCTACTACAATTGTATATTTTGCCATAAAAGCAGTCTTGGTTTTCGTACATATGTGTGTCTTCAATAATAACATTCATCAGGGATCCAGCAGATAGTCTGCTACGAAACACCCTGACATTTCTTCGACTAGTTGAAAAGTTTATCCTAGCTGCTTCTGGACAAATTCTGATCTGAATAAAGTTCAGTAAAACAAATAAGTATTTTCATGCAGTATACATTTTAGTTGTTACCCAATGGGTATGTTTGTTGCTTTCATATTCACATAAACCTATAATTTGGACAAAGACATTGCTGTTGTGATAGTGGATGGTAAATCTTAAATTCAAGAATTTGAAAAATCTCTGACATTTTGCTGTTTTCTGAAAGTTACCCCCTCCAACCGACTTTGAATTATTTGAATCCCTCCATAACTTTCCCCTGTTAATACTTGCAACCATGAAGTTTTTCACTTGGTATACACAGTTTTAGCATGTTTTGAGCTTTAGTGCTACACACCATATCATCATTTTGTCATATTTCTATCACCGCTTGTCCCTTTAGACTAATGGTAACTCCCGCAAAATGTAAATTGGAAGGGAGTTGCGGTATGTAAGAATTCAGAATACACTCGGTTGCTAAACTGTGATATGTATTTCTTTTATAGAGGTATTTCCCTTGTCTAAATGAACTTTCTTAATTATATATTATTTGGTAATATTTGATAATATCACAAATATTTCAAGATGGGAATCAGTATTTTATTGACAAAATGATTATTTATGTATCCATTATCAAAAATATGAAAATTATTTTAAAAAACATTTTTTTTTTAACGTTTCTTCCATTACTCCCTGAAATCAATTTCTGATTATTATTATAAGGAAGCCTCATTTCTGAGAGAGGGTTTTGGGAATTTGAGTCACTAATTAACATGGAATCCCCCCACCCCCCCAACCCCAAAAAAAAGACCAGACGAAATCACACCAGTATTGAACTGGGGACCTCTGGGTGTTGGAGTAAGCATACTAACAAAACGTAATAAATACCAGCAGTATGCTGTGATGAAGATCCAGTTTTAAAAATCATACATGCATTGTAATGACACTTGCATCTTGTAGGCCAGGCCCAGTTGACTCAGTCAGTAGAGCGTCTGCCTATCAACCAAGGGGTTGTGAGTTGGGAATCCCTTGGTGACCAAGTCCCAGTCTCCATGAAAATTTATGTGCAACACTGCATCTAATTGCCATTCATCTTTTACCTCTGATTCAAGCAGTTACTTGCAGAGATGGGTGAGCTTATTATGATTAATGATGGATGGTTAATTAGTTAACCTTCTAGGATCCCAAGAGAGAAAGCTTTAGTTAACTGATCACATATTAGCATTGGTGACAAAAATGCTGTGAAATATTCAAACAAACAAAACATCTCTGGCTACTAAGGCCTTATAATATACAGGTCATGGGTTTGAGTCCAGCCTGGTCCAAATATTTTATGTGAGAAAGTGTACCACATACTTTTTAAAGAGGGATTTATGTTTTTCAGCCTAATGTCTTCTTTGATAAATAAATCCAGTTATCTGTAGTTTGTTAAAAGTAATGTAAAACCCCATTTTCACAAATATGCAAATGTTGTCAGTTCAAAGTTACACTAGCAATTGTAGTTTAAGATGTCTGTTCATCTAACATATTAGTTTTACAGACAGGTATTTAGAGTAATGCCCCTTGTTTTGTTGTGTAGAACATGTGATTGTCCCACATCGGAATGATAATTTCTATAGGTTTGTTCCTTACCAGTATAATTGTTTTCCTCATTGTTTTCTTTCATTACTCCAGATGGCCATGTGCCACAGTGTTTTCAGTGGCAGAGTTATCTAATGCAATGTTTCAACATTACCAACCTTTCATCTGTGAGGTCATGAGTTCAAATTATTACCTCCCTTTCTCTAAATTTCAATCCAGAGTTTGTAGGTTTGAATTCTTGCCCTGTCTCATTCTTTGTGATGATTAACATACAACATTGTGTTTCATTGTCATTCATATCTTACTGCTGATTCAAGTGGCAAAGTTATCAGTTACTTGTGGAGATGGGTGTGTTCGATATTGATTAACCTTCCAGGATCCCAGGAAAAAGTGGTTAGGTTAACTGATGGTCTGTTAGCCTTTGGTGACATAAAAATGAGGGTAGATTATAAGATATTCAATCAGTCAATCTACAATAAGGTCAAAGCTATATGAGCAGACTTATGATAATGATGAAAGGTTCTCAGTGGCCATGTGGTCTAAGGCGCCATCTCAAGATCACTTACCTCTCACTGCTAAGGTCGTAGATTCGAGTCTCGCTTGCTCCAAAAACTTTATGTGAGAAAGTTTCAAGTTACTTGGGAAAGGATGGTGGTTCTACTCAGTTTGATTCAGCTGAGATGTTCCTCCACCAGTAAAACAGGATATGCCATATATAACCTGAAATGTGTTGAAAAACGCGTTAAACCCATTATGATGATGAAGACTTAGAAACCATAACAGAATTGACATTTACAAATTTGGTCAATTTTTAAATTTCCATGCTAAGATGCTAAGGGCCATTTTGCGTATGAATGGAATTACATTGGTATTATATGACTAATATTGTCTCTGTTGAGGGCCTCGTGGAAGATTGAAATTATTCAAATGAATTCTGTCGTTAATAAATGTCATTATTATTATTATCTTTATTGTCTCTCTGATAACTCCCACAATTCTATATACAAATAAACTCAATAAACTGACTGACCAAAGCTGTTTTAAACAAACTTTATTTCAATGAGGTTTGATTTTAAACAGGCAAATTACTACCAATCATCAGTTATGTGGCATCCTTTTATTGGCCTTTTTAATACTTTTTTTAATGGATTTCCAGCGTATTGCAGAATGAATGTGGCATCAAGTATTATTATCTGATAATCTGTTATACCTGATGGCATAAAAATGGTGTTAACTATTCAAATAAACTAAATAGATGGCGCCACCAGAGAGATGGTATAAGTCAAGTTTATAAGCACTTCCTTTAAATATTGAGACTGAATTATCTGGTGTAAACTTCATTTTCGTTTTCCTTTATTTTTCAAAGAATAAAAACAACTGCTGTTGCTATAAATATACTTAAAAAGGGGCGGTATTGTAATGGATAGTGTTGACCACTCATGCTCATAAAACAACACTCATTACTGGTTCTACCCAGGGAACAGACTCGAGAGGGGTTCATATAAGCTATGAGCTTTCATCGCAATTGAGTTAAAATAAAATTGTATAAACTAAATAAACTTAACATTTCTAATGCTTTGTGTGTGACGATATTTATCAACATTGCCCTAGATGGTCATTCAGTATGACGTTGATGCCTGCCTGTCGAATTTTGTCAAGAACAATTATTGAAGTTGAAGTTGACATATCAACAAATGTCTAACTCCTCTGATCAGGGATCTATTATGTCTAACTCTTGGTCAGTTACTCTATTAACCATTCTAAGTTAGAATAGAAGAGTCTATTTTTTACATACTGGACAAGGATTTCTGCATATTTTGACCTGGTACGGATTTTTCATCCTACACCACCTCCATGCACTATGATCTTTTCCTCTTTGCGCTATTTAGTAATGCAATATGATGACTATTCATTCATAAATACCTCACTCTTATAACGTATTCATTCATAAATACCTCACTCTGATAAGGTATTCATTCATAAATACTATAATGTCCTTGCACTACTATTTTTACCTTTTAAGGATGCTGTTGTGATTTTCTTGTTTTGTTTTTCAATAAAAAAAAATCTGTAACAGCTAGTGTATTTGGTTACAGAATTTGACAGATATCCTTTTAATTCCATTTTCTTCCACATCATTACCACATTAACTCTTACATCCACACCACTGAGAGTGACTTATACTGAATAAGCAACTGCATGTTTTGTATACAGGCAAAAGTTTATATTTAATGTCAATACATGTTTATGATACAGAAATCTGTGACACACCAATTTAAGTCAGTATTTCCCCCAAACAATTTGTACCTAGTAAGAAAAATAACCAAGTATAAGTGACCATGTCCATACTTGGTAAGCATGATCCAAAGTATTGAGAACCGGCATCCGTTCCATTTTGTGACAGAATAATAAATAATTTTCATTCATTCGTAATCCACTGCATTTCTGTTTTAACAACTGTCTTGTATGTGTATGTTAGCATTTTCTTAATAACTATCCCATTGGTAACAATACACATCGACCAAATAAGACATACATTGTTACAATACTACACACCAATGATGAACAATAGTTCAAGTATCTTTGGTATGTTTTTGGTGTTTGTTTCATGCTGAAGACCATTAAATACACTTGGATCTCCAAGGAAATTCTCTGTAATGGTGCACACATATTCACACATACACACGCCCACATGCACACATACACACACATACACACACACACACAAACACACACACTAGAGAGTCTTGTTGAGTTTAAAAAAAATTGCATTTTTATGCCCCCCCTTCCCCCAACCCAATTTTTGGGGTGGCATATAGTAATCGCAGCGTCCGTTCATCCTTCCGTCCGTCTGGTAATTCATGTCAGACCTGTATCTTTGTCATGCATAAATGGATTTTGTTGATACTTGCTACAAATGATCAACATAACATGATGACGTGTTGCGAGTAAGACCCAAACCTGTACCTCAAAGGTCAAGGTCACAATTTGAATTTGTTTGACAACACTTTCAGTCTGTTTGAGATTTGGTGTCTCAGGCCTGTAACTTTGTCATGCATAAATGGATTTTGTTGATACTTGCTACAAATGATCAACATAACAAGACTATGTGTTGCGAGTAAGACCCACCAGTATCACAAAGGTCAAGGTCACAATATGAGTTTGATAACACTTTGAGTCTGTGTGAGATTTTATATCCAGCCTGTAACTTTGTAATGCATAGATGGATTTTAATGATACTTGCTACAAATGATTAACATAACATGGTGACGTGTCACGAGTAAGACCACACCCATACCTCAAAGGTCAAGGTCACAATTTGAGATTGTTTGAAAACACTTTGAGTATGTGTGAGATTTCGTGTCCAGCCTGTAACTTTGTCATGCATAGATGGATTTTATAAATACTTGCTACAAATAATCAAAATTACATGACGACGTGTTGTGCGTAAGACCCACCCCTGTACCTCAAAGGTCAAGGTCACAATTTGAGTTTGTTTAACAACACTGAGTCTGTATGAGATTTTGTGTCCAGCCTGTAACTTTGTCATGTATAGATGGTTTTAATGATACTTGCTACAAATTATCAACATAACATGACGACGTGTCACAAGTAAGACCCACTTCCGTACCTCAAAGGTTAAGGTCACAATTTGAGTTTGACAACACTTTGAGTCTGTGTGAGATTTCGTGTCCGGCCTGCAACTCTGCATTGATGGATTTTATAAATACTTGCTACAAATGATGAACATAACATGACGACATGTTGCGAGTAAGACCGAAACCTGTACCTCAAAGGTTTAGGTCACAATTTGAGTTTGACAACACTTTCGGTCTGTTTGAGATTTCATGTCTCAGGCATGTAACTTTGTCATGCATAGATGGATTTTGTTAATACTAGCTACAAATGATCAACATAACATGATGATGTGTTGCACATTACACCCAAAATCCCACTTCAGAGGTCAAGGACACAATTTAACTTTGTTTGATGACAGTTTCAGTATGATTGAGATTTCATGTCCAGTCTGAAACTTTGTCATTTATGGATAAAAATAGCTTGACACAAGTGATCAGCATGTCATGATGATGTTTCCCCTGCATTTGTTGAAATACCCAGACAATTACATCAGATGTCAAGGTCAAGGTTACGCTTTAATGTAAAAAAAACATGAAATTGCATGTTTAGTCTGAAACATCAGTCCATTACTCTTGATATTCATGGATACATCGCTACCTTTTATAACATATATTGTTATTTTTCACCGACGATTTTGGGGGCATGCAACACTTACCGGTGACATTTCTTGTTTTAAATTTACATCAATAATAAAACGTTCAAGTTGATCCAGTTACACACAACACTCTCAGTGTTTATGTGGATGAAACCAGTACAATGTACTAAGCAAATGTAAATAAAGTCACTTAAACAAGGACACAGGAGATGGTCCTGGTTGGACCCATGACCCTTCAGTCCCAGAGGTCTTACAGTGTACTGCTAGTCCACACCTGAGATAATTTTATTATAATCCTACAAGTCATAGATTTGACTTAATAACCTACAAGTCATAGATTTGACTTATATTACACCACAAGTCATAGATTAGATTTGACTTAATATAACCCTACAAGTCATGGATTTGAATTGTTCTACACTACAAGTCATAGATTTGAATTATATTACACTACAAGTCATAGATTTGACTTAATATAACCCTACAAGTCATGGATTTGAATTATACTACACTACAAGTCATATATTTGACTCAATATAACCTACAAGTCATAGATTTGACTTATATTACACTACAAGTCATAGATTAGATTTGACTTAATATAACCCTACAAGTCATAGATTTGACTTAATATAACCTACAAGTCATAGATTTGAATTATATTAAACTACAAGTCATAGATTAGATTTGACTTCATATAACCTACAAGTCATAGATTTGACTTAATATAACCCTACAAGTCATACATTTGAATTATACTACACTACAAGTCATAGGTTTGACTTAATATAACCTACAAGTCATACATTTGAATTATACTACACTACAAGACGTAGATTAGATTTGACTTAATATAATACTACAAGTCATAGATTTGAATTATATTACACTACAAGTCATAGATTAGATTTTACTTAATATAACCTACAAGTCATAGATTTGACTTAATATAACCCTACAAGTCATAGATTTGAATTATATTACACTACAAGTCATAGATTAGATTTGACTTAATATAACCTACAAGTCATAGATTTGACTTAATATAACCCTACAAGTCATGGATTTGAATTATACTACACTACAAGTCATATATTTGACTCAATATAACCTACAAGTCATAGATTTGACTTATATTACACTACAAGTCATAGATTAGATTTGACTTAATATAACCCTACAAGTCATAGATTTGACTTAATATAACCTACAAGTCATAGATTTGAATTATATTAAACTACAAGTCATAGATTAGATTTGACTTCATATAACCTACAAGTCATAGATTTGACTTAATATAACCCTACAAGTCATACATTTGAATTATACTACACTACAAGTCATAGGTTTGACTTAATATAACCTACAAGTCATACATTTGAATTATACTACACTACAAGACGTAGATTAGATTTGACTTAATATAATACTACAAGTCATAGATTTGAATTATATTACACTACAAGTCATAGATTAGATTTTACTTAATATAACCTACAAGTCATAGATTTGACTTAATATAACCCTACAAGTCATAGATTTGAATTATATTAAACTACAAGTCATAGATTTGACTTAATATAACCTACAAGTCATAGATTTGAATTATATTAAACTACAAGTCATAGATTAGATTTGACTTAATATAACTTACAAGTCACAGATTTGACTTAATATAACCCTACAAGTCATAGATTTGAATTATATTAAACTACAAGTCATAGATTAGATTTGACTTAATATAACTTACAAGTCACTGATTTGACTTAATATAACCCTACAAGTCATAGATTTTAATTATACTACACTACAAGTCATAGATTTGACTTAATAATCTACAAGTCATAGATTTGAATTATATTACACTACAAGTCGTAGATTAGATTTGACTTAATATAATACTACAAGTCATACATTTGAATTATATAACACACAAATTGTAGATAATACTACAAGTCGTAGATTAAAACTATATAAGACTACAAGTCATAGATAAGGATGTGTGTGGCAATTGAGATAATCCACCCGATGAAATTGAAACCCACTTCTGCAATTAACAAAATGTACCTGTCAAATACAATACTTCTACAAAACTTCTGCAATAAATTGGTACTGATCAAACTGGTGGTTAATCATTATAAATCACAATTTATTAAAGGAACACCCCACAAATATTTTGTTGTTTTATTTAATTATTATTTATATTGCATCGTATTGTACTATTTTATTTTATATTATTTTATTTTATTTTATTTTATTTTATTTTATTTTATTTTATTTTATTTTATTTTATTTTATTTTATTTTATTTTATTTTATTTTATTTTATTTTATTTTATTTTATAATTAATATATTGCATTATTTATCATGGAAGATATTCAGTTTGGAAGTCTGTCCCTCTGTGCTTCTTTGCTGGAGTATTTAAGTTATAAAACTGTTCATTTTTAATATTATTTATGTTACCATAGAAACAAGTAGCCAAAATTACAAAATTTCTGTTTCTTGATCATAATTCCAAAACTGTTCAAGGTAACCTCACGAAACTTTGTACACATGTCAAACTTATGGTCTTAGTAGTGCCTTTTGGTATAAGGGAGTTTTCATTTTCACCATATTTTCTGTTACCACGGAAACAAATAGCCAAAATTACAAAATCTCAAAACTTCAAAACTGTTGAAGATAGATCTATGAAACTTTGTATACATTTCAACCAAGTAGTCAAGTAGTGTCTCTTTGAAAGAGTTTTGATTTTCAGTGTTTGTTCTGTTACTATGGAAACAATAAGCCAAAATTACTAAATTGGCCATTACTGGTGCACAACTCCAATTAAAATCTTGCTGTTCAGTAGTGCATTTTCATGGAAAGGAACTTGTTGCATCCAAGTAAAATACCCCATTGCAGGGCATATTAAATTATATATGTACAAAGTATTGAAGTAGGCTTTACTTTAAGTCCCATTTATGTAAATTATTTACCACATAATTATATACTGTATATATAATATGTACAAAATTTGGACTTGCCAATATTATTTATAATGCATCTTCTATGTATATGCTGATGTCATGAATCCAATGAGAAAAAAAAAATTCTTGAAAAAACACAAATTAACAAGGTTAGTTTGGATATACGCAACTCTACCTAGAACATAACAATTGATGCCATGAAATCCCCTGTGAACTGCCCTGGACTATTGTGATGAACTTCCTAGTGGTATCACCTTACTGAACAATCTATAACATGTCCAGAACACAGCAGCTCCCATTATAATAAGGACTTCTTGCCATAGTAATATCTGACAGTACCTAACCAAAGATGTCACAATATCCCCTGTGAACTGCCTGGTTACTTCACTGACCTGGACTATTGTGATGAACTTTCAAGTGGTATCACCTTACTGAACAATCTACAACATGTCCAGAACACAGCAGCTTCCCGCCATAGTCATATCACCCCAGTCATTAAGGAACTACGCTGGCTACCTGTGAGGTACAGAACACAGCAGCTCCCATTATAACAAGGACTTCCCGCCATAGTCATATCACCCAAGTCATTACGGAACTACACTGGCTACCTGTGAGGTACAGAACACAACAGCTCCCATTATAACAAGGACTTCCTGCCATAGTCATATCACCCCAGTCCTTAAGGAACTACACTGGCTATCTTTGAGATACTGAAATACAGTACAAAATTCTAACCAGTGCCTACAAAACTGGCTATATGATCAATATCCAAGCTATATCAGCAGCATGATAAAGTGTACAGACCAGGTAGGAACTTAAGATCACAAGATTCGATGACATAAGTTGTGCCAAAAACCTGTAAAGTGATGTATGGCAATGTAGCTTTAGGTTTGCTGTGAGCAACTTAATGGAATACTTCAGAGATACCAGTACACTGACTGCATTCAAAAGATTGTTAAAAAAAAACATTTCTTTTTACTAAATTATTTAAACTGATCAAGTATTCTATATAATAATAATAATAATAATAAGTCGGAGACCTCTTCTTTTTTTGTCATGGTAACAATGATTCTTGCACTTAAAAAGTAGTAATATGTTTTTTGGTTTGAAATATTTTCAAAATGGTTCGCATGGACTGTGATTTTTTGCTGCAGATGAATAGAGCAATAGCAGGCACAGCATATCCTGCAATACGACATCCCTGGTGTTTTAAAGGTGACTTTTATAGGATTTAACAGATTGGTGTATTTATGAGCATTTGAGGACTTCTTTTTTTTAAAAAATAAGGGTGTTGTTGCACTGTCCTTTTTTAAAAAAAACACAAGCTGATCAACCCACCAGTTTTTGTGCAGTTTTATATGTGGATACATTCCTTCTATTCTTGTGGAGCACATGGTCCAGTGGCAGAGTACCGAACCCAGGATCAGAGGGTCCAGGGTCCGCTCCTCCCCTACTGCTATGTATGATGTCCTTGAGCAAGACACTTTTTCTGTATATGCTTATTACTGGTTCTACCCAGGAAGACTTAGAACATGATTTGTAAGTTATAATAACTTGTTTCTCAATCAAAGTAAAATAAATAATTCCTTCTGTGAAAAAAATATTTATTATTTTATGTTGATTCTTTTGTACTGTGGAAATCCTAGACCTTATTTTATATAGAGCAAAGAATACAATTCAGGTGTGTAGTTAGACCTGTATAACCATTTGTATGTAGTTTCTATTTTAGTATTCAAGATCCTTCGCATACCAAGCATTTTAAAATGACAACAACCAGCTTGACAGAGAGATAAAGAGGTCTGTTGCTGCATTTCAAAACAGTTTCCTACATATTGGTGAAATAACCCATCTTTCAACGTAGGGTACAGAGATATTGAATCATTCAACATAGGCAGAGTTGAGAGCCAACACAGTAGTGAAGAGATGTTGCTGAATAAAACACACATTCAGATGGGTAAAGAATGGAGACACACAGTGGTACATTCATAAAAAGTAAATACATATTTGCAAATTTTATAAAGAATACTATTTACAAGACTTAAAAGTTTGTAAAATAATTAAAGCGAAACACTAATGCAATTTTCCAATTTTTATCGTAACTTCAAACCTTACACTTAGAAGTTCATAAACGTATCAACATGAACTTGAAACGTGCCCCTTATCCTGAAATATATATATATATATAATTAATAATAGTCAAACCTGTTTTAAGCAACCAGTCAATGGAAGGAGCATATGTGACCTTTTAAGACAGGATTATTGCTTAATACAAGTTAATTTGCTCTGTTAGCATGAAATAGGAAATAGCAAATAAATATTATGACCGCCTAAGACAGGTGGCTACTCAATAGAAGTGGCCGCTTACACAGGTTTGACTGTATATATACTTCTGCAACTATTGCAATAGTGCTGCTTTGAATGAAGGGAGATTGAGATTTTAAACTAGAATTAACTGAGATTATTGTCTCCATTTTATGCAGGCAAATTGATAATTAATGCTTCCTATTCAGGGACCCAAGCCAGAAGATGTTCCCTGGAGTCATTCAATGAAGGAACGTCATTATGCAGTATGCTGTACTATGGTGTCAGGTAAACATTGATTACGACCTCATATTTTAATACTAATTATTTTATATAAACATAAAGGGCAGAAATAAGTTGCTACATCTGGTACAAATCACAGTAAAAATCTGCCTGAGTAGCATCAGTATTGCTGATAATGGAAGTTGTTCAATGACAACAATGTAATACTGGCGGGGATCGAACCAAATTTGAAATCTGCCTGGATAGAATCGGTACTGCTGATAACGAAGGGAGTCCAATGACAACAATGTGATCCTGGCGGGGATCGAACCCAATTTGAAGACTTCTGGGGTAGAATCAGTACTGTTGATAATGGAAGTTGTTCAATGACAACAATGTGATCCTGGCGGGGATCAGACCCAATTTGAAATCTAGAAAATGAAGATGTTCAATGACAACGATGTGATCCTGGTGGGGGAATCTAACACAAGGGTAGATTCAGTCCTGCTGACTAATGGAAGTTGTTCGGTGACAACAATGTGATCCTGGCAATTTGAAATTTGCCTTATAGTACTGCTAATAGTAGATAATTGACCGGCATGGCTACAACTAGGTCAGATCGCAGTGGTGATCTAGTGGTGGAGCGTCCACCTTGCATGTGGCCGATTGTTGGTTCAATCCTTGGTCGGATCATACTAAAGACTTGAAAAATGGTGCTAGAAGTTTCCTTGCTAGGCGCTCAGCATTTAGAGGATCGTTCTAGGTCTGGTCAGTCTGGTATCAGTGTAATATGACTGGATTGGGTATAATACCATGTGTACGCGTCATGATACTCCAGTGTGGCAGTGCTTAGTCTCAAGTAGACACCATCAATATGACTGAACAAGAGGTCCAAGAGGGCCTGAGGATGCTCTACTGACTCACAGTGGTCATAGCACTTTTTGAAATTCTCCTATGCAATAGAAACATCCATGTGAAGTTTCAGTTTAATTGGCCTAGTGGTTTCACAACAGATGAAAAAAAAAGAAATTTTTCTGTTTTCCCATAGTATCCCTGTGTAAAATTCTAAGTCCCCTTACAGGGCCCCTATAAATTTTAGCCTCTAAATTCTTATCTGCAGTCAAACCTCTACACATAGGGATAATTAATGCCAAATATGAACAAATCTGACATACCGGTTTTTAAGAAGATTTTAGTAATTCCCCTCCTGACCCCTTAAGACAGTGGAACCCAGTCATTTTTTACAAATCTGAACCTCCTTCATCAAACAATGCTTCTGTGAAGATATAGGCAAAATCATTTCTATTTTAAAAAAAAATAATATTATAGTGACATGTGTCCCCTAATTGATCCCTCGGGGCGGGGTCATTTTTAACCCTACAGACACCATTTGAACAAATTTAACAAAACTATAGTTGGTCATCATTGCTACATAAACATTTTGAAAATCTGTTGCGCCGTTCACGAGAAGAAGATTTCTTAAGTTTTGAACTATTTTTAGTAATGGTGGCCATCTTAAATTTCAAATCGAAAATTAAAATCTTCTGTATAGTCTCCTCTGCAATAGAAACATCCATGTGAAGTTTCATTTTAATTGGCCTAGTGGTTTCAGAGAAAGTGCTGCTAACACATTTCAGAGACGACAGACGATGGACAACGCGCCATCACATAAGCAATTTGGGCCTTTGGCCAGTAGAGCTAAAAATTGTTGAAAGTGACAGTAAACACCATAAATCAATAGCAATTATTATTATGTAAAATGATGACATTGGTTATTATACGCATTGCAAAATTGATGAGTGTTTTCTGATTTTATGATGAGGTGAAATCGACTAGTGATCTGTTTGTAATGTCACATTTTGAGATTTTTGTGATTCCAACTCGCTTTGATGCAACCTGTCAATTATTAGTATTCAATCGCTGAACAGTCGATTATTTGTTTACATGCTTTTCTTAATGAATAGGAAATGTGGCTAGGTACAATCTATAGGCAGAGCTTGCCTCTGAAATTAAGCCTACATGCTGACTCGACACCTGTCATGTTGTACTAGGTCAAGTCGTTGCTTGATAACTGAAATGGCATTGACTTTTTATTCATAGTAAAATCATGAATCTCTCACCAATTTTGCAACACATAATAGCTCAAAAATATATATCTAATATTAATTTATCAATATTTAATATTAGAGAGTGAAGTTTCACACATTTTCATGAGTTTCTGATTTACCTTCTTTTATACAGGTGGTGTTTATATTATGTGCTGGTGAGCCACAATGTTCCAGAGTCCCATGTTTCATTTCTGAGAGATACAGAAGATGACGTCTAACATTTAAGAGATACAGAAGATGATGTCTAACATTTCTGAGATACAGAAGATGACGTCTGACATTTCTGGGAGATACAGAAGATGACGTCTAACAATGCTAAGAGATACAAAAGATGATGTCTAACATTTCTGAGAGATACAGAAGATGACGTCTAACATTTCTGAGAGATACAGAAGATGACATCTGACATTTCTGAGAGATACAGAAGATGACGTCTGACATTTCTGAGAGATATATAAAGATGAAGTCTGACATCTCTGAGAGATACAGAAAATGACGTCTGACATTTCTGAGAGATACAGAAGATGACGTCTAACATTGCTAAGAGATACAGAAGATGATGTCTGACATTTCTGATAGATACAGAAGATGACGTCTGACATTGCTGAGAGATACAGAAGATGACATCTGACATTGCTGAGAGATACAGAAGATGACATCTGACATTGCTGAGAGATACAGAAGATGACGTCTGACATCTATGATAGATACAGAAGATGACATCTGACATTTCTGAGAGATACAGAAGATGACATCTGACATCTCTGAGAGATACAGAAGATGACAGTCTGACATTTCTGAGAGATACAGAAGATGACATCTGACATCTCTGAGAGATGCAGAAGATGACATCTGACATTTCTGAGAGATACAGAAGATGACAGTCTGACATCTCTGATAGATGCAGAAGATGACGTCTGACATCTCTGAGAGATACAGAAGATGACGTCTGACAATATCTGGTATGTATAATATACTGAAAGGGGATTGGTTTATTTTATATTTTCAGAATGTAACTTATGTTGATCTCTTAAAATTCAACTAAAAATGAATTTTACTTCTGAACCTCATGATTTAAAGAAAACAAGAATATGAAACATAAGTATAAGTATCAACTTTTTGAACCCTGACTGGAAGGTCCATATCAATGTAATGCCACCTTCCAGTTAAACTTAATTGTGGCTGAAAATCATTTGAATATTTATTTTTCAAAGAAAATGCAGTTTATAATATGTATATCATGTAATTATTATACACACACTCGCACGCACACATGGATGCACATGCGCATCAACAATCACAGTTGTGCAGCCAAGAGCTGGCTAAGGATATCATTACTTTAGCTCACTTTTTTATTAACAAAGAGTTATTGTCACTACCCTGGGTCATCATAGTTGTCACTGTCATCTGGTTAAAGCTTTATGCTTAGTTCAGCTTTTTCTCTGTTTCGCAACAAACTAGTCAGTGTAAACACATTCATATTATGTCATACAAATACTGTGTTATAGCAAAACTACCTAAATGTCCATATTTTGGGTTCTAAATGTAAACCTCAGGTTTAATTTTTTTGTTTAGCTTGGGTTTGAATTTATTTTTATTTTTTAATTCTATTTTTTTTTCAGAAATAGATATTAATTCTGTATACTGGTCACCATCATATTAAAAAATTTACATCACTGAGCTTGACCTACTTAACCTTTTTGCATAATGCCTGGTTCAAGTTTTATGCTAAGATCAGTTTTTTCTATGTTTCTTAACAAACTACTTATGTTATAGTGACTAAACTTCATCAACACATTCATATTAATATGTTATGCAAACAATGTATATAGTTTAAAGTTATCTAAATTCCCATATTTTGAACTCTAAAACATTATGTTACAGTTATTTGTATAGCTTGTTGTTTTAGCACTGTGAAATTGTATGTTTCACTACCTCATATGGTAATGTTTTATATATACCAGCTATTCATGTAACAATGCATCTTCTATTCCAGAATACACAGGGGAGGAAACTCATCCACAGTGATCTTGGAGTTGAAGACAAAAATCAATTACAAATCAGATGTGCCAGGAAAAATATATTTAAATACACTGTTCCAATATAGACACTGTTTTGGAGCTTATCTTAGTAATTACCTTAATGATTAATGTATAAAATATACAATGATGATTAATGTTAATTGAAATAAGTAAGGACAGTTTTTATACTGTTTTGAAATTAATACTTCATACTGATTTGGTGTACTGAATTTATTTTCAGTCAGCTTCAAGAGGACAATGCTTGCATACAACTAATCTTAGACTGGGTTGTAAGCTGTTGTTGTTGTTGTTGTATGGTGTTTAACAATTTTTAAGTTATATTATGATCGTATCACCACACTAGAGTATCAGAACGCTGACACATGGTACGATACTCAACCCAGTCACATCAAACAGAAATCGGCCCAACCACACCTAGAACTATTGTCTTAATACTGAGTGCCAAGCAAGGAAACTTCCAAGACAATATACTATACAATTATATAGTCATCACTTTATGGTTTAAAATTATTATACTGCTATCATCCATACCTGCAGTTTCATCATCACACACAACAGCACAGCTAACTATCATATAACCAACATCACCACCTATCACACTGCCACCATCTACCCTGCCCCCACTGCTAATGTAAAATCACAACCCACAATACTGCCACCACCTTTCTTACTGTTATCACTGACACACCTATCACACTGCCACCATCTACCCTGCCCTCTCTACTAATGTAAAATCACAACCCACAATACTGCCACCATCTTTCCTACTATTATCACTGACATGCCTATCACACTGCCACCATCTACTCTGCCCTTACTACTAATGTAAAATCACAACCCACAATACTGCCACCATCTACTCTACTATTATCACTGACACGCCTATCACACTGCCAACACCTACCTTGCCTTAACTACTAATGTACCATCATAACCCACAATACTACCGCCACCTTTCCTACTAATATCACTGACACACCTATCATCCTGTCATCACCTACCCTGCCCTCACTACTAATGTACCATCATAACCCACAATAATGCCACCACCTTCCCTACTATTATCACTCACACACATATAACACTACAACCACCAACCCTGCCCTTGCGACTAATGTGCCATCACAACCCACAATACTGCCACCAACTTACCTACTATTATCACTCACACATTACACTGCCAACACCTACCCTGCCCTCACTACTAATGTACCATCACAACCCACAATACTGCCACCACCTTGCCTACTATTATCACTGACATATCCTATCACACTGCTTTCACCTACCCTGCCCTCACTACTAATGTACCATTATAACCATCAATACTGCCGCCACCTTCCCTACTATTATTACCCTACCCCTAATTTCTTATATACCACCACAACCCACAATACTGCCATGACCTTCCTTTTTATTATCACTGCCACACCTATTACATGGAAAACACCTACCCTGCCCTCACAACTTCACAACCCACAATACTACCACCACCTTCTCTACTATTATCACTGACACACATATCACAGTGCCGCCATCTACCCTGCCATCACTACTGCCACACCTATTACACTGCCACCACCTACCCTGCCCTCACAACTTATGAACCATCACAGCCCACAATACTGCCACCACCTTTCCTTCTTTGATCACTGACACATATATCACAGTGCAAGCCATCTTCCCTGCTATCACTACTTATGTACCATCATAACCCACAATACTGCCATCACCTTCCCTACTTTAATCACTGACATACCACACTGTCGCCATCCACGCTGTCCACACTACTAATGTACCTTCATAACCCATAATACTGCCGCCACCTACCCTAATATTATCACTACTATCACCTACCCTGTCCTCACTACTAATGTACCATCACAAACCACATTACTGGCACCACCTTCCCTAATATTATCACTACTACCACCAACCCTGCCCTCACTACTAATGCACCATCACAAACCACATTACTGGCACCACCTTCCCTAATATTATCACTACTACCACCTACCCTGCCCTCACTACTAATGCACCATCACAAACCACATTACTGGCACCACCTTCCCTAATATTATCACTACTACCACCTACCCTGCCCTCATTACTAATGTACCATCGCAAACAACATTACTGGCACCACCTTCCCTAATATTATCACTGACAAACCTATCACACTACCACCACATACCTGCCATCACTACTTATGTACCATCATAACCCACAATATTGCCACCTTCCCTTATACTATCACTGATATACCTACCACACTGCCACCACCTACACTGCCCTCACTACATATGTACCATAACAACACACAATACTGCCACCAATTTCCCTACACTCATCACTGACACAAATATCACACTGCCACCACCTACCTTGCCCTCACTACTAATGTACCATCACAACCCACAAAACTGCCACTAACTTCCATATTATTTTTACTGACACACTTATCACACTGCCTTCACCCACCCTGCCCTCACTACTAATGTACCAAAACAACTAAACTTCTCTACTATTATCACTGACAAACCTATCACATTACCTTTGCAGACCTTGTCCTCGCAACTAATGTATCATCACAACCCAGCTCCCCTACTATTACCACTGACACACCTATCACACTGCAACCACATACCCAACCTTCACTATTATTGTACCATCACAAATCACAATACTGCTATCACCTTCCCTACTATTATCACTGACACATCTATCACACTGCCACCACTTACCTTGTCATCACTACTAATGTACCATCATAACCCACAATACTGCTGTTACCTTCCCTACTATTATCACTGACACATCTACCACATTGCCATCACCTACCAGCCCTAACTACTAATCTACCATAACAACCCACAATACTGCCACCACCTTACCTACTATTATCACTGACACACCTATCATTCTACCACCACCTTCCCTCAAGTATCACTGATACACTTATCACAATACCACCACCTACTCTGCTTTCATGATTGATGTACTATCATAATCGCCAGTACTGCCCTCATCTTCCCTAATATTATGGCTGGCACACCTATCACACTACCACCACATACCATGTCATCACTACTAATGTACCATCACAATCTTAAATACTGCCACCACATACCCTTCTATTATCACTGACACACATATCACACTGCCACCACCTACCATGCCCACACTACAAATATACTATCACAACCAACAATACAGACTATACATTCCCTATTATTACCACTGACACACATACCACACTGCAACCACCTACCTTGCGTTCAATATTAATGTACCATCATCGCCTACAAAAATTGCCACCACCTTCTCTGCTATAATCACTCACACAGCTATCACATTAAGACCACCTATCCCGCCCTCTCTACTTATGTACCATCGCAAACAACAATACTGCCACCACCTTCCCTAATATTATCACTGACACACCTGTCACACTACCAACACATACCCTGCCATCACTACATATGTACCATCACAACCCATAATACTATCACCACCTTCCCTAATACTATCACTAATATACCTGTCGCACTACCACCACCTACCCTGTCCTCACTACATAATGTACCATCACAACCCACAATACTGCTACCAAGCTCCCTACACTCATCACTGACACAAATATCACACTGCCACCACCTACCTTGCCCTCACTACTAATGTACAATCACAACTCAAAATACTGTCACCACATTTCATGCCCTAACTACTAATCTACCATCACAACTAACAATACAGCCATCACCTTCCATATTATTTTAACTGACACACCTATCACACTGCCTTCACCTACCCTGCCCTCACTACTCATGTACCAATACAACCCACCTTCCCTATTATTATCACTGACACAACTATCACATTACCTTTGCTGACCTTACCCTCACTACTAATGTACCAACACAACCCAGCTCCCCTACTATTACCACTGACACATCTATCACACTGCCACCACCTACCCAACCTTCACTATTATTGTACAATCACAAATCACAATACTGCCACCATCTTCCCTACTATTATCACTGACACACCTATCACACTGCCATCTCCTACTATGACCTCAATACTAATGTACCATCACAACCCACAATACTGCCACCACCTTCCCTACTATTATCATTGACACACCTATCACACTGCCACCACTTACCCTGCCCTAATTACCAATGTATCCACAATACTGCCATCTCCTATTATGCCCTCAATACTAATGTACCATCAGTACCCACATTACTGCCTCAGCCTTCCCTACATTTATCACTGATACACCTATCACACTGCCAACACCTACCTTGTCATCACTACTAATGTACCATCATAACCCACAATACTGTTGTTACCTTCCCTCCTATTATCACTGACACATCTACCACACTGCCATCACCTACCAGCTCTAACTACTTATCTACCATAACAACCAACAATACTGCCACCACCTTCCCTATTATTATCACTGACACACCTATCATTCTACCACCACCTTCCCTCAAGTATCACTCACCACCTACCCTGTTCACATGACTAATGTACCATCATAATCACCATAACTACCCTCATCTTCCCTAATATTATGACTGACAAACCTACCACACTATCAGCACCTACTGTGTCATCACTACTAATGTACCATCACAACCCTAAATACTGCCACCACCTACCCTACTATTATCACTGACGCACATATCACACTGCCTTCTCCTTCCCTGCCCACTACTAGTGTACCATCATAATATACAATACTGCCACCACCTTCACTTCTGTTATCGCTGACACACCTATCACATTACCACTTCCTATCCTGCCCTCACTACTAATGTACCACCACAACCCACAATACTGTCCCCACCTACTGTGCACTCACTACTAATCTACCATCATAACCAAAAACACTGCCATCACCTTCACTTTTATTATTACTGATACACGTATCGCATTACTACCACCTATCCTTCACTCATTACTTATGTATCATCACAACCCAAAATACTGTCAACAACTACCATGCCATCACTACTAATCTACCATCACAACCCACAATACTACCACCACCTTCCCTACTAGTTTCACTAACACACCTATCATACTACCTTCACTTACTCTGCCCTCACTACTAATGTACCATCACAAACCACTTTCCCTACTATTATCACTGACACACCTATCACACTTTCTTTACCCTACCCTGCCCTCACTACTAAATTAATGTACAATAAAACCCCACAATACTGTCCCCATCTACCATGCCCCATGCACTATCATAACCTACAATACTGCCATCACCTTCTCTACTATTATCACTGACACACCTATCACACTACCACCACCTACACTGCCTTCACTTCTAATGTACCATCAGAACCCACATTATTGCCACCAGCTTCCCTAATAATATCACTGACACACCTATCACTTTGTCACGATTTTTCCTGCACTCACTACTAATGTACCAACATAACCCATTATACTGCCGCCACCTACCATACTATTATCCCTGACACACATACCACACTGCCACCACCTACCCTGCCCTCACTTCATATGTACCATGAACTCTCAAAAAACTGCAACTGCCTTCCCTAGTATTATAACTGACACAATATAATACTACCACCACCAATCTTGCACTTACTACTAATGTACAATCATAACTCCCAATAATGCCACGACCTTCCCTACAATTATCACTGACACACCTATCACACTACGACCACCTACCCTGCTCTCACTACTAATGTACCATCAGAACCCTAAATACTGTCACCACCTACCATGCTTTGCTACTAATCTACCATCACAACCCATAATACTGCCATCACCTTCCCTATTATTATCACTGACACACCTATCACACTGCCTTTGCCTACCCTGCCCTCATTACTAATGTACCATCTAAACCCAAAATACTGCCATCTATTGCTACAACCTCACCTACTATTATCCCTGACACACCTATTACACTGCCTTTACCTACCATGCCTCTATGTCTACTAATGTACCATCGCAAACCACCTTCCCTACTACTATCATTGACACACTGCATTTACCTACCCTGCCCTCACTATAATGTACCATCACAACCCACAATACTGTCATCACCTTCCCTACAATTATCACTGACTCACATACCACACTGCCACCACCTACCTTTCCCTCACTACTAATAAACCATAATAAAACACAATACTGCCTCCAACTTCCCTACTATTATCACTGACACACCTATTACACTGCCTTCACCTTACCCTGCCCTCACTACTAATGTACCATCACTAACCACTTTCCTTACTATTATCACTGACACACATATCACATTGCCTTCGCCTACCCTGCCCTCTCTACTAATGTTATATGACCCAAAATACTGTCCCCACCTACCATGCCCTCAATATTAATGTATCATCATAACACACAATACTGCCACCACCTTCTTTATTATTATCACTGACACAACTATCACACTACCACCACCTACCCTGCCTTCACTACTTAAGTACCATCATAACCTACAATACTGCCACCACCTTCCCTACTATTATCACTGACACACCTATCACCCTGCCTTTACCTACCCTGCCCTCACTACTAATGTACTATCGTAACCCACAATACTATCATTGCCTAGCCTGTGCTCACTACATATGTACCATAACAACCAAATACTGCATCCACCTTCCCTAGAATTATCGCTGACACAATATAACGCTGCAACCACCTACCTTGCCCTTACTACTAATGTACCATCATAACTCCCGATACTGCCACGACCTTCCCTATTATTATCACTGACACACCTATCACACTACCACCACATACCCTGCCCTCACTACTAATGTACCATCACAACCCACAATACTGTCACCACCTACCATGCCCCCGAAACTAATCTACAATCACAACCCACAATACTGCAGTCGCATTCCCTAATTTTATCACTGAAAAACCTATCACACTGTCTTCAACTATGCTGTTCTCACTACTAATGTACTATCACAACCCACCTTTCCTACTGTTATCTCTGAGACACTTATCACACTGCCTTCACCTACCCTGCCCTCACTACCAATATATCTTCATAACCCACAATACTGCCACCACCTTCCCTACTAGTAGCATTGACATGCATATCACACTGCCATCACTTACCTGCCCTCACTACTAATGTACCACTATAACCCCCAATACTGCCACCACCTTCTGTACTATTATCACTGACACACCTATCACTCTGCCACCACATACCTTGTAATCACTACTAACCTACCATCATAACCCACAGTACAGCCGCCATCTTGCCTACTATCATCACCTACCTTGCAATCACTACTAATGTACAATCAAAACCCAAGAAACTGCCACCACCTTCCCTACTATAATCACTGACAGACATATCACACTGCCTTCACCTACCCTGCCCTCACTACCAATATATCTTCATAACCCACAATACTGCCACCACCTTCCCTACTAGTATCATTGACATGCATATCACACTGCCATCACTTACCTGCCCTCACTACTAATGTACCACCATACCAGAACCAACCATGCCCTCATTACTAATGTACCATCATATCCCACAATACTACCACCACCTTCCCTACTATTATCAATGACACACCTGCAATCACCTACCGTGCCCTAACTACTAATACACCATCATAACCCACCTTCCCTACTATTATCACTGACACACATATCACACTGCCACCACCTACCATGCCATCACTTTTTATGTACTATCATAACCCAAAATATTGCCACCACCATCCTTACTATTATCACTGACACACCTATCACACTACCACTACCTACCCGGCCCTCACTACATATGTAACATACATAAAAACCCACAATACTGCAACTACCGTCCAAAGTATTATCACTAACACAGTATAACGCTGCCACCACCTACCTTGCCCTTTCTACTAATGTAGCAACATAACTTCAAATACTGCCATGACCTTCCTCATTATTATCACTGACACACCTATCACACTACCACCACCTACCCTGCCCTCACTACTAATGTACCATCACAACCCTAAATACTGTCACCACCTACCATGCCCTTGCTACTAATCTACCATCACAACCCACAATACTGACGCCAAATTCCCTATTATTATCACTGACAAACCTACCACATCAACTACGCTACTCTCATTACTTATGTACCATCACAACCCACCTTCCTTACTGTTATCACTGACACACCTATCACATTGCCTTCACCTACCCTGCCTTCACTACTAATTTAGCATCATAACCCACAATACTGCCGCTACCTTCCCTACTAATATCACTGACACACCTATCACACTGCCATCACGTACCTGCCCTCACTACTAATGTACCATCATAACCCCCAATACTGTCACCACCTTCACTACTATAATCACTGACACACCTTTCACACTGCCACCACCTACATTGTAATCAATACTAAGCTACCATCATAACCACAATACAGCTGTCATCTTCCCTACTATTATCCTGACACACCTATTACACACTGCCACCACGTACTCTGCAATCACTACTAATGTACAATCACAACCCAAAATACTGCCACACCTACCCTACTATTATCACTGACAGACATCACACTGCTACCACCAGCCGTGCCCTCACTACTTATTTACCATCAGAACCCACAATACTGCTACCACCTACCCTACTATTATCACTATCACACCTATCACGTTACCACCATCTTCCCTGCACTCACTACTAATGTACCATCACAACCCCTAAAACTGCCACAACTTTCTCTTCTATTATCGCTGACATGACTATCACACTGCCACCACCTACCCTGCCCTCACTACTAATGTACCACCACAACCCACAATACTGCCACCAACATCCCTTCTATTATCACTGACACGCCTATCACTACCTTCACCTACATGCCATCACTACTAATCTTTCATCACATTTCCTACTATTATCACTGAAACACCTAACACACTACCTCCAACTTCCCTTCTATTATTACTGACACACTTATCACACTGCCATCACATACCCTGCCATCACCAATAATGCCATGACAACCGAAAATACTGCCACGACCTTCCCTACTATTGCCACCACCTTCCACAATATTGCCATATTTCCTACTATTATCACTGAAACACTTAACACACTACCTCCAACTTCCCTACTATTATCACTGACACACTACAATCATGTACCATGGCCTCACTACTAATGTAACATTACAAACCACCTTCCCTACAATTGTCACTGACACACACCTATCACACTCCCTTTGCCTTCCCTACCCTTTCTTTTAATGTTCCATCATAACTTACAATGCTGCCATCACCTTCACTTTTATTATCACTTACACACCTATCACATTACCACCATCAATCCTGCCCTCACTACTAATGTACCATCACAACCCACAATACTGTCACAACCTACTGTGCACTCATTACTAATTTATAATCATAATCCACAATACTACCATCACCTTCATTTCTATTATCACTGACACACATATCACACGACTATCACCTATCCTGTGCTCATTACCAATGTATCATCACAACCCACAATACTGTCACCAACAACCATGCCATCACTACTAATCTACAATCACAACCCACAATACTGCTACCACCTTCCCTACTATTATCACTTAAACACCTATCTCACTACCACCACTTACCCTACACTCACTACTTATGTACCATCATAACCCACAATAATGCAACCACGTTCCCTACTATTATCACTGACACACCTATAACAGTGCCTTCACCTACCCTACCTTCACTACTAAAGTACCATCATAACCCACAATACAGCCGCCATCTTGCCTACTATTATCACTAACTGACCTATCACACTGCCACCACCTACCCTGCCATCACTACTAATGTAAAATCACAACCTAAAATACTGCCACCACCTACTCTACTATTATCACTGACAGACATATCACACTGCCACCACCAACCATGCCCTCACTACTAATGTACCATCATAACCCACAATACTGCCACCACCTTCCGTACTATTATCCCTGATGCACCTATCACATTACCATAATCTCTCCTGCCCTCACTCCTAATGTACCATCACAACACACAATACTTTCACCACCTACCATGCCCTCACTACTTTTTCGACCATCACAACCTACAATACTGCCACCACCTTCCCTTCTATAATCACTGACGCACCTATCACACTGCCTTCACCTACCTCGCCTTCACTAATATACCAGCACAACCACCTTCCCTACTATTATCACTGACACACCTATCACACAGCCACAACCTACCCAACCTTCACTACTAATGTACTATCACAATCAACACTACTGTCACCACCTTCCCTACTATTATAACCAAAACACCAATCATACTTCCTTCACTTAACCCGACTGCTAATGTACCATCACAACCCACTTTCCCTACTATTATCATGACACACATATCACACTGTCTTCACTTACCATGCCCTCACTGCTAATGTACCAACACAACACACTCTCTTTACTATATTCAGTGACACACATATCACACTGCCACCACATACCCTGCCTTTACTACTAATATACCAGCACCCCCTCCCCTTCCCTTCTATTATCACTGACATACCTATCACACAGACACCACCTACCCTATCTTCACTACTAATGTACCATCACAACCAACATTACTGTCACCACCTTCCCTACTATTATAACCAAAACACCAATCACACCACCTACCCTGTCCTCACTACTAATGCACCCTCACAGCCTACAATACTGCTGCCACCTTCCCTACTATTATCACTGACACACCTATCACATTGTCTTCATCTATCCTGCCCTCAGTACTATTGTAACATCACAATTCTGCCACCACCTTACCTACTATAATCACTGACACACCTATCACACTGCCTTCACTACTAATTTACCATCAGAACCAACAATACTGCTTCCACCTACGCTACTATTATCACTAACACACCTATCACATTACCACCATCTTCTCTGCACTCATTACTCATGTACCATCACAACCACTAATACTGCCACAACCTTCTCTACTATTTTCACTCTCTTGCCTATCACACTGCCACCACCTACCCTGCCCTCACTACTTATGTACCAATAAAACCCAAAAAAACTGCCACCAACCTCCATTCTATTATCACTGACACCCCTATCACTGCCTTCACCTACATGCCATCACTACTAATCTATAATCACAATCCACAATACTGCCATCACATTTCCAACTATTATCACTGACACACCTATCACACTACTTCCACCTTCCCTACTATTAATACTGAAACACCTATCACACTGCCACCACATACCGTGCCATCACTTATAATGTACCATGACAACCGAAAATACTGCCACCACCTTCCCTGCTATTATCACTGACACACCTATCACACTACAATCACGTACCATGCCCTCATTACTAATGTAACACCACAAACCACCTTCCCTACAATTGTTACTGACACACATATCACACTGCCTTTGCCTTTCCTGCCTTCACTTCTAATGTATCATCATACACCTACAATGCTGCCACCACCTTCACTTTTATTATCACTTACACACCTTTCACATTATAACCACCAATTCTGCACTCACTACTAATGTACCATCACAACCTACAATACTGTCAGCACATACCATGCTTTCACTACTAATCTACCATCACAACCCACAATACTGCCATCATCTTCCCTACTATAATCCCAGACACACCTATCACACTGCCTTCGCCTACTCTGCCTTCACTAATAATGTACCAGCACAAACCACCTTCCCTATTAGTATCACTGACACACCTATAACACTGCCTTCGCCTACCCTGCTCTCACTAATAATGCACCATCACAACACACAATACTGTCACCACCTTCCTTATTATTATCACTAACATACTTATCACACTGCCTTCATTTACCCTGCCCTGACTGCTAATGTCCCATCACAACCCACTTTCCCTACTATTATCAAGGACACATATCAAACTGCCACAACCTACCTTGCTGTCACTACTAATGCACCATCATAACACATAATACTACTGCCACCTTCCCTTCTATTACCACTGACACATCTATCACACTGCCATCAACTACCTTCCCTCACTACTAATGTACAATCACAACCCTAAAGACAGCCACCACCTACCCCATTATTATCACTGACAGACATATCACACTGCCACAACCAACCTTGCCCTCACTACTAATGTACCATCATAACCCGAAATACTGCCACCACCTTCCTTACTATTATCACTGATGCACCTATAGCATTACCACCACATATCCTGCTCTCACTACTAAAGTACCATCACAACCAACAATACTGTCACCACCTACCATGCCCTCCCTACTAATGTACCGTCATAACCCATAATACTGCCATCATCTTCCTTTAATCACTGACACTCCTATAGCATTACCACTACCTATCTTGCACTCACTTCTTATGTACCATCACAACCAACAATACTGTCACCACCTACCATGCCCTCCCTACTAATCTACCGTCATAACCCATAATACTGCCACCATCTTCCTTTAATCACTGACACTCCTATAGCATTACCACTACCTATCTTGCACTCACTTCTTATGTACCATCACAACCAACAATACTGTCACCACCTACCATGCCCTCCCTACTAATCTACCGTCATTACCCATAATACTGCCACCATCTTCCTTTAATCACTGACACTCCTATAGCATTACCACCACCTATCTTGCACTCACTTCTTATGTACCATCACAACCAACAATACTGTCACCACCTACCATGCCCTCCCTACTAATCTACCGTCATAACCCATAAAACTGCCACAATCTTCCTTTAATCACTGACACTCCTATAGCATTACCACCACCTATCTTGCACTCGCTTCTTATGTACCATCACAACCAACAATACTGCCACCACCTACCATGCCCTCCCTACTTATCTACCGTCATAACCCATAATACTGCCACCATCTTCCTTTAATCACTGACACTCCTATAGCATTACCACCACCTATCTTGCACTCACTTCTTATGTACCATCACAACCAACAATACTGCCACCACCTACCATGCCTCCCTACTAATCTACCGTCATAACCTATAATACTGCCACCATCTTCCTTTAATCACTGACACTCCTATAGCATTACCACCACCTATCTTGCACTCACTTCTTATGTACCATCACAACCAACAATACTGTCACCACCTACCATGCCCTCCCTACTAATCTACCGTCTTAACCCATAATACTGCCACCATCTTCCTTTAATCACTGACACTCCTATAACATTACCACCACCTATCTTGCACTCACTTCTTATGTACCATCACAACCAACAATACTGTCACCACCTACCATGCCCTCCCTACTAATTTACCGTCATAACCCATAATACTGCCACCATCTTCCTTTAATCACTGACACTCCTATAGCATAACCACTACCTATCTTGCACTCACTACTAACGTACCATCACAACCAACAATACTGTCACCACCTACCATGCCCTCCCTACTAATGTACCGTCATAACCCATAATACTGCCACCATCTTCCTTTAATCACTGACACTCCTATAGCATTACCACCACCTATCTTGCACTCACTTCTTATGTACCATCACAACCAACAATACTGTCACCACCTACCATGCCCTCCCTACTAATCTGCCGTCATAACCCATAATACTACCACCATCTTCCTTTTATCACTGACACTCCTATAGCATTACCACCACCTATATTGCACTCACTTCTTATGTACCATCACAACCAACAATACTGTCACCACCTACCATGCCCTCCCTACTAATCTACCGTCATAACCCATAATACTGCCACCATCTTCCTTTAATCACTGACACTCCTATAGCATTACCACTACCTATCTTGCAGTCACTTCATATGTACCATCACAACCAACAATACTGTCACCACCTACCATGCCCTCCCTACTAATGTACCGTCATAACCCATAATACTGCCACCATCTTCCTTTAATCACTGACACTCTTATAGCATTACCACCACCTATCTTGCACTCACTACTAAAGTACCATCACAACCAACAATACTGCCACCACCTACCATGCCCTCCCTACTAATCTACCGTCATAACCCATAATACTGCCACCATCTTCCTTTAATCACTGACACTCCTATAGCATTACCACTACCTATCTTGCAGTCACTTCATATGTACCATCACAACCAACAATACTGTCACCACCTACCATGCCCTCCCTACTAATGTACCGTCATAACCCATAATACTGCCACCATCTTCCTTTAATCACTGACACTCTTATAGCATTACCACCACCTATCTTGCACTCACTACTAAAGTACCATCACAACCAACAATACTGCCACCACCTACCATGCCCTCCCTACTAATCTACCGTCATAACCCATAATACTGCCACCATCTTTCTTTAATCACTGACACTCCTATAGCATTACCACCACCTATCTTGTACTCACTTTTAATGTACCGTCACAACCAACAATACTGTCACCACCTACCATGACCTCCCTACTAACTTACCATCACAACCAACAATACTGTCACCACATACCATGCCCTCCCTACTAACTTACCATCACAACCAACAATACTGTCACCACATACCATGCCCTCCCTACTAATCTAACATCACAACCCACAGTACAGTCAGCACCTACACTACTATTATCACTGACACACCTATAGCATTACCACCACCTATCCTGCCCTCACTACTTATGTACCATCACAACCAACAATACTGTCACCACCTACTATGCCCTCCCTACTAATTTACCATCATAACCAACAATACTGCCATCACCTTCCCTACTATAAGCACTGACACTCCTATAACGCTGCCTTCACCTACCCTGCTTTCACTACTAATGTACCAGCACAAACCACCTTCACTACTTTGATCACTTACACATCTATCACAATTCCTTTGCCTACCCTGCCCTCACTACTTGTGTACCATCACATCCCACAATACTGCCACCATCTTTCCTTCTATTATCCCTGACACACCTATCACACTGCCTTCACTTACCCTGCCCTCACTACTTATCTACCATCACAACCCACAATACTGCCACTACCTTTCTTACTATTATCACTGATGCACCTATAGCATTACCACTACCTATCTTGCACTCACTTCTTATGTACCATCACAACCAACAATACTGCCACCACCTACCATGCCCTCCCTAATAATCTACCGTCATAACCCATAATACTGCCACCATCTTCCTTTAATCACTGACACTCCTATAGCATTACCACAACCTATCCTGCTCTCACTACTAAAGTACCATCACAACCAACAATACTGTCACCACCTACCATGCCCTCCCTACTAATCTACCGTCAAAACCCATAATACTGTCACCATCTTTCTTTAATCACTGACACTCCTATAGCATTACCACTACCTATCTTGCACTCACTTCTTATGTACCATCACAACCAACAATATTGCCACCAACTACCATGCCCTCCCTATTAATGTACCGTCATAACCCATAAAACTGCCACCATCTTCCTTTAATCACTGACACCCCTATAGCATTACCACTACCTATCTTGCACTCACTTCTTATGTACCATCACAACCAACAATACTGCCACCACCTACCATGCCCTCCCTACTAATGTACCGTCATAACCCATAATACTGCCACCATCTTCCTTTAATCACTGACACTCCTATAGCATTACCACTACCTATCTTGCACTCGCTTCTTATGTACCATCACAACCAACAATACTGTCACCACCTACCATGCCCTCCCTACTAATCTACCGTCATAACCCATAATACTGCCACCATCTTCCTTTAATCACTGACACTCCTATAGCATTACCACTACCTATCTTGCACTCACTTCTTATGTACCATCACAACCAACAATACTGTCACCACCTACCATGCCCTCCCTACTAATCTACCGTTATAACCCATAATACTGCCACCATCTTCCTTTAATCACTGACACCCCTATAGCATTACCACTACCTATCTTGCACTCACTTCTTAAGTACCATCACAACCAACAATACTGTCACCACCTACCATGCCCTTCCTACTAATGTACCGTCATAACCCATAATACTGCCACCATCTTCCTTTAATCACTGACACTCCTATAGCATTACCACCACCTATCTTGCACTCACTTCTAATGTACCGTCACAACCCACAATCCTGCCACCACCTTCCTCTAATCACTGACACTCCTATAACATTATCACCACCTATCTTGCCCTCACTTCTAATGTACCATCACAACCAACAGTACTGTCACCACCTACCATGCCCTCCCTACTAACTTACATTCACAACCAACAATACTGTCACCACATACCATGCCCTCCCTACTAATCTAACATCACAACCCACAATACAGTCAGCACCTACCCTACTATTATCACTGACACACCTATAGCATTACCACCACCTATCCTGCCCTCACTACTAATGTACCATCACAACCAACAATACTGTCACCACCTACTATGCCCTCCCTACTAATTTACCATCATAACCAACAATACTGCCATCACCTTCCCTACTATAAGCACTGACACTCCTATAACACTGCCTTCACCTACCCTGCCTTCACTACTAATGTACCAGCACAAATCACCTTCACTACTTTGATCACTTACACATCTATCACAATTCCGTTGCCTACCCTGCCCTCACTACTTGTGTACCATCACATCCCACAATACTGCCACCATTTTTCCTTCTATTATCACTGACACACCTATCACACTGCCTTCACTTACCCTGCCCAAACTGCTAATGCACCATCACAACCCACTTTCCCTACTATTATCACTGACACAACTATCACACTGCCTTCACTTACCCTGCCCTCACTACTTATCTACCATCACAACCCACAATACTGCCACCACCTTCCCTACTATTATCATTGACACACTTATCACACTGCCTTTACCTACCATGCCCTGACAACTAATGTACCAGCATAACCCACCTTCCCTACTATTATCACTGACACATCAATCACACTGCCTTCACCTTCCCTGCCCTCACTACTAATGTACCATCACAACCCACAATACTGCCACCACCTTTCCTACTATTATCACTGAAACACCTATCACCCTGCCACAATCTACCCTGCCCTCACTACCAATGTACTATTACAACCCACAATACTGCCACCACCTTCCCAACTATTATCACTGAAACACCTATCATACTGCCACCACCTTCCCTGTTCTTGCTACTAATATACTTTTACAACCAACAATACTGTCGCCACCTTCCCTTCTATTATCACTGACACACCTATCACATTGCCTTCATCTACCCTGCCCTTACTACTATTGTACCATCACAAACCACAATTCTGCCACCACCTTCCCTACTAATATCACTGACACACCTATCACACTGCCTTCACCTACCCTGCCCTCACTACTAATGTACCATTACAATCCACATAACTGTTGCCATCTTCCCTACTATTATCACTGACACACCCATCACACTGCCTTCACCTACCCTGCCCTCACTACTAATGTACCATTACAATCCTCATTACTGCTGCCACCTTCCCTACTATTATCACTGACACACCTTTCACACTGCCTTCACCTACCCTGCCCTCACTACTACTGTACCATTACAATAAACATTACTGCCACCACCTTTCCTACTAATATCACTGACACACCCATCACACTGCCTTCACCTACCCTGCCCTCACTACTAATGTACCATTACAATAAACATTACTGCTGCCACCTTCCCTATTATTATCACTGACACACCTATCACACTGCCTTCACCTACCTTTCCCTCACTACTTATGTACCATTACAATCCACATTACTGCTGCCACCTTCTTCCCTACTATTATCACTGACACACCTATCACACTGCCTTCACCTACCTTTCCCTCACTACTTATGTACCATTACAATTAACATTACTGCTGCCACCTTCTTCCCTATTATTATCACTGACACACCTATCACACTGCCTTCACCTACCCTTCCCTCACTACTTATGTACCATTACAATAAACATTACTGCTGCCACCTTCTTTCCTTCTATTATCACTGACACACCTATCACACTGCCTTCACCTACCCTTCCCTCACTACTTATGTACCATTACAATAAACATTACTGCTGCCACCTTCTTCCCTACTATTATCACTGACACACCTATCACACTGTCTTCATCTACCCTGCCCTTACTACTATTGTACCATCACAAACCACAATTCTGCCACCACCTTCCCTACTAATATCACTGACACACCTATCACACTGCCTTCACCTACCCTGCCCTCACTACTAATGTACCATTACAATCCACATAACTGTTGCCATCTTCCCTACTATTATCACTGACACCCCCATCACACTGCCTTCACCTACCCTGCCCTCACTACTAATGTACCATTACAATCCTCATTACTGCTGCCACCTTCCCTACTATTATCATGACACACATATCACACTGTCTTCACTTACCATGCCCTCACTGCTAATGTACCAACACAACACACTCTCTTTACTATATTCAGTGACACACATATCACACTGCCACCACATACCCTGCCTTTACTACTAATATACCAGCACCCCCCTCCCCTTCCCTTCTATTATCACTGACATACCTATCACACAGACACCACCTACCCTATCTTCACTACTAATGTACCATCACAACCAACATTACTGTCACCACCTTCCCTACTATTATAACCAAAACACCAATCACACCACCTACCCTGTCCTCACTACTAATGCACCCTCACAGCCTACAATACTGCTGCCACCTTCCCTACTATTATCACTGACACACCTATCACATTGTCTTCATCTATCCTGCCCTCAGTACTATTGTAACATCACAATTCTGCCACCACCTTACCTACTATAATCACTGACACACCTATCACACTGCCTTCACTACTAATTTACCATCAGAACCAACAATACTGCTTCCACCTACGCTACTATTATCACTAACACACCTATCACATTACCACCATCTTCTCTGCACTCATTACTCATGTACCATCACAACCACTAATACTGCCACAACCTTCTCTACTATTTTCACTCTCTTGCCTATCACACTGCCACCACCTACCCTGCCCTCACTACTTATGTACCAATAAAACCCAAAAAAACTGCCACCAACCTCCATTCTATTATCACTGACACCCCTATCACTGCCTTCACCTACATGCCATCACTACTAATCTATAATCACAATCCACAATACTGCCATCACATTTCCAACTATTATCACTGACACACCTATCACACTACTTCCACCTTCCCTACTATTAATACTGAAACACCTATCACACTGCCACCACATACCGTGCCATCACTTATAATGTACCATGACAACCGAAAATACTGCCACCACCTTCCCTGCTATTATCACTGACACACCTATCACACTACAATCACGTACCATGCCCTCATTACTAATGTAACACCACAAACCACCTTCCCTACAATTGTTACTGACACACATATCACACTGCCTTTGCCTTTCCTGCCTTCACTTCTAATGTATCATCATACACCTACAATGCTGCCACCACCTTCACTTTTATTATCACTTACACACCTTTCACATTATAACCACCAATTCTGCACTCACTACTAATGTACCATCACAACCTACAATACTGTCAGCACATACCATGCTTTCACTACTAATCTACCATCACAACCCACAATACTGCCATCATCTTCCCTACTATAATCCCAGACACACCTATCACACTGCCTTCGCCTACTCTGCCTTCACTAATAATGTACCAGCACAAACCACCTTCCCTATTAGTATCACTGACACACCTATAACACTGCCTTCGCCTACCCTGCTCTCACTAATAATGCACCATCACAACACACAATACTGTCACCACCTTCCTTATTATTATCACTAACATACTTATCACACTGCCTTCATTTACCCTGCCCTGACTGCTAATGTCCCATCACAACCCACTTTCCCTACTATTATCAAGGACACATATCAAACTGCCACAACCTACCTTGCTGTCACTACTAATGCACCATCATAACACATAATACTACTGCCACCTTCCCTTCTATTACCACTGACACATCTATCACACTGCCATCAACTACCTTCCCTCACTACTAATGTACAATCACAACCCTAAAGACAGCCACCACCTACCCCATTATTATCACTGACAGACATATCACACTGCCACAACCAACCTTGCCCTCACTACTAATGTACCATCATAACCCGAAATACTGCCACCACCTTCCTTACTATTATCACTGATGCACCTATAGCATTACCACCACATATCCTGCTCTCACTACTAAAGTACCATCACAACCAACAATACTGTCACCACCTACCATGCCCTCCCTACTAATGTACCGTCATAACCCATAATACTGCCATCATCTTCCTTTAATCACTGACACTCCTATAGCATTACCACTACCTATCTTGCACTCACTTCTTATGTACCATCACAACCAACAATACTGTCACCACCTACCATGCCCTCCCTACTAATCTACCGTCATAACCCATAATACTGCCACCATCTTCCTTTAATCACTGACACTCCTATAGCATTACCACTACCTATCTTGCACTCACTTCTTATGTACCATCACAACCAACAATACTGTCACCACCTACCATGCCCTCCCTACTAATCTACCGTCATTACCCATAATACTGCCACCATCTTCCTTTAATCACTGACACTCCTATAGCATTACCACCACCTATCTTGCACTCACTTCTTATGTACCATCACAACCAACAATACTGTCACCACCTACCATGCCCTCCCTACTAATCTACCGTCATAACCCATAAAACTGCCACAATCTTCCTTTAATCACTGACACTCCTATAGCATTACCACCACCTATCTTGCACTCGCTTCTTATGTACCATCACAACCAACAATACTGCCACCACCTACCATGCCCTCCCTACTTATCTACCGTCATAACCCATAATACTGCCACCATCTTCCTTTAATCACTGACACTCCTATAGCATTACCACCACCTATCTTGCACTCACTTCTTATGTACCATCACAACCAACAATACTGCCACCACCTACCATGCCTCCCTACTAATCTACCGTCATAACCTATAATACTGCCACCATCTTCCTTTAATCACTGACACTCCTATAGCATTACCACCACCTATCTTGCACTCACTTCTTATGTACCATCACAACCAACAATACTGTCACCACCTACCATGCCCTCCCTACTAATCTACCGTCTTAACCCATAATACTGCCACCATCTTCCTTTAATCACTGACACTCCTATAACATTACCACCACCTATCTTGCACTCACTTCTTATGTACCATCACAACCAACAATACTGTCACCACCTACCATGCCCTCCCTACTAATTTACCGTCATAACCCATAATACTGCCACCATCTTCCTTTAATCACTGACACTCCTATAGCATAACCACTACCTATCTTGCACTCACTACTAACGTACCATCACAACCAACAATACTGTCACCACCTACCATGCCCTCCCTACTAATGTACCGTCATAACCCATAATACTGCCACCATCTTCCTTTAATCACTGACACTCCTATAGCATTACCACCACCTATCTTGCACTCACTTCTTATGTACCATCACAACCAACAATACTGTCACCACCTACCATGCCCTCCCTACTAATCTGCCGTCATAACCCATAATACTACCACCATCTTCCTTTTATCACTGACACTCCTATAGCATTACCACCACCTATATTGCACTCACTTCTTATGTACCATCACAACCAACAATACTGTCACCACCTACCATGCCCTCCCTACTAATCTACCGTCATAACCCATAATACTGCCACCATCTTCCTTTAATCACTGACACTCCTATAGCATTACCACTACCTATCTTGCAGTCACTTCATATGTACCATCACAACCAACAATACTGTCACCACCTACCATGCCCTCCCTACTAATGTACCGTCATAACCCATAATACTGCCACCATCTTCCTTTAATCACTGACACTCTTATAGCATTACCACCACCTATCTTGCACTCACTACTAAAGTACCATCACAACCAACAATACTGCCACCACCTACCATGCCCTCCCTACTAATCTACCGTCATAACCCATAATACTGCCACCATCTTCCTTTAATCACTGACACTCCTATAGCATTACCACTACCTATCTTGCAGTCACTTCATATGTACCATCACAACCAACAATACTGTCACCACCTACCATGCCCTCCCTACTAATGTACCGTCATAACCCATAATACTGCCACCATCTTCCTTTAATCACTGACACTCTTATAGCATTACCACCACCTATCTTGCACTCACTACTAAAGTACCATCACAACCAACAATACTGCCACCACCTACCATGCCCTCCCTACTAATCTACCGTCATAACCCATAATACTGCCACCATCTTTCTTTAATCACTGACACTCCTATAGCATTACCACCACCTATCTTGTACTCACTTTTAATGTACCGTCACAACCAACAATACTGTCACCACCTACCATGACCTCCCTACTAACTTACCATCACAACCAACAATACTGTCACCACATACCATGCCCTCCCTACTAACTTACCATCACAACCAACAATACTGTCACCACATACCATGCCCTCCCTACTAATCTAACATCACAACCCACAGTACAGTCAGCACCTACACTACTATTATCACTGACACACCTATAGCATTACCACCACCTATCCTGCCCTCACTACTTATGTACCATCACAACCAACAATACTGTCACCACCTACTATGCCCTCCCTACTAATTTACCATCATAACCAACAATACTGCCATCACCTTCCCTACTATAAGCACTGACACTCCTATAACGCTGCCTTCACCTACCCTGCTTTCACTACTAATGTACCAGCACAAACCACCTTCACTACTTTGATCACTTACACATCTATCACAATTCCTTTGCCTACCCTGCCCTCACTACTTGTGTACCATCACATCCCACAATACTGCCACCATCTTTCCTTCTATTATCCCTGACACACCTATCACACTGCCTTCACTTACCCTGCCCTCACTACTTATCTACCATCACAACCCACAATACTGCCACTACCTTTCTTACTATTATCACTGATGCACCTATAGCATTACCACTACCTATCTTGCACTCACTTCTTATGTACCATCACAACCAACAATACTGCCACCACCTACCATGCCCTCCCTAATAATCTACCGTCATAACCCATAATACTGCCACCATCTTCCTTTAATCACTGACACTCCTATAGCATTACCACAACCTATCCTGCTCTCACTACTAAAGTACCATCACAACCAACAATACTGTCACCACCTACCATGCCCTCCCTACTAATCTACCGTCAAAACCCATAATACTGTCACCATCTTTCTTTAATCACTGACACTCCTATAGCATTACCACTACCTATCTTGCACTCACTTCTTATGTACCATCACAACCAACAATATTGCCACCAACTACCATGCCCTCCCTATTAATGTACCGTCATAACCCATAAAACTGCCACCATCTTCCTTTAATCACTGACACCCCTATAGCATTACCACTACCTATCTTGCACTCACTTCTTATGTACCATCACAACCAACAATACTGCCACCACCTACCATGCCCTCCCTACTAATGTACCGTCATAACCCATAATACTGCCACCATCTTCCTTTAATCACTGACACTCCTATAGCATTACCACTACCTATCTTGCACTCGCTTCTTATGTACCATCACAACCAACAATACTGTCACCACCTACCATGCCCTCCCTACTAATCTACCGTCATAACCCATAATACTGCCACCATCTTCCTTTAATCACTGACACTCCTATAGCATTACCACTACCTATCTTGCACTCACTTCTTATGTACCATCACAACCAACAATACTGTCACCACCTACCATGCCCTCCCTACTAATCTACCGTTATAACCCATAATACTGCCACCATCTTCCTTTAATCACTGACACCCCTATAGCATTACCACTACCTATCTTGCACTCACTTCTTAAGTACCATCACAACCAACAATACTGTCACCACCTACCATGCCCTTCCTACTAATGTACCGTCATAACCCATAATACTGCCACCATCTTCCTTTAATCACTGACACTCCTATAGCATTACCACCACCTATCTTGCACTCACTTCTAATGTACCGTCACAACCCACAATCCTGCCACCACCTTCCTCTAATCACTGACACTCCTATAACATTATCACCACCTATCTTGCCCTCACTTCTAATGTACCATCACAACCAACAGTACTGTCACCACCTACCATGCCCTCCCTACTAACTTACATTCACAACCAACAATACTGTCACCACATACCATGCCCTCCCTACTAATCTAACATCACAACCCACAATACAGTCAGCACCTACCCTACTATTATCACTGACACACCTATAGCATTACCACCACCTATCCTGCCCTCACTACTAATGTACCATCACAACCAACAATACTGTCACCACCTACTATGCCCTCCCTACTAATTTACCATCATAACCAACAATACTGCCATCACCTTCCCTACTATAAGCACTGACACTCCTATAACACTGCCTTCACCTACCCTGCCTTCACTACTAATGTACCAGCACAAATCACCTTCACTACTTTGATCACTTACACATCTATCACAATTCCGTTGCCTACCCTGCCCTCACTACTTGTGTACCATCACATCCCACAATACTGCCACCATTTTTCCTTCTATTATCACTGACACACCTATCACACTGCCTTCACTTACCCTGCCCAAACTGCTAATGCACCATCACAACCCACTTTCCCTACTATTATCACTGACACAACTATCACACTGCCTTCACTTACCCTGCCCTCACTACTTATCTACCATCACAACCCACAATACTGCCACCACCTTCCCTACTATTATCATTGACACACTTATCACACTGCCTTTACCTACCATGCCCTGACAACTAATGTACCAGCATAACCCACCTTCCCTACTATTATCACTGACACATCAATCACACTGCCTTCACCTTCCCTGCCCTCACTACTAATGTACCATCACAACCCACAATACTGCCACCACCTTTCCTACTATTATCACTGAAACACCTATCACCCTGCCACAATCTACCCTGCCCTCACTACCAATGTACTATTACAACCCACAATACTGCCACCACCTTCCCAACTATTATCACTGAAACACCTATCATACTGCCACCACCTTCCCTGTTCTTGCTACTAATATACTTTTACAACCAACAATACTGTCGCCACCTTCCCTTCTATTATCACTGACACACCTATCACATTGCCTTCATCTACCCTGCCCTTACTACTATTGTACCATCACAAACCACAATTCTGCCACCACCTTCCCTACTAATATCACTGACACACCTATCACACTGCCTTCACCTACCCTGCCCTCACTACTAATGTACCATTACAATCCACATAACTGTTGCCATCTTCCCTACTATTATCACTGACACACCCATCACACTGCCTTCACCTACCCTGCCCTCACTACTAATGTACCATTACAATCCTCATTACTGCTGCCACCTTCCCTACTATTATCACTGACACACCTTTCACACTGCCTTCACCTACCCTGCCCTCACTACTACTGTACCATTACAATAAACATTACTGCCACCACCTTTCCTACTAATATCACTGACACACCCATCACACTGCCTTCACCTACCCTGCCCTCACTACTAATGTACCATTACAATAAACATTACTGCTGCCACCTTCCCTATTATTATCACTGACACACCTATCACACTGCCTTCACCTACCTTTCCCTCACTACTTATGTACCATTACAATCCACATTACTGCTGCCACCTTCTTCCCTACTATTATCACTGACACACCTATCACACTGCCTTCACCTACCCTTCCCTCACTACTTATGTACCATTACAATTAACATTACTGCTGCCACCTTCTTCCCTATTATTATCACTGACACACCTATCACACTGCCTTCACCTACCCTTCCCTCACTACTTATGTACCATTACAATAAACATTACTGCTGCCACCTTCTTTCCTTCTATTATCACTGACACACCTATCACACTGCCTTCACCTACCCTTCCCTCACTACTTATGTACCATTACAATAAACATTACTGCTGCCACCTTCTTCCCTACTATTATCACTGACACACCTATCACACTGTCTTCATCTACCCTGCCCTTACTACTATTGTACCATCACAAACCACAATTCTGCCACCACCTTCCCTACTAATATCACTGACACACCTATCACACTGCCTTCACCTACCCTGCCCTCACTACTAATGTACCATTACAATCCACATAACTGTTGCCATCTTCCCTACTATTATCACTGACACCCCCATCACACTGCCTTCACCTACCCTGCCCTCACTACTAATGTACCATTACAATCCTCATTACTGCTGCCACCTTCCCTACTATTATCACTGACACACCTATCACACTGCCTTCACCTACCCTGCCCTCACTACTAATGTACCATTACAATAAACATTACTGCCACAACCTTCCCTACTAATATCACTGACACACCCATCACACTGCCTTCACCTACCCTGCCCTCACTACTAATGTACCATTACAATAAACATTACTGCTGCCACCTTCCCTATTATTATCACTGACACACCTATCACACTGCCTTCACCTTACCTTCCCTCACTACTTATGTACCATTACAATCCACATTACTGCTGCCACCTTCTTCCCTACTATTATCACTGACACACCAATCACACTGCCTTCACCTACCCTTCCCTCACTACTTATGTACCATTACAATTAACATTACTGCTGCCACCTTCTTCCCTATTATTATCACTGACATACCTATCACACTGCCTTCACCTACCCTTCCCTCACTACTTATGTACCATTACAATAAACATTACTGCTGCCACCTTCTTCCCTTCTATTATCACTGACACACCTATCACACTGCCTTCACCTACCCTTCCCTCACTACTTATGTACCATTACAATAAACATTACTGCTGCCACCTTCTTCCCTACTATTATCACTGACACACCTATCACACTGCCTTCACCTACCCTGCCCTCACTACTAATGTTCCATTACAATAAACATTACTGCTGCCACCTTCTTCCCTACTATTATCACTGACACACCTATCACACTGCCTTCACCTACCCTTCCCTCACTACTTATGTACCATTACAATAAACATTACTGCTGCCACCTTCTTCCCTACTATTATCACTGACACACCTATCACACTGCCTTCACCTACCCTGCCCTCACTACTAATGTTCCATTACAATAAACATTACTGCTGCCACCTTCTTCCCTACTATTATCACTGACACACCTATCACACTGCCTTCACCTACCCTGCCCTCACTACTTATGTACCATTACAATAAACATTACTGCCACCACCTTCCCTACTATTATCACTGACACACCTATCACACTGCCTTCACCTACCCTGCCCTCACTACTTATGTACCATTACAATAAACATTACTGCTGCCACCTTCTTCCCTACTATTATCACTGACACACCTATCACACTGCTTTCACCTACCCTTCCCTCACTACTTATGTACCATTACAATCCACATTACTGCCACCTTCTTCTCTACTATCATCGTACACACACACACACACACACACACACACACCTATCACACTGCCTTCACCTACCCTGCCCTCATTACTTATGTACCATTACAATCCACATTACGGCCACCTTCTTCTCTACTATCATCTTACACACACACACACACACACCTATCACACTGCCTTCACCTACCCTTCCCTCACTACTTATGTACCATTACAATCCACATTACTGCCACCTTCTTCTTTACTATCATCGTACACACAAACACACCCATCACACTGCCTTCACCTACCCTTCCCTATCTACTTTTGTACCATTACAATAAACATTACTGCTGCTACCTTCTTCCCTACTAAATGTATTATCACTGACACACCTATCACACTGCCTTCACCTACCCTTCCCTCACTACTTATGTACCATTACAATAAACATTACTGCCACCTTCTTCTCTACTATTATCACTGACACACCTATCACACTGCCTTCACCTACCCTGCCCTCACTACTTATGTACCATTAAAATAAACATTACTGCTGCCACCTTCTTCCCTACTAAATGTATTATCACTGACACACCTATCACACTGCCTTCACCTACCCTTCCCTCACTACTTATGTACCATTACAATCCACATTACTGCCACCTTCTTCTCTACTATCATCGTACACACACACATACCTATCACACCTACCTACCCTGCCCTTATTACTGATGTATCATCAGAACCAACAATACAGCCACCACCTTCCCTGCCATAATCACTCACACACCTATCACAATTCCTTAACCTACCCTGCCCTCACTACTAATGTACCATCATAACCCACAATACTGCCACCACCTTTCCTACTATTATCACTGACACACTGCCACAACCTATCCTACCCTCACTAGTTATGTACCAACACAACCCACAATACTGCTATCACCTACCCTACCATTCCCTTATACAATTCCATTATCACTCACAAATGCATCGCCACCTACTATACAGCCACCGCCTGCCCTACCTTCACCAATTACAATACTTTCATCATCAAACTGCCACTCCTACCCCACCATCATTATTTACTAATACACGATCACCACCCACAATACAATCACCAACTTTCCTACTATCAAAACCTACCATGACCCCATTACATGTTTACCTATCATACCATCAAGCCCTACCCTACAATTATTGCAAACTAAGCCTTCCTTACCCACAATGCCATCCCTCACAACAGTGTCACCTTCCAAGCAATTACCATCCACAATAGTATTACATCCATCCATACTCAGCCATATACAGTATCATCACCAACCACAGTACTATCATCACTTACCTAACCATCAACAACCTCAATACCTGTTTTACCATTATAATCTACCCCATCAATACCTTCTGTACCATCACCACCTATGATGTGATTACCAGCTACCAAACTGGCACCACTTACCCTACTATAACTTCTTTCAAACAATTTTCACTCAGAATATCACCAAATATCATTGCGACTGCCACCATCGACACCTACAGTACCATCATAATTAATAATGGGATTACCACCTTTTGTATCATTTCCCCACAATGGGATTACTGCCTAACTTTTTCAACTTTTTTCAACAATTTCACTATAAATAACATTGCCATTGCTTTCTACCAAACAATTACCGCATAGTCATTGTTTACAACTCTCTTCAATCCTATAACTTTCTTCAATCCTATATGCATACATTTAGTATTGTTTTCAATCTTTGTCTACTTGATTTTACTAAGCCTGTGTGGTTCCAGCTAAGAACAGAATCACTGACGATTTCTGCAGAGGGGTGGGAATCCTCAGAATGGGTGTCGTGTTCATTTTATCATTTTTTGTCATGTTCACTATTGTGGTTAAATTATCAACCCCTGTGTGGTTTCAGGGAGCCATATGAGTGATGGCAAGTATAGGACCACTGTGGCTCATACATGTTGTAAGAAGCGACAATTTGAGTAATACGATAGAATTTGCTGAAACTCTGCAGTTCTGCAGGTATCAAGGTTCTAGGTTCATTCTGCATATTCATTTGTTGGTGTATTTTTTTTAAATCTGTATGTTAATTTGTTGTTTTTGTACATGTAGAGTGAACCTGTTGGTGTTGAATAACATATAATGTGTTGGTACACCGTAAAACCCTTATTCATTCATTCTTGTTTTTACTAAAACTGATTTTATACCCTTTTCAATCTGATTTCTTAAATATGAATATATAAAAATCACCATCAGACTAGAAATATCACTGAAGGTGACACAGTTATTGCACCATTTTGCTGCCTGCTTTGACACAGTGAACCCATTAGAGTAACAGATGTGGGTGTTTGATTGTGGGATCACGAGAAAGGTGATGGTTTAACACTTTATTACACAATGTCATGAAAGACACTAATATAATTTTGAATTTTATAAGAGCTAAGGAATATTATCTGCCGAGAAATTGAGCACACAAAGGGCCATAACTCATTAAAAAAAGTTAACCAAGCAAACATGCTGATGATATGCTAAGCTTGGTACCAATCACTTTTATGAAGTGTCATTGAATTCCAGCCAATAGTTGCCGAGAAATAGCAACCACAACAAAAATGTATGAAAAATTCAAAGGATCAAAACTCATTGAAAAATTATTCTCGTGCAACATGCCTGGTACCAGTTACTCTTTGTGCTTCATTAAATTCCGGCCAATGGTTGCTGAGAAATAGCGATCACAAAAATTGTCCACTGACAGACATGTATGAAAATTCAAAGGGCCATAACTCAATGAAAAATTATTCTCAAGCAATATGCCGACAATATGCACAACTAAGCTTGGTACCAGTTACTCTTGTGTAGTTCCATTAAATTCCGGCCAATGGTTGTTGAGAAATAGCAATCACAAAAACTGTCCACAGACAAACATGTATGATAATTCAAAGGGCCATAACTCATTGAAAAATTATTCTCGTGCAATATTATGCCAACAATATGCACAACTAGGCTTGGTACCAGTTATTCTTGTGAAGTTTCATTAAATTCCGGCCAATGGTTGCTGAGAAATAGCAATCACACAAACTGCCCACAGACAGACATGTATGCAAATTCAAAGGGCCATAACTCACTGAAAAATTATTCTCACACAATATGCCGACAATATGCACAACTAAGCTTGGTACCAGTTACTCTTGTGTAGTTTCATTAAATTCCGGCCAATGGTTGCTGAGAATTAGCTATCACAAAAACTGTCCACTGACAGACATGTATGAAAAATTCAAAGGGCCATAATTCAATGAAAAATAATTCTTGCGCAATATGCCGAAAATATGCACAACTAGGCTTGGTACCAGTTACTCTTGTGAAGTTTCATTAAAATCCGGCCAATGGTTTCTGAGAAATAGCGATCACAAAAATTGTCCACGGACATGTATCAAAATTCAAAGGGCCATAACTCAATGAAAAATTATTCTCGAGCAATATGCCGAGAATATGCATAACTAAGCTTGATACCAGTTACTCTTGTGAAGTTTCATTAAATTCCAACCAATGGTTGCTGAGAAATAGCTATCACAAAAATTGTCCACAGACAGACATGTATGCAAATTCAAAGGGCCATAACTCACTGAAAAATTATTCTCACACAATATGCCGACAATATGCACAACTAAGCTTGGTACCAGTTACTCTTGTGTAGTTTCATTAAATTCCGGCCAATGGTTGCTGAGAATTAGCTATCACAAAAACTGTCCACAGACAGACATGTATGAAAAATTCAAAGGGCCATAATTCAATGAAAAATAATTCTTGCGCAATATGCCGAAAATATGCACAACTAGGCTTGGTACCAGTTACTCTTGTGAAGTTTCATTAAAATCCGGCCAATGGTTGCTGAGAAATAGCGATCACAAAAATTGTCCACGGACATGTATCAAAATTCAAAGGGCCATAACTCAATGAAAAATTATTCTCGAGCAATATGTCGAGAATATGCATAACTAAGCTTGATACCAGTTACTCTTGTGAAGTTTCATTAAATTCCAACCAATGGTTGCTGAGAAATAGCGATCACAAAAATTGTCCACAGACAGACATGTATGAAAATTCAAAGGGCCATAACTCATTAAAAAATTATTCTTGCACAACATGCCGACAATATCTACAACAAGGCCTGATACCAGTCACCATTGTGAAGTTTCATTGAATTCTGGCCAATGGTTTCTGAGAAATAGTGATAACAAAAATTGTCCACAGATGGACATGCATGAAAAATTCAAAGGGCCATAACCAATGAAAAATTATTTTCACGCAATATGTCGACAATATGCACAACTACGCTTGGTACCAGTCACCCTTGTGAAGTTTTATTAAATTCCAGTCAATGGTTGCTGATAAATAACAAAAATTGCCCATAGACGGGGGGTGGCGGGTGGAGGATGAGTGGTGGAGGAAGACAGTAGAACCAGTCCTTCCACAAGTGGCTGGCAAACTTTCTCACATAAAAATTTTGGGAGCGAGCGGGACTTGAACCTACAACCATAGCAGTGAAAGGTTAGTGGTCTTGAGGCGACGCCTAAACCACTCGGCCGTGGAGGACCCTACAATTGATAATTCAGATACATGTAGATACAAATTACACTCTTGCTATCAAAAAAACATACCGCTATATGTGAAAAAATATCAGTGTGTTAGGATTTATGAAAAAGACAACTGAATACATTGTGTACCGGAATATAACACCTGCAATGTGATATACAAAATCAATCTCTGCAAGTCACTGATTACTTCCCCACATGTTCAGAGGTGTAAGATTCACAGCCTCGAAACAAAATTCTTAGACAATCGTCACAGAGATTATGGCTGGACAGGGATCTAAATTTCTAACCGCTAGATTGACAGTAATATGCATTAACAACTGAGCCAGTCAAACCTGGCACAATATTTGAAATAATTCTGTTGATCATAAATGAAGACACAATGCCTTGTTGAAAGAGGTTCTAAAAGAAACTCGGAAAATTTCACAAAGTTATATGTTAAGTGGTTACAAACTTGTGACAGACATAAAGTCATAATCATTCTCTTTTACCCTTTTCAGCACATTTAAGAGTGTTTTATTTTCAACATTGAAGGTAAAGTACTTGGAATTTGTGCAAAACATATCCTTGAATGACATGTAATAAATTCTCAATGGTTTCCATGGTAATGTACAGACTGGACGCTAAATGTGAAAGCACAAACAAATGGGTAGATTATGCTGATAGATGACAATTTCATAATAAGAAATGATACATTACAAGTCATTGTTGAAATATAAAAATTCATTGAATTGCATTAATGGTTTTTATAGGATTTGAACACAGAAGTTAATTTTTGTAACCAAACAATGGGAAGTAACTACTTTACAGTGCCAGTACTGGATATATAGTGACATTTACTTGTATATACCTACCACTCTGTGTATTGTGCAATACTACAGTAAAATCATGTATTGCTCAGTATATAAATACAAATATTGATGATTCTTCGTCTATTTCCATCTACTTCTAACTGATAAAAATAAGGAGAGAGGGAGAGATATAGCAATGTTTCTCATCACTCTTTTTCTATATTATATATGCATCTTTTTCCATCTCTATTTTTTTCTCTTTATTTTTCAGAAAATCTTTATTTCTTTTATTCATTTCATTTCATATCATCTGTCTGTCTATCTGCCAACCTGCCTGCCTGCCTGTTTCTGTCTGTATGTCCGTCCATCCGTCCGTTTTCATATTTTCTTGTCAAGATATATTGTGTAAACAGTTATTTCATTCAACTGTTTGATTAATAAGGCTTGTGACTGTTGGAATGTCATGTAAACATGTAGGTGCTGTATTACAAAAATATTAAATCAAGCTTGATGGTTTCAAACATCACTGTCTTGATCGATCTCCAGCATGTGGCACATACCACCCAAGATGTGGGGGACACATGCTCAAAGGTAGGTGGTTACTAACAAGTGTGATCATGTGACAAATATTGCGTAAATCTTCAGATGCCTTATTAATGTGAACTATATTTGGTGTTCTTTCCTAAAGAGAGTTAAGAAAAGAATTGCTTCACTGATTCAGTTTACAAAATTCTACCGACTGGCTGTTTGAGGATAGAATAGCAACACTTCATGTGTGGATGAAATTGTAAGTGCAGATACTTCTTCAACCTATGCTGAGTTCAACAAAGCATTTAAAGATTTACACCATGTTTGTCGCATAATCACACTTTTGCATCGGGCCATCTTTGATAGTATGTGCTGTTTCCAAAAAGGATGTGCAAGAGTTTGATCATGACAGTGAACATAGATTTGTGCATTTCTTGTTCTGGACAGTCACTATCGATCAAAGGCAACACTTGGTTAAACATTTCCATCCCTGAAACATTGTTTATTCAAGGTTCCTTCTCAAACGATTCTCTGCACTTGCAATTGTAAAGAAGGCTCGAACATGTCCTGGTCTGACTGACCTGATTCAACAACAAACTACACTTTTACCAACACGTTGGCATGAATAACAAAACAATAAACAGCTATTGACTGACAGTTATTATCAATTTTATGACTCGCTTTCATCTAAATTAATGTACAATGTAGCACATAGATGTTATAAACAAAAACAACCAGTAGATTACAGCCAATGTTTTACAAAACAAACAAAACGACTGGATGGTGTCGATGGTTTCTATGGGATTCAAACCAGTAAACATCCCTCTAGTGGAGAAACGTAGTCACAAGGTCGCAAGGCAAAGTAACCACTCAACAAAGCCAGTTATCTATACCTAAGTACAATTCAATTTATATAAACTTACACTGCTGTGTTGTGAAATAGCTGAATCATGTGAACTGTTATATGATCTATTAATACACAGGGTATTTCTGGTATTTTCTATATAATAAACGCTAATATATGGTTTACCCTGTTCTTTTGTCAGCAGTTATATAAACGATTCATAAATATTTATATGCGGGAACATTTTTTATCCCTTTTAAGATTGTCCTGCGCTGTTCTGTATAAACCGCAGCAGTGGTCTAAGAGAAGAGCATCTGCCACTGCTGCGGTTATGCATATTAGTAAACAGATTATTACTTATATTGTTGATCCAGAGTGTTAAGTCCAGTGGTAGAGCATCGAACCCATGATTGGAGGGTTGTCGGTTCGATCCTCTGCCATGGCTATGTGTGGTGTCCTTGAACATGATGCTTTTTCCAAATATGCTTGGTATTGTGGAAGACTTTGATTTAATTATTGGATCAATGTTTGAAAGGCAGAAAGTATGTATAAATAAAGTACAAAAATCAGTGTCGTAAAAAAATTTCAGTGATTTCAAAATATTGACATTTCAAAAACTGTCGACTCGTTCTATATAACTCTCCCTATATCACGTAAGCATGAACTAGGTCAACTAAGACAGAATTGCGCGCTTGTTCTGTAACTAAGCGATACACTACCTAGTTGTTGCTGTAATGAGAAATCGAAATGAACTTCCGACTTTTACAAGGTTTATAAATAGAAATTGAATTTATTTTTAAGATGGTATTGTCAATTGAAATCATTCCATCTTTTTTAAAACCACCCGGGTTAAGGTATTCCTTCATAGGGCATCTGCAGGCAGTTATAACCCTTTGTTTCAATGCAATGTTGCAACTACATACCATAACATAAACTTAACCCTTGACCTTAAAGCAACTTTTTTTCAAGTATAGCCAACTGTTCATTTCCTTACCCCTAGGGCTGTTCATTAGTACATTCCCTAAGGTTAAGGATCCTTTATGGGTAACCATAGGTCAAACTCACTTTGCTGTGTGTGTCACGGTGTGTATGTTATCACTTTCCGGGCAAACATCATTTTGCTCCAAGTGTCATACATTCTTAATATATCGGGGAGAAGCCAATCCTGTATCCTTGAAATGCTGGGATATTTTACGTTAAAAATTTGTTCCATTTGTAAATAATCTTGTAAGTAAAGAAGTGAACTATTCCAGTTGATTTTGCTCCCTTTCCAGATCTGTGATTTGTCCTCAACAATTCAAGATTCAAAACAGAAAGGATATTTTCAAACAATACATGATACTCATAATTATTAACAAATACATATTTATATTATCGCAACTAAAATGGCTAGCTTAGCTCTTTCAAATACAACATTTTGTTTAACTGTTGTTGTAGCACTGAGTAATCGTATAGGATAAATGAAAGAGTGTCATATATGCATAGAATATAAATGGGTCGTTATATACTCACAGGTAACTTTTATGGGGCGATATATATATACACACACCATGTGGCACTTAATAATGTTGCACCAGGGGAGAGCACCATGTTTTACAATATATATAATTTCACTGAAAACCTTGATGTTGAGATATGTTACAAGGTAAATCTAAATGGTTGTTTTATCTGTTTTATCACTGAAAACAATACTAGAACAAGAAATGTTACTGGTAAGTGTCGCATGCCCCCTAAATGGTCATTAAAAAATAACAATTTAATTATGTTATAAAAGGTAGCGATGTATCCATGACTATAAAGAGTAATGGACTGATGTTTCAGACTAGACATGCAATTTCATGTTTTTTACATTAAAGTGTAACCTTAACCTTGGCCTTGACATCTGATGTAATGGTCTGGGTATTTCAACAGTTAAATGCTGCTGAAACATCATCATGACATGCTGATCACTTGTGTCAAGCTATTTTAAAATCCCTAAATGTAAGACAAAGTTACAGATCAATTGTTGATAAATTGAGCCAAGTGTTTTTGAAACCAATCCATGTATGATAAAGTTAAAGGATGGACTTGAAATCCAAAAGAGATTCAAAGTGTTGTCATACATACTAAAAGTGTGACCTTGACCTTTGAGATATGGGTCTAGGTCTTACTTATGACACGTCTTCAAATCATCTTGATAAATTGAGTCAAGTTAAAGGCAGTCACAGACCAGACACACAATATCAAACAAATTGAAAGTGTGACCTTGATCTTTGAGGAATGGTCTGGGTCTTGCATGTGACACTTAATTATGTCATGTTGATCAACTGTGCCAAGTGTTTTTAAAATTTATCCATAGATGACAGACCGGACAAAAAATGTCAAAATGACTGAAAGTGTTGTCAAAATTAAATTGTGACCTTGAAGTGGGAGTTTGGGTATTAAGTTCAACACGTCGTCATGTAATGTTGATCATTTATAATAAGTATTTATAAAAATCCATCTATGCATGACAAAGTTGCAGGTCAGACACGAAATCTCACACAGGCTCAAAGTGTTGTTCAACAAACTCAAATTGTGACCTTGACCTTTGAGGTACGGGTGTGGGTCTTACTCGCAACAAGTCGTCATGTTATGTTGATCAATTGTAGCAAGTATCATTAAAATCCATCTATGCATGACGAAAGTAACAGGCCGGACACAAAATCCCACAGACTCGTAGTGTTGTTAAACAAACTCAAATTGTGACCTTAAAGGGATTATATTGGCAAGTAACACAAACACGCTGTTAATCCAGACTTTTCCTGTATGCAGTGTGCATAAAATAACGCTTATAGTAATTGAATATTGGCAAAAACTTTAATACGTCCCGCAATAAAGTATTGCGTAATGTTTACATTGATCTCCATAAATTTCCGTAACAAAGCCTCAAAAACGAGATCGGGAACGAGTTTTCACGATATTATCCTATGATTGATCAGAAACCCGAAAGCGGTTCGTTGAAAATGGCAAATGTAAACAAAAACAAAAACATGGCTTAAGAAACCCGATGTTTGTAATAAAGAGGTTATGCAATGAGACACTTTAGACGCGTATATCTCTAAGTTATAAGTGTATCATCATGCTGAGCGTGTGTATTTAGGACAGGGAATTGACGGTAATATGCCAATAAAATCCCTTTAACCTTTGAAGTACAGGTGTGGGTCTTACTGGCGACACGTCGTCATGTTATGGTGATCATTTGTAGCAAGTATTATAACAAGTGGGGTTTTATAAACACCCACAATTTTTTGACGCCCCACATAAAAGGTTTCAGGATGTATAGAAATACATCCTGCTCTCTCTCTAAATGAATCAATATCAACATTTCAGTGAATACTTCAACATTTGAAATTGTTATGAATATCTTTTATTCCATACAAGACATAATACAATGTTATACACAAATACAAGCAATATATTGAAACACAACATATTACATGGTAACTGAATATAAGAAAAAATTAATAAAATGTCTTATAAGTAACATTTTTAGTGTGAATATAAAGAGATAGTAGTAAAGACGAGTAAGAATTTTGCAAGAAGCATGTATGCATTATTATTTCCGTAATTTTAGTTTACACATTTCCTTATTTAATTTCATGTAACCGTAGTTTGTTTTTGTTTATTGCAATAAGTCTTTCTATTTGCTTTGTTTTTTGTATATAAGGTACGAATACTGCAATACTGGAAATTGTTTTCATATATTTACTTTTAAAAATAAAATATTTAGCAAGTAAAATTATACAATAAGTTAAATCTTTGTGAGTTATATAACCCAAAAGATATATTTTGATAACAGATGTTAAAAGCTTGATTGTTTGCAATACAAAAATTATGGACTTCAGTCCAAAAGGCTCTTACAAAATGACATTCCCAAAACAAATGTTTTATAGTTTCTGTATGTCTATCGCAAAACTCACATTGACTTGAATTAACTATTTTACATTTATATAAAAACTGGTTGGCAAGTAAAATTCTGCTAATATATTTGTATTGAAATGATTTTAGTTTTATTTATGGTACTCTTAAAAGGTAGACAATGGATACTTTTCCAGTTAAGGTTGTTAAATATTTCTTCCAATTGATGAAGTGAAATTATCAAAAATAGTTCACTGAGAAATCTCTTTATATAATGAATAATCATTATAAAAACACGAAATAAATTTGAATGATTCAGTAATTTATTCACTTTTATAATATTAATTGTTCAATACACAAACAACTATCATAAACAGTCTACCACATTCACTGTTTTTTTGATGTTGTTTTCTTTTTTTGTATAATATAAATAAAACAAATTTAACCAATAGCAGACACCAGCACCTCTGACACATTGGGGTCAGTAGAGCGTACTGTCAACTGCATGGTGACGCCGGCTTCAGTTAGAGCGAGTTTAGATCTGACTAGGGCATCATGGCCACCGCGGAATACCCCAGCCAGATACAGTGTATGAGAGCTCTTCCCATCTGGCACCTTGTCTGACCTTTCGCATGGCTGCATACCTAAATATGTGATTATATTTTTAACCGCATCTGAAAAAGAAAGACAACATGAAATCAAATCTGCGTGAATATAACTACTATAGTTTATATGACGATGTATAGGTTTCAACAATTTAGATAGTGTAAAAACACATTTCAATAAACCTGTATTCTGCTGTGAATATTTTGGCTTATTGGTACTCACATTTCTAGGAAGTTTTTAAACAAAACAGGAAAATATAAAGAGGCACTGCTGTAAACTTTTAATGCTCCTGTTATACAAAGAATGAATGTGGGAGAGGGGGCATATAATGTTATACCTGTCTGTCCGTTCCCTTGTCCATTCGTTCTGCTCATTAACTTGCATATAAAGCTTCCATTAATTCAGCCCTTGAAAAATTACACCATAACATGTGAGAAAGAGGTTGTCAGCTAAAGTTATTTCCCTTCCATTTGACTGCTGATCCAAGTTTGTGATCTCACCTATGGCAGCTATTTAGACCTTAGGCTGACCTGAATTTTCTTAAGAGCCATTAAGACATTTAGTGCAAAATTCCTGTCAACTTTTATGAAAATCTATCCAGCAAGTAGTTCAAGACTGGTCACCATAAAACAGTATTGATGGCAAGTCAGATGCTGGACTACAGCAGAAGTTCAGCTAATATTAGATCTAATATTATAGTAAATGTTGGAAACGCAAAAGTTTAACCTGGGTGTCCACAGATGAAAAATTAAGTCCAAAAGAGCCATAACTTTGCCAATATGCAACCCGAGTTATGGTTCTTGTCTCTGTGTGTTCCATCAATGATGGTGAATACACATGCGAAGTTTCATTCATATCCAATGAGTGGTTGCAGATATCTTACCTGATAAAATACTTTAACCTGAAAAATTAAGTGGAAAAAGGGCCATAGCTGTGCCAAAATGCAACCCAGAGTTATGGTTCTTGTTTCTGTGTGTTCTATCAATGATGGTGAATACACATGCGAAGTTTCATTCATATCCAATGAATGGTTGCATAGATATCTTACCTGATAAAAAACTTTAAACTGAAAAATTAAGTCGAAAAAGGGCCAAAACTCTGCAATCCAGAGTTACGGTTCATGTCTGTGTGTGTTCCACCGATGATGGTAAACACACATGCGTGGTTGCATAAATATTTAAAACTTAAACGCAAAAGTTTAGCCTGGGTGTCTACAACATTCAACTTTAAAGTAGGGTGGTAGTGTAATGGATAGTGTGTTGGCCGCTCACGCCAGAGGTTGCGGGTCTTTTCCCCAGCTCGACATGATGCATCATAAGATACAACAGACAGTACTGATTCTCCACTGGAAGCGGACTCGAGAGCTGGAAGCGGACTTGAGAGCAGCTTATATTAGCTTTAATATTAACGTTTTTCCCAATCAAACTAAAATTAATTAGTAAAAGCTAACTCCGTGTGGATAGAATAAATGGAAAAAATGTAGATTATTACTACATATGCATGTAAGTCACCTTCTAAAGTTTTCATTGTTGACAGTGCGTATGTATCCTCCATTTCATTGTCTGGTCCAACCTCGTCCCAGGATGCACCAAAGTTGGGTTTCATCACTTTCTGTACATGATCAGCAACATTCACTTCTACATCCTCCAACTGAAAAAGTGAAAACATACCCAGTTACAATTCAAATATGAAATAAAAGATGAAGATATAATGAACCAGAATTCACAAAAACTTTATAATGCTGTGTCTTATTTTTTATACGCGAACCATCTGTTACCACAGCAAAGTTAATAATATCAGAATCGGAATAGATAACGATGTCGCACTGTCGATAAGAAAATTACAAATAAAGAATGGTAAAGGGTTCTAATCAGATTTATACATCTGAGGCCCATAAAACTGGATGCCAAGTATGTAACCCGTAGTGTATCAAAAATGTAAACCTCATTCAAAAAGAAAACTACATGTATAATGAAATTTATAAGTACAAAACTTCAACACTTCATGAAGTAGTCATCGCATATCTGATGTATCAGTTTTCTAAGCATTTGCCACACTGGAGCATCACGCAACAGACACATGATATATCCCACCCAGTCACATTATACTGACACCAGGCCAACCAGGTCTAGAACTATCATCCAATGCTGAGCCATAAGAGAATAGTTTCCAAAGCTTTGGTATGACCCAACACGGAATCGAACCCACAATATTCTACAAGCGAAGCAGATGCTCTACAATTAAACCATTGCTGAGGTCATTTCCGATACAGATTTTTCTAGGAATTGATGATGGACAAGTAACTACTGATTAATAACTACTCATAATCTACAATGGTCTGCTTTGGATTACTCACCACATATTCATCATCATATCCTTCTTCATCTGCCTCCTGTGTATTGGGGTCACAATCTTTCACAATAAACTTGAGGGTACAACTGAATGACCCAGTCACTGAAATTAGAAACAGAAAGTCAGCTATACATGTATTTATGTAACTTTCAAACCTGTACAAATTTTCATTTGTTTGTGAGTTTTGCTGCTATTTTCAACAGTTATTAAAAAGCGATGGGAACATCAGTGCCCCAGATAATTTTTTGGCTTGGGCTTAATTTACCCTCAGTTTCTGAAGCTTGATGGTAAACTAGCACAATTTTAAAATTGAGGGGGTGGGAGGGAGGGTATTGATCAATACAACAATTGTATAATATAGACAAGTATATTCATTAACATGCACGTAAAAGGTTATGTCTGTCTCATTCAGTCATACAATTTTGATCTCAACAAGATCCCAGTCATTTAGTTCATCACACATCTATCATCTTTCTGCTACACCATTAAATGCTCTTTGTTGCAACTGTGCCTGTCAAGGGCCGGTTTCTAAATGTTTTGGGCTCCATCTTTAGCCCAAACATGGAAACACTTGTGTTTTTTTACACACAGCATATTTTAACATAATTTCATCCCTGGTTTCGACAATTTCCAGCCACGGATATGATAATTTCCATGTTTTTGCTGTTTCTTTTGAACAAGGAACATTTGCCTTTTTACTTCTACTACAGCTGTAATAATAGGCATTACCATACTCTAACAACTAATTTCCTTTACTGAAAAAAACTTTCTATATTCTTCTGTTTAGACATTTTTGTTCATTCATGGGATTTCTGCCGAGCTTCTTAATGAAAGACAGCCTAGGATACCACACAATTATATGCTTTGCTGCAAAGCAAAAAGCACTATTAAACAGCAAACATGTTTAAATGCCTGGTTCTCTGAAATTGTTGCATACTGCATGTTAATAAAAGATTGAACCTGCCATGTCCAGAAAAAAATGTCGACCAACGTTAGCAAACATTTAACAGAACTGAACGCTGCTCTGGGCTCAATCTTAAGTTACGGTTTTCATGGGATTTTTAGGACAAACTTCTCTGACAGTGAAATGGGGACTGGGTTATTAAACAATTATACAATAAAGCACTGAATATTTCCGGTAGAATAAATACATTGCTGCAAAGCCAACAGGTTACCGGCATTGACCAGAAAACGAAAGTATTCTTTGCGCTTGCGCTATTTTCTTTCCAACTTTTGCATGAATCTCAAAGGATGTGCTCAATTGAGACGCATGGAAAACATTTTTCCTGCATATCTTAGCATTTTTGCAGCGTAAATGACGCAGATACGCAGTTTATCTGGGGCATTGGGAATACCTAATGGTTTCCCAGTTTTTCCGGGTGGTCAACCAGTATACGAGATACACCTTATCTCTGCAAGTCACTGGCTGGTTGTTCCTGACACACTGCATAAAAATGTTGGATATTGCTGATATCTCACCTTGTGTGGGGTCCTCCGGCATCCTCACCAGCGTGTATGAGGTGCCTGGTGTATCGTAAGGTAGACTTGGGCATGGTACATATTTCAGCACCTCAAACTCATCTGCGGACTCCATCTGTACAGTGACCTTCTCCAGGACTTGGTCATTGAGTGTGTTCGTACAGTCGAACTGTAAATTTAGTTAAGTTTAGTTTCAGCAGTTAACGGTACCATATCATTTTATAAAATACTGTTACCCTATGCTGTGGTTTACTGCCATGATATCATTTTATAAAATAGTGTTACAAAAAGATGCGGTAAACTGGCACGAAATCAATTTATAAAAACTGGTATCTGCTGTTACATCTGACAGTACATTTTGATGAAATATAGCAAGAACTGTTATTCACTGGGTTTGAGGATTTAACAGTGTTTTACACTCGAGGTATAACAATACAAACTTAATATATCACAGATGCAATGTACATGTATTTAGATTACTGATATTTATAAAGTTTAAAAGGTCATTTTTTAATCTTTAACATCTTTAAATAGCAGAATAAAATATGGTTATGTGCAGTGAATCAATCTTCATTACTCTAAAAAATTATAAAACAAATGTTTTCTCCATAATAGTGATATTTGCACTGCAAATAATTTCCATCTTTCTTCCCTTCAGCAGAGTGTGTATTTATATAAAAGAAAATTATATTATTTAAGTTAAGATATCCTCAGAAAGAATAATAATTACATGTATGTAGTAATACTTATTCATTGAAATATATACCTGGAACACCATATAGCGAGAGTATGTGTGTTTGATACACCTGACCATGTATTCTGTCTCCGACTCGGTCAGTTCAACAGGCATATTGGAGGACTTGAAGAGAGGTCCAAGATTAGCAAACTCTGGAACTGCGGCAAGTTGTTCTGCATACACATCCTGTCTAGATGCAGCCACCTTCTCTGAAGACTTGGGAGTGACAGTTTCACCAACTTCCTTTCCTGAAAAATAAATCATTGGTTACCTAGTTTGATCAACGAAATATTACTATAATAATTATAATGGAAACTGTAAACTGCTTCTGCTTTGCCAATGTTTTCTGAAGTTTTAGTTCGATAAAAACTTAACTGAATTTTTGATTGGTTGTTTGGTATAAATTATATATGAATATTTTGCATAATTTTTATTCCATCGAAGGCAAACAGACAGTTAACCTAACCATTCTTTCCAGAGATCCAGAAAGGTTAACCAGTACTAAAATAAATATATCTCCGCAAGTAACTGATAACTTTCCCTCTTGAATCAGTGAAGAGAAACAAATGATAACGAGATGCAATGTCTATCAAATCATATGCAGTTGTACTGTAGCCAGTCTAAAAGTATGACCACATGATGATATTCTTAGATTTAAATTATTACGTATATACATAAAACTTAAATATATTAATGAAACTGTTGTCTGCAATCTTTCAGGCAAGTTTTAAATGCTCGGTATTTTTTTATGTGGTTTAACACTATTTTCAACATAATAAAGGTTATATTTTCTACAGATCTATAAGTGACAGAAGATCTTGGAATGAGTAGAAATACAAAATTTCCACAAGTAGCTGGCAAATTCTGTCATATAAAGTCTGTGGACCAAACTAGGCTTGAAATCATGACCTCAGCAGTGAGAGGACAGCAGTGTTCTTGAGACAGTCCATTATTCAACATGCCCGCTGACAGAATTGAAATAGAAGTGTTAATCTGTAATGTGATAAACTAACCTGCAACTGTCCTTTGTTCAGCCATTGGTTGTGTGGCAAGGGGAACCGTCTTCATGTCGAATGGTTTCTCCGAGGGTTCCAGAGTGTAGTGATGGAGGGCTCTCTCCAGGCCAACAACAGACACTTGCAGACCTGAATAACACCATCACACAAATATTACAGATAAGATGATATATATCAGTTCTTCTGAAAGTCCTATGAATTATCATACAAAACTGTAAGAGTTGGCATGACACAGTAACTTGTAATGGATGAAAAAACAAACAAATGTGAACTATGGCATGTCCATTTGCTTTTCTTCCAAAATGCAGGGAACAAAAATCTCCAGAGCCACAATTCCTCAATGTTCTGCTACTACTTTAAAATATTTCTTGAACAATCTTTGAAAACAAAACGTGTTTTAATAGAAATCATGTTATCATCTCCTGCAAAGAAAATCACGTTCAGATTTTTAGCAAGGTTTAACTTGTTGTTCTTGTTTGGTGTTTGGCATTCCTTTCAACAGTTTTTCAGTTATATCATGACGGTGTTTACTTGAAACAGTGAATTTTGTGTTAAGTTTTCCAACAAGCCCAGCAGAATAGTGGGTGAACGTGTTACACTTACCATTAAGGATATAAGCAGAGTTTAGAGCCTTCTGTTTCTCTTTCAGGATCTTCACATAGAATGTTGCCCTGTCTCGAACCTCATCATCTGTGTCCAGTTCACATCTCTCAAGCAACACCACACAACTGTCCAGCAGTTCATCACAGTGGGCCCCAAACTTGGCCATCGCCGTCACCGCAGCCGCTCGTACTGCCGCATTCTCCAGAATAACTCGGTTGTAAATAAATCTGATGTACTTGGAGGGTGTTGGTGTCCTTGGCCCTTCTCTTCCCAGCAGATGGAGGATTCTTGTAGCCAGTACTGTGTGTTCACAATCTTCAATAAACTCACACAAATGAGCAAGTCCTACTTCCTTGGCCTCAGCATTTTCCTCAATGATGGTAATGATGCTGTCCACGATGGCTCTCTTGTAGTCAAAGCCTCCTTCATCACGAAGCATCGAGGAGAGAAAGTTCATCATAACGCCATGCTTGCGGGGGAACTTCAGGCACAGGGACTGGATAGCCTGCACCACCACTATCTTGAACTCGTCGGAGATTTCAGACATGAATGTTGAGATCTGTTTCATCAGTCTGTCCACGCTGCTTTCACTACCAGTCTATAAAATAATTTTTTTCTAAATAGTTTGAACTTATTTATTTTACATTGGTTGGGAAACAAATTTTTACACTTTAGACAAATCACACTCAGAAGAACCAGTACTAAGTATATGTGGAAAATGTGATTTGCTGAAGGACACTACAAACCGCCGATCCTCCGATCCGGAATCCAATGCTTTATTCCTAGACTAGGCGCTTCGAAATAATTTTGATACTAAGAATATATCCATCAAATGGTAAAGGTTCAAATTTGTTATTCATTGTTAAAATGTTAAAATTAAGCAACAACCTCAAATTAAACCAAATACATGTATAAGTAGATCAATGTGCTATAATTTGTTTCTTACAAATGTTCACATGATACAATCTGAAATAACAGTGACACTGTCACTATTCCTGATTCCAGGTCTACATGTATATGAACAGCATGAATATCTTTGATATATACATGTAGCACAAGTTTTCACTAAACAAAACAAAGAACAATAAATGAATGCTTAATGTTGCTACAAAAACTACACAGAGGATCTTACACATATGCCTGTTTATTATTGAATTTATTAAACAAGTCGGCACGAATATATTTTGTTTACCTTCAGTAGTGTTGTGATGGCCAGAGTTGCTATGCTCCTGTTGCTATCGGTGATCAGGTTTTCGAGGTCAAGGTTACATGCTGTCACAGCTGCTGGGTGCTTCATCGCGACCTAAAAATCAATGTGAATTTAATACGATAAGTACATATTACATACCAACACTATGTCTATCCAGCAACTATGCATTTTTTATTTATACCTCAGAATGAATATCAGTAGAACTACCATACTTTCAAGTGCAACTTGCGAACTTTCTCATATAAAGTTTTATGTTCAAGTGGAGTTTGAACCCATGACCTTCAGAGTAAGTGTTTCATTGAATTTGAACTGGTTGATCTAAGCTCAACTCAGTTGAATTTTTTAACTTTGGGACAAGATTTCAAACTGAACTTGTCTATTTTTAAAGTTATATGTGACCCAATGTATGGATTCTGGAATATGCTTTCATTGTGACTGTTTATAATATAAAACTCTTATTTCCACAAACAATCGGGAGTATTCTCATACAGCATTTCTTCTCAATTTGCTAGCTTTAAGGGAGACCGACGTCTCATATAATATCTCCCCTCATCATGTCCCAATATCAGTATGATTGAGGATGAAGTATTTATTTTTGTTAAAATCTATAAACTAATTTTGTTTAGAAAAATCTTTATTTTTTAAAAGAATTATGAGGCAATGCACTGATCACATTATATCACAAATGTAATAAAGAATGAAAATTTTACCAGAAACAATAAACCAGTAGTCATAAAGTATTTACAATTAAAGTCAGTAATTATTATCAAAGCAATAATCAATAGGGAATAGAAACAAGCAATTAGTTACAGTAAAATCTTTCCACAAGTAACTGACAAACTTTCTTACATAGACGTTTTTATACTTATCAGGACCCAGACAACTAACAGAGAGGTAAATGATCTTATAATGGTGCTTCAGACCACTTGACAATAGAGGACCCTATGCATTATAATTCCTTAAACAGCTATCTAGTATCCTGTGTGCTATACCTTGTTGAGTGTCCTCACAGCGGCAAATCTCAGTGTGGGTTTTGGGGAGCTGCAGAACAGCTGTAGCACGGACACTGCTGGTGCCAGCTCCTTGGCTGTAATACCCTTAATGTTCACCATGGCATGGGCTGCCTCGTAGATCACTATCTCGCTCTTGTGGCGCAGACAACTCTCAATGAACTCAAACATTGGACTGCTGGAGCCAGTGTCTTCATCTTCTATCAGCTTGTTGGCTATTCTGATCTGTAAGATAGTCGTATTTTTTTTAACATTTATTTCAGTTCTATTATGAAGAAAACTCACAGCTTACATGCATATGATTCGCTTTCAAGTCCATTTCCTGGGTAAAACCAGTACTGACTGTTGTTTATTGAGAGACCATCGGGTCGAGCCTGAAACTGAACCTTGTGACACTCTATCTACTTTTTAAACATATACAGGACTGGAAAATTCCACTCGTTCGCTCGCCATGACAACTGAACATTTGGTCAGGACAAGTAAGATTGAAGAAACAGACCTTAATTTTTCTTTAATTTTAATCATTCAATAAAGAATGTTGAAAAGGAGGACGAGTAGTTTTCATTTCAAATTTCCTGATATATAACAGTACAACCGGAGTTATCTTTAAATTTCTCCAGTGTCAGTATGCGTGTCAAATCTACAACATTGTCTCAAAAACAAATGAAGAAACAATATTAATAATAATAATAAAGACTTTTACTAACAAGAGAACGCATTTGAATTAATTCAATCTTCTATGAGGCCCTCAAACAAAAACTGCAGAAATAACTAGATCATTAGAAAATTGAATAAAAAAGACTTTTTGAAATAAAATTCATTTTAAAAGATTGTTAATACAGTAAAAGGTATGTTTAAATACAAGATCCACTTTCCCTAATGCAAGTCCAAGCATAACAAGCCCTTAAATATCATATATCTTCATTGTACATATTTATAAATAAACTTTGATATTCATTTTGAAATATTAAAAGAATGTTTGATGTTACATGACACAAGAGTATTGCAAGCAACACATAAGTCCCCTACCGGTTTACAGGTAGCAACCACAGTTTTTGTATGACTAAAAACATGAAATGGTCTGCATTATCTCCTTATTGCCCTCTATCCACATGCAAAGTTTCACAAAACTAGCTTGGATACAGACAGACAGTGGATAAACATATAGTATCTTACAATGAAACCAATAGAGGAATAAAAAGTAACTTGGAACTTCTTGGAAAACCATGTTCTAATACCACTCACCAGCAAACAGTAAGCGTATGGTGACTTGAGGGAATGTTTGCTGAACTTGCTGACAAGCTTTGTGACTGCCAGTTTGTCATGCTTTCTGATGTGGTATAGCAGTCCAAGGGCATGATACTGAAATATAAAATAAGTACAAGTAAGATCACTATGAAACATCCAATTTTCAACCCAACGTGCAGTGCAGACAAAACATATTTCCGGTAATAAGCAACTTGCAGTCATTTTTGTTTCGGAATTTAGTTTCACTAAATCAACAATAAAACAGTTTATACATGACAGTCATCACAAAATTACAAAATTCTAGAAGTAACAGCTGTTAAAGCAGAAAATTGGCCCTCTTTAATTAGAAACTTTAAAGTCATTGGTAGGACATGACTGGTAATCAGAAAAATAATCTTCTGCATGGGAGCTAGAAAGTTTAACACTATACCACCATAGTGGACATATATAACTGTATGCTATAATACAGTCCGACCTCTGTAAGCAATCACCGCTTTTAAGCAGTCACCAGTCTTAAGCAGCCATATTTGCTATGCAGCCATATTTCCCATTTCTATACTTTCAGAGCATATTAACCTGTATTAAGCAGTACCATGTCTTGAATGGCCACTTTTGCTCCTTCCATTAACTGGCTGCTTAAGACAGGTTTGACTCTATTTCTATCCTTATATGTGGTCAACACTCTGGCTAAAGAAGCCAATTTGTACCAAAAAAATTAAAAAATACAAATATTTTCAAATTCATTGAATTGCTAAACTGAATCAAGTTATAATATTACATAGCTTAGTAAATTAATCATGAAACTTTCTCTGAAAGAACATAAAAATACTAGAAGTTTGAGAAACATTTATTTTGCAGTCCCGCTAATTTTTACAATCTGATATTTAATTGACATATCCACTCTCATTTATTTAAACTTTTTTGTACTTTTTTAATTTATTATTTTTTCATGCATGCATTTTTATTAATGTTTATTATTTATGATGGTACATATGTAATATGATAAATTCAGAATAAAATAGCCTGCATTACTCGATAAACAAATATTTTATAAGAGGCACTCACCTGTACCATGATGTTGTCACTGGACACAGCTTCTTGGGCCTCGTTTACCCACCTCTTGGTCACATCCTGACTCCCCTTACTCAGGTGCTACAATACATGTATCACATATATACAGGTCAGTTCACATGGTTTAAGTCATCTATTGGTATCCAGTACACAAACACTACAAACACTTCTATACAATATACAGGTCCGTTCATACATGTATGCAATAATTCATCTATTGGTATCCTGGGTTACGTTCAGTTCACCTAAATATTTAATTTGTTAGCAAATATTTGATAACAGAAGTCAACTGAATGACATGTTCGCTTTAAACATTTGGTCACCATTTGCAGTAAACACTGAACTCAACCCCCCCCCCACCCCCAACCCCCAGTATACAAACATTACTATGCTATAAACAGGTCAGTTCATGTGTTATAAGTCACCTATTGGTATCCAGTACCCAAACACTACCATACAATAAACAGGTCAGTTCACATGCTTTAAGTTCTTATTTAGAATCCAGTAAACAAGCACTACCATACAATAAAGAGGTCAGTTCCCATGTTATGGAGAGTATGGTGGTTAGCGTCACTTTAAACAATTGCTCAATTTTTACATTTCATATCACAACATACAGTGCTCCAGATAAGCACTAGTTGGGGTTGCTGAATAAAAAATGACCGTTTAAAGTTAGTGGTAAAATAGATTCTGACAATTTCAGTGTTGATGTCAGGTTTATTTTAAATAGGAATTGGATAAAAATGTTCATTTTTAACCCATAACATTTTGAATATAAATATTATACACAAATTCAAGGAGTAAAATACTCATTTGAAGAAAAGCTTATCTGGCTCATTACTACAGATCACAATGTATAGTATTTGCTTAGGACAGTATTCGTAGCACTGTCACATTGGAGCATCATCCCATGGACACATGGTATTATACCTATAGAACATACTATGCCAACCAGACCTTGAACTACCCTTTAAATACTTCTAGTATCATATTTCAAATCTTTGGTATGGCATGTGAGGCAAACACTCTTCCATTAGACCTCATGTTGTGGGTAAACGTGATTTGTAGAAGTTGTAAGAACTTGTTTTACAATCAATGTAAACTAAATACACATATGTATTTAAAAATTGAACTGACAAGCCAAATAAACCACTTACCAGAGAAGACACCAGTGCAGCACTGGATACAGCGTGACATTTATCTACAATAGCCTGCTTCATGTATCTCTCTATGCTCTGTAACATGGTCGTCTGGCAAAGGAAGCAAAACAAGCAAGATTAAAACCAAGCAGTGATATTTGGTCCATCAGTTATTGTTGTATGGTGTTTAGTGTTGATTTCAACAATTGTTCAATTATATTGTGACGGTGTCTACTTAAGACAGTATTACAAGTGCTGTCACACTGCAGTATCGTGCTGCAAATATATGGCATGATACCCCATCCAGTCACATTATACTGACAACAGGCTGACCAGACCTACAACTTAAATCTCTAAATACTGAGTGTCAAGCAAGGAAGCTTCTAGTACAAGCCGGTTTATGACCTTCCGCATACAAGGCAGGTGCTCTACTCATACACCACCGCTGAGGTTCAATCATTTAGAATAGACATATAGCCACCAGTTACATCTGACTAAACGGAGAAAGGTACATGTCATATCCATGCCATAAAAGGTTTTTGCAGAATCTAATGGTACAATGTGTTATAGAAGGGTTTTTAAGGGTTTTTTAATTGGAGGTTCAACACCATTTCCAACACATCAAATGTTCCATATGACACCAATTACCCATACAACAGAATCTCAGAAGATCCACCCTCCACAAATAATTGACAAAGTTTTTGAACTGAACTGGGTCAGAACTTATGACCTCCTATGTGAAAAGGTTGGTAAGTGATCTTGAGATGGCACTTTAAATCACTCAGCCACATAGGACATCGATTGAAGGCTGAAGTATTAGTATAAGTATCAGATTAGCAAGTTATCTTGCTATTGTACAAGTTTGTGTTTTTTAATTATCTCCATATTGTTTAAGTTATGTTGATGTTCACTGTAGGCTAGTATATGGGATGTAGTCATTGTCTGCAACACTACAAGTATAACTTACATCAGTGATGGAGCAAAGGGCTCTGATGGCGGGTCCACGAAACTGGTCATCCTTTCCTGTCATGTCCTTCATCAAGCTGTAATAAACATTTACACACATAATTATACTTGTTGTGTTATATTACTTATGACACATTGATTAGCAATAACAGCCTAAGAAGGTTGATCCTGTTAGCTCAGTGGAAAGTGCATCTTAACTATCAATTCTGGAGTTGTGAGTTCGAATCCTGGCCCAGCTGCAGTCTCCTTGATCATTGATACATGATATTGCGTCTCATTGGTATGTCTCTCACCACTGATTCAATTAGCAAGATTATCAGTTATGAACAGGAGATAGGTGTGTTCAAGTACTGGTTAACCTTCAAAGTTCCAAGGAAAGATTGGATGGATTAATTGATCATCTGTTAGCCCTTAATGGCATAAAAATGTCACAACAGTCTAAGAAATGTTATTTTTCATGGAAAATTTTAAAATCATAGGCAATACATTACAGATTGTTATAATGCTAACCAGTTTAATGGATATAAACAAATGAATCTGAGTATACCCACCATCACTCAGCAAATAATTAGCATTCTTTCTTACATGAAGTTTTTGGACCAAACTGGGTTCAAACAGGATCTCAGTTGCAAAAGACCAGTGATCTTAAGATGGCACTCAGCCATGGAGGACACTCCTCGTCCATTACACCACTCAAATAAATGAAACATGTGCATGTGTCCCAACTAAGTATTTCATATTGATTTATGATGTTGTTGCATGGTGTTTGGCGGCGCTTTAACAAATTTTCAGCTATTTTGCAACAGTGTCTACTTGAAGCCGTATTCCAAGGACTACCACACTGGAGTATCACGCTGCAGAAATGCTGACTACTAAGCAAGGAAGCTTCTAGTACCATTTTTTAAGTCTTTTGTATAACCCAGCTGAGAATTGAGCCCACGATCTTTCACATACGAGGCAAACATTCTACTCATAGACTGTGCAGTTGATGACTGAGATGAAAGCAAAAGCTTTTGTGAATCGCTTTAAAGTTCATTCCCTTGGTAAAACCGAGTTACTTTTAGAGGCCATTTGGTCGTGTGTGAGATCAAGACCTTGGATGCTTCAAATCTGCATGATTCCATATTGTTTATTCATGCATTAAAGCCATGACATGTATTGTGCTTGTAAAGCAATTTGATTAAATCACTGTGAAGCAACATTACATACCTGCTAGTGACAATGATGACATCGTTGGCAATTTTAGACATATCCTTGATTCCCATATACATCAAGCGTCGAAGCGTGGGCTGAAGTGAGAAATTGATTTCAAAGATGATATTACATAAATAATCAAAACTAGAAAATATTTTTTAGTAACACTATGTCTTTTTTTCTGTAATCAAGCAATCAGGAAAGATTTTTAAGGATAGGTTACAACCAAGACTATTTTGAATTAACACCAAAGATATATTAGCATCGAAAACAGAAGTTTTACGACTGGTGATTGGACTACAAAAAAGCTGCAATGGCAACGATAAGACTGTGCATGTCGAGGCTTCATATTGATTTGCCACAATGTGCTCCTCATTAATGGAGAGGAAGCATGGGCAAGATTTTTGGAACATAGCTTGGTCAAACATCACTGAACTGGTACATGCAAAACTAATCCTTCCCAGCAAGTTTCAGGGAATTCATACTGACAGTTCTAGAGAAGAAGTGCGGAGACAAGATTCTTCATTCCAATACTGAAAAAGCGGCGTAACTCAGTCAATAATTACAGAACACATAAGGGTTATGTGCAACCCAACCACAATGATCCATTTCAGCAATTTTCATTGAAATGTGTTAGAATCAAGATTCAAGAGAAGAAGCTTGGATAAAAAAAATTAATTTTGACAATTAAAAAAATCTTGGAAGTTTTTACACTCCAACTGATTCCACAATGGTATTTTAAGAATTGAAATACAAGTCTGGTCTTCATTTTATACACAAGAGTAAGACATAATTTAGAGCATTGGTGAAAAAACAACAAAAAATAATCTGCTGTTCCCAAGAATTCACGAAATGTGCAGCACACCTTGGAATGATGGTAGACACCTATAATCAATTATAAGTTTGGAATCCAGCAAATAATATCATAAGGAGTCTGAAACTGAATAAAACACACACAAAACAGCAGTTATTAGTAACTTACATCCTTGGACTGGAAGAGTTTTGTCATGGCGAAGAAAGCCTCTGTTGCCTCGGTACTGCCGATTGTATTATCCCCTTGATTAATCATGTACAAAACCTTCGTCAATATCATACTACATTTCCTAGGGTTGATAGGGGTTTCATTGAACGTCCTTGCCTGAAAATAATAAGATTGCATGTAAAATTATAAAAAAGACAGTATTTTTTTTTAATGTACATTCATACCATTAATATTAAAGATTCTCTTTTACTGAAATATTATTTTCTAAATGAAAAATAAGATTACAAAGAAAGACATTGTAAAAAAAATCAGAGTCTACGCAAAAACCATGAGATCGACCAAGACATCCTACCCAAAAATTATAAAAAACATGAAAACACCATGGTTATATGACAGAAAAATACACAATGAAACACCAAACATTACCTACACCGGCTTTTTCATAGAAGTTTGCAAAAGTAAAACACAGCATAAAACTGTAAATACATATAGTTATTCAATTTCAGAAAACTTACCTCCTGCAGCACTGATGTCTTGTCAAGATTGTGGAATGGGTTGCCTCCACCTGTCAGAAATAAAGTTTACAAATTTACTGTAAAGTATAGGTTCAGATGTTGGTCTACTTTCATGTTACTGGAGCAATTTTATTGGATGAGGAAGTAAGCGAACATCTACTGTTTTTGACCGGACTGGGCTTATCTACATTTGCAAAATTTTGAGATATTTTCAACGTTTAGATGGCTGCTACTTCCATGATACATAACAGATTTTAGAAAAGTAGTTACTGTTGAATGTTTCAGCCACACGCGAGTATATAATTTATGTGAATCGTATTTTAATTTAGCATTGAGTTTGAGTTGCTGTGAATGTTTCGGACAGTGCTTTTGTCTTTAAGATACTATAAAATATAGGGATACAGAATATATATTTTCACTAGCCCCTGTGTTGTTTCCGGTTTAGTCTCGGACCTGGGACTTGAATACCTTGTCCGAAATGAGTACCATCCGGAATCTTGGTAAATGTTCTTCCCTAACAGTGCGTTTTTAGCTAATCGACTTACCATCTTCCTCTTCTTTCTTGTCTCTTCTTAGCATATGCATATTTATCTTTATTTGAACTTAATTGGTAAGTTAGTGTAAACGTTTGAACGATCGTACAGAACAAATTGAAAATATTGCTGCCAACACTGTCACTACACGTCACCGGTCTCGATTAGCTCGTTTCCTTTTATTACGATAGCCTAATACGCTGTAGAATAGAATATGTTCGAAAAGTCCACATTATTGAATAGAATACCTCTTATACATGGTAATCATGGTAATGTAATTTTTCAATAAAGGTTGTATTTGAAGAAGCCTTGATTTCATAAATTAACCTTATCAAAATCACACTTAACAAACGTCAGTAGTTTTTTATTCAAGACTGAGTCTGAATACTTTTTTAACTGTGTTCTGCCTTTCAGGTGGAGTTTTAAACGGTCAGTCTGTTTACCGCGGGATACCCCGGGACTCCATATTTTATATATATAATAAATATAAATGATATCAAAAGACGTTTAATGTATGACTTATAAATATATGAGAAGAGCTGCTGTATTTAAAACAAATCTGCCATTTTCTACTTCCAAGTATTCATCCCTCAAAAACTGAGTATTTTCGAATTGAGTGTATGTAAATGGGGTGTTGAGGACCAAGTATACTTAGTTAAAATACCATATATACAGGTTAAAAACTGGGTTATAGGATGAATTCTTCACTGCATCCCGCAACCCCATCTTGAAAGTTGGTAGGTTGGTAGTTGCGATTAGTCCAGCAGGAAGGCTAGTCCAGAGTCTGACTGTACTCGGGAAGAAGGCATGTAGGTGGCAATTAACATTCGACTGTCGGGTCGTGAATCTCGAAGTATGCCCTCATGTATAGCTTGTTATCATAGGTAGCAAGTATATCTGCAGGCAATAACTTAAGTTTGTACACCAACTGTGCATCATTACAAGCCTGACCTGCTGGCGTCGGGATTGTAATGTGTTCCAATCTAAGGTCTTCAGCATTGCTGTGACGCTGCTTGATCGCCTGGTGGACTGCGGACTTGTTCCAACCTCTTGGCGTTCCTCTGTGTGTGTGTGTGTGTGTGTGTGTGTGTGTGTGTGTGTGTGTGTGTGTGTGTGTATCTCTCTCTCTCTCTCTCTCTCTCTCTGTGTGTGTGTGTGTGTGTGTGTCTGTGTGTCTGTGTCTGTGTGTCTGTGTGTCTGTGTGTGTCTGTGTGTGTCCCAAACTACACAGATGCATATTCAATGGATGGTCGAACTAAAGTGGAGAAACATTGTTGTTTGACTGAATGACATCTGCCAAGTGTTTTCCCATGTCTGTAGATTGGTGAGATCATCTTGAAGAGCTTTGATATCCCTAATAGATTGTATGCGTCTATGCAGGAGGCAATCGTCGCAAAGAGTCAGACAGTGAAGGCTACACATGTAGGCATGTCATTGATGTATACTACGAACAACAATAGATGTGTTTAGCTTTGGTATATCTCTACGTTTTTCCGTAGTAAAAAAACAGACGTAAACTGGTCGTTGAAGATGATCGCTTTCTATGTGTTGTTCCGTTATTTATAAGAGGAGCTACACCAGAAGCATCCTTCCGTTTGGACTTGATGAAGCTCTAGAACCATTTGGGGTTGCTTCTCTGGTCGTCTGCCGTCATGTTGCCTACATAGGAATTATATGTCTCTCGACAGGTTTGCTGGCATTTCTGTTTGGCAGCCTTATATGCTGTCCAATCTTCCGGCTGATTTGAGCGTCTAGTCCTGTTTAAAGTCTGCTTCTTACGACGTGCATTGTTCTTCACAGACAATACGATTAACCGTTGGTTGGTTAAATCGTGTTGTAGTAAACTTTGTTGGTACGTTCTTTTCAAACTGGATGCTGATTTTGAAAAAGTATCCCACATGGTCAATGCCACAGTCAGCACTGGTGTTGCTGGACCAGTCGCTATATCTCCCGCTCTCCAGATAACAGGGCTGCGTTTCACAAAAAAACTTACGACAAAAATCATCATAAACGTAAACCAACAATTATTCATAATATTTTTAATTTTCATCCAAATGAAGCCAAACTGGCTTTAAATCATGCAAAAAGTTACATATTTTCTGGAAAAAAATCATTTTAAATGTCGACCAAAATTTGAACACGCAAAGGAGAAATTGTCAAATTGACTTACGTTAATTTTTATCGTAAGATATTTTGTGAAACGCAGCCCTGGTCTTCAACAACGTTGCTAAGTGTTAATTCTGAGTCACTGTCATTGTTCGTAGGTTTGTACACAGAAGCTATCACTAATGGGTTGTTCCTACATTCAGTTCACAATCGTCTGGTCATACTTCATCACATTATATCTATATAAGTCCTTGCTATTATTAACAAAAAAATACAAGAAAAAAGAAAACAAACTATATTAACACATTCGCAGAAATATTATAAACAAGTGGGGCGTGAAATCAGCACATTGCCATCTTTTTCCTAGATATCTGCCTGCCCGCCCGCCCGCCCGCCCGCCGTCCGTCCGTCCGTCCGTCCGTCCGTCCGTCCGTCCGTCCGTCCGTCTGTCTGTCTGTCTGTCTGTCTGTCTGTCTGTCTGTCTGTCTGTCTGTCTGTCTGTCTGTCTGTCTGTCTGTGGTTTTATATGGCACAATCATGATAATTTGTAAACTATGCATAACCAATGACCTCTATAATTCCTTGGACCAGTGACTTAATTAGAGAGCTGTGTATACGTCTCTGCTTTGGTCTAACAGTAATATGTCTTTGGGCCTATACGTACACTGTTGCAGTAACATATGTATCTGTAATTTATAATGTATCAGGGTCGACAGAAGGACGTATTATCTCTATATAATTTCTTGATCTATATTACATAATTTAGACCTGAAAATGAAGTCGGTCTATTGTATTAACCTAAAGACTTATGTAAAACGTCTGTTCTCGATTAAGAATAACATTTTTTTTCTTGTGCAATGTCACATGACATGTATAAAAATATACTAATCAAACAGATAAATATCCCACAATTCATCATATTCACGGCCATATTGAATGCAAAGAACAAAGTTAAGAATAAATTTTATGAAATAGAATCACATTAACGCTAGTTATGACCATGGAAGGTAAATACTTAACACAGAAATTAAACGAATAAAGTTTTGTTTTTAAAATTACAGTTATAAATTGCAAATTAACGCGTTCAGTAATGGCAATTCTTCACGATTAATAATTACGCATCGGGTCCGGCTATAAAATTAATTGCGCGTAGGAACGCAATTTGCACGCTTTTATCAGTACCCCAACAAGAAGAAACAGTTATCATGATTTATTTGTATATGAATCAGTTATAATTACACCCAAATGAATTTATTAATGATCAAGTTTGCGTTGACCGAATTGTTGGCACGATGCCATAAAATAAGGAAAGACAAAAGCAGGATTTTTTTTCTGGAAATTACAAAGAGGCCCAAGCCTTCCAGATTAAGGAAAAACGTCAAGATCAAGAGTAATTTGCGATTTTTTAATGGCAGTACTTAGCAAACTGAAAAAGTAAAATGTAACGCTTGTTTAACCGTTATCAGGGTTGTCGTGGTTGTGCTCAGCACCATTAACAATGGTGGAGAAAGCACAAGTTTGTCTGCCAGGCAATTGGCCTGGTAAATTCACTTGTCCAAAAAACTTTAATTCTGAAATGTTGTCTATTTGGAAGCACATTGTGATTATCTTATAGATCTTGACTTAAATAATTTTATTAAGTACTTCATTTACAGTTCAGTACACCGCTAGCTTTAAATGTTATAAATATGCAATAAACATTAATTTTGTTGATGTTTTATATCACTTTTGTACAATTGTTCCGAATACAAACAGTTAGGGGTAAACATAAAAAGTTAATACGTTTAAGCCTCTGTAACATGCAAAACTCTGAAAGACGGGAAATATTCCAAGTACCAAAAATAGAGACTTGAAAGCTGCACATGCGCGTCTTGATACCTTATAAAAAATTATTCCGAATGCTTTGTTACGAGATGTGTCCTAGGAGACTCCACAAGAATTTGCATGATAGAAGTTATCGTTGATGAAAGTTATATGTCAAATTTACTAATGATATTTACAGCAATTAAATATAAAAAGAATAAATACTGTAACAATTGTTGTAATGACTTTGATCATTTCTGTTTTACAATTTTTCGATTTTGGCCCAAAGTTTACTCGTCCGACGGACTAGTTACTGGTAAAAATCAATCGTCCGCAGACAAAAGCACTCATCAGGATGAGTGGACGAGTTCTTTTGCTAGCCCATGGTTAAACATGTTTATAAACGCAAACGTTGATCAAACAAACAAAAAGTAAAAGGAAATCAGATTACATCTGCGCTATTATTTAAACACAAGCAAAGAGCTCTCAGAGGTGTTTAAAGCGAACATTTCAGTTAACTTCTGTTATCAAACGTTTGCAAACATATAAAACGATTCGCGGACAAAAGCCCCCCCGGACAAAAGCCCCCCCGGACATAAGCCCCCTCAAACCGGTAGGGCGGACATAAGCCCCCTCGATGTTTTTGCAAGGCGGACATAAGCCCCCTCGTCTAATTTTTTGGGGCGGACAAAAGCCCCCTCGACTATTTAAGCAGGGCGGACAAAAGCCCCCTTACCTAGAGTATTATAGTTGATAAACCCCCCTTCACCTTTGTTTTTGGTCATAGGTCTGCTCAAATGTTTATCTTCTGAACAATTTCCGAATCAATAATGGTTAAACATGTCTTAAAAAAAAGAAAAGCGTATTTGGTTTAAAGCAAGGGAGAGTACTCGTTATAACTCTCAATGCGCAACGTCATTTATTGACGACATACCTAATGCACACTCTGTTTTTATCGTTAAACTTAACCCTACTCGGCGCCTTTTCCCATTATTTTTTTTTATGTCTGGCGATGATAATTAGATAAGGAGATGTTTGTTGTTGACGGTTAATGCAAACTGTCACGTTATTATAATTAAATATAATTTTAAAGAAGAGAGACTGGGTCGCGTATTCACAGTTTGTTTTAAGCGAAAATGTGGATTACTTATTAAAGAGCACCCGGTATGCTAATTACTATCTAACAGGTAGCTGGCACTCATTACTCTAATTGCAAACTGATAACATACCTTTGCCGTATGTATATATATACGCATGAAAAAATTACCGATAATAATTATTATTATAACTTGTGCATTAGGTGTGTCGTCTGTGACGCTGTGTCTGATACGCTATTTTGGCAAACAGTTTATTTTATTTTATACGGATTGAGGGGGGCTTTTGTCCGCTCTGTACACGAGGTAAGGGGGCTTATGTCCGCCCTATATTTTTTGGGATCGAGGGGGCTTTTGTCCGCCCTGCTAAAATGGTCGAGGGGGCTTATGTCCGCCCCTTGAAATTAGCCGAGGGGGCTTATGTCCGCCTTGCAAAAACATCGAGGGGGCTTATGTCCGCCCTACCTGTTGGAGGGGGCTTATGTCCGGGGGGGCTTTTGTCCGTATACCATATAAAACATTCCAGCGAATTTTGTGCAGCCCAGATATTACAATAATATTTAATATCTTGTAAGGTTGGTTTTTATTTTCAAAATGTAAGAAATATTTTTCTAACAAAAATGCTTCAATTTGGGGGAAAACATGATCTTTCAATTGGGAAGTAGCATAATATCAGCCTGTTTTATGGGTGTAATCCCACCACTGATTTTTGTTCTTTATTCTGTAGTATATAGTAAAAGTGTGAAGCTTATCATTCATAGAGAGACACAAGTGAAACTTTACTTTTTACTGTTTGTCAACCTCTGCACTACCAAAATATGATGAGAAAGGTAGGGGTCATGTGTCATATAAGAGCATTTTTTCTGCTCAGTGTGTACACTGTTGACAAAGTGAAAGTAGATTTCTGAAATCATGTATTCATACCCCATTTTCCAAGCATCAATTTTTTTTTCAAAATTCACAATTCAAACAAGATAATGGTTTCAAAATGTTCAAAATATATCAATAATGCCATTCAAATAAAAAAATGAGCATTAAAATAAGGAAAATGCATCTTTAAAGAAGAAATGAGGATTATTTATAACCACCATTATGCGACTAACCCTTGGAAGCACTTCCTTTTTCCAATGGTGGTACTATGCCTAATAAGGTAATCAAGCCTTAAAAAGTTTCGCCCATGTAAGAAAAGCAATTCAGTTTAATTCATTTCCACTTAATTTAAGTCATATATAAAATGTTACAGTGGCTATGTGTCATATTTATTGCAACATTTCCAGGTATGGCAATGACATCGGATTACCCAAATCCATATGAGAACACAGAATATCAAGATTACCAAGACCCATACAGTCAGGCAAATGGATTTGAAACTGATCCAAACTTTAATCAAAATTATGGTGATAATAGTTTCAGTGGTTTCCGCGACAACTACCGTGACAGGTATGACAATTATAACAGTAGAAATGGGGATCAAGAAGAAAGAGACAGGTAAGTTTTTAACATTTTCAATATGCATTGTATCATTTTCTTGGTTTCGTAGAAGTCCTATAAATTTGTGAAGTGCCAATAAATTTTTGGTGTTAAAACAGCTGTAAGAAAATTGATTTGTGTAATTGAGGCTGTAATTTAAAAAAAACATTGATGACTTGCCATTGTAACAATTATCATATTTTTTTTCTAATGTTAAACATGCTTTACTATTGCAAACTTCAGTGTAATAATTCCACAATTCAGGCAGAAATGTTTGAATGTATGGTTTGTGTTTATATACTTAAGAATGATTGGAAATGTTTAGTTGTTAAGTGTTTGTGTTTAATTGGAAGTAATAAAATGTGGTAGATGTAATATTCTAGAGAGTCATATATCAGAATTTGTTATTTGATATACAGACAGAGCAGAAGAAATCGTTCTGAACGTCGTAGAGAGCTGAGACGAGATGATGGTGACAGGTCTAGAGAAAAGAGAGATTCTAGAGATAGTCGAGACTCGAGAGATTCCAGAGACTCTAGAGATAAAAGAGAAAGGGAGTCTAGAGATGGCAGAGATAGGGACCGTGACTCATCCAGAAGTAGAGATCGTGGCAGAGATAGGGACAGTTATAGTGAGGTAGATACTGACATTTATATGAAAAAATACTTCTTGATACTAAATTTATTGGTATAAAAATAGATTGGCCTCATTTGTTAATTTTGTTCATGAAATAATGTATAATTATCGTCTGAGTTAAAAGCACAAAACAGTTTAATTCAAATGGCTTCCATGTCTTTTTTATGCCCCCCCCCCCCAAAAAAAATTTTTTTTAGGGGCATATAGTAATCGTAGCGTCTGTCCGGGCGGACAAATGGGTATTTAAGTGTCTAGGGTTTAGGGTTAGTAATTTTTATGGACAGTTGAAAAGCTGTTGAAAAAACATTACGTGGCTGTTCTAGACCCTTAAAAAACAGCTCTTAGGTGGCTTTTTTCTCTTACGTGGCTAAAATTTAGCCACACAGGTAATACGATTGACGCAAAGAAGCCATTTAAATACCCATTTGTGAGAACGTCCGTCCTTCTGTCCGGTATTTCATTTCCGGCCTGTAACTTTGTCATGCATAGATGTATTTTGTTGATATTTGCTACAAATGATCAACATAGTATAAAGACGTGTCGCGAGTAAGACCCACACCCGTACCTCAAAGGTCAAAGTCACAATTTGAGATTTGTTCGACAACACTTTGAGTTTGTGTGAGATTTCGTTTCCGGCCTGTAACTTTGTCATGCATTGATGGATTTTGTTGATACTTGCTACAAATGATCAACATAACATAATTATCATATATTTTTATTTTCACAGACCATTTGGGGGGCATGTGACACTTAACAGTGACATTTCTTGTATAATGGGGATTTAACTCTAGTTTAACAGTTTAAAAGGAATATATGGACATTTTTTAACAATTGTAAAATTGGCGAGAAACATTTTTTTTACGAAGGTCAAGCAGTATTTAAGTGCTGTCTACTTTAGAATGGGGATTTTGTTGATGCTTTTAATTACGTTTTAATACTTACTTTATTTTTGCCATTATGATGCTCTTTTCCCCTATTGAGGACAAGTCCCCATTCCCCGTAAACAAAAAAAAGAACACAGGGTTGTAATTTTAGTTGTTTAAGACTTGCTCATATTATCAAATTTGAGTCTTTACAGTCCCATGCATGTGTATATATTGCAAAATTATGAGAATAAGCTTGGTCTGAATTAGTCTGCAGCATTCTTTGGATGAATAAAACTTATATTTATTTTCATTTTCAGCGAGATGGAGATAGGGAGAGAAGAGACAGGGACTTTGATGAAAGGGCAGGAGAGAAGTGGATTTCCGACACGCCAACCAATACTGTCATACTTAGAGGGTTGCCACTGTTTATTGAAGAAAAAGATGTAAGTTTTCCTAAGATTATTTTTCCCATTTATTGCTTTGATCAAAATATTTTCTAGTTTCATTATTTGAATTTATATGATTCAGCAGTGCATGTTTTGATGTGAGTAATTAAAATTCGAAAATGAAGTTCAGGGCTGGGAAATTCCACTTATTCGCTCACCATGACGAGTGAACATTTGGTCAGGATGAGTAAGATTTAAGAAACTTACCTTAATATTTTTTTGATTTTAAGCATTCAATTAAAAAATTTGGAAAGGGAGGATGAGTAGCTTTTATCAGACATTTCCAGCCCTGAAGTTCCGAATTCTGTTCACAATACAGTTTACAGTATATTGTGTTTGTTTTGTTTTCATCTATCTCCTTGCTATAAATTATAAATGAACATGTGATTAAAGTGATGCCAGACAATCCCTCGACTGGATTATACAGATTGATCAATACTGAAAAATGGTAGCGAGAAGTTTCATTGCATGTAGCTTAGCATTTAAAAGGTGGTTTAGGACTGGTTGGTCTCCTGTCTGTATAATGTGAATGTGGGTTATAGTCAAACCATGTCTCTGCGACATGATACTCCAGTGTGCCAGCTCTTAGAGCACTGTCACAGGCAGAAACCATCATGATATGACTGAAAAATTGTTGAAAGCACTTTTAAAACACAATTAAGTGATTGTTTGGATGATGTTATAACAATTTTATAAACAAACAATATAAATATTATATGAATATCAATGCTTACAGATCAAAGCTGAGTTGATGTTGTTTGGAGCGCCAATCAAAGATGTTCGTCTTATGAGGAAAAGTTCAGGTTAGTTTCAGGAAGGGAATGTGTATGGTTTTGCACTAAATCATTGCAAACAGCTGAAATATATGGGTTTTACACTGACCTTTCTGTACTTTAATGTTACCTCACTGAAGAGCAAGAGCCATTGGTTTATATCGGCAAATTATTGCACTTTTTACCAGACTAAAATTTTAAAGCACACAAACCCTTTATATATCGGCCAAAATGCATAGACACATAGTTTTAAAATATTGTGTTTAAGCCTTTTGTATTGTGGAAATACGGTACACATATGGAAATGTGCTTTGAAACTTTATACTGTATACAAAAATATCTAACAATTCATTTTCATAGCTGTATTTAAAAAATTATACATTTTTAAGGTCACTCTTCACTTCAGTCACCTGTACTGACATTGATTATAAATGACATGTTTACAAATTATCATTAGTGTTGGACAAGGTTTATGAAGGTAATTGACAAAGTGTGTATAAGAAAGGACACAAAATAAAGAGTGATGGCAGGTAAGCCATATTAAACTTCCGAAATGCACAAATTTTATCCCCTGACACTGCTCATAGAGCGGAGCGGGGATATAGAAATGGGCTGTGTTCGTGCCTGCGTCCTGCTGCACCGTATCTCCTTCAGTTGTGATTAGAATTTTAAATAACTTTGCACAAATGTTCACTAGAGCAAGACGATGTGTCAAAGGTCATAGCTCAAGGTCAAGTGTTTGGAAATCCAATGTATACACTGTGTTTCCTCTTGTCCGGACCATATCTTCTTTAGTTGTGATTGGAATTTTAAATAACTTGGCTACAAAATTCATTAGGACAAGACGATGTGTCATGCGAATGACGTGGGTCGGTTCATCAAAGGTCAAAGTCAAGTGTTTGAAAATCCAATGTATACATTGTGTTTCGTCCTATCCAGACTATCTTCTTAAGTTGTGATTGCATTTTTAAATAATCTTGGCACAAACCTTCACTAGGACAAGAAGATGTGTCAGTGCGACTGACTTGGGTCTGTTCGTCGCAGGTCAAGGTCACAGCTCAAACTGTCCTTCTGCTGTCTGGACCTTATCTTCTTTTGATGTTATTGGATTTTAAATAACTTGACACAAATGTTTACTAGGACAAGATGATGTGTTATATGAATGACTTGGGTCTGTTCTTCAAAGGTCAAGGACACAGCTCCGTCCAGCCACTGCTGTCCGGACTGTATCTTCTTTGGTTGCGATTGGATTTTTAATTGAATTGGCACAAATGCTAACCAGCCCAAGATGATGTGTGATGCGAATTTGGGACTGTTTGTCAAAGATAGTTTTTGTTTTGTTTTGGGTTTATAACATACATACTTACGGTTCGATTTAGAACATCACACCAGTGCTCACTGGGACAAGACAATGTGTCATATTAAGTATTTCATTTTGTGGCATTAACATGTGATTTCTGTACTCGGCGACTTTTTATTTTGTATAATTTAAATCCACTTCTCTGGAAATGCCTCTAAGGGTTAATGAGGTTGCGGGGGATATGACCACATTAGTGGCAACCGCTTGTTGATAATGGCACAAATTATTGAAATTAAATGTGTTTGTAATATTGCTTAAACGGATCCTACAAACTCTTTATTGACTACTTTTTCAAAAATAGTATAAAATAGTAAAAATCTCACCACAACAAGGGTTTTTTAAAATAACTGATTGATAATTTAGTGTAGACGGTAATCGCTTGTATTGTTTGTTGACAATTATCAAGCATTGTTAATCAGTAATGTGAACCGCATGTTTTGATGCGTAAAATCTGACGATGATCTAAATTCAAGCTGTTTATCAGAAAAAGATAACCATTGATAATGTTAACAAACATCCGTTCACAATTATTAAAAACAATGCTTGTTATATTTTTGTCTACATACTTTCCCAGTTGTCAAATAAACATGTACTCGGTTAACTGGAAAAGTAAAACAAATAATGACTATTACTAAATGTGACTATTTCGGAAGTTTAATGAGCCTTTAACATTTAAGATACGGAATAGGTTGTGTTATATCACCATCAGATCAAGTGTTTATTTCATTGTACAAATAAAAGTCTTGAAAAGTGGTATAGAATTATATTGCTGCAGTAATTACAATTGGGTAACGGTCAACATCCTTTGCTTTCTTCAAAAAAAGTAAAAACTTGAGGCAGAATCGAAGCAATTGGAACTTTGACATGTCCCTACATGTTCCAATAATTTTGGTGACAGTTGGTTACTTCAGAAGGACAATGTGTCAACTTAGATTCTTTTTTATGCATCTGAGGGTGTTCCTCTAACAATAAATCTGGTTGCCATGCAGTGTTGGGAAAATGGTGTTAAACTGTATTAACAACAAAATTTATTATTCCTGTTCTAAATATACAAGTGGATTTGCTTTGGTAAGATGGGATGTAAGAAGCAAACCAAAAAGGTTTGTTTTGGAAAAGGTTTCTGGTACTTTTGGATATCATATAATGTGGACAAAATATAGTGTGTGTGTAAGCTGTATGCATTGTCTGAATTCTCATTATTTTTTACCTGTCCATTTTCTTCTCCTTATCTTTGGGTTTAAACTACATCAAATATAGTATGGTAAGTAAAATAAAAAGTAATGAAATATCATTTGTAGTTAAGTTAGTGTAATATTTTCTCAACCATTTATTCATTAATTGCATGATATTGTTACACATGTAATGGGGTGATCTCTGGCTGTCTTCAGTGAGGTTTAGGTTTCAAACAAAATTTAAAAAAATGGCGAACAAACTTTGACAGAGTGTCTTGCTATTTGCATATCTGTCGTGCCACTACTTTGGCGCTTTAGTTGTGACTAATGCGACACGTTATAATTATGTACAGGTGCATCAAGAGGATTTGCTTTCGTGGAGTTTCAGAATGTTGACGATGCCCTCCGCTGGATGGACACAAATCAGGTTTATTGATGATCGATACTACCGTTTAATATGTTATTCCGGTCACGGTACAGTAAAACTGATGTGGTCAGGGGAAAAGAGATTGGATGTTACCTTTAACTGACTCATTTAGGGGGAAAGAAACTTAGAACAAGGGGCTTTGGATTTGTTATAAATAAAGGGACATGAATCTGAGTGGTTATAGAAATGAGGGGTAAATGGGTAGTGGAAAAAAGTAAAAAAAAAAAAAAAAAAAAAAAAAATAAAGAAGATAATTTTGATGGATGGTGTAACTAGAACAGGGGATGTATTTATTGAAAAGTTTATAAAAACATTGGGAAACATGTGCAACTACCTGTATATGTGATCTTTAGGAAGGGATTATTTGGCTTTGCAAAAAAAGTAACAGTAACAGTGGAAAAGCTCAAAGGGTGTTCTAGATTTACTTTGCACATATCAGTGGAAAATGAAATAGAAAGGTGGCATTTTACCAGGGCTGGCATGTTGGATACAAAGAAGGTTCAGTTTCACATGTTTGGTCTAGTTGGTTCAATGATTCTTGGAAGATTTGCGTAGCTCAGGAAAGGGTATGCAATATATGTATAAATTCTTTGGATGTCGTGTCTTTAGCAAATGTCATGTGTGATAAAAAAGACTTGAATTTTCACATGTTCTGTGAAAAATAAGTGTATCATTTTGCATATTTTACGTTTTAATACCAAGTTACACACACAAACTTTAGTTGATTAACACTGACTATGAAAATAAATGATCAACTCCAGGGAAAAATTAAAAAGATAAAATGGAAGTGCAAGAAATGGTCAGTTGATAATAGCTGCAGTATTTCATGATTACAGCTACTTCTGGCTCGGAAATGCCACCTTTCCAAAATGGAAGCTTGTTGGTTCATTTGAGTGCGGTAGCATTGAGCCAAGTATTTGCTTTGTGTTTATTAACATTACTATACATGGAATCTTGTAATACGAAGTGAGGTTGTTACCTGACATCTGAAAATTTCTGTATCATTGTTACTGACTTTTAAAGAGAATACTACTACTTGAGATATAGTGTCGAAAAGACAAAGAAATTTAGTTTCTTATCTACTGAGAAAATAAAAGATGGCAGAATGAAGAAGACTTCCTTTAGTCTGTGATGGTCCCCAGCTTCCTGTATATACTTGTAACGTCAAGGCTTACTCCCTTTTGCACATTCAACTGATAAAAAATCTTCCCTTATTCCTCCAATCACTCAAAAGACATTCAAACAGGTGCCCTCTACGGTGGATCTTTAGTCCGAAAAGACTGCATGTCATATACATCAATACTGATTGATGTTCTTTGTCTTCCAGCACACACTTACGCTACAGAATCAACACCATTGTTCGATGAGCTTCAGCACTCCGAAAGATCCAAAGGATAGGCAGATGGTACACAAGATGGATTGGACCTGTGTAAAGGTATGCACAGTAGCTCGTTAGGAATACCCTGGCAATTCTTCAGTGTATTTTATGGCTTTTGAGGAATAGCAGACATTTCTTAGTGATTTATTTTTGATAATTTCACTTAAAAATGGTGAAATTGTAAAAGGTATTTTCACTGAACATTTTTTATGCTAAAATAAATATGATAATTGTGCTATTAGTGCAGTTTCATTAGTGAGCACTGAAGTGACATGATCGCAAGTAGCCTCAGTATATTTTGTTCAGAATAAATAAAAAATATGCAGTTCAGTTAAATATTGCGCTCTTTTTGAATGAAATTTAAATTCTAACCGGTCACATGGTATTAAACATTAAAAAGTTCATAGATTTCAAGGTGGTATAGCGCATTGGGTGATGGCTGCTCATGCCAGATGTCACAGTTTTAGTCCCAGGCTTGATCTGATGGCTTCTATGGCCAGTGCTAGTCTTACCCTGGAAACTGACTCGAGACTAACTCAGAAATCAACATTTAAACTGATCTGCCTACTAAATCTTGGCACACACAAATTATGTTGGGCGGTTTTATAAATGTGGTTGGTGTTTAATTTTTTTTCAAACTAGAAAGATATAAACCTATATATATAGGTGGACACATTTATGGTAATGTGTGTGGCAGCCACGATACTTTGTGTGGACAATACTCAGTTCATTATGTAACTTACTTGTACCTTACAGTGTGGCGTTCATAATTTCAAGCGAAGAGATTACTGTTTCAAGTGCAATTTGTCCAGATATGGTAAGATAAACACAAAATGGACACGTTCAAGCAAGTACACACTCATTTGTTATGGGTTGAATATAGATATGTAGGAGATTTTATTGTCAGTAACATACAAATTACATAATTAACATGCTTCACTTACAAACAGTACTCAAAATACTCACAATTCATACAATATTACTATTTAATGGTTTTCCTATTTATTTCCCTGACATTTTCTATAGAATTTTACATGTTTTAAGATATTCAGGAGCACCAAACCAGTTGTTCGCTTGTCTAAATTAATGATCGAGAAAAGTTTTTATGCAAATATAGTATTTTCATTTATGCCTGTTTAATTATCTAAAATTATGTAAGAGAGAATGTTTTCAAAGTTTTAATGCTGCTTATTTATACCTGAGGGTTTTTCATGATCTAAGGTGTCGTCTCGGATCACTTGCCTCTGACTGCTAAGGTAATAGATTTGAGTCACGCTTGCTTCAAAAACTTCATGAGAAAGTTTGCCAGATACTTGCGGAAGGATGGTGGTTCTGCTCAGATTCATTCTGAAGTCTTCTTCCACCAATAAGACTGGATATATAACTTAAAATATTTGAAAAATTGTATTAAACCCCATTTAAAAAAACAATTTATACCTGAAAGTTCCATACACACCACTTTGGTGGACTGCAGTCACATACAAAACATACATGCTGAACACGACTCCAAAACCATTGTTACTTATATTTGTTTGCATCTTAGATGTCCACTGCTGATTATTATTTCCATTCAAATCGACAAGTCTATTGTTTTTGTGAAGAATAGTGAATAATAGCTAAATGGATAGTTGTTAGATGTTTTCCTTTACGATATTTAATAAAAAAATGCAAACACTTATTTTGTATTCTGAATGGAGACCTGATGAAATGAAAGTAACTATAAAAGATTTAATACCAGCTTTACTTTGAGTTCATTAATTTCATTTGATTATTTTGAACTCACATTTATGTCTGTGTGTTTTTGTATCGTTACATTTATGTTTGGTATGTATTTTCGGTAAAAAATGGGAGAGAGAGACAGAGAGAAAAAGTACTTTGACAGCATGTTCTGAGCAATCCCGGGGGGAGGGGGGGGGGGGGGTAATAGACAACCCGTCTCCTGTTATTTGTGGACACGCCATATTGCAATACATTGGGTCTGCCCATGTGTAGCATATAGTGATAGTGATGACTGGATAGCTCAGTTGGTAATGCATCTGACTGTCAATCAGTTTGAATCCTCTCCAGGTCACCATCTACGATGATTGGTCATGAAAGTTCTAGGGCCATGAGTCATCTCTTGGTATCTCTACAAGATAAGGAGTATATAGTACCAGTTAAGCCTTATGGATCTCGGGAACAATGATTAGGTGTGCAGAGATCCTGTTGAACAAAGGCAGGGAAAAACATACAAACAAATATCTGTGGTCAAGCTGAAATGTACTCGACTTTGTCTGATCAGGAATGCTTTTTGATTTTAATTTCCCTAAACATGCATGCCTTTTCTTGTGTAAAATAATCTCTGTGGTGAAATACAAGAACTTCAGTAATAAGTTTTAATCTGATGTTTATTGAATCGGTATGTGAAATAGATTTATTCCTCAACGATGGTCATATTGGCTTTAACTATAATTCAATGTAGGTAGAAACAAATTTTACAATTCCAGTTTGACTCGATTAACTTGGACAATACAGTTTATTTTCTGCACAAGTAATTTTCATTCAGCCGTGTGACATGTTTGTACGAACAAGGTCAAATCTCAACCCCTTGGAGTGTCAAGTTGCTAAATGGTTATATGAAACATGAAGGCATATAGCACCTTGTTGCTCTGAGAGGACAATCTGTTCTTAGAAAGGATATAATCTGTTGTTCCATGATCGTGTTAAATTTATTGAATTCTCATGATTCCTTTGTGATAGACAAACAAGATGGTCAATGTCTTCCTCTCTTTTTTTTTATAAAAATATATATTGCTGTATGTATTATTAAAATGACCAAAATCCTCTGATACCATTTCATGTATAGGTATATGTGTAGCAAGGTTTAGCAAGTCAAATCATACTTGGGTCATATACTCCATTTAGCTTGTGTTAAAACATGCCAATTTGTGTATTACAGAGTCGGGTAAAGCTCAAGCTGATGGCTACGACCATGTTGGCACCAACCCTTGTAACAGTGAGTGTCTTTAGTATACTAAATTGTTTCTAATCAGATTCATTTTGAGGTTTTTCTCCATTAATAAAACTGATATGCCATATAAAAAATTAATTTTTTCTGTGCAAGCAACATTCACTTGTGAATTTGAGAAAGGCAAATGAGCTAGTTAAATGTAGCCCCCAAAAGTAATTTTAAATACTGGTAGAAATATTTTTAATAATGAAAATGCTTCTAAAGAATGCCCTATAGACTTGATGCAAATTGAAATACCATGGCAGTTAATATCTTCATATTCTTGTTTCATTCAGCGTTGTTGTTCCGTGGGCTAGATGCCTTGACAACAGAAGAGAACCTACTGCGTGCACTCAATGCTGTCACTCAACTTACGTGCAAGAACATTCAGGTGATCCGAGATGTTACCACCAGTGTGTCACAGGGATTTGCTTTTGTCGAACTGTCTTCAGTTGCAGAGTCTATGAACGTGCTGGATATGTTGAAAGCTCTCAACCCTCCCTTTGAAGTGGATGGAAAACAAATTCTTGTTTCTTTCGCAAAAAACACATTCACTACCTCGTAAGTTATATTTTTGTACCCTGCAAATGAAGTTTGATAGTGGGTGTGATGGATGATCTGTCTGTCAGCAACTTGTGGAGCAAATTCCTTTCATAGTGCAGAGATGACTAACTTTAAACTTTACATACATGATCAACATATTTATAGTTATGCGTGACATAAACTTTGTAACCTTGACTTAATTCACTGCAGAGTTATTGCCCTTGCTTTGTATAGTGAAATTGCTGTATTTACCATATATTGCTATTCTTGTGGAGCAATCTACTTCCGCAGTTTTCATGCTATTGATTTAATAAGTTGTATAAATGAACTTCAAGTGTAGATATGTGTGACAAATTTTTGGCTGTTGGCTTAATTAATGCAGAGATATTAATCACCTTCTGTGATAGGTCTAGTTTATACAATTGTATATGTGTGTTTGTGTGTTTTGGAGAGCTTGCATTATATTCACAAGCTTGCAGAAATCTGTCATTCATATGAATGAAATAAACATTGTATAAGGGCTTTTCCAGAATTAAATGTATGGGGGGGTCGGACGGCAGTATAATTAAAATTTTATGCCTGGTGGGTGTTTTCATAAAAAAAAATGATGCCTTGTGGGGTAAAAGCTTATTAAAATTTTATGCCTTGCCGGTATTTCCGTCTCTGAACCGAATTTTTTCTTCAACACCGTTTTTCTTCTCGAAATTTTATACATTTTCTGCCCAGATATTTCCTCCCGTCGTATACAAAAACATAAAATTGGCCTTCTCCATGTACCGCACCGAGTCAACATCCCGCAGCGTCTAGATTTCGGCGAGTGTCTTATCATTATCGCAGCAGTTTTTTAAATTAACCTTGATTTGACCTTTATGTTTGCCACTGACACGCGTGTTGTAACGATTGTAATACACAACCTCCAGACATCATGACCAAGTGAACGTTTTACGCGACTACACAGTTGGACACTCGATACACTGGTGATATTAATATTAGGAATTGTCTTCAATTAACTTTTTCATCTCAAACTGATTGATCTTTTTTGTTAAGACCGCCATAATATAATTACATCACCCGACAACAACATATGATTTAATTTGTTTGTTTGAAACAATTATCTACCTTCGGACTTCCCGAAAAGGAACAAGAAACATACTCTTAGTGTGAATAAATTATTAACACGGAAATGTACGAGCTAATCAGATGGCGGAATACACTCGTAGCAGGCCGTAACCCCGTCTACTTTATTAAATTGATGCCGAGATGCCGTATCACAAAATTATCTCGAGTAAATTTTACGCATTATATATCAATATATGACGTAACGGATATGTTTACAAATACTCCAATACGGAAATGAATATACAGACGTGTATATTATTAAATTCTGCAAAAACTACGATTCAACTCTACGGCGGCATTGCTATAATTATATGCATATCCGCGCTGTTTGTCAGATAGTGTAAAACACTAATTTATTCCGCACAAAAAGAAACACCAAGAAATGCAAAGTCTATTGTGACAAACAATTCTCATTCTTACCCCAGTGTCTGAAAAAATCATGGCGAAAAGCAGATATTTCTTAACGGTCGTACAAAAACATAAATTGGACTGTGAAATTGTCTTTGAGCATCCATAACCGGATTGTTTGCCATCGGGTGCGCGAAATGAGTTCAAATTAGATCAAACCTTTATCGATAGTAGGGAGTAAATAACATGTGTCATAATAATGTTTGTTTCACTGTCAGAGTGACGTCATCGTACATTGGCACAAGGCGTTAATGAAAGGGACAGCGTGTTCATTCTGTGCATAAATTCAGGCATGTGTAGCATAACTCTCTTTACGGATCGTATCAATTTAATAGTTATTCTTTTTTAAGAAATAAGTATACTGAAAATAAACATTTTAGAAGACAACTAGTTACAAACAAACACTAACCTTTAATTATTATTATGTTGTGTTTTTTTTCGCGTTTGTTATCTGTAGTGCCCCTTTATTTAATTCTCGACCTGAGGTAATTTGTGACGTAATCACTTGCATATCGGCATTAGATCAAAAGTGTAACGTCGGCGTACTTCAAAGAAAGTAGGCAACCGTCCAGACTAGTAATTTTGGAAGCAGTACAATAAAAACATTAGAAAGGGGATTTTAAGCCTCTTTTTTATTTTTATTTTGTGCATGGTGGTATTTTATCTAATTAAAATTTTATGCATGGTGGTATATATCACAATTAAATTTTATGCTCTGTGGGTAAAAAAAATAAGTGCCGTCCGACCCCCCCATACATTTAATTCTGGAAAAGCCCTAATTTAGAGTGCTTGTTTCTGACTATCATGACAATATGAACATTCCCAAGCTTTTGTGTGTGAAATTTCTTATGTGACTGATAAAAATTTATTCATCACAAAATATTTAATTACAGTGGTAAGCAGTTACTTCGATAATACTGAATTTAGTTTGTATGTTTTCTTGCCAGGTATAGGGATGGTAGAATTTGAAATTGTTTTCAGAGAGCATGTACATAAAGTGTAAATAAAATAATAATCATTGTGATAAAATACAAAATTAATGTACACATTGCTTTATTTTTCAGAATATCAACCATTACAACATCCCATCAACAGGCAAGTTTTGCTTTTATAAAGTTATAATTTTACTAGTCAAATATGATTGCATGTCCAGTTTGTTATTTTTGACACTGCAAGGTTATATTGTAAATAACCTCGTGGGGCATTTAGATAGTGCTTAAATATATCTCACAGGTCTATTCGCATTGTCAGTGAATAAACACATGCACTCAGCTGTGCACTATTGATTGGTTTTTGGTGCAAGTACTACAGTATAAACAAGAATGTAAATATATAGGTTATTCACCATGACAAGATAATGGTCAGCACATTGGACAAAAATCCAATTTGGATTTTGAATTGCCCTTGACCCAAGTTGGGGAACCCAAGCCCCAATCAGGGCTTTTTAACCTTATAAAATAGATACCGATTATCGGCTTTTCCCCATTTGAAAAATCATGTTTATTTTCCCCAATTAAGGCAAAAAAATCCCAAGATGAAAAGAAGAATAGGAAAAATTTTCCTCTATTGCACTGTTTTTTTTATCAATCTTTAGGGTTTTGGCCTCTTCCAATTTCCAGGAAAAAGGCTCTGCCTATGTGATCTTATTTTGCAATTATACTTGAAAACTTAATGAACACCCAGTTCAGACTATTATAATTTTTCTGTATTTCAGGGCTGGGACCAGTCATCTGGTGAGTTCTACCAGGGTTATGACTACAATCAGAGTGGGTATGATCAGTCCGGGTACTACTCCGGACAGTACTATGATGGACAAGGGTACGACTACTCTGGTTACTACAGTACTGACACCACAACAACCACCACCACCACTACATCCACATCATCAGGTAATCAATGTTTATCATATGTAACAAGCTGTAAACAGTAGCTTTATATTTGTAACTCGTAAACATTGTTCAGTCTAGATTGTGCTGTGCAATTTTCCCCTTTAAAACACAAATTGCATATTTTTTATAACTGACAGGGCAGAATTGATGGATGTTTTGGTATTGTTGAACACCCATCTGGCCACAGTTCTCTGATGATTGGTCATAAACTTTGTTCTACATCCATGAGTCTCTCATCTATGAATATATTGGGGAAGTAGTGGGTGACTTGCAGCCTAGTACTGGTAAATTGCCTAGTAGTCTCGGGAATTATGGCTGTCGTTTTTTACCCGAAGTAAAGTTGAAAAATGGTGAAAACCCATTAAAAAAACAATATTATTATTTTCCAGCTGACTCGACAAATGCAGCAGCAGCAGTGGCTCAGGCAGCTATACAGCAGGCTCAAGCAGCAAAGAACTTCCAGAAACAGGTTTGTTTAATTTCACAATTTGTTGTCCAAGATCCAGTTTTATTCACATTTATCAAGCTATTAAAGTAAATACCTAAAAGTTCAAAGCATTCAAACATGTACACTGATTTGAGCAAAATATCAGGGCTGCATTTCACAACATATCTTAAGATTTTACATTTTCTCGAGTTTTTTATCCATGTTTAAGATATTGTATTTCCAGAAAATATATCATTTTCTGCATGATTTTAGCCAAATTTGGGTTTATTTGGACGAAAAATATAATTATTAATTGTTGGTTTACATTTACAACGGTTTTTGTTGTAAGTTTTGTTTGTGGAATGCACCCCTTACTACTTAGTTATGTAAATGGTGATTATATAAAACAAAGATAATGTCGAATATGTAAAATATTCTCTCCGTCATTGGGTTGCCCAGATCTAGGAGGGGGGGGGGGGGGGGACACACACCCTGATCTAGTGGAGTATGGGGGGGCAGACACAGATCTAGTGGGGGACATACGTATTTAGAGATATTTTGTTTTCACAATTGTAGGTAAAACAACAACAGAAGTTATCTGAAATGTCAAAGGAGCAACGTCTTGCCCATCAAGCACAAGAATGGACACAGAAAAGTCAAGGGGAGCCACCTGTACCAGGGTCGGAGGGAACCAAATATCGTAAGTATTGTATAAATTCGTCGAAAATGAACAATATGCCAGGAACTTTAACTGCTGTCGTAAGGAAAATATTTTATTTGTTGTCCGACTTAATAAAAAAAAAAAGAAGTTAATTTAGCCAACGTAAATGGGTTGCTTTAAAGTGGCTTGAAAGTAAAGTTTAGCTTAGTAACTTAAGCAATTTCATACATGATTAACTGTGAACTAAACAGTGCTTTTAAAAATTATATAAGGGAAGATGGATAGCACGAAACCTGGCTGTCACAGTGTTAATACAGTGACACTGGATAGAGTATCATGCCATGTTTCTGATACAAGAAATGAGACTGGTTTCATGCAATTCTTTTAAATATGTTTTTTTGCCCTATCGACGGTTTATTTGTATTTCAGCACCACCAGACGTGTCCCTGTACCAGTTTGACGAGTCCTCTGGATATTACTATGATCCAGTTTCTACACTTTACTATGATGCCAACTCTCAGGTAAGTGTTGCTGTATGGACAACCATATTTGTTGTGTCAAGTTTTCGCTGTATGGACAACCATATTTGTTGTGTCAAGTTTTCGCTGTATGGACAACCATATTTGTTGTGTCAAGTTTTCGCTGTATGGACAACCATATTTTTTTTATCGACTTGGTGTTGATATATTAACTATAAAAGACAGAGTAATTGCAATCCTGTTTCATAATTGTACAAAATAACATAAAAATTATTATTTTATTATTCTTTTCCCCATGAACATTCAGTTTTAGCTTCAGGTATAATTTCGGATAAATTAACCTTATCTTAGATTTGCAATTATGACATCAAAAATGTTGTTAATGGTTTTGAAATGGGTAATGAACAAGGGCTATGTCTTACTGATTCTGTTTTTCATCTTTATTCAGGAATGCAATACATGCTTACTTGTATCTGTGCTAGATACATTCGAAACAGGACATTAATATACTAAGTTTTAAAGTTAAATCTGTAAAGGAGCTGCTAAGTAAGTAGGGCTGTAACAGAATTCTTTAAAGCAGTAAGCATGGTTAAGTGGTTTAAGGTGATATCTCAAGATCCCTTTCCTGCTTTGACTGGGTTACGCCTTGCTGGTGTCTAAAATCTTTGTGAGAAACTTAACTTGTTCTGACAATAACAGTGGTTTTCCCAGATTTATTCTGGGATGTTCCTTCACCAATGTTGTATATAATCTGTAATGTGTTTGAACATTTTATATTGAATGTGAGTTTACTAGTAAAGCAGTACATTTACAGAGAAAGCTGTAAACAATAAATGACAATATGTGAAAGATTAAAATATTTCTGATGCGATTGATGAAAGTGTAACTATTTATTTCTTTCTTCACCAGTACTATTACAACGGAAACACAGGTCAGTTTCTGTACTGGGATGCGGAACAATCTACATATCTTCCTGCCCCCACAGGACATGATGATGGCACGGAGAAGAACGATACAAAGGAGGATAAAAAGGAAGGAAAGGAAAAGAAAGAAAAAGTGAAAGTTGCTAAGAAGATAGCAAAGGTAAGTTATAGTACTAACTTCATAACGTTTCGTAGTCAGTAAAGAATGTGAAACTGGGTGGTCGTGCAGTGCATAATAGTTTTCAGCTTAGTCGTGGTTTGATCACAGGCTCGATCAAATGATGTCTCGAAAACTACTCAGCACTGCTTCTGCCCAGAAAACATAATCGAAAGAGATTCATTTAATCTTGGTATTTTGCAATCAAACTAAACTAAATCATTATTACCTATACTTAGCGTGGCAAAACTCTAATTAGCCGAATCAGTGATGTTATGTATTAGCAGGCATAGATAATTTCATGTAATACACGCATATGTTGTACACGCATATGAATTTGTGTGCACCTAAGATTTAAAAGCTTGCCCTACTGTGGTGGAAGGGAGTGCAAAAAAGTTGCCTCATACTTGACCAGTTCTAATCCTTTGTCGTCATGGAGCTCATACAGTGTGGCTATAGAAAGCATAAGGCTGAAACCATTGCAAGAAGAAAAGTAACCTTTCAGTAGTTTGTGTAATGAATACTGTTATTTTTGCTTAATTAATTGCATTTAAATGGAATCTTAAACAAATACATGTACATGTGTGATAGCATGCTTGATGACTGGCCATTATTGTTAACAGGACATGGAGAAGTGGGCCAAGTCAATGAATGCCCAGAAGGAGGCGTTGAAGGATGGAATTAAGAAGATCAGTTTACCAAATCTGTCGGGCAAGAAGGAATCTGCCACAGCTGATGCTGGGTTTGCCATCTTGGAAAAAGTTGTAAGTGAACCCAACTTTCCTTCATTCATCGTGTACTGTTAATGTCTGTTCCATCACTACCTGAAGCAAGAATGGAATTCATTTTTAGCTCTACTGGCAAAAGGCCAGAAGTGCTTATATGATGGCACATTGTCCGTTGTCCATCGTCTGTTGTCTGTTTGCAGCACTTTCTCTGAAACCACAAGGTCGATAAACTGAAACTTCACATGGATGTTTCTATTGCATAGGAAATTATACAGAAGAATGTTTTTCTGAACTAAAATTCAAGATGGCCGCCATTACTAAAAATAGTCCAAAATTTAAAAAATCTTCTTCTCATGAACGGCCCTACAGATTTTCAAAATGTTTATATAGTAATGATAACCAACTATAGTTTTGTTAGATTTGTTCAAATGGTGTCCCTAGGGTTAAAAATGAGGGGGACAATTAGGAGATCCATGTCATTATAATAATATTTTTTTTTTAAATGGAAATGATTTTGCCTATATCTTCACAGAAACATTGTTTGGTGAAGGAGGTTCAGATTTGTAAAAATGACTGGGTTCCACTGTCTTAAGCGGTAAGGAGGGGCCCCAAAAGGGTAAAAACTTGGCATTACAAAAACTGTTTTCTTAAGAACCGGTATGTCAGATTTGTTCATATTTGGCATAAATTATCCCTATGTGTAGGGGTTTGATTGCAGATAAGAATTTAGGGGCTAAATTTACTTATGAGTATATATGGAAAACTGAATTTTTTCATTTTGCATTCATGTGTTCAAAAAAACTTCTTTTTAAAATTTGGATCATTTCTGCTCATAACAAATCGCTTTGAGTGGGTGATGGAAGTTCTGAAAAATTAAGGGGCTGGGTTGTATATTAATGGTTCTGTCCAACGGACTATTTTTTTTTTTACAGATGAATGGTATGGGAATTTAAAGTATTTCCTTTTCATAGCAATTAAGTTTTTGTTCAGTATGGGTGTGGTGGGGGTATTTATCATAAGTTGTTAAGACGATCCCCCAAAGAGGGTAAATATTGTGAAATTTCAAAAAAAGTGCTTTGGCCACTATGAGTCAGTAGAGTGTCCTCAGAGGGCCTCTTGTTCTACTTTATGTCCTGACAATGTATTATAAATTTGAAATTGTCTTCCGTCTGACTCTTCTTAATAATGTTAATTAATCCTCTATCTCGATTGGTTGCAAAGAAAAAATATCCAATTATATTCCCTTTAATTTTTTCTTATTAAAATTAAAATAAAATAGCAATGTATAAGTCTTGTTATGTACATAGCCTGTTAATATTGTATTACAGAAAATTGGAACTTCTGAAGATATGAAACTGATGCCACCTCCTCCACTGGTAAGTTTTTCAAAATTAAGATTGAAACTATATACATGAATATGTGTTACTGATTTGTGTACATTTTTGTTAAATATTAGTAGAGAAATGAAATTGGTATAAAACTAAAGAAAATACAATTTTAATTCAGGGAATTTTGTTATTGATAAAAGATTGATTAAACATTTTCACATTCTTCATATCCGTAACAGCCTGGTGGTGGTAGCCCAACTGATCAGGAGCAGAAGTCCAAACTGGGTCTTGTGGCCTCGTATGGCGGAGATTCGGACGAGGAGGAAGACGAATCCTCTCCACCTCAGATTGGCGATGTGGACGAGAGTAAACTTTTAGACTTCAGCAAGATGGCTTGTCTGCTGTGTAAACGACAGTTCAACAACAAAGATCAGCTGTTGCGACATACACAGATGTCTGATCTACATAAGGTATGCTTCCCATCACTGTTTAATACTGGGCTGTGTTTAGCACCGTTAAACAGCAAACATGTTTAATGCCTGGTTCCCTAAAATTATCGTGTACTGCATGCTAATATGAGGTTGAGCCAGTGTCCAGGAAAATACGTTAGCTAACATTTGCAAACGTATAACCGAACTGAATGCAGCCCTGAAATCTTGTTTGATATTATTTAGATTTATTGTCAGGATAATGGTCCAACCCCCCCCCCTCCCCCCCCCCCCCAATTTTTTGGGTGGCATATAGTAATCGCAGCATCCATCCTTCCATCTGGTTTTTCTTGTCTGGCCTGTAACTTTGTCATGCATGGAAGGATTTTGTTGATACTTGCTACAAATGATCAACGTAATATGACAACATGTCGCCAGTAAGACCCACACCCGCACCTCAAAGGTCAAGGTCACAATTTGAGTTTGTGTGAGATTTCGTGTCCGGCCTGTAACTTTGTCATGCATGGATGATTTTAATGGTACTTGCTACTAATGATCAACATAACATGACGACGTGTCGCGAGTAAGACCCACACTCGTACCTCAACGGTCACAAATTGAGTTTGTTTGACAACACATTTAGTTTGTGTTAGATTTCGTGTCCGGCCGGTAACTTTGTCATGCATAGATGTATTTTATAAATACTTGCTACAAATGATCAACATAACATGACGACGTGTCGTGAGTAAGACCCATACCTCAAAAATCAAGATCACACGACAACACTTTCAGTCTGTTTGAGATTTCGTGTCTCAGGTCTGTAACTTTGTCATGCATAGATGGATTTTGTTAATACTAGTTACAAATGATCAACATAACATGATGATGTGTCACACGTTACACCCAGAATTCCACTTCAAAGGTCAAGGTCACAATTTAACTTTGTTTGAGGACACTTTCAGTCTGATTGCTTTTTTGTGTCCGGTCTGAAACTTTGTCACCTATGGATATTTCAAAAACATTTGGCTCAATTCATCAGCATGACATTACAACATGTCACATGTAAGACCCACATGCGTACCTCAAAGGTCAAGGTCACACTGATTTAGTTTGACAAAACTTTCAGTCTGTGTGAGATTTCTTGTCCGGTCTGTAACTTTGTTATCATTGGATAAATTTTAAAAACACTTGGCTCAGTTGATCAACATGACGTAATTAAGTGTTGCATGTAAGACCCAGAACCTTTCTTCAAATTCAAGGTCACACTTTCAATTTGTTTGATATTGCTCGTTTGGTCTGTGACTTTGTCTTTAACTTGACTCAATTTATCAAGATGACATGACGATGTGTCATAAGTAAGACCTAGACCCTTACCTCAAAGGTCAGGTCACACTTTGAGTATGTATGACAACACTTTGAATCTGTTTGAGATTTTAAGTCTGTCCTTTAACTTTATCATACATGGATGGATTTCAAAAACAATTGGCTCAATTTATCAATTGATTATAAAATAGCTTGACACAAGTGATCAGCATGTCATGATAATGTTTCACCTGCATTTAACTGTTGAAATACCCAGACCATTACATCAGATGTCAAGGTTACACAAAGGTCAAGGTCATGCTTTAATGTAAAAAAAAACATGGAATTGCATGTCTAGTCTGAAACATCAGTCCATTACTCTTGATATTCATGGATACATCGCTGATATTCATGGATACATCGCTACATTTTATATCATATATTGTTTTTTTTTCACAGACCATTTGGGGGGCATGCGACACTTAACAGTGACATTTCTTGTTTATCAAATTTTTTTTTCAGGTCTTGTGCCCATTTTCAATATTGAATATATAGTTATATATACAAATGTACACCATTTCTTAACCTGTCAGTCTATTGACTTTAATAACTTGCGGATAATCATCAACATGAAGTGAATATATGCATAATTACAAGGTATTCTCAGATGGGATTATTTTTCCAGGAGTTCTACCCCTCTCAGATTGACCAATTTTGGCTAAACTCAAAGAATATGCTGGTATAGACATAACATTTTACTGCTTTACTAACTTTACTTTTTAAACCATAGATATGTGCTCTTTTTAGCTCGCCTGGACAAAGTCCAAGAAGTGCTATTGCCATGACCCAAGCGTTGTCAGTGTCTCCCATGTTAAACTTTTAGGTTAAAGTTTAAGATATCTATGCAACCACTGGATGAAACTTTCGCATGTGTGTTCACCATCATCAATGGAACACACACAGACAAGAATCATAACTCTGGATTGCATTTTGGCACAGTTATGGCCCTTTATGGACTAAGACACCCAGGGGCGAGCTTTGTTGTCTTCTGACAACTATTGTTATGTTACAAGCTATAAAAAATGTCATTTTCTTTGCAGCAAAATCTGGAGAAAGTAAGACAGTCATCAGGTGCCAGTAATGCAAACTCGGGAGGATTACAGGTACTTGTGTGATTGGCTTTTATAATTATTAAAATAAATATTTCACGTAATTAAATTGTGATTAAAAAGATCAAACATAATACTTTGATTTTATAAATTTTCATGTATTTGGTCAAATGAATTTTTGTTTAAAACATTTTTGACATAAGGAACTTCAAACACTTATTTATTGCATACTGTTTAACAATATATGTTATTTTACTGGTATGAGATATATCTTGCCCTGGGCCCCTTAGATAAAAGTAATTATTCAGAGTGTTTGGAATGCAAGAGAAGATTTATTCATGGGTTTTGCAGATTGAATATAAAGTTCAGTCCCTTAGGATAACTGAAATCGCAGAAACTGTATAGTCTAGTACCAGTCAAAACACTTATCTCTCGGGACAAATTTTTCTGTCTGAACCTCTTGCCCATGAGAAATTCTTACAGTTTCAATTGAACACCAAAGCAGAGATGGAGATACTTTGTGTGTTGGTAGCAATTCCAAGCTTTATAAGGCAATCATATGTAATAAGGCAGACAGTTCTCCAGTTTTTAATTATCTCCTTGCATATAGCAAGTATATATTTTTAAACATGATAACAGAATTGTTGATATTTTTGTTTTGTTTTTTGTCAGTACCGTGATAGGGCAAAAGAGAGGCGTGAAAAAATAGGGTCTACAGCTCCACCTCCACGGAAACGCCCCCCTCCAACAGCAGATGCGTAAGTTGAATGTTAATTTTGTCTGGGTTTATTTAATCTGGTGAAAGCAAAAAAAAGGAAGAAATGAAAAAAAGATCTTTTCTGGATTTTGGTATAACATGTAAACGAGTTATTTTAAGTTAAGAATTCACACAACTATTGGATCAAATCCCCTTAATATTGGATGTACATGCAGATTTATAAATGCAAATTGTAACACTGCATCTCATTGGTACATTTCGGTAAATATCACTTGACCTACAATTTCACACCACTTGGATTGTATATTTACCACCTATTAATGTTTATTTTACATTGATGGATTGTGATAAAGTTAAAATTACTCTCAATTAGTTACATGTTGATAATTTCAAGTATTCTAGTATCAATGTATACTGTAGCAATTTGTATAATATTATTCTTATTTCTCCATAATAGGTTCGAACAGCCTACCAAAGCAGGTATAGGTGCAGACAACATTGGTAATAAAATGTTACAAAAGATGGGTTGGTCATCAGGACAAGGCCTCGGCAAGACTGGTCAGGGAATCGTCAAACCTATACAGGTCAGTTACCCTAACTGTTAACTCAGATGTAAGGCTCAGAACTAAAGCTAATCTATTTTAACCCTTTCCTGCACCAATCACAGAAGGCTCATGACGAGCAATCTGAACACTTCCTGCACTGTTTTCCATTGTCGGTTGATATAAACATAATTCACCCAATAATTCAAAAGCCTTCTATATTAAGTCTGATCCTCAGCTAAGATCAGTTATTGTTTTACATCATATCTTGAATATCAGTGCAAAGTAACAAATCAAATTTAATTTCATTTTTTTTCTGCAGGCAGAGAGACGGAGTGCATCAGCTGGATTAGGAATGCGTGGGGCGAACTATAACATCGAGGACACAGACAATTATAAGGATGCGCTCAGAAAAACAATGTTTGCCCGATACAATGAATTTGACTGAAATCATACACGCATTCAACACTAATAGAAAGTTGTGATTATTTTGGACAGATGAGCCTCGACTGGTTATCCGGTATATTGTGGACATGGTGATAGCAAACAAGCATGCTTAATGTGGGATCTCAGTCTGATATGTTCCTACCGTTCACAATGCAAGAACTAGGTGGTGAGATTATGGCATATTCAGTTTAGATGCTAAATATTCGATCTCTTTTCAAGATTTTCATATTTATGCCAGACCAGGATGTTATGGCTGCAGAACATTCAATGTAGTGATGTGTAGTGCATACAGAATATAGCTGATATTCCCCAAGTCAGCTTTGTGCTCGTCGAGTTACGCAGGCAGGGAGAAGATTTATAAAGATCGTTGTCATTCAAATACTTCTATATTTTGAGAAATAAGATTTTAAGAAAAATACAAAATTATGCCATAAAGTTACGCTTAAGGAATGTGCAAATAATAATAATAATTTATGAATAAAAATCAGTTGTACATATGGTTATACAAAATTAAATAAAAGAAACAAATTCTGTCAAGTTTGAAAGATTAACAAGAAAATGTATATTAACAACAATATGTATGGTGAACACCGAGAGTTACTGTCCGTGTATTTGAATCTCACTAACTGTGAATTGATAGAGAAATACATTCACTTTGTTCAATTTTGCCCACCAAGGCAATATTTTCTCATAACTGCCATATTTCACATTGTTTAAATTTATGAACTGATTTGCTCAAACCTGAGTACACTTGTCATTTTTGTTGTTAAATTGATAATCATGTTTTTTGTGTAATTCACATTGATATTTTGTCTTTTTAGTAAAATATGGTATACATTTGTAAATTGTTTTTCATGTATAGCAGTGTGAATTTCACATGCATGTTTAATTGCAATGCATATATGTATATTTGATTCTGTTACTATTGATAGCGTGTGATAAATGTTTTGAGATATTTTATTGATCATGTCATGTTTTCTAATAAAACACAAATATTTGAAATGGCTTTGTATGATGTTTTAACTTACATTTTGTGACATGGAAGTGAGACGTATTATATTTCACTTGGGAATATGGTCAAATAAGATCATTAATTATAATGATTGGTGTTGTCCGTAATATATGAATGCAACTAACTTCCTTCTGACTTTGGGGTCAAATTTGAGGTTGCCACAGGGGTCACTGTTTTAATTATATAGGGAAAATGTTAATGAATGAATTAATAGGGTTTTACGGTGTACCAACACAGGTTATTCGACGCCAACAGGAAGGAAGATTCCAGGTTCACTCTACATGTACAAAAACAACAAATTAACATACAGATTAAAAAAAATACATCAACAAATGAATATGCAGAATGAACCTAGAACCTTGATACATGCAGAACTGCAGAGTTTCAGCAAAAGGAAAATGTTAAAATATTTATGTAAACACAACAGCAACCCCTATTTTCATTGACTAAACTTGCAAAGCAGTAATATACACATAAGATCTTGGACAAGTTCTTGAACCAGCGTGATTCAACCACAAATGCCCCCAGGTATAGGGCTTGTGAGCACATTTTTAAGATCTTTAAAAATAGTTTTCTCTGAAATTCCAAGCCATAGCTATTTTAAATTAGTAAATTTTTCGTGCAGACACGATAGCATCTCCATTTTCAGTTCTATTGTCCGAAGTTCAGCAGCATTAATTGTCCGTCATCCATCGTCGTCTGTGAACATTTTTCTTATAGACGCGATTACACTAGATATCATCCCAACTTGCATATTAGTTGTAATAAAAAATATTTCTTCTAGAGCAGATTGTTTCCAGTAGAGCGATTCAGGCCCTCTTGGTCGCCTCTTTTAATGAGTATGCGAAAACAAAAATTATTAAGAGACTTGTTTAACTCGTCTAACAGCCAAGCTGAACTCTGACAACGGCTACACCGCAACAATTGGAGCCAGGATATTCTAGTGGAAAGCGTACTTATTATAATCAGTATTGGTTTGAATTTGACGATGTGTTAAGTATTGCGTGTTTTGTAAGTTTCTGGTGATGCTGTAAAACAGGACCAGCCTGGGATCAACCTTTCTGAGTTGAGAAGTATCCAATGTAGTATTCAGTATGTTTCACACCCAAGAAGTGCGGGAAAAGTCGTGTTTAACCCTTCGAGCAGCTCGCCGCTGAAAAGCCTCTACTTGGCAAATACGTGCGACAAAACAGAAGCGCAGTTCACTAGTTGGGGCCTGACTTGTGTCTTACACGCAGTATTTTTATATTTGAGGAATCTTTGTGTTCAATTTGCCTTTTTAGTGATATCGGCGTGAGTGTTCTATGATAGATCTGAGATTGTGATGCCGAGATATTTTACAGATGAGACGCATTGTAATTTAGTGATCGTGGAGAATGTAAGAAATGTTGATAGTTTTACTTTTTGTAACGAATGACCGGGCATCGGATGGATTGAAGCGCATGTTTCACTTGGTTTTAAAATCTGCAGCATCTCAAAGTCGTGCTCGAATTGATCAAATTTGAGAAGATCTGGAAGATCACCTATATAAATGAGGAAACGTAGAGGACCCAGGCCAGACCCTTGTGGAATTCTCGCGGAAACGATAGGGAGCTATTGAAAACTCGGTCATTGAGAGGTTATCAAGAAAATGTTTAATCCAAGAAAGAGTTTCCCCTTTGGCCAATGAAATGTAAAAAACTTATTATGGATTGCTTTATCAAAGGCCTTGCTATAGTCGAGAATGAGGTCATCAGATCTCCCCCAGCATAAGGAGTTTGGTTTGACATGGTCTTTCTCTCTGAAAGGAGTTCGTAGAAGAGATTAAGGTAGTGAAATGTTTGGTGATACCAGAAGAGGCGATGTTTTCCAGTGTCTTCTACAGACTACATGTTGGAGATATAGGGTGATAGTTTGCAGGATCTGATTTGGGAACAACCCCTTTTAAAGATTGGTATAACATTAGCTATTTTCCAGGGTTCTGGCACAGTGCCTATACTGAGTTACTGAAGATACTTTGTAGGATAAACGATATTTCTTTACTAGTATTTTAGAATAATGGGCTTGATCTCATTGGGACAAACTACTCAGTGTGGGTTTAAATTGTGAAATAGTTTTATACCTTTCGATGATGTATGCATACTTGGCATTTGTCCATGAGTGCTGCAAGTTGGCGAAATACATTTTTGCGACAAAGGTGTTTTAGGTCTATATATTTCATCTCTACACTTTGACCTTTGTACACGTGCTTCGTACATTCTTTGTTTCGTTTTCTGTATCTATAGGCGTTTGAGATCGACTTTAATAGATGAAAGTTTGTTTTTGCTGAAGCCATTTTTGTAAGTATGTTGGTTTTAACGCCAGTATTAAGGTTTTCATGAAAGTAGATCCACAGAGCAGTGATCGTATGGCTTCAGGCCCTGCTACTCTTCATGGAATTTAGTGATATGGGCCCTTAGACCAATCCTTTCTCAATACTTTAGTCTGAAGACCGCAGCGTGGTCTAGTGATAGAGCGTCCGCCTCGTATGCGGAAGGTCGTGGGTTCGACCCCCGGCCAGGTCATACCAAAGACTTAAAATGGTACTATAAGCTTCTTCGCTTGGCGCTCAGCATTTAGAGGACAGTTCTAGGTCTGGTCGGCCCTGGTGTCAGTATAATGTGACTGGGTGGGGTATCATACCACGTGTCTGCGGCATGATACTCCAGTGTGACAGCGCTCAGAATACTGTCTCAAGTAGACACCGTCGTGATATGACTGAAAAATTGTTGAAAGCGACGCTAAACACAATACAACAACAACAACAACAACTTTAGTCTGACCTAAGAATCACAGGAAAATAAAATCTCAGCCAATAAAATCGCTCTGATTTTTCAAAACTAGAACATTCTATTTGACATAGAACATTATGACCGTAAGTAGATATTAGTCTATTTCCTCAGCAAGTGAAATTGCGCTAGTAACAATAAAGTAGAGTAACATGTAAGCCGGTTAGAAGTCGCATGGATTGTTCTACTGGCATAGAAAGTTCCATGTAACTTCTAACATATACCTAAATTAATAGTAATAAACGCAATGTCGAAATCTTCATATTCTTCTTTGAAGCAACATAATACTAGTATTTAATAGCAGTCTGTATCATTTAGTAAAAATTGAATTTTATAGCCATTTTAATACACCACGCTGTGACTAGAATTTATTTTCACAAAAATCATGATTTTCAATGATTTTTATCCGTTGTGTTTAACCCTTTACTCCGTAGATACACGTTTTCTTGCACCAATCACAGAAAGCCTTTGAAAACAGTATAGGAAGAGTTCAGATGGCTCGTAACGAGCCATCTGAACACTTCCTGCACTGTTTTCCTACTCTGACAGTTAATATAAACATAATTCACCCAATAATTCAAAATCCTTCTTTATTAGGTGTCCAAAGGTGTCTATATTAGAGGTGTCAAATAGGCGTCTATATGAAGTAAAGGGTTAAACCTAAAAAACTTGTTACTTTTCTTTGCTTGGAATATTTTTTCTCTTGGGGTGTTACAGATAGTATATTATGTTTTACCAATATGTAGTAGTGGTATATTGTACTTTGAATATTACAGATAGTATATTATATTTTACCAATATGTTGTAGTAGTATATTGGACTTTGAACTTTGAATATTTATTTCAGTCGGAAATAGACTGGTGCATTTATTTAAAAAATAAACGATCTCATTAATAAACGTTCAGCAGCGATTTTGTGCATGCGTAGGTTTATCTGAATTTCCCCACATTTAGATTGTTAAATTTCACTTCGTAGTGATTGATTTTGCTTTTACAGTTCAGTCCTTTAAAGTAAATTTGTGAGGTTTATAAATGTGAAAAATAAGGTAATTTTAAGTACATGTAGTCGAGTTTGACTAAGAAGCTTTATCCATACGGGCCCTGACAGATTGATATACTAGAAACTGTTTTAACGTGTACAGGTGATGCGTACAATGACATATAAATGTACCCTAGTTAAATATGACTGGCCACAATTTTATCAAATATTTCAGTTTAAGATTTTCTTCAACTCAAGTATATCAAATGCTAACACTTCATTGGTAATCTTGCATAATATCATTTAACCAATGTGTAAACATTTGTTACGATTTCAATTCTGTGTGGTCATTTGATATAAAGTATTCAACTAATCATATAGAGAAATTGAAATTGTTCAGTTGAGAAAACTCCCAGCTTGAGATGTTAGTGAAACCGGTCCCTGGCCATATTTGTTTATCGAGTGATGACCAGTGTCCGTTTAAACATGTCTGATCTGCCACGAAACCAGAAACTTCAAAGTAAACTCTTCGTTAAAAGTTGTTTAATAAAGGGTGGATAGATAATACTTACTATAAAGAGATGGGTATGGTTATAGGATTCATTGGAGTTCTCCTTCACCGAGTGGTCCATTGCGCTGTCGTCTATCAAACACTATCCTCTCACCGATGAGGTTGCGGGTTCGAGTCGAGCTCGGTCCTTAAACTTTACATGAGCAAGTTTACTTGCAGAGGACGGTGGTTCTGAGGTCTTCCTCTACATTCAGTAATATAAATTTGCAGCAAACCATTAATACGCGAAACAACACTCGTGAAAATTTACCAAATGAAAAAAATATCACTGAAATTTGCAAAAGTCACCGCGAAAATGGAAGATTATTTAAATCAAAGACCGCAATTTCTATGTTATAAATCAATGTCATAGCCTGCTTTCTTGAAAAAATGAACAACAATAGGAAGCCATTTTTCCATTTTAAGTACCACAGTGGTGGTCCAGTGGAAGAGCGCCTGCCTCGCATGCGGAAGGCTGTTAGTCCGGCCGTGAGGCAGGGTTTAACTCAAAACCTGAAAAATGGGACCAATTTCCTCGTTTGGCGTTCAGCATTTATGGGATAGTTTTTGGTCTGGTGGGTCCGGTATAATGTGAGTGGCTGGAGTATCATACCATGTGTCTGCATCTGAACATAAAAGAAATTCTTAAAACTAACGACGACGGCGGCGTGTTAGGCCATTAAAGCAATCTCTCTAAAAGGTCCCGCAAGGCTTTGCGGACAGGAAGCATGCATCATCTTACATGCATTCGTATTCCCTGCATTCGTGCGCTGTCGCAAGACCAAACTTTTGACATTTTATATATTTCAGTCATTGATGAGTATCACATTATAATTAAACCAGTTAGGACATCCTTTAAATTTATTTGTTTGCCTTTTTCTTACCTAGGACTTCAATGCGGGTATGTAGGTTAACATGTTTTTTTTTTTTTAAAAAATGCGGAAATTTATTTATGGAATAAAAGGAAACTATTCTAAAAATAGCCAACATAATCCATCTAATAAAAGGCCATCAACTGTTTGAGTAGGGCATGGGTATGTCGGTATGGATACAGAAAACAGTCTTAACAGTTTTAACTTTTGGCCTTATCTGTCCGACTATTTTCACTATACTTAGCCAAAATTGTCGTTGAAACAATCGTTACGGAGTGCGGATCTATCATTGGTATTTCAATATAAGCGTGAACAACAATAAAATATGTCAAAGTTTTGGATTTTATTTTCGATCGTTTGCTGCACGTGCGTGTCCGGTCAGACATTATCGACTGTGGACGAGCTGAAGTTGATGGTACAGACGCTGCAGCAGCAGGTGTCGGCGATACACAGCACGTTATTGACGCAGCAGACGATGAGCATTGACGACGTCTGTAAAACGATTACAAACACTATAGGTACGGCAATCATTAGTTGTTGTTGTTTCTTTTTATTTATACTGATTTATTTTAGCTCGATTGCAAAGTAAGCTCAGAGCTAAAAATTTCAATCGCTCAAATTCATTTCATGTGTAGAACCTTTGGGTCGTATTCACCAACCATGCCTGAGAATATTCTTAGACTTGAGCTTGAAAATCCAAATTTCAGCCTTAGATATATAGATTATCATGACAGATAGAATTATTGTGAGAGTGTATTTGACTATATATTAGGTGTCTCCACATGTTTGCAATTTTCGACATTAAAAGATGGAACCTTAGTGTATTTCTAAAACTCCATTCTTGAGCTCAAGTCTAAGAATATTCTTAAGAATGGTTGGTGAATACCGCCCCAGGGCTTGGTGCTTGGGACAAATGCCGTGACCTCTGGCGCACGCGACCGTAAACAACCACCTTCTCTTTTCGTTTCGTGTATCTCTGTAAAGGATTTAATTAAACATACATCTTAATTAACACGCAATTTTCTCGCCTAAAATAGTTTTTTTTGCATTTAAAGATAAAAAGTAGCTGCTATCCATTAAAATGCTTAGGTAGCAAACGTTAGTAATTAACTCATTTCTCTTAAAGTTGAGACGCATTTCAGGCTGCATTCAATTTTATAGTTTTGACTGTATAGTAATGTTCATAACTGAGGTAACCAACTACATATTTAATTTGTCTTTTATAACAGAATATTTCTAATTATATGTTTTTTCTGCAAGACGTAAGACATTGCGGATGTGACCATTTTTATGTACTTTTATTACAGCAGCTTCCGAACCAGAAGACTGTTCTGCTGTATTGGCCGCAGGAGATACCAAGTCAGGCGTGTACATGATCAAACCCCCGGGAGAAAGTGTCGCTATAGAAGCATATTGTGACATGCAGACTGACGGTGGAGGCTGGACAGTAAGTACCATAGTATGGTGAATTGAATTTTAAGTCTAGTTGGGTCCAATGCGGATATTTCGAAATTGCAAATGGAGTCGCCAAGTCCAACTAGCAGATATTCGTTATTTCCAATTTTCACTGAAATGTGTACCTTTATTAGTATTCAGGGAATCTCAGTTTGACTACGGGAGTGTCCTGAACTCCTGTCCCGCCCCTCTATATCCACTATTTCCAGTTATCAGTTATTTGATAATTTTCTTCTGATTTTAATTAAATTCAAAACGGAAAATGTTGCAATTTTTACGAAATATCTATCATAGTTTTAACAAAATAGTAGTGTATTCGTTTTATCAATAACATTTTAAAACACATCATCTATGGATGACGAAACTGTCATATCAATTTTCTTACTTTAAAAATGGGCTTAAATGAGAAAATGAACGTAAGCGTAAACAGTCTTCATTTCTTTAAATTTAAAAAAGAAAAGTTTACCACACTAAATTACAATCAAGCCATTTCTTTTTATGGTAGAATCACAAAAATATGTTGGTTGGTTCGGAAGGAGTTATGTTTCCAAAATTTGGAAAACGCCAAATGTACCACCTGAAATTTAGACAAGCACCTGTAGTCACTTATCTCTGTTTATATGTCTCTGCATGCACCTTATAATACAATTGTCAACATCCAGACAGTGTACATTTTCAAAGCCACTAGTCTTATCAGTATTCAGATATTAACTTAAAAAAACTTTCTTAAAAGAATACATGTAAGTGTCATCTATTTGACTGTTTCATTTTTACGACCGTTAGGTGATCGTTGGGAAATATTCTTTAGCAATTATATTATTGATACATACTAGTATAGAATATTTTTTTTATGATTTGAGATTTCTTTGATAATGTCTTTTTAAAATAATTTCTTTTGTATGTTTTACAATGTTTTGTTTGTAAAACGTCAATTTTTTTTGTATACAAGGAACCGTGTAAATTGGCATATTGTAATTTATGCATATGATATCCTCTTAAAGTAATTAAACTATTTTACAGCAAATTCAAAAGAGAATAGACGGGAGCGTTGACTTCTACAGATCATACAGGGAATATGAAACAGGATTTGGTGTAAATAAAACCGGCGAACACTGGCTCGGTGAGTTTGTACTGGCCCAACTGTGTGGAAGAACTAAATAACCGGTTAAAGATAATACCAATACGGTTGTAGTAAAGCGCATGGTAGGCTGTGCACAGCGTTTTAATGGGGTTTAACGCCATTTTCAATACATTTCCGGTTATATATGGCATATCCAGTTTTATTGGTGAAAGAAGACATCAGAATGAATATGAGTAGCACCACCGTCCTTCCGCAAGTAACTGAACAACTTTATCACATAAATGTTTGGGGTGAGCGGGGCTCGAACCTGCGACCTAAGCGCTGAGAGGTAAGTGATCTTGAGACGGCGCCTAATACCACTCGGTCACGGAGAACCATGGTCCAGTGGTAGAGCATCGGATCAAGGAGATCGTGGGTTGTAAGAACGGTTTTACAATCGATGTGAAATAAATAAGCTAGAAGATACAGTTGTACATTTGGCAACAACAATAGTTCTATATCTAGAATAAACATTAAAGATTACTTGTAATAACGATTTGACTAAACGGAAGTGTGTAAAATGCTTTCAACAAGAAATGTACACGAGGTGATAAGAAAATGATTCAAAGGGAGCGAATTCTTGCAAAAGAAAGCAAGTTTCATACCCATAGTTCATGCACCATAGAAATTATGTAAATTGTATTGCTGGGTGTTAACGGCTAAGCACTGATTAGTAATAATTGGGCCTTGTCTTGCAGGTGCCGCACATATTTGGCCCCGTTGTCTCTCAGAACACACAACACAACACAACACAACACAACACAACACAACATAACATATATTTTATTTAAGTCTCACCTCTATTACATTACAATTTAAATATATAGAACATTTACAAATATAAATAGTGAAGTTAAGAGAGGCTCTTTATAGAGCTATGAGAGACTGATTGATATTTTTCTACAAGTATACATCTAAAATCAACAGCATATTAAAAAATCAGCAGCATGTTCTACATTCATTTAAACTAAAGAAGAAAAGAGAAAAAAAACAACAACAACATAATAAAACATCATCTACATTAACTATTAAAATCATATACAATTTAAGTATGTCCTTACACTTTATCAGATTTACCAATAAAACAAGTTAGATGTCATTCTAAAATATATAAAATAACGGTAAAAAAAAATAACTATCATAAATTTAAATCAATCATATAAAATAGTTTTTCTTAAAACGTCAAATCAGATTTTGGCAGATAATCTTATTACTTTTTCATCTTTACAGCTTAATATATAATGTAATTGTTCTTGAATTGTTAAACTTCTAAAATCAATATTCTCCATGTTTATTTTATCTAAATAGCTATTTCTAATATCGTCATATATTGGACAGGATAGTAATGAGGCCCTCCCATGGGGGTCCCTGTTCTCTGGATCTCTTAAAGTAATGCAGCTTGCTCCCCAGATCTCTGAAAGTATTTCCACTGTTCCTTAGATCTCCAAAAGTTTTAAACATAGTTCCTTTAAAGTACCAAATAGTGTTTCCTTAAGTAAAACGTCTACTATAATCTTCTCTATTATTATTTACACATCATTTAATAAGCAAAATCCATGTACTGTCTTCTTTTCCTTGTTAAAAATATCTATGGTCTATGGCTTGAACTTTCAGAGAAAAGGTGTTTTTTAAGTTTCCTTAGAAGTGTGCTTGTAAGCCCTGTGGCAGGAAGCATTTGTGGTTCAATCACGCTGGTTCAAGAACTTCAAGAGTGTGCGGTTATACAAATGCTGTACGAGTTTGGTTAAGATTGTTTGAAAAATGTGGGGGATGCTATAGCTTCTACAAGAAAAATGTAAACGGATGGACAACGGACACTTTACCACGACATTAGCCCTGCTGGCCTTTGGCAAGTAGAGCCAAAGAAGATATCGATGGAATGACAGAAAAGACAAAAAAAATTGAACAGCTGAACGGTTAATTTACAAAAGGCAATAAATATTTATAAATACATATAAACAATTGCCTTTATTGTATAAACACGATCTAATTAAAAAAATAGTAGATGCCGGGTGGGATTGACCACCAGTCCTTACAATCCGAAATCGACGATAGTACCACTGAACTATTCTGCCTTTACTGTAAATATATCTGCAGAGGCCCAGACTAACACGTAAGAAACCTCCAAAGCTGTCAAAAGCTGTTTCAAGCAGTCGACATCTCATTTTAAAAGTAAATTATGATCAAGTATAAAAGTTATACATAAAATCAGTGACTTAATTACAGAAACTGGCAGACTAATAGCAATATAATGTACACGGCACTTTTAATTTTTGTATAATAACTCTTCGAATCTTGATCTGAATTTAACAATCTTGGTGCCAAAGTAAAGCTGATAAAAATGATGACTAGTTCCAATTATCAATTATTTAATAATTTTCTTTTGAATTTAAATTATTACGGATTGAAATCGAATTTCACGAAAAAAAAAGATTTTTAAACAAAAAACGGTAGTCTTGATTTAACAAATGCCACGTACGTTTAAACAAAACACAATAAAAATAGAAATATTAAGTAGAAAGGTAAAGCAGTAAGTTTTCCATCGGTGGCGAATTCTTTATTTCTTATTTCAAAATGGGCTAAAAAAGATAAAACGATCACACAAAAAAACGTTAAGCGAAAAGATCTCCATTTCTTTAAATTTAAAAAGAAAAAAATAATCTCCCAAAATCAAGCCCTTTCTTTTGATACTATAATCACAAAATTATGTTGTTTGATTCTGGAGGATGTGTGTTTCCATGATTTAGAAGCACCGAACCCGTAATCGGAGGGTCGTGGGTATTTCAATCCTTCGCCACGACTACGTGTGGTGTCCTTGAGCACGACACTTTTTCCACATGTGCTTAGTACTGGTTATACCCAGGAAGACTTCGAGCGTAATTTGTCTAAGTCGTAAGAACTTGTTTCAAAATCGAAGTAAAATAAATAAGTTCAAACTAAACTAGAAAAAGCCAAAATGTGTCATCTGAAATTTAGACAAATGCTTCTAGTTGCCTATCTCTGTTTATATGTCTCTGATAAAATTGATCAAATTAGGTACTTTTTTTCATTAAGGGCAATATCCTTAGATCTCTAAAATTAGGCCTTTAATCCCTGGATCTCTGAAAGTAATGGCCAATGTTCCCCAGATTTCTGAAAATAAATTCTCCAGATCTCCAAAGCCTCCGGGAGGGCCTCAGTAATACATGTTCTTCATCTTCGACAGTATTTATACAGTGGAAACATTTTCTCTCTTCAGCAGGTAATTGTTCATAACGTCAAGTTTCTTTACGAGTTGGAGCTACTCCGCATTGAAATTTTGAACAAGCGATGAGATCGAGGCATTAAACAATTAACATAACCTTCAACTTTATATTCAGTTTTAAAACTTTTATACAGCCGTAACTTATTTCTACAATTGCCTTGACGTGCATTTTCCCTATTAATGTCATTGATCCAGTCATTTTTAATTGTTCAGATTTAAATATCTAAACATAAACATTATGCATTTTAAATAAGTTATGTGTCCACGGTTGTGTAATTGGTAATTGATATTTGCTTCCTCAAACATCGAATGAACTCTAAAATTCAAGTTTTCATAATATAGTACATGTACATCAAATAGGCAACGTGCAGTATGACCGTTATCTACAAAGTACATCCAAAAAGCAACAATGGATTGTTCACAGTTTTTATGCCCCCGCTATAAAGTTTAATGATTGAAAGAGATACTTATTATCGAAAAAAAAATTACGATTCTCCTTTTGCAGAATTATTCAATAAGCTTAAATGGATGGCATTTGTTGAAATGGTTTAATTTCAAAAGGCCGTATTCGTGTACAAATCATTTAATGACCAGGCTCCTGCATACCTCAAATATTTTATTTGCTCTTACTGCTTATGTCCATAAAAGTGCACTACGACCATCTTCTAGACAAATTTTGCCAGTAGTGATATGGCACCTGTTTGACACAATTGATGGTGTTTATTCTGACATTTAGTGGGGACATCTTTGTCCTATTGACACATTTCTGGTTTTAGGATATTATTGTATAATTTTACAATAAATGCATTCACAATATCATACATCATTCTCGCACATTGCAAAACTGACTGTATTGGGTGAATAGGTCATGTTAAATTTTGCCAACTTAAAGAACTAAGACTGACATGTGCATCCTGGGCAAACATATTATACGCACTGTATTTTGGATACCATACCATATTCGTTGACACATGAGAGAGGAAATAACTCGGTTCTTAAGCAGCACTTGCTATTTGTTTGAAACTTATTTTGTTGGCCTCGATTGTGAAACAATTCTTACAACTTAGACAAATCACGCTCGAGGTCTTCCTGGGTAGAACCAGTACTAAGCATACTAACCTCATGCCAGATGTTGCGGGTTCGATCCTCAGCTCGACCTGATGCCTCTCATAAAACAACATTCAGTACTGGTTCTACCCAGGAAGCGGACTCGAGAGCAGTTCATATAAGCTCAGAGTTTTCATCGCAATCGAGCTTAAATAAATAAGTATACTCTAAGCATATGTGGATAAACTGTCTTGCTCAAGGACGCAATACATGCCTTGAAAGAGGATCATACATGCCTTGAGAGAGGATCGAACCCACGACCCTTCGATCATGGATTCCGCGATGCTCTACCACTAGATCACGCGCTCCGTTATATTTGTTAATCATGAAGTAGGATAATTATAATACTATGACGATATATGATGATGCACTTGTAATTAAACATACTGTCCACTAGGTATTCTAACAACTGTTTACATTTGTATTTTACAGGGAACCGGCACATTCACGCCCTCACTAATTCCGGTAAACACGAGCTGCTAGTTGAACTTGAAGATTACCAGAACGTAGTGAAGACTGCCCACTATGATACCTTCTCCGTGGGTGACAGCAGTACAAAGTATACATTGAGTGTTGGTAATTACACTGGCACAGCAGGTATGCGTGTTGATAGTTTAACATTTAATATGTAAATGGTGACATGTAAATGCAAATTTGTTAGCGGTTTACCTTAAAACTGATTGTTGAATTATGACTGTGACAAAACATGAAAAAGAAGTTGGCTATCAGAGTATGCATGCATGTATATATGGAATAGCTGTTGCACGCTTAGTTTAGTTTAAACTTGTTTTATTCCACATATAATTATGACAATGAACGTTTCTGCATGCATTCAAAAATATTAATGTTGTACATTTTGTTATCATTAACAATTGACCTGCCACGGGCTGTTAAACAACACGTCAACATTCTTAACAGTGTTCGATATTGGCTTCTACTCTCTTATTTCCAAAGACAAGCGAACGGTCTCTAAGTAACTACTACATTGTATTTACTTGGACAAACAAAGCCACGTGATCAGCGGACAGAGCGATAGTCGATCTCGCGTCAGGTCAGTTGTAGTGTAGTGTGTGTGTGTGTGTGTGTGTGTGTGTGTGTGTGTGTGTGTGTGTGAAAGCTTGTTATGACTGTTTCAGAGACACGTCATATTTGTTTTCAGTTTTCCTCAATGATCCATGTTATATGCGAGTTAAGTCAGTGTTGGCAATGTTGTTCTTTAAATTAAAGGCAGCCTTTTTGCATTACTTGATCATCAGGTGACTCGTTGATGTTTGACCACGATGGACACGCCTTCTCTGCAAACGACACTGACCACGACGGCTCAACAGCCAACTGTGCGCAGAAGCATCATGGTGGATACTGGTACTCGGACTGCTTCAAGAGTAACATTAACGGCAAGTGGGGCGTCCCAGGCGAGCAAGGAATCATCTGGGGATCGTTTAAGAACTGGTCGATTTATGTCCTCAAAAGTACAGAAATGAAAATTCGCCCAAAAAAATAAAAATAAAATTGAATAAAGTTCACAAGATAAGAAACACGTTTCGTCCTGTATCTGCAAGTAGGTGCATAGTGCATTTTTCCTAACATTTATAAAAATAACTCGACAATATCAAATAAAAAGAATGGGGTCCAAGTATATGAAGGTTTTTTTTATATATATGTATATATTTTACCTCGGAACTTTAAATGGAGTCTCCTTTTGTTGTCTCCGTAACTGGATTCGCCAGCTGATATTAATAAAAAAAGCACGGACGTAAACAGTAGAAAATGTGGTGTCCAATAAAGGTGGATACCTCCAACACAGCTGGTACACCCAAGTTCTGGCTATGAGATATCATTAACTTCTTTACCGTATTTTCCGTATTTTCTTTACTTTAAAAAAAAGAATTAAAAGGAAACTGATGTGGCCGCGGATGTTATTATATTAAAATAAAAGTTTGCGTGAACTCTCATGCTCCGATATATATTCGGCATTTTAATAAATGAGTTTCAAATAAAACAGTATAATTGAGAAATCAATTAATTACGGGTGTCCTTTGGGACCATCGCAGCTTATTTATTGTTATTTTGTCAAGTCGAAACAACGAAACTAATTTGGTGAAAAGTCGAAACAACGTTGGTGAAAAGTCGAAAATTACGATCGTGAAATTATTTCGACTTTTTACAAATTCGATATTTCACCATCGTTGTTTCGATTTTTCTTAATCACCATCACTTTGTCACGATTTTGTTCCGTTATTGTCCGAGGAAGCGCGACATATAGTCCAAAGTGACTTTTGGACAATTTTTTATTTTGTGTTTCCCCGAGTAATGGACAGCAAATCGGGTATCCAAATATTTATAAAGCTGTCTATTCACATCTTTAATGTAATCAGGTTACAAAACTTTGTTCCGTACTCAACTCAGGATTACATGCTCAACTAAAACATGGATGGACTCATTATAACAAAGAAAGTGTAAATACCTTAAACTCTCTACTTTAAATCAGCATTAATACTTTCAAATTTGAGGCCGATTCAAGTGTTTGGCTTTATTTGCGTTTATAATATAATGCACGAGTACGAATTTGAGTTGAGCATGCAAATAGTTTGCTAACCTCGACGCCCATTTTAGCCCAATTTTGTCCCGACCTGGCAGGGAAAGTGGGTTGAGATTGCCGTTCGGATAGCACAAGCGATATATAAATGTAGCGAAGTTACGACATGGCTGTCTTGAGCATATGGCATATCTCTCCCTCCTTCTTTCTTTCTCTCTTGTTCATCCCTTCTTTAGGTAAAGTCGCTGCAACTACGTTGCTAATAATTAGTGAGTCATTATTTCACATTTAACCAATTTTCAAAATTGTGTCGCTCTTATAAATTTGTTAAAACAGCCTACAAAATAACTTAATTATTTAATTCGTTCTTAATTATTAAGAAGGTCATCATCACTGCGCACGCGTGAATGACAATGCATAGACTTCGCCCTTGATTCAATTCTGAACGAGTCGTCTACAAACTACAAAGCCGCGCGAGCTATGCTTTCACCGTAACTCCCGCCCAGAGTCAGTCAAATGACGCTCCCTTTGGGTTTCTTAATTGTTAAATTTTTACTTAATGAACACTAACTATTACATGGAGCCCGTGTGATAATTTATTCTGTATATGATACACAATTAGTTAATACAGAAATTTAACTCATCTTTCATACATGGTTGTATCCCTTGCATCTATATACTTGGTCAGATTTAAAAAAGAAAAAGTTTGTCCAAACTCGATCCTTTTTCCCAATAAATGTGAGTAGGTGCATGTAACCAGTGACTTAATTACAGGGACTGGCAGGCTAATAGCAATTCAACATGTGCGGCTGAAATTTCGGGTGGGATCTTTAGTATTTCTTTGATAACTTTTTGACCTCTCGTTCAGTTGAATAACTTTGGTACCAAAGTAAGAATGATATGTTGACTATTTACAATTATATTTTTTTCTGAATTTAAATTGTCAATGGTTGAAATCGAAAAATGTTAGAATTTTTACAAATTTATTTTTTAACAAAAAAAAGAGGTATACTTGTTTGTAACAAAAATAACAACACATAAAAAGTTTATGTAGAAAGATGAAGAGGTAATTTTCCATGGATGCTGAAAATTTCATTTCGATATTTAAAGAAATTGTTCTTAATACCTACTTTTAAAATGGGCTAAACATGAGAAAATGGTCATATTAAAAATAACTGTAAGTGTAAAACTTTCATTTATTTAAATTTAAAAACGAAAGGTTTGCCACCCAAAGTTACAATCAATCCCTTTCTTTTGATAGCAAAATCACAAATATACGTTGGTTGGTTCAGAAGGAGTTGTTTCCAAGATTTGGAAAACGTCAATGGGCCATCAGAAATTTAGACAAGCACCTGAAGTCACTAATCTTTGTTTATACACACATGTCTCTGATGTAGGTTGGCACATGTTAATGTTTCCTTAGTTCACCTATCATGGCCCGCGTGTTCCACATAAACAAATCTTTGTAAAGATTTACAATCACGAATGTACATCTACCTTAGCATTTGTTAACACTGGACTTGGTCAGTTGATACTGAGTTGTTGTAGCTTTCCTTCAAGAATATGTTAAATCCTAAATCTTGTCTGACAGTGAATTTGTATGCCATTTCTATTATTTACTACTTTTTTATCATTTCTTACCATGCTCTGTTTCTTAGTAAAAAACCTGTATTTTTTTCAACTGAAAATTATTTTTTGAGGGCACGGCCAATGTTTTTAGGGTCAGCAAATAAAGTACATTTATATTTTGGCGGGACACTGTTTGGTAATAGAAGAGGAAGGGGAAACAAATTACCCAATGTACAATGGAAGTAATGACATTTATTATTGTAAAAGAAGAATACTGATCATAATTATATGGTTATTACACTTATACAACTGATATACAAAATACAGAAACATAAAACAGCATATTTAATGTAAATAACATGCAACATTGCATTTATACAAATTCAATAATATTGTTTAACGCCATTTTCAACAGATTACACGGCGGGGCGTTAGTCTAATGGATAGAGTGTTGCCTCTAATAAAACAATACTCAGCAGTGGTTATACCAAGGAAGCGGTCTCGAAAGCGGTTCATATAAGCGCTGTGCTTTCATCGCAATCGAGCTAAAATAAATTATTAAATTAACAGATTAAACATTAAAATATGGCTTCCAGTTTTACAGGTGGGTGAGGACACCTCAGAATAACGTTATCCAGAACCCCAGTTCTTCCTAAAGAATTGTCAAGTTGGCCTCATCTTTGAGAGACCGTTGTTTTTGAGACGGCGTCTTAGACCACTATGGCTATTAATTCAAGACAAATAGTCAACATTTACTCATATCGCCAAATTAGTTTTACATAAAGATGATTGAACCATGACTATGTCATGCATTGCTTAGGCCATCCTTAAAAAGAATTAGTTTGCTGTGATCCGACCCAGTATTTTTCATGTGGGTAGGTGAAGTAGCTATTTTTTGGGGCCAAATTTTGATTTTGCATAGTCATTTTAAAGAAAAAATTGACAGAAATCACGAAAAATAAAATTAAACGCTTTGAAAGTCAATAAAAAAAGTTAAATATTAAATCACTTTATGTAATTAATAAATCAATTTAAAATTAAAAGTAGAACAAAACTTTACTGAAAACACCTCATGTGATTTTACAAAATCACCAAGGTAACACATGCCGACAATCTATTATGCAATAGTACACCATTTAATGAACTTGTATTAATATGTTAACAATGACACCACGCCTTGTGCTCTTTATAAACTAACAAGGAAACCCAATTACTACTGGGTTTCGTTCGTTAAATGGTGAAAAAATAATTCAAATTGAATTTAATGACAGATTCTGAAAATTTACAAAATAACAAGAACGAAAATGGATTGAACAACAATTATAAAATATAGACCTCCCAATGTTGTAAATCACCGTGTATCTCACGGTTAATTACACCTGTAGTGATGCCATTCAGTAAAAGTATATTATATTACAATTGTACTAATTCACAGATCAAAGTACCATACCCAGGATGCAAAACATCATTCATTATACATACATTCGCTGTTTCATTAGACATAAGACGTGTCATTCAACAGACGTAATCATCTTGCACCGACATATGTCAATTAGTTACTGTCGGTGTAACCATTGCTACTGGCTTACCCTCGTGGTAACTCTTTAGGTTAGCGCTTGCATTTACCGCATGGTATTAATTTTTGTCCATTTTCGTCATGTAACAAGTGCCAGCATGTCCCGCGAAACTGACATCTCCATCTCTTGTCGATGGTTCGCTACATTCTCTCCGTGGTTGTAGAGCCTTGATACTAGAGGAGGAGCCTGAAACAACAGAACAAGCTAATTAATTAATTAATAAAAAAGGTGTTAATGTTAATAATCTCATCAAGTCATTGGGTCTCATAGGCTCGATATCCAGCAGAATAACTGCAACATCATCGTCATCATCAACATCATCATAATCATAATCATCATCATCATCAGCAGCAGCAGCAGCATTACGTCTCACACCACTATTACATTTCCCATAGGGCTCCATTGTAACATTTATGTCCAAAACAGAGTTAAAAATTAAATTCTGCAGCATGTGTCTGGGCTCAAATTCTTCACTAGTTCAAGATATGCAATTATAAAGAAAAAAAAGTATACCTTGACCAGGTTGTTTTTTTTTAAATTCAATGCTTCTGTGAGACCTATCAATTTCCAGAGTAATAATATGTCAACTATTCGCCCTAGATGCCGTTCGAACCAACATTTCTGAAATGACACAGAATTGTCCAGAAAACTGGTATCAGTATCAAATTTTCAGTGGTGATTTCTAAAATACTGACCATTTTACTCATGCCAGCAAAAAACAAAACATTGCAGTACAAAGCCCTGAAAAAAGAAGAAAAAGAGAACTAAAGTTTTATTTCTACCTCCTTCACCTGTAGGTCCGGAGTACTCAAGGGAGATAATAGTGGTGTGAGTCCATTATTATTGTCATCATCATCATTATTATCATCATCATCAACTGATATCGTCATCATCATCATTATCATCAGAAAATACAAGAAGAATGATTTTTTAATTTTAGATTGTGAAACCTTTTTGGATATAAATGTCAAACACTGCATAGCAAAATGACAAAAGGGGTCAATGAACTTAATGCAATCTACTGACAATATTAGACTACTACAGTCGGGTCGGCTAAGAGGCATTTCAGGAAATGGTTCGATTGCTTTAAACGTGAATGACGTTATCGTAACTCCGTTTCCTTTCGAATTGATGAGTCATGCGGCATATCTCTAAGTCATGTGACGCCGCTTAAAAGAATTATATCAGGAAAAAACGCTATAGATGTCTTAAAATATATTTAATTGGATAAAACTCGTCTCATTATCATAAATAAATAAAATCCGAATGGTTTCGTATATCAAACCAACCGAAACGTGACAAAATTGATGTTTCAAATCGGAGTGGTAAACTTAAACGAAATCCCCATTCTTAAAATAAACAGCACTTGACAACTTTTCATAATATAGGTTAGAAGAAAATTCCATATAACTTCTAACCGGCTAAGATGTTGTTCTACGTTCTTGTTCCTGGGTATATATATTACACAAATCCACCTTTGTTAAATATATATATATGTTTATTTATATTCTTTATTTTTAGTTATAATTTTTTTTTATGTATTTATATTGTATCTCTTATATAAGTATTGTGCTTCAAGAGCAATGTCACCAGATTATCGACTAGAAGCAATTATTCTCATTTTAGTAACAATGACCTCGACCATGAGGCCATTGACATCAAAAGCGATGCTTACTTTGGATAAAACCAATTTACATGTTAAATTGCATCAAAGTATCTTAAATGAAACTATGTTTACATTTATTGTGCACAAACATTTCGTCTTCTTAGCCAAGCAGAGCTTAAAACAATACATTCAAATGAAACTGACCTGGCATGGACAGAGTGTTTTTGTCATATTGGTAGATTTTCTTACTTTCTTCCACGGGTGCATGTTCCATATCTTTGAGAAATTTACTTTCCTCTTTCTCGATCTTTCCCAGCAGATGCTCCTGTTTAGTTGAAGACAATGCAGAAAGGAATGCGCCATACGTTTTGCTTCCTTTTCTCTTTACAAGTAGGATGAGTTCTATAACTTTATCCGAGGTTCTTGTCAGATCCTGTTGTACAAAACAAAAAGATTAACAGTAATATAACACATTTGACAACAAGCATTCAAACTGTAAAACATTAATAGCTAAAGTAACTTAGCAATTAACAGCAATATGTTGAACTGACCTTTGTAGAACATATGATGATGATTAATTGGTTGAATATTTAGCGTCATTTATATGCCATCAAGGGCTAACAAACGATCAGTTAACCTAACCACTGTTTCCTGAGATCCTAGAAGGTTAACCAGTACTCGAGCACACCGGATCTCCGCAAGTAACTGTTAACTTTCCAAATTGAATCAGCGGTGAATCCAACCATAACAGAGAATGTGGCCGGGCGGGGATTCGAACTCAAGACCCCTGGATTGCTAGCCGGAAACGCTAAAGACTGACCGAATCGGGCCCGGCACATATGATAAAGATTGAAGTTTACTGCAACCAGCACTTATGACTTGTACATGGAATTATAACTGTCTGTACAAGTTACTTGTATTGATTACTTGAGCGTAGTGTTTGTACAAACATTTAGTTAATTAATAATGGTATAAACAATTTACCATGATATCATGCACTTCTACGTCTGTGAAAACCCCTTTCGTAACGATGTGGTCCATCACACAATTAAAGGAGGAGAGGTTTGTCACTATCATCTCCCGGCATTGGTTAAGTACATCTACTATAACATTGCCTGTATTGAAAAACATACATGAAACGTTTTATTAACATAGTATTATTATCATTAAAACCAATTACATCATCATCATCATCAATATCATCATCATAATCATTGTCATTATCATCAGAAAATACAAGAAGAAGGAAGACGATGCCGATGGTGCTAACAAAGAAGAAGTTCAGGAAAAACAAGAATGATACATAGATTATGATAATGGGAAAAGTAAATGATGATAATGTTGATCGTAAAAGGAAAAAGGTGAGGAAGATGAATAAAAGCTATTATTTGAGAATAACTTAAGTAATAACGTATGGCAAAATCTTCCAAAGTATCATCTACACGTTTATGGAGTGGTCTAGTGTTAGAGCATCGGATCCAGGATCGTGGGTTCGATCCCCAAGCCACAGCTATGTGTGGTCTCCTTGAGCAAGACACTTTATCCACATATGCTTCGTACTAGTTCTATCCAGGAAAACTGCGAACGTGGTTTGCATAAGTTTTAATAACTTGTTCCACAATCGAAGTAAATAAATAAGTAAATATAAATAGATTAAACAAGAAATCAAAATCTGAAGAAAAAAATCAAGAACATATAGATATAGGAAATAGTTACTGGTTTAAATGAATTTTATCGAGGGGTGGCTCGGGGGTGGGGGCACTGGAGTGGAACGGTCACCAGTGGCTAAATCAAAAGTCAGTGGGCGTGCACATGTCAGTGTTCACTCAAAACAACAGACATGATATTTCACTGAAGCTGCGACAGTATCGGTGATTTAACTGACCTCAAAAAGCAAAAACAAAAAATCTTACCCCACTCTAAAATCCCCCTCCACACAATATATATACGGTTTTTTTTTGTGTGAAAAAAATATAATAAAAAAATGATACGTTTAATATAATTATTTCACTATTTTACACTGTGATGCTAACAAAAATAATATACTGATAAAATTCATAAAAACACATAAAATAAAATAAAAGATTAACAGTAGTTTACCTACCTGGGAGGCCAGCATCACCAGTAGCCATAATTGTGTCTTCAGAACTAATCAATCAATCAATTAATCAATCAATCATTCAATCTGAAACGAAATGGCGGTAAGTCACAATAGCTGTGATTATTTATTAAATGTACCGGGTTATCATTAAAGTTTAATAATGTATATTGAAATGATGCATAGATAAGATATAGCTTCAAAACAAATATAAACAACGTGGTAATCAACTGTTTATCAGGTTTGATATTAATCTATTTATAATTCCAATCTCATTAGCATATATGCCTATTGTGTAGCATTAAAGGGCGAGGTGATCAGATTGGCGTAAAGAAAGAAGCATCGACATTTTGATGGTCGGTTTAACAATATGCGAACTTAAATGACGTTCACTACAATTCCACGCTTATTTGAATAATAAAATATAACAAAAACAAATGCAAGATCTATTCCTAGCTTTTTTCATGGGTTTATTGTTTTACAGATTTCTTTGGTTCTGCGATTTAACCGGGCATCGCAATCAGACCATAAGTTGTTTTGAGAAACAATGAAGTAGGTTAAAAGAAATTCACATTTGAGATGTATAGTATTCCACTGAACACAACCCTGGTGTACCGAACGTGAATACTAGTCGTTGACAAAAATTTCAACAGACCAATTTATTCTACAGGAAAAATGAAATAAAAACATGGATATGTAGTTGAAGTTCAGAAGCAGACGATCGTGAGACAATGTAAATACACAAACCTTGCACGTAAAAGTCGGTTAAAACGTTCCAAATTCGGATTCTCCATCAATGAGCGTGGATATATACACAGGGGCTTGGGGAGTGGATAATAACGTTTATTGGGGTGGGCTGGTCCTCTGGTGTATTTAAAGAGACAAGGAAAGAAACAAATGTTGACCCCTTCCCCGATCAAAATTAGAATTTCTAAGTCAATAGGCCATCAATTTTAACAAACCCGTTCTCGTTCTATCGCTGAATGATTAATCTTCAAGATCGATCCGGTAAGTTAAGCAAAAACGATGTTTAAAGGTAAATGTTCGGCATTAACAGCATATTTTCTTAATTATTAAGAAGTTCGTCATCACTACGCACGTGTAAATGACATTACACAGACTCCGCCCTTGATTCAATTCTGAACCAGTCATCTACAAACTACAAAACCGCGCGAGTTATGCTTAGAAACGGCCTTAGCAAATGGCAACTTTCAAACGACAATCATCTAAGCTTTCATCGTAGCTCCTGCCTAGAATCAGTCAAGCCACTAAGCTTCCCGCAGTCGCTCCCTTTGGGTTTCTTAACTGTTAAATTTTTACACTAACTATGACTTAAACTAGCCAATTTACCTGAACTCCTAAAGCATAAAAACATATATTCATACTATGAATGATTAACAGTAGTTAACCTACCTGGGAGGCCAGCATTACCAGTAGCCATAATTGTGTCTCTAAGAACTAATCAATCAATCAATCAATCAATCAATCAATCAATCAGTCATATAATCTGAAATAAAACGGCTGTGAGTCACATCTAACAAATGTACCGGGTTATCATTAAAGTTTAATAATGTATATTGAAATGATGCATAGATAAGATATAGCGTCATAACAAAGGGACAAAGGTAAACATTGTGATAATAAATGTTTGTTTGATATTAATCTATTTATAAGTTACTGTAAAAAGTAAAATGATCTCGTCAAACTTGTGAATTTAGAGGGTTAGCCTAAATATGTATATACATGTAATTTAGATATTCTATCGATTAGATATTTGTACGAATGAGCTATATATATAGACATATATATCACGTCCAGACATGTAAATAACAGCCATATTTTTTTAGAAGCGATTTTTTAACCGCAGTAAGACGGTAGCATAGATAAAAAGAAACAAACACCTAAAAAGACGTTACTATTTATTTAAAATTATTATTGGAGAGAGAGAGAGAGAGAGAAAGAGAGAGAAATAGAGAGAAAGATAGATTAGAAAAAGATAGAGACTGAGCTCGTTGACTAGTAAGGTTGACATTACCTTTAGCGTCTGTGAACTAAGTACAGAATATACATTTGTTATGGTTTATAAACCCAATATAAACAAAGTATCGTAGGAAAAGCATGCAACATTCTGATTAGATTTGATTAGAAATATAATTAAACTTATTCCTTGTAGTCGTTTGACCTGTATATTATTCTAAATAAGAATTACACGTTTATAAGCAATACTAATTGATATTAAACACTCTAACATATTTATAATGAAACAGAAAGACAATAATAAAATTATATGTATTATATAAATAATATTTAAGGTAATGAATAACACTAATGTAGTAACATATATTAAAGTCTATGAATACTAGTAAAACTATAAAGGCCCTAATAATCAATGGTGAATATTCAATACAGATAAATAAAGATTACTGTTACGGTCATTCCTGCTACAGTATATAAGTCACACTTGACTAAACCTAGGCCTACTCTATAACAATATCGAAATGTGACTTCTTTATGTAGACATACTATTATAATGTGTACCAGCTGAATTGATAATGATACTGGCGACCCTTTCAGTACAAATTCTGTGTATTGAAAGTGTAACTGAAACAAATTAAATAATAATCGGTCCTTAAATATTATATTTAGTTCATCACCGGCGCGTAGATTGGACCTATACAAAGGTATCTTACGCCATAAGGTTACTCCCCACTCTCTCACCAAACCCCTTCCCAAATGTTATATTGAAATACTGATCATACAATCAGTTTGAAACATTTGATTAATGAGAGAGGTTAGTGGGGTATCCTTATAAGATGTGGGTACCCATTGGTAGATCTTATCTACGCGCCAGACGCCTGGGTAACCTAATAAACTAGAGGCGCAGATTGGTAAATTTAAAAGTACAGTCCTAGATATTTTATGGGGTGTGTATGGGTCCTCCCTCGGAATTTTCTAAATTGTAAATGATCAATTGCGCATTCTAAAGGGTTTTGTGTGTATTAACATACCAATTACTTAAGGAAATTTCAATTAAATCAGATTTTTTATTTTTCTAATAAACTATTGGCTTTCTTGTAAGCTGATGATTTCGCCAATCAGAATACAACATCTAAATTAATAAACGTTAATGAGAGCAAACAACTTAACGGTCAAATACACAGAGTGGGGTTTTACATATTTCTTGTTTACTAAATACGTATGTAAGTATATTGTTTGATCAAGAATAGTTATCAATTTAAGTAATATTATCAGGCCGAATATAAACTTAAATAAAACATAGTGTAAATAGACTTACCTTCAAAATAATAGAAAAAAGCCAGTGAATTAAGTTTTGCTTGTATTGCTTTTTGTTTATCGTCAGTCCGTAGTATAGTTAGTATACCGTCGCGCGAGTCACCTTTATAATCATAAATGGATTTCCCCAAGTTTATATTTAGATATTTTCTAATTTAGAATTTGAAATACCGTGCCAAATTTAAAACTATTTTCGACTTATTTCGTCGTTGCAACTTTTTTTAAAAAATAATAAATATGCCGCGATTGTCCCAACAGGCCAACGTTATAGTATACAAAACTTGGCAATATTTTCATATTAATTTAGTTTTTGACAAATCATATTTAATATTTTAAATATTACTGAAGTTATCATATTTAAGTTTTGATACGTATTTATTTTTAACTAATACGAAATACATTTTTATCTTTAAATAGACTGCACGTGTGGACCTACCTGATACATACAATAAATCGTTGATGCTTTAGTTCTAAATCTAGCTATCTAGTAATCATCAAGGAAGTATATAAGTGTTCTTTCCTGAATAAGGAAGAGCCGTATTTGAATCACGCTGTGTGGCAACCCTTAGAGGAACAAAAAAAAGTACAATTGTTACACCAACCCTTAATATAACAAAATCAGTTTTTAATACACGTTACACTAGGGGTTGACACTGCAACACTTAGTGTAAAAATAAAATTGTTACAATAAGAGTTTTTATTGACACCGCGACCCTTGGTGTAACAAAGCCCATTTACGTTACACTAAGGGTTTCGGTATCAGCCTTTAATGTAACAATTGTTACACTAAGGGTTTTTGTTACACTTAGGGTTGCCACAACGCTGTCTGTATGTCCGTACTGTTCCGCTGTTTACGTATTACATTATTACTAATGGTAATAGTATATATGTGAAACTTTGCATGAGCCTTTATAGCTAAACCCCATAAAATGTACTCACTTCACATTTGAGTTCCAGTTCGAATTTCGGCAATTGCTCAATAGATTACAATTTTAAGTTGTTTTTAACGTGGGTACCACTTTAACAGAAAATAAACAATTCAGGCTACCATTTATGATCACATTCACAAGCTCTCGGACCGGAGGAGAACAGTGTACAACATTGCTATTATTGTGTTTCGTGCCATGTCCTTACTAGCATTATCAAGTGGGTCTCACATGAGAAGGTTCTACAGGACTAGGTATTTTGATTATCTGGGTCAGCAGCCTAGTGAGAAGTTTATACTAGTTTATACCAGTGACCACATAATGATAACGAAACTACTTATTTAAAAAAAGTGTTTGCAAGTTTAGTGAAGCCATATTCGAACCCAAATCGAGAAAGCGAGAAAGACACGGCAAGATTTGTGTTTCAAAATGATTTAAGTCAACTTCCAGGACACGGATAATAATAAAACTGTCAGCGCCCATGCAATGCGTCTTACTGATTATACAGCCGATTCAATTAACAAAACCAAAAAAAGTTTATATTCGCACTAATATGCAACCATGCCGGATAATAGACGGGGAAGTGTTTATTCCAACATTTGTGATTTTTCTTGAGAATCAGTAATTAAAAAACGGTCGAAATAGATCTGGTACACTGAAATATAGAAAAAATAAAACAACTGTATGTAAAATATGGCACCAACGACTTTTTTAAAACCATATCGTAATAGAATGTTCAGATTTTTTATAAAACGGCTGACGATGACGCTATAATTTGATTACGTGGTTCTGGGAGTGCGTGCCTATGTTTATAGATAGCTTCTACAGCGCAAGAACTGTCTCTTCTTCTTCCAGTATCGATGCAGAGCCACTGTTGTAGTATTGTCGCACTGTTGGCTCTGTTATTAAGTCACTGTACTTGAGTAAAACCAGTACTGCGTGTTTTTTCTTGGAGGTATCGGGTTGAGATTGCGTGTCGAGCCCGTAACCTCTATGGTAAGCGGCAAACACTTTATCCATTATACCACCGTCCCGCTCATCCACTAGGAGTTTCCTGATCGCTTCCTCCGATATAGTGTTGTTTGATACACTGGTATGTTTAATCATATGTTTAGATTGTACTGATGTTTTGAAAAATGAACCTTTATCTATCTGGTCCTGTACAGCCGTTTGAACGAATTTATTGAGACTTGGGTCTGAAGACGTATACACAGACGCAATAAAACCGAGTCTTTTATTTTCACTTCTGTGATGCGGATATTCAATATAAAGCGTGTTTTGCAAGTACGTAATAACCAAACTTTAAAAAAATAAGCATATTGATATTTAAATATTAAGTTATAATATTTATATGAATTATACTATCGATCCTCCGAAGGTAATAAAACATCATACACATGTCTATATTAAACTCTTTTTCTCAATGAATGTGAGAAGGTGCATGTAGCCAGTGACTTAATTACAGAGACTGGCAGGCTAATATTAATTCAATATACTCGGTAGAAATTTCGGGTGGTACCTTAAGTATTTCTTTGATAACTTTTTGACATCTCGTTAAATATAATAAATTTGGAACCAAAGTAATGATGATACGTTGACACCTTCCAATTATCAATTATTTGATTTTTTTCTGAATTTAAATTGTCAATGGTTGAAAATGAAAAATGTTAGTTTTTCAGTTGATATTGAGTTGTTGTAGCTTTCCTACAAGAATATGTTAAATCCTATATCTTGTCAGTGAATTTGTATGCCATTTCTATTTTTTACTATATTTTTATCATTTCTTACCATGCTGTTTCTTTGTAAAAAAAAAACTTGTATTTTTCAACTGAAAATTATTTTTTGAGGGCACGGCCAATGTTTTTAGGATCAGCAAATAAAGTACATTGATATTTTGGCGGGATACTGTTTAGTTATTGAAGAGGAAGGGGAAACAAATTACCCAATGTACAATGGAAGTAATGACATTTATTATTGTAAAAGAAGCATACTGATCATAATTATATGGTTATTACACATATACAACTGATATACAAAAACAGAAACATAAAACAACATATTTAATGTAAATAACACGAAACATTGCATTTATACAAATTCAATACCATTGTTTAATGCCATTTTCAACCGATTACACGGTGGGCGGTAGGCTAATGGATAGAGTGTTGGCCGCTCACGCCAGATGTTGCGGGTTCGATCCTCAGCTCGACCCGATGTCTCACATTAAACAACACTCAGTACTGGCTCTACCAAGAAAGCGGTCTCGAGGGCGGTTCATATCAGCTCTGAGCTTTCATCGCAATCGAGCTGAAATAAATTATTAAATTAGTATAATCTAACAGATTAAACATTAAAATATGGCTTCCAGTTTTACAGGTGGGTAGGGGACACCTCAGAATAACGTTATCCAGAACCCCAATTCTTCCTTAAGAATTGTCAAGTTGGCCTCAACTTTGAGAGGCAGGTGTTTTTGAGACGGCGTCTTAGACCACTATGACTATTAATTCATGACAAATAGTCAACATTTACTCATATCGCCAAATTAGTTTTACATAAAGATGATTGAACCATGACTATGTCATGCATTGCTTAGGCCATCCTTAAAACGAATTAGTTTGCTGTAATCCGACCCAGTATTTTTCATGTGGGTAGGTGAGTAGCTATTCTTTTGTGCCAAATTTTGATTTTGCAGTCATTTTAAAGAAAAAATTGACAGAAATCATGAAAAATAAAATTAAACGCTTTGAAAGTCAATAAAAAAGTTAAATATTAAATCACTTTATGTAATTAATAAATGAATTTAAAATTAAAAGTAGAACAAAACCTTACTGAAAACACCACATGTGATTGTACAAAATCACCAAGGTAACACATGCCGATATTCTATTATGCAATAGCTAACCATTTAATGAACTTGTATTTATATGTAAACAATGACACCACGCCCTGTGCTCTTTATAAACTAACAAGGAAACCCAACTACTACTGGGTTTCTTTCGTTAAATGGTGAAAAAATAATTCAAATTGAATATAATGACACATTCTGTAAATTTACAAAATAACAAGAAGGAAAATCGATTGAACAACAATTATAAAATATAAACCTCCCAATGTTGTAAATCACCGTGTATCTCATGGTTAATTACACCTGTAGTGATGCCATTCAGTAATAGTATATTTTATTACAATTGTACTAATTCACAGATCAAAGTACCATACCCAGGATGTAAAACATCATTCATTAAACATACATTCGCTGTTTCATTACACATTGTCATTCATTATTTCATTACACATAAGACGTGTCATTCAACAGACGTAATCATCTTGCACCGACATACGTCAATTAGTTACTGTCGGTGTAACCATTGCTACTGGCTTACCCTCGTGGTAACTCTTTAGGTTAGTGCTTGCATTTACTGCATGGTATTGATTTTTTGTCCATTTCCGTCATGTTACTACTGCCAGAAGGTCCTGTGGAAGTGGCATCTCCGTCTCTTGTCGATGGATCGCTACATTCTCTCTGTGGTTGTACATCCTTGATATTAGAAGAGGAGTCTGAAATAACAGAACAAGCTAATTAATTAATAAAAAAGGTGTTAATGTTAATAATCTCATAAAGTCATGGGCTCTCATAGGCTCGATATCCAGTAGAATAACTGTAACATCATCGTCATCGTCATCATCAACATCATCATCACTATTATCATCATCATCGTCATCTGCCGCAGCAGCAGCAGAATTATTATTGTCACTATCATCATCATCATCATCATTATCAACTGATATCGTCATCATCATCATTATCATCAGAAAATACAAGAAGAATGATTTTTTAATTTTAGATTGTGTTACCTTTTTTGGATATTTATGTCAAACACTGCAAAGCAAAATGACAAAAGGGGTCAATGAATTTAATGCAATCTACTGACAATATTAGACTACTACAGTCGGGTCGGCTTGGAGGCATTTCAGGAAATGGTTCAATTGTTTTAAACGTGAATGACGTCATCGTAACTCCGTCTCCTTTCGAATTGATGAGTCATGCGGCATATCTCCAAGTCATGTGACTACAAGTGCCGACACCGCTTAAAGGGATTATATCAGGAAAAAACGCTATAGATGTCTTAAAGTATATTTAATTGAATAAAGCTCGTCTCATTATCATAAATAAATAAAATCCGAATGGTTTCGTATATCAAACCAACCGAAACGTGACAAAATTGATGTTTGAAATCGGAGTGGTAAACTTAAAACGAAATCCCCATTCTTAAAATAAACAGCACTTGACAACTTTCACAGTATAGGTTAGAAGATATATGGTATTTTCTTCGCTACATTTGTTCCACATTTGTTAAATACATATATGTTTTTTATATTCTTTATTTTTATTTATATTCGATTTTATGTATTTATATTGTATATCTTATATAAGTATTGTGAATTCACTTCAAGCACTTTTTCAAGCACCATTTCATGAAATGCCTCCAAACTGACCCAACTATACCAGAGTTATGGAAATGACTATTTGTTTTTCAGTAAATGGCTTCAAGAGCAATGCTACCAGATTATCAACCAGAAGCAATTATTTTCTCGTGCGTATCATTTGAAATTCGTACAGCGATTTTTTTAAAAATATGACAAAACTTAAAATATGCAATAAAAGTTTACGCTTAAGGATGGGGAAGGGGAAGGGGGTTAGTGCCTTAGATGTTTATAATAAAATAGATCAAGCAACTTTTTTTGTTAGATCTAGATGATTATGTACGAACGGTCAGGGTCTTTCTGTATAACACTGTTTCGCGTTATAGACAGACCCACGAACGGTCTATCGAAACCGGACATTTCCGAATACTTTGTTTAAGTTTGTAAAGTGAAGGGGCGCACACCCTCCTAAATATCCCGCATTGTGCGTATATTCAAAAAAGGCAGAACGACGCTCCTATACAAATTTTTATTTGTATCGGATCCGTTCATATTACATTTGCGTTAGATTTCAAAGGAGTAAAAAGTTAAGGGTAAGTTTTATATTAATTTTATTTTCTATAACAGTTCTATAATTCGGCATTAAATATGCCTCAAATATGAGACATAATTCTTATATCATTATTGAGCGTACTTCTCAGTTAATGGTCTAACCTCTTGAACACTCTAGCGATTCTTTTCATAATTGTCGATAGTGATTTTTGTTTATATGTATTATTAACATTAACACCAAAAGAGGGAAAGTAAGGAATAAAAACTTTTTATTTGAAATCATTAGGCCCTATATATTTTAATGTGGAACACTTAATATAAAATTGAATTCCGCTCATTGACTTTTTGTGTACACTTCTTTCAACTTGTTTAAACTTCTGTCTGCATGAAGTCATAAAATATGAAGAAAAAAAAGAGTCTTTTATGAAATGACTAAATTTATATGTTTACCAAATGGAAGCAAATCGGGTGGGCTATTTGTCATAATAGGACAACCAAGTTATTTTCACGTTCATCTTCCTTTTATAACTGCATGAGAACTATGCGTATATATCTCTTCTTTAGAAAAAATTTCAGACACGTCTATGCAAACGTTTAGAATTTCAGTTTGGATTTCAGGCAGATTAAAGGCCAACTAGACACAGGTGGATCCAAGCGTTTTGGTCAAGTGGGGAGCACAAACTTCCAAGTATCTCTCAATATAGGAATTTGTTTTAATAAAAACGCTGTTATTTAGCAATATTTTGAGAATTCATAGAGGGGCCTCTCTCTCCACTCATCCCCTCTGGATACGCCAGTGAGATATTAAGTGCAATATTTATGTACTCCTTCTTTTATCAAATCGGTAGTTGTGGACAAGTATCCCTCACAAGTATATATCTACGGACGGACGGACAGTCAGTCAATTTCTTTGTTTAGAGTTTTACGCTTTTTTAAAGCTTATTTAAGTAATTTAACGGGATTCAGGTTACCTAATCATTGTTCCTGGGACCCGTCATGCAATTAACCAGTGCTAAACACACCTTATCTCTACAAGTCACTGACTACTTCGCCACATATTCATAGACGGAATATTCATGACCGTAGAACACCGTTTATGGCAAATCATCACAAAATATGCTACCGGGCGGAGATTATAACTTATGACCCATGGATAGACAGTCAGACGCACTACCATCTGAGCTAGCTGGCCCATGACAGAAGCCCAGCAGAGCTTTAACAAATACATTCAAATGAAAACTGACCTGACCTGGATAAAATGTTATTGTCATAAGGTCTCACTACACAGTTGAAGTTTGTTCTACTCTATATAATATAACGTGTAGGATTTTCACGGAAAAAAACAATTCAATATAGTATTTTTTTTCATAGCAGGAATGTATCCGCACATAAAAATGCATAATGATTGGTAGGTTGACCAGCTTGTTTTTGTTTAAGACAGTGCAGAGACACCCTTAGATATTTTAAAAAAAAAAGAAGTCCCCAAATGCTCATAAAAAAGTGCATCTGTTTAAATCCTATACACGTTATTTTTTAACACCAGTGATGTCTTATTGCAGTATATGCTATGCTAACTTTTGCTTTACTCATCTGTAGCCCGAAATTACAACCACTATAAAATCATTATGAAAATATTTCAAACCAAATTGCATGGGACTTTTTTAAGCGCAAGAACCATGGCAAAAGGGGGGCAACTGTGTAATGACCTAATGATGGTTATGGATAATTTCTATTTTCTTACTTTGTGATGTACTTACTTCTACAGATGCATGTTCTTTATCTTTGAGAATTTTCTTTTCCACTGACTTGATCTTTTCCAGTAGACGCTCCTGTTTAGTTGAAGACAATGCAGATAGGAATGCATCATACGCTTTGCTTCCTTTTCTCGTGACGAGTTTGACCAGTTCTCTCACTTTCTCCGAGTTTTTAATCAGATCCTGTTGTACAAAACAAAGATATTAATGATAAATAGAACACATTTGATGACAGGCGTTCAAACCATAAAACATTATATGTTTATAACTAATGTAACTTAGCAATTAAAAGGAATGTGTTAAACCAAACACGGTAACTAGGCACATAAACATGGAAGTTATACTGGCATTAGTAATTATAACTGGTACCTGTACTGGTTACTGTCGTCTGTAATAGTTACTTGTATTCATTACTTAAACTTAGTGCTAATCTAATTAATTAATAATTGTATATCTGAGTGAACAATTAAAATAAAAGTAACATGAAGTAAATACCGTGATATCGTGCACTTCTACGTTAACTTTGTAAAAACCCCTTTCGTAACGATGTGGTCCATCGCAACACCAAAGGAGAGGTCTTCCACTATTATCTCCTGGCATTGGTTAAGTACAGTTGCTATAACATCAATTGGAAAACACATACATCAAACGTTTTATTAACATAGTATTAGTTTCGGTATAACCAATATCATCATCATCATCACCATCAGCATCCTCATCATCATTATCATCATCATCACCATCATCAGTATCGTGTAGTAATTGTTATAGAACACATAGATAATGTGTATATCATAATCAGTATAATTATCACAGTTGCAATCACCACCATCATTATCAAGTCACCATCGTCATCAGAAAATACAAGAAGAAAAATGATGCCGATGGTGCTAACAGAGAAGAAGATCAGGAAAAACAAGAAAAATAGATAGACCATGATTAGGTAAAAACAATAATGCAGCAGAATAGTGCTGATGATGATAATGTTGATTGGAAAAGGAAACAGACGGTGAGGAAGTTGAATATGAGCTATCATTTGTGGATTACTTGTTAATAACGTATGGAATAATCTTCCAGAGTAGCACCTACTCTTTTATGGAGTGCGTGGTCTAGTGGTGAGAATATTACACCCAAGATCGTGGGTTCGATCCCCCAGCCGTAGCTATGTGTGGTGTCCTTGAGCAAGATACTTTATCTGCATATGCTTCGTACTGGTTCTATCCAGTAAAATTGTGAACGTGGTTTGTCTAAGTTTTAATAACTTGTTTCACAATCGAAATGAAATAAAAATAAATAAAACAAGCAAAATCTGAAAAAAAATCAAGAAGATACAGATATAGTAAATAGTTACTGGTTTTAATGACTTTTTATTATTTTTTTTTTTTTTGGGGGGGGGGGGACACTGAAGTGGTACGATCACCAGTGGCTATGGGCATGCATATTTCAGTGTTCACTCCATACAATAGATATGATATTTGACTGAAACTGCGACAGTATCGGTCTTTAGTGTTTAACCTCATTTAACAACCATTGTAATCGCTTCACTATTTCAAAATTGTATCGCTCTTCTTTGTTTAAACAGCCTACAAAATAACTTATTATTAAGATCGTTATTCATTATTAAGAAGTTCGTCATCACGACGCACGTGTAAATGACATAACACAGACTCCGCCCTTGATTCAATTCTGAACCAGTCATCTACAAACTACAAAGCCGCGCGAGTTATGCTTAGAAACGGCCTTAGCAAACATCAACTTTCAAACGACAATCATCTAAGCTTTCATCGTAGCTCCCGCCTAGAATCAGTCAAGCCACTAAGCTCCCTGCTGTCGTTCCCTTTGGGTTTCTTAATTGTTAAATTTTTACACTAACTATTACTTAAACTATCCAATTTACCTGAACTCCTAAAACTAAAAAACATATATTCATACTGTAAATGATTAACAATAGTTTACCTACCATAGCGGCCAGAATCACCGTTAGCCATAATTGTGTCTCTAAGAACTAATCAATCAATCAATCAATCAATCAATCAATCAATCAACCAGTAATTTAATCTGAAATGAAACGGCGGTAAGTCACATTAGCTGTGATTATCTAAAAAATGTACCGGGTTATCATTAAAGTTTAATAATGCATATTGAAATGATGCATAGATAAGATATAGCTTCATAACAAAGGGACAAAGGTAAACATTGTGATAAACTGTATGTCAGTTTGATTTAATCTACATGTATTTATAAGTTACATGTATTGTAATAATAATCATGATCTCGTCAAACTTATGAATTTAGAGATTTAGCCTTTATATGTATAAACATGTTATTTAGATATTCTATCGATTAGACAAATGTACGAAGGACCTATATTTCTCTTAAATTCGTTGTTTATTTAAATAAATTATATTTTCCGCATTTCAGAAGTGAACTGTATTCGTTAAATGTTTTTGAGATATGAATAGACATATATACCACGTCAAGACATGTAAATAACAGCCATATTTTTTTTTTTAGAAATTCAAGCGAATTTCCCGTTAATATCTTTTAACAGCAGTAAGACGGTAGCATAGATAAAAAAGTAACAAAGACATGAAAAAGGGGAGTTTAATCTTTATTTAATTTGAGTAGACTGAATGAGAATATATTTATGTTATTTTAGAAGACGTTACTATTTATTTAAAATTCTGTGAACTAAGTACAGAATATACATTTGTTATGGTTTATAAACCGAATATAAACAAAGTATCGTAGGGAAAGCATGCAACATGAAACATTAGAAAATATAGTTAAACAAATTTATTGTAGCCGTTTGACCTCTACATTGCACTAAATAAGAATTATACTTTTATAAACAATACTTTTTATTATTAAACACTTAAACATATTTATATTGAAACAGAAAGATAACATTGAAATCTGTATGTAATGAGAACGATAATTGATTAGTTATAACAATTTCTTTATTTGACCTTAAAATATCCAAGATGCCAAAGTGACAGTTTATGCTAACACAACAATAGAAGTATATGAATTCATACATAGTATTTAAGGTAATGAGTAACATTAAAGTTGTAGCATATATTAAAGTCGATTATTACTAGTAAAACTGTATAAGCCCTACTTATCAATGATGAATATTCAATATAAATATATAAAGATTACTGTTACGGTTGTATAGTCTTTCCTGCTACAGTATATATGAAGTCACACTTGACTCAACCTAGGCCAAATCTAATCATATCCATTATTAAAAGATCGAAATGTAACTACTTTATGTCGACATACTATTATAATGTGGACCAGATGAATTGAATATGATACTGGCAACCCTTTCGCTACAATTAATGTGTATTGAAAGTTTAACTGAAATAAATCAAATAATAATCGGTCCCTAAATAATCTTTTTGTTCATCACCGGCGCGTAGATTGGACCTATCCAAAGGTATCTCACGCCAAACGGTTACCCCCCATCCTCTCAACCAACCCCTTCCCAAATTATATATTGAAATACTGACCACACAATCAGTTTGAAACATTTCATTAATGATAGAGGCTAGTGGGGTATCCTTATGAGATGTGGGTACCCTTTGGTAGATCTAATCTACGCGCCAGACGCCTGGGTAACCTAATAAACTAGAAGCGCAGATTGGTACATTTAAAAGTACAGTCCTAGACATTTTATGGGGGTGTATGTGTCCTCTCTCGGAATTTTCTAAACTGTAAATAGTCAATGGCGCATTCTAAAGGGTTTTGTGTGTATTAACATACGAATTACATACGGAAATTTCAATTAAATCAGATTTTGAGTTTTCTAATAAACTAATGTCTGTCTAGTAAGCTGGTTATTTCGCAAATCAAAATACAACATATAAATTAATAAACGTTAACGAGAGTAAACAAAATAACGGTCAAATACACAGGGTGGGGTTTTACATATTTCTAATCTACTAAATATGTATACAAGTATCTATTAAATTAATGTTATCAGGCCGAATATAAACTTAAATAAAACATAGTGTAAATAGGCCTACCTTTTAAATAATAGAAAAAAGCCAGTGAATTAAGTTTTGCTTGTATTGCTTTTTGTTTATCGTCAGTCCGTAAGTATAGTTAGTATCCCGTCGCGCGAGTCACCTTTATAATCATAAATTGATTTCCCAAAGTTTATATTTAGATATTTTCTAATTTAGAATTGGAAATACCGTGCCAAATTTAGAACTATTTTCGACTTATTTCGTCGTTGTGACTTTTTTTAAAAAATAATAAATACGCCGCGATTGTTCCAACAGGACAACGTAATAGTATACAAAACTTGGCAGTATTTTCATATTAATTTAGTTTTTGACAAATCATATTTAATTTTTTAAATATTACTGAAGTTATCATATTTAAGTTTTGATACGTATTTATTTTTAACTAATACGAAATACATTTTTATCTTTAAATAGACTGCACGTGTGGACCTACCTGATACATACAATAAATCGTTTTAAATGCTTTAGTTCTAAATCTAGATATCTAGTAATCATCAAGGAAGTATATAAGTGTTCCTTCCTGAATTAGGAAGAGCCATATTTGAATCGTGCTGTGTGGCAACCATTAAAGGAACAAAAAAATGTACAATTGTTACACCAACCCTTAATATAACAAAATCAGTTTTTGATACACGTTACACTAGGGGTTGACACTGCAACCCTTAGTGTAAAAATAAAATTGTTACACTAAGAGTTGTTATTGACACCGCAACCCTTAACAATTGTTACACTAAGGGTTTTTGTTACACTTAGGGTTGCCACAACGCTGTCTGTATGTCCATACTGTACCGCTATTTACGTATTACATTATTACTAATATTAGCCTTTATAGCTAAACCCCACAAAATGTACTCACTTCACATTTGAGTTCCAGTTCGAATTTCGGCTACTGCTTAATAGATTACAATTTTAAGTTGTTTTTAACGTGGATACCACTTTAACAGAAAATAAACAATTCAGGCTACCATTTATGATCACATTCACAAGCTCTCGGACCGGAGGAGAACAGTGTACAACATTGCTATGATTGTGTTTCGTGCCATGACCTTACAAGCATTACCAAGTGGGTCTCACATGAGAAGGTTCTACAGGACTAGGTATTTTAATTATCTGGGTCAGCAGCCTAGTGAGAAGTTTATACTAGTTTATACCAGTGACCACATAATGATAACGAAACCACTTATTTAAAAAAAAAGTGTTTGCAAGTTTAGTGAAGCCATATTCGAACCCAAATCGAGAAATCGAGAAAGACACGGCAAGATTTGTGTTTCAAAATGATTTAAGTCAACTTCCAGAATACGGATAATAATAAAACTGTCAGCGCCCATGCAATGCGTCTTACTGATTATAAAGCCGATTCAATTAACAAGACGAAAAAAAATTTATATTCGCACTAATATGCAACCATGCCGGATTATAGACGGGGAAGTGTTTATTCCAACATTTGTGATTTTTCTTGAGAATCAGTGTTTAAAAAACGGTCGAAATAGATCTGGTACACTGAAATATAGAAAAAATAAAACAACTGTATGTAAAATATGGCACCAACGACTTTTTCAAAACCATATCGTAATAGAATGTTCAGATTTTTTATAAAACGGCTGACGATGACGCTATAATTTGATTACGTGGTTCTGGGAGTGCGTGCCTATGTTTATAGATAGCTTCTATAGCGCAAGAACTGTCTCTTCTTCTTCCAGTATCGATGCAGAGCCACTGTTGTAGTATTGTCGCACTGTTGGCTCTGTTATTAAGTCACTGTACTTGAGTAAAACCAGTACTGCGTGTTTTTTCTTGGAGGTATCGGGTTGAGATTGCGTGTCGAGCCCGTAACCTCTATGGTAAGCGGCAAACACTTTATCCATTATACCATCGTCCCGCTCATCCACTAGGAGTTTCCGGATCGCTTCCTCCGATATAGTGTTGTTTGATACACTAGTATGTTTAATCATATGTTTAGATTGTACTGATGTTTTGAAAAATGAACCTTTTTCTATCTGGTCCTGTACAGCCGTTTGAACGAATTTATTGAGACTTGGGTCTGAAGACGTATACACAGACGCAATAAAACCGATTTTTCTGTTTTCACTTCTGTGATGCGGATATTCAATATAAAGCGTGTTTTGCAAGTACGTAATAAACAAACTTTAAAAATATAAGCATATTGATATTTAAATATTGAGTTATAATATTTATATGAATTATACTATCGATCCTCCGAAGGTAAGAAAACATCATACACATGTCTATATTAAACTCTTTTTCTCAATGAATGTGAGTAGGTGCATGTAGCCAGTGACCTTATTACAGAATCTGGCAGGCTAATATCAATTCAACATACACGGTAGAAATTTCGGGTGGCACCTTAAGTATTTCTTTGATAACTTTTTGACATCTCGTTAAATATAATAAATTTGGAACCAAAGTAAGGATGATACGTTGACACCTTCCAATTATCAATTATTTGATTATTTTCTGAATTTAAATTGTCAATGGTTGAAAATGTAAAATGTTAGTTTTTCAGTTGATATTGAGTTGTAACTTCCTACAAGAATATGTTAAATCCTAAATCTTGTCAGTGAATTTGTATGCCATTTCTATTTTTTACTATATTTTTATCATTTCTTACCATGCTGTTTCTTTGTAAAAAACCTTGTATTTTTCAACTGAAAATTATTTTTTGAGGGCACGGCCAATGTTTTTAGGATCAGCAAATAAAGTACATTGATATTTTGGCGGGATACTGTTTAGTTATTGAAGAGGAAGGGGAAACAAATTACCCAATGTACAATGGAAGATATGACATTTATTATTGTAAAAGAAGCATACTGATCACAATTATATGGTTATTACACATATACAACTGATATACAAAAACAGAAACATAAAACAACATATTTAATGTAAATAACAAGCAACATTGCATTTATACAAATTCAATGACATTGTTAAACGCCATTTTCAACCGATTACAAGGCGGGTGGTAGGTTAATGGATAGAGTGTTGGCCGCTCACGCCAGATGTTGCGGGTTCGATCCTCAGCTCGACCCGATGCCTCACATAAAACAACACTCAGTACTGGCTCTACCAAGAAAGCGGTCTCGAGGGCGGTTCATATAAGCGCTGAGCTTTCATCGCAATCGAGCTGAAATAAATTATTAAATTAGTATAATCTAACAGATTAAACATTAAAATATGGCTTCCAGTTTTACAGGTGGGTGGGGGACACCTCAGAATAACGTTATCCAGAACCCCAGTTCTTCCTTAAGAATTGTCAAGTTGGCCTCAACTTTGAGAGGCAGGTGTTTTTGAGACGGCGTCTTAGACCACTATGGCTATTAATTCATGACAAATAGTCAACATTTATTCATATCGCCAAAGTAGTTTAACATAAAGGTGATTGAACCATGACTATGTCATGCATTGCTTAGGCCATCCTTAAAAAGAATAAGTTTGCTGTGATCCGACTCAGTATTTTTCATGTGGGTAGGTAAGTAGCTATTTTTTGGGGCCAAATTTTGATTTTGCATAGTCATTTTAAAGAAAAATTGACAGAAATCACGAAAAATCAAATTAAACGCTTTGAAAGTCAATAAAAAAAGTTAAATATTAAACCACTTTATGTAATTAATAAACGAATTTAAAATTAAAAGTAGAACAAAACCTTACTGAAAACACCTCACGTGATTGTACAAAATCACCAAGGTAACACATGTCGACATTCTATTATGCAATAGTACACCATTTAATGAACTGGTATTTATATGTAAACAATGACACCACGCCCTGTGCTTCTATAAAACTAACAAGGAAACCCAACTACTACTAGGTTTCTTTCGTTAAATGGTGAAAAAATAATTCAAATTGAATATAATGACACATTCTGAAAATTTATAATATAACAAGAACGAAAATGGATTGAACAACAATTATAAAATATAAACCTCCCAATGTTGTAAATCACCGTATATCTCATGGTTAATTACACCTGTAGTGATGCCATTCAGTAAAAGCCTATTATATTACAATTGTTCTAATTCACAGATCAAAGTACCATACACAGGATGTAAAACATCATTAATTATACAAACATTCGCTGTTTCATTAGACATTGTCATTCATTAATTCATTACACATAAGACGTGTCATTCAACAGATGTAATCATCTTGCACCTACATACGTCAATTAGTTACTGTCGGTGTAACCATTGCTACTGTCTTACACTTGTGGTAACTCTTTATGTTAGCGCATGCATTTACTGCATGGTATTGATTTTTGTCCATTTCCGTCATGTTACTACTGCCAGAATGTCCCGGGGAAGTGGCATCTCCATCTCTTGTCGATGGATCGCTACATTCTCTCTGTGGTTGTACATCCTTGATATTAGAAGAGGAGTCTGAAACAACAGAACAAGCTAATTAATTAATAAAAAAGGTGTTAATGTTAATAATCTCATAAAGTCATGGGGTCTCATAGGCTCGATATCCAACAGAATAACTGTAACATCATCGTCATCGTCATCATCAAATCATCATCATTATTATCATCATCATCAGCAGCAGCAGCATTATTATTGTCATCATCATCATCATCATCGTCAACTGATATCATCATCATCATCATTATCATCAGAAAATACAATAAGAATGATTTTTTAATTGTAGATTGTGATACTTTTTTGGATATAAATGTCAAACACTGCATAGCAAAATGACAAAAGGGGTCAATGAACTTAATGCAATCTACTGACAATATTAGACTACTACAGTCGGGTCGGCTTGGAGCCTTTCAGGAAATGGTTCAATTGCTTTAAACGTGAATGACGTCATCGTAACTCCGTCTCCTTTCGAATTGATGAGTTATGCGGCATATCTCCAAGTCATGTGACTACAAGTGTTGACGCCGCTTAAAGAGATTATATCAGGAAAAAACGCTATAGATGTCTTAAAATATATTTAATTTGATAAAGCTCGTCTCATTATCATAAATAAATAAAATCCGAATGGTTTCGTATATCAAACCAACCGAAACGTGACAAAATTGATGTTTCAAATCGGAGTGGTAAACTTAAACCGAAATCTGCATTCTTAAAATAAACAGCACTTGACAACTTTCACAGTATAGGTTAGAAGATATATTGTATTTTCTACACTAGTAGAAAATTCCATATAACTTCTAACCGGCTTAGATGTTGTTCTACGTTCTTGTTCCTGTGTATATATATAACACAAATCCACATTTGTTAAATACATATATGTTTATTTATATTCTTTATTTTTATTGATATTCTATTTTTATGTATTTATATTGTATCTCTTATATAAGTATTGTGCTTCAAGAGCAATGTCACCAAATTATCGACTAGAAGCAATTATTCTCATTTTAGTAACAATGACCTCGACCATGAGGCCATTGACATAAAAAGCGATGCTTACTTTGGATAAAACCAATTTACATGTTAAATTGCATCAAAGTATCTTAAATAAAACTATGTTTACACTTATTGAGCAGAAACATTTTGTCTTCTAAGCCCAGCAGAGCTAAAAACAATACATTCAAATGAAACTGACCTGGCATGGATGAAGTGTTCTTGTCATATTAGTGGATTTTCTTACTTTCTTGCACGGGTGCATGTTCCATATATTTGTGAAATTTACTTTCCTCTTCCTTGATCTTTCCCAGCAGATGCTCCTGTTTAGTTGCAGACAATGCAGATAGGAATGCGCCATACGCTTTGCTTCCTTTGCTTTTTATAAGTGTAATGAGTTTTCTAATTTTATCCGAGGTTGTTGGTAATTCCTGTTGTACAAAACAAAAAATTAACAATAATATAATACATTTGACAGCAAGCACTCAAACTGTAAAACATTAATAGCTAAAGTAACTTAGCAATTAACAGCAATATGCTGAACTGACCTTTGTACCACATATGATGATGATTGATTGGTTGAATATTTAGCGTCATTTTTATGCCATCAAGGGCTAACAAACGATCAGTTCACCTAACCACTGTTTCCTGAGATCCTGGAAGGTTAACCAGTACTCGAGCACACCCGATCTCTGCAAGTAACTGTTAACTTTCCAAATTGAATCAGCGGTGAGAGACAAATGACAATGTGACGCAATGTCGTAATTCAACCATAACAGAGAATGTGGCCGGGCGTGGATTCGAACTCAAGACCCCTGGATTGCTAGCCGGAAACGCTAAAGACTGACTGAATCGGGCCCGGCACATATGATAAAGATTGAAGTTTACTTCGACCAGCAATTATGACTGGTACATGGAATTATAACTGTCTGTACAAGTTGAATACTTGAGCGTAGTGCTTGTACAAACATTTAGTTAATTTACAATGGTATAAACAATTTACCGTGAAATCACGCAATTCAACTTCTGTGAAAATATCTTTCGTAACTATGTGGTCCATCACAGAATTAAAGGAGGAGAGGTTTGTCACTATCATCTCCTGGCATTGGTTAAGTACATCTACTATAACATTGTCTGTATTGAAAACACATACATGAAACGTTTTATTAACATAGTATTAAAACCAATTACATCATCATCATCATCAATTTCGTCATCATAATCATCATCGTTATCGTCAGAAAATACAAAAAGAAGGAAGACGATGCCGATGGTGCTAACAAAGAAGAAGTTCAGGAAAAACAAGAAGGATACATAGATTATGATAATGGGAAAAGTAAATGATGATAATGTTGATCGTAAAAGGAAAAAGGTGAGGAAGAAGAATAAGAGCTATTAATTGAGAATAACTTAAGTAATAACGTATGGCAAATTTTTCCAAAGTATCACCTACACATTTATGGAGTGGTTTAGTGTTAAAGCATCGGATCCAGGATCGTGGGTTCGATCCCCAAACCACGGCTATGTGTGGTCTCCTTGAGCAATACACTTTATCTACATATGCTTCGTACTGGTTCTATCTAGGAAAACTGCGAACGTGGTTTGCATAAGTTTTTCAACAATCGAAGTAAATAAATAAGTAAATAAAAATAGATTAAACAAGAAATCAAAATCTGAAGAAAAAAAAAAAAGAACATATAGATATAGGAAACAGTTACTGGTTTAAATGAATTTTATCGAGGGGGGCGTGGTGGTTGGGGCACTGGAGTGTTACGGTCACCAGTGGCTAAATCAAAAGTCAGTGGGCATGCACATGTCAGTGTTCACTCAAAACAACATACATGATATTTCACTAAAACTGCGACAGTATCGGTGATATAACTGACCTTCAAAAGCAAAAACAAAAAATCTTACCCCCACTCTAAAATCCCCTTCCACACAATATATATATACGGTTTGTTTTTTGTGTGAAAAAATATAACAAAAAATTGATATGTTTAATATAATTATTTCACTATTTTACACTGTGATGCTACCAAAAATAATATACTGATAAAAAAACATAAAATGAAACATATAATCATACTGTAAATGATTAACAGAAGTTTACCTACCTGGGAGGCCAGCATCACCAGTAGCCATAACTGTGTCTTCAGAACTAATCAATCAATCTGAAACGAAACGGCGATAAGTCACATTAGCTGTGATTATTTAAAAAATGTACCGGGTTATCATTAAAGTTTAATAATGTATATTGAAATGGTGCATAGATAAGATATAGCTTCAAAACAATGAGACAAATATAAACATTGTGATAATATACTGTTCATCAGGTTTGATATTAATCTATTTATAATTGCAATTTCATTATCGTATATGTCTATTGCGTAGCATTAAGGCCGAGGTGATCAGTTTGGCGTAAAGAAAGAAGCGTCGACATTTTGATGGTCGGTTTAACAATGGTCGGTTTAACATTATTAGTTATTTGGTCTGTTACTGACCCACTACGGAAAAATGGGGGTGGTGGGGGGGGGGGGGTGGGGTCTGTGGAATTTATAGGGGGCGAGGCGTAATTAATATGATCTCGTCAATCTTATGAATTGAGAGATTTAGCCTATACATGTATATAATTTAGATATTCTATCGATTAGATATTAATACGAAAGACCTATATTTCTTTTTAGTTCCTTGTTTATATGAATAAATTATAATTTCCGCATTTCAGAAGTGAACTGTATTCGTTAAACGTTTTTGAGATATGAGTAGACATATTTACCACGTCCAGACATGTAAATAACAGCCGTATATTTTTTAGAAATTCAAGCGAATTTCCCGTTAATATTTTCAAACAGCAGTAAGAAGGTAGTGTAGATAAAGAGTAACAAAGATAAAAAAAGGGGAGTTGAAAATTAGTTAATTTTATGATTAAATGCATATCAATAAGTTTATATTTATGTTATTTTATATTACGTTACTATTTATTTAAAATTATTATTAAGAGAGAGAGAGAGAGAGAGAGAGAGAGAGAGAGAGAGAGAGAGAGACTTAGCTACTGACTAGTAAGGTTGACATTCCCTTTAGCGAGGCCATCCCAGGGAGGGGGGGGGGGTCCCTGTCCTCTGGATCTCTTGAATTAATGCCTTTTTTCCCCATATCTCCAAAAGTATTTGCCAAAGTTCCCCAAAAGTATTTTGTCCATGTTGCCCAGATTTCTAAAAGTAGTTCCCTAGATCTCCAAAAGTTTCAAACATAGTTCCCTGATAGTACCAAATAGTGTTTCCTAAAGTAAAACGTCTAATATAATCTTCTCTATTATTATTTACAAATCATCAAAATAAGCAAAATCCATGTACTGTCTTCTTTTTCTTGTTTATAATATCTATGGTCTATGGCTTGAACTTTCAGAGAAAAGGTGTTTTTTTAAGTTTCCTTAAAAATGTGCTTGTAAGCCCTGTGGCAGGGAGCATTTGTGGTTCAATCAATGCAAGAGTTTGTGGTTATACAAATGCTGTGCGAGTTTTGTTAAGATTGTTTGAAAAATGTGGGAGATGCTATAGCTTCTACAAGAGGTTAACGGATAGACGATGGACAATTTACCACGACATAAGTCCTGCTGGCTTTTGGCAAGTGGAGCCAAAGAAGATATCGATGGAAGGACAGAAGAGACAAAAAAATGAACAGCTGAACGGTTAATTTACAAAAGGCAATAAATACACATAAATAATTATAAATACACATACATAATTGACTTTATTGTGTAAACACGATCTAAAAAAAAAGAAGTAGATGGCGGGTGGGATTGAACACCAGTCCTTACGATCCGAAATCGACGATATTAACCACTGCACTAGTCTACCTTTACTCATCAGTACTATAAATATATCTTTGGTCGGAATTACCATCCAAAATTTATTTCGGGTACATACGATTATAGGATGAAGTTGTGCAGGGTCCCAGACTTACACGTAAGAAACCTCCAAAGCTGTCAAAAGCTGTTTCGAGCAGTCGACATCCCATTTTTACAGTAAATTATGACCAAGCATAAAAATAATACATAAAATCAGTGACTTAATTAAAGAGACTGGCAGGCTAATAACAATATGATGTCCACGGCACTTTTAGTTTTTTCTATAATAACTCTTCGAATCTTGGTCTGAATCTAACAATTTTGGTGCCAAAGTAAAGCTGATAAAAATGATGAACAATTCCAATTATCAATTATTTAATATTTTTTCTTCTGAATTTAAATTATTACAGATTGAAATCGAAATATGTTGAAATTTCACGAGAAAAAAAAAGATTTTTAAACAGAAAAACGGTAGTCTAGATTTAACAAATGCCATGTACGTTTAAACAAAACACAATACAAATAGAAATATTAGGTAAAAGGATGAAGCAGTAAGTTTTCCATCGGTGGCGAAAGTTTCATATTGATATTTATTGAAGTCGTATTTCTTATTTCAAAAATGGGCTAAAAAAGAGAAAATGAAAGAAACTTTCAGCGTATCATCTTCATTTCTTTAAATTTAAAAAAGAAAAAAAATTAATCTCCCAAATCAAGCCCTTTCTTTTGATACCATAATCACAAAATTATGTTGTTTGATTCTGGAGGATATGTGTTTCCATGATTTAGAAAACGCCACGTGATCTAGTGGTAAAGCACGGAACCCGTGATCGGAGGGTCGTGGGTATCTCTGTTTATATGTCTCTGAAAAAATTGATCAAATTAGGTACTTTTTTTCATTAAGGACAATATCTCCAGATCTCTAAAATTAGGCCTTTGATCCCCGTATCTCTAAAAGTAATGGCCAATGTTCCCAAGATCTCTGAAAATAAATGGCCATATTCTCCAGATCTCCAAAACACCCGGGAGGGCCTCTTTAGCGTCTGTGAACTAAGCACATAATATACATTTATTATGGTCTATAAACCATATAAACAAAGTATCACAGGGAAAGCATGCAACATTAGAAAGTATAGTTAAACTTATTCATTGTAGCCGTTTGTCCTCTACATTGTACTAAATAAGAATTACATTTTTATAAGCAAAACTAATTATTATTAAACACGTAAACATATTTATAATGAAACAGAAAGATAACATTGAAATCTGTATGTAATAAGAACGATAATTAATTATTTATAACAATTTCTTTAAATAGTATTTAAGGTAATAAATAACATTATGGTAGTAACATACACGTAAATTAAAGTGTGTGAATACTAGTAAAACTATATAGGCCCTAATAATCAATGGTAAATATTCAATATAGATATATAAAGATTACTGTTACGGTTTTATAGTCATCCCTGCTACAATATATATGAAGTCACAATTAAATCAACATAGGCCAAATCTAATCATATCCAATATTAAAAGATCGAAATGTAACTACTTTATGTAGACATACTATTATAATGTGGAACAGCTGAATTGAATATGATACTGGCGACACTTTCAGTACAATTAATGTATATTGAAAGATTAACTGAAATAAATTAAATAATAATCGGTCCCTAAATATTCTATTTAGTTCATCACCGGCGCGTAGATTGGACCTATCCAAAGGTATCTCACGCCATAAGGTTACTCCCCATCCTCTCAACCAACCCCTTCCCAAATTATATCTTGAAATACTGACCACACAATCAGTTTGAAACATTTCATTAATGAGAGAGGCTAGTGGGGTTTCCTTATGAGATGTGGGTAGCCTTTGGTAGACCTATCTACGCACCAGACGCCTGGGTAACCTAATAAACTAGAGGCGCAGATTGGTCAATTTAAAAGTACAGTCCTAGACATTTTATGGGGGATGTATGGGCCCTCCCTCGGAATTTTCTAAACTGTAAATGGTCAATGGCGCCTTCTTAAGGGTTTTGTGTGTTTTAACATACGAATTACATACGGAAATTTTAATTAAATCAGATTTTGAGTTTTCTAATAAACTAATGTCTGTCTAGTAAGCTGGTGATTTCGCCAATCAGAATACAACATATAAATTAATAAACGTTAACGAGAGTAAACAAATTAACGGTCAAATACACAGGGTGGAGTTTTACATATGTCTAATGTACTAAATATGTATACAAGTATCTATTAAATTAATATTATCAGTCCAAATATAAAATTAAATAAAACATAGTGTAAATAGTCCTACCTTTTAAATAAAAGAAAACACCCAGTGAATCAAGTTTTGCTTGTATTGCTTTTTGTTTATCGTCGGTCCGTAAGTATAGTTAGTATATATATCCTAAATTGGGTTTTCCCAAGTTTATTTTTAGATATTGGAAATACCGTACCAAATATAGAAATAGTTTCGGCTTCCCAACATCGTAATTTCGTTATTGCGGCGAATAGAATCACTGTAATATCATTACGGAAATATTACTTTTTAGGGCAATATAATTTTTATTCATATAATATAATAAATGTTTAAAATAATACAAAAGTCCACTTATTGTTTGAACACACCTCGCAAACATGCCAGAATAATATATTGAAAAGGGCTTTCCTAACTTTGGCTACACGTCCCGGTTAGACTAAAATTATTGAGAGAGAGAGAGAGAGAGAGAGAGAGAGACAGAGAGAGAGAGAGACAGAAACAGAGATATCAGAAAGAGAAAGAGACTTAGCTCGTTGACTAGTAAGGTTAACATTCCCTTTAGCGTCTGTGAACTAAGTACAGAATATACATTTGTTATGGTTTATAAACCCAATATAAACAAGATATCGTAGGAAAAGCATGCAACATGAAAATTACATAAAAAAATATAGCTAAACTTATTCATTGTAGCCGTTTGACCTCTATAGTGTACTAAATAAGAATTACACTTTTATAAACAATACTAATTATTATTAAACACTTAAACATATTAATATTGAAACAGAAAGATAACATTGAAATCTGTATGTAATAAGAACGATACTTGATTAGTTATAACAATTTCTTTATTTGACCTTAAAATATCCAAGATGCCAAAGTGACAGTTTATGTTAACACAACAATAGAAGTATATGTATTCATACATAGTATTTAAGGTAATGAGTAACATTAAGGTAGTAGCATATATTAAAGTCTATGAATACTAGTAAAACTGTATAAGCCCTACTTATCAATGATGAATATTCAATATAGATATATAAAGATTATTGTTACGGTTTCATAGTCATTCCTGCTACAGTATATATGAAGTCACACTTGACTCAACCTGGGCCAAATTTAATCACATCAAATATTAAAAGATCAAAATGTAACTTCTTTATGTAGACATACTGTTATAATGTGGACCAGCTGAATTGAATATGATACTGGCGACCCTTTCAGTACAATTAATGTGTATTGAAAGTTTAACTGAAATAAATTAAATAATAATCGGTCCCTAAATATTCTATTTAGTTCATCACCGGTGCGTATATTGGACCTACCCAAAGGTATCTCACCCTACAGGGTTACTCCCCACCCTCTCACTTCTCAAATTTTATCTTGAAATACTGACCATACAATCAGTTTGAAACATTTCGTTAATGAGAGAGGCTGGTGGGGTATACTTATGAGATATGGGTACACTCTTTGGTAGATCTACGCGCCAGACGCCTGGGTAACTTAATAAACTAGAGTTGCAGATTGGTAAATTTAAAAGTTACAGTTCTAGACATTATACGGGGTGTGTAGGGTCCCCTCTCGGATCTTTTTACACTGTAAATTGTCACTGGTGCAATTTGAAGGGTTTTGTGTGTATTAACATACAAATTACTTACGGAAATTTTAATTAAATCAGATTTTGATTTTTCTAATAAACTATTGGCTCTCTAGTAAGCTGGTAATTTTGCCAATCAGAATACAACATATAAATTAATAAACGTTAAAGAGAGCAAACTCTAACGGTCAAATACACAGAGCAGGGTTTTACATATTTCTAATTTATTAAATATGTATATAAGTATCTATCTAATTGATATTATCAGGCCGAATATAAACTTAAATAAAACACAGTGTTAATATGCCTACCTTCTAAATAACAGTTAAGCCAGTGACTTAATTTGCTTGATGTATATCGTCAGTCCGTAAGTATAGTTGGTATACCATCGCGCGAGTCGCATTTATAATCCTAAATGGGGTTTCCCCAAGTTTATCTTTAGGTATTTTCTAATTGAAAATAACGTGCCAATTATAGATTTTTTGTCGACTTATTTCGTCTTTGCGACTTTATTTAAAAATAATAAATATGCCGCGATGGTCCCACCAGGCCAACGTAATAGTATTTTTATATTAATTTAGTTTTTGATCAATCATATTTAATTTTTTAACTAATTCTGAAGTTAGTCCGTAAGTATAGTTGATATACCATCGCGCGATTCACCTTTATAATCCTAAATGGGTTTCCCCAAGTTTATAATAGATATTTTCCTATTTAGAATTGGAAGAACCGTGCCAAATTTAGAACAATTTTCGACTTATTTCGTCGTTGCGACTTTTTTTAAAAATAATAAATATGCCGCGATGGTCCCAACAGGCCAACGTTATAGTATACGAAACTTGGCAGTATTTTCATATTAATCTAGTTTTTGATATTCATATTTAATTTTATAACTATTTCTGAAGTTATCGTATTGAAGTTTTGATACGTATTTTTAACTAATACGAAATACCTTTTTATTTTTAGATAGACTGCACGTGTGGACCTACATACAATAAATAGTTGATACTTCTAAATCTAGCTATATAAGACAGCATATAATTGTTCCTTCTTGAATTGGGAAGAGCTATATTTGAATCCCGCTCTCTGTATGTCCGTACTGTCCCGCTGTTTACGTAAATATTACTAAGCCTAATGGTAGTAGTACTTAGCTTTAATAGCAAAAGCCCACTGCATGTACTCACTCCACATTTGAGTTCCAGTTCAAATTTCGGCAACTGCTTAATAGATTGCAATTATTAGTTGCTTTTAACGTGGGTGCCACTTTAACAGACCATAAACAATTCAGGCTACCATTAATTATCAAATTCACAAGATCTCGGACCAGCGGAGAACAGTGTACAACATTGCTATGATTGTGTTTCGTGCCATGTCCTTACAAGCATTATCAAGTGGGTCTCCCATGAGAAGATTCTACAGGACAAGGTATTTTGTTTATCTGGGTCAGCAGCCTAGTGAGAAGTTCAATCCTTTATACTAGTTTATACACGTGACAACATAATGATAACGAAACTATTTATTAAAAAAAATTTATATCAGAAAAAGTGTTTGCAAGTTAACTGGAGCCATATTCGAACCCAAATCGAGAAAGACACGGCAAAATTTGTGTCAACTTCCAGGACACGGATAATAATAAAACTGTCAGCGCCCGTGCAATGCGTCTTACTGATTATGAAGCCGATTCAATTAACAAAACGAAAAAGTTTATATTCGCACTAATATGCAACCATGCCGAAAAATGGACGTGGAAAATATTTATTCCAACATTTGGGATTTTTCTTGAGAATCAGTATTTAAAAAACGGTCGAAATATATCTGGTACACTGAAATATAGAAAAAAATAAAACAACTTCACATTTGAGTTCCAGTTCGAATTTCGGCAACTGCTTAATAGATTACAATTTTAAGTTGTTTTTAACGTGGGTACCACTTTAACCGAAAATAAACAATTCAGGCTACCATTTATGATCACATACTTAAGCTCTCGGACCAGCGGAGAACAGTGTACAACATTGCTATGATTGTGTTTCGTGCCATGTCCTTACAAGCATTACCAAGTGGGTCTCACATGAGAAGGTTCTACAGGACTAGGCATTTTGTTTATCTGGGTCATAGCCTAGTAAGAAGTTCAATACTTTATACTAGTTGATACCAGTGACCACATAATGATAACGAAACTATTTATTTGAAGAAAAAAAAGTGTTTGCAAGTTCAGTGAAGCCATATTCGAACCCAAAACGAGAAAGCGAGGAAGACACGGCAAGATTTGTGTTTCAAAATGATTTAAGTCAACTTCCAGAACACGGATAATAATAGAACTATCAGCCCCCATGCAATGCGTTTTGCTGATTATAAAGCCGATTCAATTAACAAAACCAAAAAAAGTTTATATACGCATTAATATGCAACCATGCCGGATAATGGACGGGGAAGTGTTTATTCCAACATTTGTGATTATTCTTGAGAATCAGTATTTACAAAACGGTCAAAATTGATCTGGTATACTGAAATATAGAAAATATAAAACAACTATATGAAAAATATGGCACCAACGACTTTTTCAAAACCATATCGTAATAATATGTTCAGATTTTTTTATAAAACGGCTGACGATGACGCTATAATTTGATTACGTTGTTCTCGGAGTGCGAGCCTGTGTTTATAGATAGCTTCTATAGTGCAGTAACTGTCTCTTCTTCTTCCATTATCGATGCAGAGCCACTGTTGTAGTATTGTCGCACTATTGGCTCTGTTATTAAGTCACTGTACTTGAGTAAAACCAGTACTGTGTGTTTTTTCTTGGAGGTATCGGGTTGAGATTGCGTGTCGAACCCGTAACCTCTAGAGTAAGCGGCAAACACTATATCCATTATACCACCGTCCCGCTCATCCACTAGGAGTTTCTGGATCGCTTCCTCCGATATAGTGTTGTTTGATAGACTGGTTTGTTTAATCATATGTTTAGATTGTACTGATGTTTTGAAAAATGAACCTTTATCTATCTGGTTCTGTACAGCCGTTTGAGCGAATTGATTGAGACTTGATTCTGAAGACGTATACACAGACACAATAAAACCACGACTTCTATTTTCACTTCTGTGATGCGGATATTAAATATAAAGCGTGTTTTGTAAGTACGTAATAACCAAATTTTAAAAATATAAGCATATTGATATTTACATATTGAGTTATAATATTTATATGAATTCTACTATCGATCCTCCAAAGGGAAGAAAACCTCATACGAATGTATATATTAAACTCTTTTTTCAATGAATGTGAGTAGGTGCATGTAGCCAGTGACTTAATTTCAGAGACTGGCAGGCTAATATTAAATCAACATACTCGGTAGAAATTTCGGGTGGCACCTTAAGTATTACTTTGATAACTTTTTGACCTCTCGTTAAATTTAACAAATTTGGTACCAAAGTAAGGATGATACGTTGACTCTTTCCAATTATCAATTGTTTGATTTTTTTCTGAATTTAAATTGTCAATGGTTGAAAATGAAAAATGTTAGAATTTTTATAAGACATTTTTTTTTAACAAAAAAGGTAGTATTCCCGTTTATAACAGAAATATTTTATCAACACATGATAGAATGTTTATGTAGAAAGATGAAGAAATAATTTACTATGGATGATGAAAATTTCATATAGATTTTTAAAGAAATTGTTCTTAATTCCTACTTTAAAAATGTACTTAAAATAAGAAAATGGTCACAATAAAAATAACAGTGACTGTAAGCGTAATTTCTTTTGATAAAAACGCTAGTTTACCACCCAATGTCACAACCAATCCCTTTCATTTGATAGCAAAATCACAAAAATACGTTGGTTGGTTCAGGAGGAGTTGTGTTTCCAAGATTTGGAAAACGTCAATATGTGTCACCCGAATTTTAGACAAGCACCTGAAGTCACTTATCTCTGTTTATACACACATGTCTCTAATGTAAGTTGGCACATTCTAATGTTTCCTAATTCACCTATCATGACCCGCGTCTTCCACATGGTGCAACTCTTTGTAAATATTTACAATCACAAATACCTTACAATACTTAGCATTTGTTAACACTGGACTTAATTCAGTTAATATTGAGTTGTTGTATATTTCCTTTAAGAATATGTTTAATCCTAAATCTTGTCATTGAATTGGTATGTTATTTCTATTTTTACAATATTTTGATCATTTCTTACCATGCTATTTCTTTGCAAATAAAACCCTTCTATTTTTCAATTGAAAATTATTTTTGGGAGGCACGGCCAATGTTTTCAGGATCAGCAAATAAAGTACCTTTTTATTTTGGCGAGATACTGTTTAGTAATAGAAGAGGAATTGGAAACAAATTCCCCAATGTAAAATGGAAGTAATGGCATTTATTATTGTAAAAGAAGACTGATCACAATTATATGATTATAACACATATACAACTGATATACAAAATACAGAAACATAAAACAGCATATTTAAAATAAATAACACGCAACATTGAATTTAAACAAATTAAATAGTATTGTTTAACGCCATTTTCAACAGACTACACATTAAGATATGGCATCCAGTTTTACAGGTAGGTGGGGGAGACTACAGAATAAAATTAAGCTAAACCACTGTTCTTCCTAGAGAATTGTCAAATTTTCTCACATACAGTATTCACAACCAGTTGGGCACGAACCGTTGGCCTCATCTTTGAGAGGCCGTTGTTTTTTAGACGGCGCCTTTGATCGCTATGGCTAATAATTCATGACAAACAATCAACATTTATTCATATCGCCAAATTAGATTAATATAAAGGTGATTGAATCATGGCTATGTCATGCATTGCTTATTCAAAGACGGTTGATCAAATACCTACTTACATACTTAAGTTGAATATTTTTACAAACATATTGAAACAAATAAGCTTTGACAATCACAAACAAAAATGACTGAGTATTTAACGCTAAATATTGAATCACTTTATGTAATTGATAAATGAACTTGGTTTTAAAAGTAGAACAAAATTACAAAGATAACACATGCCGACATTCTAGTATGCAATAGTACACCATTTTATGAACTTATTAGTAAAACAATGACACAATGACACCACGCCCTGTGCTCTTTATAAACAAACAAGGAAATCCAACTACTACTGGAAAGGTGAAAAATTAAACCATTTGAAATTAAATATAAAGGCACATTTTATGAATTGTCAAAATAACAAGAATGAAAATGGATACCAAAGTAACACCAATAACATAACATCCTGCGCTTGATCAACAATAATGAAACATACAACCATACATTGTGGTAAATCACTTTGTATCTTGTGGCTAACTACACCTGTAGTGACATAATTCAATAAAAGTATATTATAATACAATACATTGTACTAAATCGTAGATCAAAATACCATACCCAGGAGCCACCCCAGCACAATCTTAAAATACATGTAAGTTTGATGTGAATATATAAGTTCATTTTAAAATATCCAAGTTAACAATTTTGGAAAATTTTCATAAAAACATTTTGTACTAATTTAGTTTTGTTTTTTTTATAAAAAAAATATAGCTTCAACACAACTTCGTGTGGCATCTTGATGAGATAATAAACTATCTCTGTAATCACACACACGCACACACGCAAACAAGCACACACACACACACACACACACACACACACACACACACACACACACACACACACACACACTTCATTCATAAACATATGATTGTACCTTGTTTTGAATGGTATACCAATATATCTAAGTTTAATTGTGACATCTGCTCATACATTTTGTGATTCGTTGTTTTAACCTAATCCTTCGAAAAACCAACATGGATTGTGTTGTCACGAATTTTTAGAGACCATCTTATCGTGTATCCGACTTCAATGGCCAACACCCCATTCACTGTATTACCATTCTTTTTTAATTATCACCAATCAGAGTTAATCATATTAAGACTCATTTCACTGAAAACAATTGTTTTTGCAACGAGAAGTATTTCAGGATGAATGTATGAATGATCAAATCTCGTACATAAGAAACTATCATCGTAGGTTTCAAATGAATGATGCAGTTTGTCCTGCAGGACTAAGGCACTATCTTCCATAATTGCTGATAACTTTCTTTAAAATTTACGTAATTTTTTCATCCATTTCTGTCATTCCGAGTCAATTGGAAGAAATAACTAAGTCACCGTATGTAAAACTAACAAAACTATCGAGAGCTTAACGCTGTCTCTCACCGCTGATGGTATAAAATGACGCTAAATATTCAATCAATCAATCAATTAATCAATCAAACAATAAATCAATCAATAATTCAATCAATCAATCAATCAATCAATCAATCAATCAATCAATCAATCAATCAATCAAAGTAGCCGTGTTTTCTGGTTTAGTCAGTGGACCATTCTTTACTTTGTCACGTGTATTATGTCATGGAATGTCCCGTCTTGACTGTTTATGCTACGGTCAGGTGTTTTAGAACCGTTTGTAATAACTCTCATCCAACATTGAACTTTTCCCATCTCCGTCATGTGACTGCTTCCAGTACGCGGCGTGGAAATGACATCTCCGTCACTTGCCGGTTTATCACTACCTTCTACTTGTGAAGGTAGAACGCGCTTATTAGAAAAATTGCCTGAAACAATTAACAAGACTCACATAACAAGCTAATAGATTAATTAAAAAAATTGTTAATGTATTTTAGAATCTAGAAATTCATAGGGATTCATGGGCTCGATATCCAGCAATATATCTGTAGCAGATTTCTTTTAAACGTTTTGTTTTCTGCTAAGAAAAACATTCGCGCTAGTAAGAAACACATTATAGCTATGCAAAGAAAAAAAAAGAGTTAATTTTTTAATGTAAATATTATATTATTGTTGTCCGTATTGGAATTTTGAACTTGATGGTGCCAATAACAGAATAAAACTCCGACAATCTTAACAAAGCTTTCTACATTTATATCTATGGTAATAATTTTTTTTAATTTTTATATACGAATACAAATTTCGGTATAAATAGCACACTCTATAAATGACAAAAGAGGTGCTAACTGCACATCATATAAAAGTAAAGTATATTATTTAAAGTCAACCGTTTACAACAGGCCCGTCGATCGCGATACGAACATACGCCCGTGCGTATCATTTAAAATCCGTACAGTCATTTTTTTAAAAATGGACAAAACTTGAAATATGCAATAAAAGTTGATGCTTAAAGAGGGAGGAGGGGGGGGGGGGGGGGGGGTTAGTGCTTTGATGTTGATAATAAAATAGATCAAGCAACTTTTTTCTTTTAAATCCAGATGATTATGTACGAACGGTCAGTGTCTTTCTGTATAACTCTGTTTCGCGTTATAGACAGACCCACGAACGGTTTACCGAAACCGAACATTTCCGAATGCTTTGTTTAAGTTTGTAAAGTGACGGGAGGCACACCCTCCTAAATATCCCGCATTGTGGGTATATTTAAAAAAGCCAGAAAGACGTTCCTATACAAGTGTTTATTTGTATCGGATCCGTTCATATTACATTTGCGTTAAGATTTCAAAGGAATTTAAATTTAAGGCTTAAGTTTTATATTAATTTTATTTTCTATAACAATTCCATAATTCGGCATTAAATATGCATTAATATGCCTCAAATATGAGACATAATTCTTATATCATTATTGAGCGTACTTCTCAGTTAATGGTCTAACCTCTTGAAAACTCTACCGAATCTTTTCATAATTGTCTATAGTGTTTGTTTGTGTATATGTATTGTTAACATTAGCACCAAAAGAGAGAAAATTAGAAACAAAAACTTTTTATTTGAATTCATTAGGCCTTTTATATCTTAATGTGGAACACTTAATATAAAATTGAATTGAAAAAATGTCTTTTATGAAATAACTAAATTTATATGTTTACCAAATGGAAGCAAATCAGGTGGGTTATTTGTCATAATAGGACAACCGAGTTATTTTCCTTTAGTTTATTTGATTCATCGCGAAATAGGCTCAGAGTGTATATGAACCGCTCTCAAATCCGCATCCTGGGTAGAACCAGTCCTGAGTGTTGCTCTTTTACCGACCATTAAGTCGAACCCGCTGAACCTATAGCATAAGCGGCCAACAATCTATCAAATGCGCTACCGCCCCGTTCATCTTCCTTTTATTATAACTGCATGAAAACTATGCCTATATAGCTCTTCATTAGAAAAGTTTTCAGACACGTCTATGCAAACGTTATTAGAATTTCAGTTTGGATATAAGGCAGATTTAAGGCCAACTAGACATAGGTGGATCAAGCGTTTTGGTCAAGTGGGGAGCACAAACTTCCAAGTATCTCTCAATATAGGAATTTGTTTTAATGAAAACGCTGTTATTTAGCAATATTTTGAGAATTCATGGAGGGGCCTCTCTCTCCACCCATCCCCTCTGGATACGCCAGTGAGATATTAAGTGCAAAATTCATGTACTCCTTCTTTTATCAAATCGGTAGTTGTGGACAAGTATCCCTCACAAGTATATATCTACGGACGGACAGTCAGTCAATTTCTTTGTTTAGAGTTTTACGCTTTTTTTCAAACTTATTTCAGTAATTTAACGGGATTCAGGTTACCTAATCATTGTTCCTGGGTCCGCCATGCGATTAACCAGTGCTAGACACACATTATCTCTACATGTCACTGACTACTTCGCCACATATTCAAAGATGGAATATTCATGACTGCAGAACACCGTTTATGGCAAATCATCACAAAATATGCTACTGGGCGGAGATTCGAATTGATGACCCATGGATAGACAGTCAGGCGCACTACCATCTGAGCTAGCTGGCCCATGACAGAAGACCAGCAGAGCTAAGACAATACATTCAAATGAAAACTGACCTGACCTCGATAAAATGTTATTGTCATAAGGTCTCGCTACACAGTTTAAGTTTGTTCTGCTCTATATAATATAAAGTGTAGGATTTCCACGGTAAAAAACAATTCCAAATAGAGTTTTTTTTTCATAGCAGGAATGTATCCGCACATAAAAATTCAAAATAATTGGTAGGTTGACCAGCTTGTTTTTGTTTAAGACAGTGCAGAGACACCCTTAGATATTTTGAAAAAAAAGAAGTCCTCAAATGCTCATAAATACATGCATCTGTTAAAATCCTATACACGTTATTTTTTACACCAGTGATGTCTTACTGCTGTATATGCTATGCTAGCTTTAGCTTTACTCATCTGTAGCACGAACTCACAGCCCCTATAAAACCATTACAAAAATATTTCAAACCAAATTGCATGGGACTTTTTTAAGCGCAAGAACCATGTTACCATGGCAAAAGGGGGGCAACTGTGTAGTGATCTAATGATGGTTATGGATAACTTCTATTTTCTTACTTTCTTCTAAAGATGCATGTTCTATATCTTCGAGAACTTCATTTTCCACTGATTTGATCTTTTCCAGGAGATGTTCCTGTTTAGTTGAAGACAATGCAGATAGGAATGCAACATACGCTTTGCTTCCTTTTCTCTTGACGAGTTTGATGAGTTCTCTCACTTTCTCCGAGTTTTCATCAGATCCTGTTGTTCAAATGATAAATAGAACACATTTGATGACAGGCGTTCAAACCATAAAACATTAATAACTAATGTTACTTAGCAATCAACCGGAATATGTTGAACCGAACACGTTAACTTGGCACATAAATATGGAAGTTATACTGGCGTTAGTAATTATAACTGGTACCTGTACTGGTTACTGTCGTCTGTAGTAGTTACTTGTATTCATTAAACTGAGTGCTTGTACAAACATCTAATTAATTAATAGTTGCATATCTGAGTGAACAATTAAAATAAAAGTAACATGAAGTAAATACCGTGATATCGTGCACTTCTACGTCTGTGAAAACACCTTTCGTAACGATGTGGTCCATCGCAACATCAAAGGAGAGGTCTGTCACTATTATCTCCCGGCATTGGTTAAGTACAGCTGCTATAACAGTGCCTGGAAAACACATACATCAAACGTTTTATTAACATAGTATTAGTATCCTTATAACCAATATTGTCATTATCATCATCATCATCATCATCACCATCATCATCATCAACAACAACATCATCATCCTCATCATCATCATTATCATCATCATCATCATCACCAGTATCGTGTAATAGTTGTTTTGAAAAACATATATATATGAGCTATTATTTGGGGATAACCCAAGTTATAACGTATGGCATAATCTTCCAGAGTAGCACCTACACTATTATGGAGTGTGTAATCTAGTGGTAGAACATCGGACCCAAGATCATGGGTTCGACCCCCAGCCATGGCTATATGTGATCTCCTTGAGTAAACGTGATTTTTCTCAGTTTTAATAACGTGTTTCACAACCGAAGTTAATATATAAGTCTAAATGAAAATAAATAAAACACTTTTGTTAGAACAAGAAATCAAAATCTGGTTTCGGTGAATTTTATCGAGGGGGCACTGGAGTGGTACGGTCACGAGTGAGTAAATCAAGAGTGAGCATGCACATTTCAGTGCTCACTCAATACAATAGATATGATATTTCATTAAAACCAACAATTTTAGTTTGGAATAAAAAGGTGAAATTACCATGTCTTTTATTTCACTATTTTAACACTGTGATGTTAACAAAAATAATACACTGATATAATTCATAAAAAAGGATAAATTAATACATAATTATGAGTGATTAACAATAGTGTACCTACTTGGGAGGTTAGCATCGCCAGTAGCCATAATTGTGACTCAGACTTTGACCAATCAATCAATCAGTCAATCAATCAGTCAGTCAGTCAGTCAGTCAGTCAGTCAGTCAGTCAGTCAGTCAATCTGAAACGAGACGGTGGTAAGTCACATTAGCTGTGATTATAGGTGACCTTTTTTCTAAATAATGTACTGGGTTATCATTGAAGTTGAAATGATACATATACAAGATAGCTTAATAACAATAGAGCAAAAGGAAACATTGTGATAATAAACTGTTTGTCAGGTTTGATATTAATCTATATTTGAAGTTAATATAATAATCCCATAAAATGAGCCCGTCAAACTTTTGAATTTAGAGATTTAGATATTCTATACATTTGTGTCAAGGACCTATGTTTCTCTTTAATTCCTAATTTGTACATGAATTATATTTATCGCATGTGAGAAGTGAATTGTATTTGTTAAATGTTTATGATCTATGAAATGACATATACCACATGTAGATATGTAAATAACAGACATTTTTTTCAGAAATCCAAGGGAATTTCCCGTTCGTATCTTTAAATAGCAATAAAAGGGTTTAATTTTGGAGTCACAGGCGCCAGTTTCGGTGTTTAGACTACCCAATTTACCTGACGTCCTAAAGCAAAAAAAATAACAACAAAAAACAAAACCACAAAAAATATTAACCCCACCACAACACCCCCTCCACACATTTTTTTTGGATTTATTTTTAAAAAAATATATATATTTAAAAATGTATGTTTTATATAATTATATATGAATATTTTTGGGAGACAGATTCACAAAAGCTGTAAGCTTTCTTCTGAATCCCTTTCACAATTGTAGACACATGTGTTAACTAATATTTGATGTTTTCAATGGGGTCTGGGGGGATTAGAAGGCATAAATATGCTCGTAAATTGTCTCTTATTTCACATTTCATTGAAATAAAAGTTAAAATAAACTTCACCTAAATATTATGAATAAAGATATGTATTTCTAAATGTAGCATAGTTAATACATTTTAACTTCGCCCTGTACCATTTTCGTACCAGAAATAGAGCTGACCGTGGCAGGTTGTCACCATCTATTGGATTCACCAAATCATTTTACTTAGTACAAATTGAGTGCTTGAATGCTGTCCCGGAGGAGAAAGACTTTATGGAAGGGTTACAAGTATGTTTGAAAGCTTGGTTGGTGGTCTTTTACAGACCGTAGATCATATGCCAGATTATGTCTGTGTTTTATATCTGTTATTATACACAGGCGTGTTGCCATACAAATGCCACCATATGTAGAGCATCCTAGAAGAATGTCCAATACTGATCTATAGACAACTCCGCACAACTGATGACTACTATAAGTACGAAGTACAGTCTCTTCCCGCCTCGATATTTGGCAGCGAAACAAATTACCACCAGCCATCCAGTCTTGATTCATTCAATTGGGCAGTATGCGCAATGTCACACTCCCACCCATAGACATGTTAATGTTGTTTTTAACTTGACGTTGCCTTTATCAGACTTTTAACATATTAACCAAGTTACGTTTTATTACCATTTATTATCATCATTTTTTTTTTACTTTTATTCCACTAATATTGCAGAGAAGGTAGACCTGCACATATTCCGCGAGAATGAGAGTGTTGCAGGACAGACAGACAGACAGACAGACAGACAGACAGACAGACAGGCAGGCAGACAGACAGACAGACAGACAGACAGACAGACAGACAGACAGACAGACAGACAGACAGACAGACAGACAGACAGACAGACAGACAGATTTGAATATAATACGATCCTTTCAGTACAATTAATGTGTATTGACAGTTTAACTATGATTAATTAAATAATAATCAGTAAGGAGCTGGTCCCAAAATCATTCTATTTAGTTCATAATCTTAAAAAGTATCTGATAAATTATTGTAGGGGGTTTTGTCCACTCTATTAAAAACAGTGCAGGGGGTTTTGTCCGTAGGGTGTTTTGTTCTACATTCTTATTAGCATAAATCACCAATTTATGACCAAAGGGTTTATGACAGGATGTAATGTCACATAATATTATGGCTTATTACTAATTTAAACACTTTCAGTTAATTAGGGGTTCAATACCAATGCAAACTTACAAGTAAAACATTATGAAATATGATTTTATGTATATTTTGACAAATTGTTTACCAGTACACTATTTTAACAGTAAAAACAAAACTCTGCTGTTGAATAACATACACTAGCAAAGCATAAGAAGGAAAATAAACGTACATTTTCATATATTTATGAATAAATAAAGAAACAAAGGTTTTAATTTATCTTTTTTCATTTCGAAGTAGAGGTAGTTCAAATGTCTATTCAATAATAATGACGTAGCTGACTGTGAAAAGCCATATATATACCTAACCAGTTTCCTAGGATCCTGAAAAGTTAACCAATACTCGAGCACACCTCATATCCGCAAGTATCTGATAGCTTTCCCACTTGAATCAGCGGTGATAATGAGACACAATGTTGTATGTCAATCATCACAGGGACTGTTGCCGGGTGGGGATTCGAACTCGTGACACATTGATTGATAGTCAGACACGTAACTGACTGAGCTAATCGGGCCTGTCACAATTAAATGGCTTTTATTTGTATTTTAATAATAGTTTTTAGATACCATCTCGTTTTCACACCTTATGTTTTGGCTATACCTCTTCTTTTTATTTTTATTGGATTATCGCACCTGTTTAATCAGCATGCAATCATAACATTGTAAAAGTTTGCTATATTAATTTCGCAATATTTTGGAAGAGTATATAAAATTACAAATTAAATTTCAGAAATCATCTGGGATATTAAGTGCTATTAGCACATTTTTAAAAGCTTCCCGCTGGATATTATTTTAAGTCTATATGTATGTCGCCGATGGTAATCTTCCTACTGACATTATCAGAAATTGTATGCTTGGGTAGTGGTACGCAATCTTAGGTACAACACCAACTTATATAGGCGTATTGCGCGTGACGTCACCAGAAGCTTGACACTGAGGCATTGTGAAATCACATATTAGGAAAATTAAACACAACGCTGCCCACAAAACATATCACATCACTCCACCCACTTATTCCGCTAAAGAAAACTATGTTCATGGGTTAAGTCCTTCAATTCAGAATCGTTTTCGCGTTTGTCTTCCTTCGATGTTCGCCAACGCACTGTATATCTATCTATAAACTGTTTACGCAAATTGGTGTATATACATAAGATTTTCAGAACAGAGCAGTCACTAGCGACACAATAAAATTTTCGCGAGAATTAGAACAGAAGTGCTTCTATGACGTCACCGAAAACTTCCAACATGAAAGATTTATAAAATGGCGGCGCCCATAATGTTTAGGAAACGCTTGAAATCATGATATTTAATATCGTTTTCTCATTTGACAAATCTCGTTCAATTAAAATTTGTTGATTTTTTGTGTTATTTAAAGAGTAACCAAAATGTTAATTTTTTTTTACATAATATTTGAATATGATTATTAGAAATCCGTAATTAAGCGCTTACACACGCCAATATGGGAAAACAGTGTTCGATCAGAAATTGTAGGAAATCAAAATGTAAAGACAGTGTTAGTTTGCATAAATTTCCTAACAATAACTTGTGACTTGTTGAAAAGTGCATGGATTGAAATTGTGACACTCTGATAGGCGGGAATAACACAAATCCGCTAAAACAATACATTTCAATTTATCAGTGATCACGCGAGGTCATTGATTTGTCCAGATATTCGCGGGAATAAGAAAAATATTCCCATTTTCAATCGTAAAAACAATATATATTTATACATTTATTTTTCAAGGACCGGTTGTTTATATTCGCTTAGCATAGCAGTCCGCGCAGTAATGTTATGCATGACACTATATAGGTTACATTTAAAAATAGCGTCCAAATCAGTGATCACGCGAGGTCATGGAATTTTTCAGAAAGATCTAGGTCAACTCTTTTTTCCGAAAATGTACAGCGTCTATTTTTATATTTTGAAAATTAAAATGTTTTAATAGTTGTCACGGGACATTAAAACATGTCGGCTGCACATTGTACACTGATATAGAAAGATACAGTACTTTCTGCATTGTAAGATCCATTTATTTGTGTAATCCGCCATTGGACCATTCCTGATATAGACATATATAGTAGTATCTGCATTTCTAGACCGATTAACTGTTGCAATCCGCCATCGGACCTCACCTGATATGGAAAGATACAGTACTTTCTGCATTGTAAGATCCATTTACTTGTGCAATCCGCCATTGGACATAACCTGGTTTAGAAAGATGCATTACTTTCTGCATTGTTAGGTCCATTTACTTATGCAGTCTGCCATTGGACTACACCTGATATAGAAAAAAAAATTACAGTACTTTCTGCATTATTAGGTCCATTCACTGGTGCAGTCCGCCATTTGACCACACATGCTATAGAAAGATACAGTACTTTCTGCATTGTAAGATCAATTTACTGGTGCAATTCGCCATTGGACCACACCTAATATAGAAAGATACAGTACTTTCTGCACTGTTAGGTCCATTTACTGGTGCAATTCGCCATTAGGCCACACCTGCTATAGAAAGATAGAGTACTTTCTGCATTGTAAGATCAATTTACTGGTTCAATCTGCCATTGGACCACACCTGATATAGAAATAAACAGTACTTTCTGCATTGTTAGGTCCATTTTCTGGTGCAATAGATATATATAGATATATATATCAATGATATCAAATATACGTCAAAACGCATTAGAGCCATTATACACACGAAAAAAAAATCCCGCAAGGGGCATAAGCCGGATTGCATCTAGCATTACCCATTAAAAAGAGGCCCTCCCAGGGTGTGTGTGTGTGTGTGTGTGGGGGGGGGGGGGTCCCTGTTCCTTGGATCTCTTAAAGTATTTCCACTGTTCCCTAGATCTCCAAAAGTTTTAAACATAGTTCCCTTAAAGTACCAAATGGTGTTCCCATAAGTAAAACGTCTATTATAGTCTTCACTATTATTATTTCATATAAGCAAAATCCATGCACTTCTTTTCCGTGTCCTTTCTGCAGGCAGATGAGGCTCACCCTCCAAATATCTTGTATCTCTGTGTCAAACGTCTTGACAAGTGCTGTTTGAATATGTATGTAATCCTCATCATCAAGTTCAATGAAATCGTGTTTGACTTCACTAGAAAGGACACATAGGATATCTTCAGGTGAAATGCCCAAATCTGACCCCGGGAACCCAACTTCTACAACCCTTTCAGAAGACCCCAATAGTAACAAGGCTTCTGTTTGCTTCATGTACATATCAACTGTCTATGGCTTGAACTTTCAGAGAAAATGTGTGTTTTTAAGTTTCCTTAAAAATGTGTTTGTAAGCCCTGTGGCAGGGGGCATTTGTGGTTCAATCACGCTGGTTAAAGAACTTGTCCGCGATTTTGTGGTTATACAAATGCTGTGCAAGTTTAGTCAAGATTCGTTGAAAAAATGATGTGAGGATGCTATCGCATCTACGAGAAAAAGGTTACCGACGGACACTTTACAACGACATAAGCCCTGCTGACCTTTGGCAAGTAGAGCCAAAGAAGAGATCGAGGGAAGGACAAAAGAGACAAAAAAAAATAACAGCTGAAAGGTTAATTTACAAAAGGCAATATATAAACATAAATAATTGACTTTATTATGTAAACACGATCTAATAAATAAAAAAAAGCTTGATGCCGAGTGGGATTAAACACCAGTCCTTACGATCCGAAATCGACGATAACAACCACTGCACAATTCTGCCTGTTACCATCAAAACTGTAAATATATCTTAGTTAGGAATTACCATCAAAAATTTATTTCGGGTACATACGATTATGGAATGAAGTTGGGCAGGGTCCCAGACTAACACGTTGCCAGAAACCTCCAAAGCTGTCAAAAGCTGTTTCAAGCAGTCAACTTCTCATTTTAAAGTAAATAGAAAAATAATTAAAATCAGTGTCTAATTACAGAAACTGGCAGCTAATAGCAATATAATGTACACGGCACTTTTAGTATTTCTTTAATACCTCTTCTAAAATTTGTCTGAATTAAATAAATTTGGCACCAAAGTAAAGCTGATAAAAATGATGACCAATTCAAATTACCCATTATTGGATATTTTTCTTCTGAATTTAAATTATTACGGATTGAAAACGAAATATTTTGAAATTTTCACGAAAAAAAGAAAGTCTTGATTTAACAAATCTGTTTATTAAACAACACATAATAAAAATACATATAATATGTAGAAAGATGTAGAAGTAAGTTAAAAAATGGACTAATAAGAGAAAAATGATCGCAAAAAAATAAAATTAAGCGTAAAAATTCTTAATTTCTTTTAAATTAAAAAAAAAAAAATAATCTCCCAAATTTACAATCAAGCCCTTCCGTTTGATACCGTTATCACAAACATATGTTGTTTAATTTTGGAGGAGTTGTGTTTCCACGATTTAGAAAACGCCACGTGGTCTAGTGGTAGAGCACCGAACCCATGATCGGAGGGACGTGGTTTCGATTCTCTGCCACAGCTATGTGTGGTGTCCTTGAGCAAGACACTTTTTCCACATATACTTAGTACTGGTTTTACCGAGGAATACTTCGAGCGTGATTTGTCCAAGTTGTAAGAACTTCTGTGGACGCCGTTATCGAAGGCGGATTACGTATATATGTATGACGTAACGGTTCGGAATCTTCCGTGCATCCAATCAGCTTCGCGACTTTTTGTTATCGGAGATAAACGAAAGTTACCGAGTGTTACTGGAGGATTGTTCAGATGAGACCAAACAAAATCTTTTTATAACTGTTGAAAGCTATACCATACATGCTGTAAATACAATTTATGAAACATGTGGCAATGTGTTGAAAATTTGAAATAAAAATAAACAGCAATAAAAAATTACACGCGATTAACAAAACAGCCAGAAAGCGATTGGTTTATAATAAGTGGATTTGCAACTAGACCGGAGATGGAAAGCACATTTGGCTTCCCAAAATCTACTCTATATATAAAATGGTATTTCCCCCACTCCCATTCCTATCCAATATAGTATAACTGCCATAAAACTTTAATGTACTTATCTACTATCTTCACGTTTACGTTTTCAAAAATATCTAAAACAAATGTTTTAAAAAATTATTAAGAATATGTCATTTTCGTTTTTACATTTTTTGGCGAATGGCGAATGATAGTATCGTTAATTCGGCCTCACTATATCTTGATATTGTATCTAACTTTGTTTTTATGGGTGGCAGTTCACACTTCAATGTATATTGCAATGTCACCAAGCTTAACTGATTTTTTTTTCAAATTCCCAGAGTATTTTAGAAACAAGGCTATGTTCAGCACCGTTAAACAGCAAACAATTGTAATATCTGGTGTCCGTAATTTGTTGCGTGTTGTGTGATAATTTGAGGTTTAGCCAGTATTCAGAAAAATATGTTCGCTAACGTTTAACCAAACTCAACGCAGTCCTGGGATTTGCTACACTATTTGTAATATTGGACGGATAATCAAAACATGACTGTAGTAGTTAAGTTTACATAAAATTAATGCATCAATAATTAAACCTAATATTTCATACTGATGCTTACATGGATATAAAAGACTTTCTAAAGTCGCTTAGATATGTGGACTGGCCGGACGTGGAGTTTACTTATATTAGAAATAAACACATCTTAATTTATTTTTATATAAAAATACGAACATATTGTATACAAATGCTGTAACTTCTATTTTAGATAACAAAATATACATAATTTTGATTACGTTGTCAACCTGATATATGTTTTATCTCGTATTTACATTAAGCATAATTGTATTAATTGTTATTTTCAGTTTTGAGTCACGTATATATTTTTATTAACAACATATACATGCAGTGCTGTCACGATTCTTAACTTCCGTGATATATTATTATTGTAAAGCATGTACGTACATAGGTGCGTGCATGGATGCGCGATACCCGAATGTGTATTGCACAGAATGTCACCAAGCTTATCTGATTTTTTTTCAAATTCCCAGAATAACGGATTCGATGAAAACATCCTGTTTTTAGATGGGAGTAATGATTTATAATGTAAATATTTCCATATATATACAACACGTGCAGAATTATCTGATTTATTTTACTTCAAGTTCTTACAGTTTATACAAATTACGCTCGAAGTTTTCCTGTATATAACCAGTTCTAAGCATTTGCGGAAAAGGTGTCTTGCTATAGGAAACGACGCGTGACCGTGGGAAGGAACGAACCCACCACCTTCCGATCTCTGGTTCCATTTACAATTATATTAGCATTATCATTACCATTACCACAACCACTGCCACTGTCACTTCTACAACCACCATCACAACAACTACATTAGCAACTGTCACTACCAATGACACTGTCACTACCACTACACCTACCGATACTATTACTATTATTATTATCACAAACACTACTTCACTACTTCAACCATCATAAACAATATCACAGTCAAAGCTACCACTTCCATAACCACTTCCGTTTAATAGACATAACAATCGTGAAACATCGGGTATTTCCGTATCCTCCGTAGAATACACCTCGTGTATAACTCTAGAATACACCAACGCGAATCGCCTGTGTTACAAGTCTGTGTTCATTCGCGTGAAAGTAACAAATAATGTATCCGTTATTAAGTTGATTATATATGGCGTTGTTATATCGATTTTTTTATTTATACACTCGACATGGGTCATATTTATAGGGAAATTTAAAATATCAATCTTGATTAACAAACGTTTATATTTTCAACGTACATGTATATAAACAGGTGGCATAAGGGGGCCGCCATTTTACTTTATCATGTGACTGAAAGTATTTCCAAAATGGCGCCTAATTATGTCAGAGGTCTATTGCGTAGCATAAAGGCCGATGTGATCAGATTGAAAGAATTAACCTATTCATTTGGCATGAAGAATGTATCATTTAGAACTAAGGAATTGAAATTAAGAATCAAACAGTATACACATTATATAAAATGACAATCAGCTATTTAGAATCAGGCATTTGGCATGAATGTTTGAACAAATCATTTAGAATTAAGAAATTGGAATAACAAATTAAGCATAAAGCATATTCATATATGACATTTGGATTTATTATCATTATACATTTAAGAAAGATTCTAAATATGATTATGTGTGCTGAGTAAAAAACAGTTACCGATACAAAATGCAAACAAATGCCGATGCTAACGGAAGTTGGAGCTTTGCGCATGTCTTCCCATATTGTTATTATACGGGCATTCGCAGTTATAGGTATATTGCGATATTAGGTATACAAGGGATATATTTCTCTGATAAAATTGATCAAATTCGGTACTTTTTTCCCGTTTTTTTAAGGACAATATCCCTAGATCTGTAAAATTAGGCCTTTGATCCTTGAATCTCTGAAAGTAAATTGCCATGTTCTCCAGATACCTAAAACCCCTGGGAGGACCTAATAAAGGTGTCCTGGGGATCGCGGGACTCCGTTACTGTCGAGCACTGGTAAATAATATTATCACGCCGAATATAAACTTTAATAAAACAGAATATAAATAAGCCTACCTCCTAAACAATAGAAAAAAATCCAGTAAATTAAGTTTCGCTTGTATAGCTTTTTGTTTATCGCCAGTCTGTAAGTATACCAAAATTAATCCTCAATCAGTACCATACGTCGGATCGCATACATCATTGATTGTTGCGTTCTGCTCAGTCAGACTATCGCAAACGTCTTTGAAGCTCCTTGTTAATCGAGAATATTCTAAGAGGTTCTTTAGGGGAAAATCGGTGATGGGAAATATGAAATTTCAACCATAAACTACAATTAAGTTATTCAATTGTGTTTTATGGATGAATAATAAAGCGCTTGAAACGTCTTTTTTGTATTAATGCAATATCATTTTTTAAGAAATAGGTCTCGAAAAGAAGACATATATCACCAATTTAGGGGCAAAGCTAGCCCAAAAAGTTATGTGCAGGAAGAAACAAGGGGGGTCAAGGGGTATGCCCCTCGCGAGATTTGTTTGTGTGTAAACTGGCTCTGGTACATCTTGACATCTATTTGATTTCATTGGCAAATGATGGTGAGGTCCAATGGCGGACTGCACCAGGAAGTTGATCTAACAATGCAGAAAGTGATGTATTTTTCTATACCAAGTGAAGTCCAACGGCGGACTGCACCAGGAAATTGATCTCACAATGCAGAAAGTGTTGTTTTTTTCTATATCAGGTGAGGTCCAATGGCGGACTGCATCAGGAAATTGATCTAACAATGCAGAAAGTGATGTATTTTTCTATATCAAGTGAGATCCAATAGCGGACGGCACCAGGAAATTGATCTAACAATGCAGAAAGTGAGCAATTGATCTAACAATGCAGAAAGTAATGCACCAGGAAATTGATCTAACAGTGCAGAAAGTGATGAATTTTTATATATCAAGTGAGAACCAATGGCGGACTGCACCAGGAAATTGATCTAACAATGCAGAAACTGATGTATTTTTCTATATCAGGTGAGGTCCAATGGCGGACTACACCAGGAAATTGATCTAACAATGCAGAAAGTGATGTATTTTATATATCAAGTGAGGTCCAATGGCGGACTGCACCAGGAAATTGATCTAACAAAGCAGAAAGTGATGTATTTTCCTATATCAGATGAGGTCCAATGGCAGACTGCACCAGGAAATTGATATAATAATGCAGAAAGTGTTGTATTTGTCTCTATCAGATGAGGTCCAATGGCGGACTGCACAAGGAAATTGATCTAACAATGCAGAAAGTGATGTATTTTTCTATATCAGGTGGGGTCCAATGGCGGGCTGCACCACGAAATTGATCTAACAATGCAGAAAGTGATGTATTTTTCTTTATCAAGTGAGGTCCAATGGCGGACTGCACAACGAAATTGTGATAACAATGCAAAAAGTGATGAATTTTTCTATATCAAGTGAGGTCCAATGGCGGACTGCATCAGGAAATTGATCTAACAATGCAGAAAGTGATCATTTTTTCTATATCAAGTGAGGTCCAATGGCGGACTGCACCAGGAAATTGATCTAACAATGCAGAAAGTGATGTATTTTTCTATATCAAGTGAGGTCCAATGGCGGACTGCACCAGGAAATTGATCTAACCATGCAGAAAGTGATGTTTTTTTTCTATATCAGGTGAGGTCCAATGGCGGACTGCATCAGGAAATTGATCTAACAATGCAGAAAGTGATGCATTTTTTCTACATCAAGTGAGGTCCAATGGCGGACTGCACCTGGAAATTGATATAACAATGCAGAAAGTGATGTATTTTTCTTTATCAAGTGAGGTCCAGTGGCGGACTGCACCACGAAATTGTTATAACAATGCAGAAAGTGATGAATTTTTCTATATCAAGTGAGGTCCAATGGCGGACTGCACCAGGAAATTGATCTCACAATGCAGAAAGTGATGTATTTTTCTATATCAGGTGAGGTCCAATGGCGGACTGCATCAGGAAATTGATCTAACAATGCAGAAAGTGATGTAATTGTCTATATCAGGTGAGTTCCAATGGCGGACTGCACCAGGAAATTGATCTAACCATGCAGAAAGTGATGTATTTTTCTATATCAAGTGAAATCCAATGGCGGACCGCACCAGGAAATTGATCTAACAATGCAGAAAGTAATGTATATTTCTATTTCAGGTGAGGTCCAATGGATGATTGCCCCAGTAAATGGATCTAACAATGCAGAAAGTAATGTATTTTTCTATATCAGGTGGCGTCCAATTGTGGATTGCACCAGGAACATGATCTAACAATGCAGAAAGTAATGTATTTTTCTATATCAGGTGGGGTCCAATGGCGGACTGCAACAGGAAATTTATCTAACAATGAAGAAAGTGATGTATTTTTCTATACCAAGTGAAGTCCAATGGAGGACTGCACCAGAAAATTGATTTACCAATGCCGTAAGTGATGTATTTTTCTATATCAAGTGAGGTCCAATGGCGGACTGCACCAGGAAATTGATCTAACAATGCAGAAATTGATGTATATTTTCTATATCAAGTGAGGTCAAATGGCGGATTGTCCCTGTAAATGGTTCTAACAATGCAGAAAGTGTTGTATTTTTCTATATAAAGTGAGTTCTAATGGCGTATTGCACAAATAAATGGATATAACAATGCAGAAACAGATGTATTTTTCTAAATCAAGTTAGGTCTAATGGCAGATTGCACCAGTAAATGGATCTAACAATGCAGAAAGTGATGAATTTTTCTAAATCAAATGAGGTCAAATGGAGGACTGCACCAGGAAATTGATCTAACAATGCAGAAAGTGATGTATTTTTCTATATCAAGTGAGGTCCAATGGCGGACTGCACCAGGAAATTGATCTAACAATGCAGAAAGTGATGTATTTTTCTTTATCAAGTTAGGTCCAATGGCGGATTGCACCATTAAATGGTTCTAGAAAAGCAAATACTACTAGTATTATACATTTCTATATCAGGAGTTGTCCAATGGCGGATTGCACCAGTATATGGATATCTAAATGCAGATAATTCTATATATTTTTTATCAGATGAGCTCCATTGGCAGATTGCATCAGTTAATGGGTGTAGCAATGCAGATGCTAGTATATATTTCTATATCAGATGATGTCCAATGGCGGATTGCACCAGTAAATGAAACTCATAATGCAGCAAGTACTGCAAGTACTGCATTTTTCTATTTCATATGAGGTCCAATGGCGGATTGCATTAGTAAATTGATTTAACAATGCAGAAAGTACTGCATTTTTCTATATCAAATGAGGTTTTATGGCAAATTGCAGCAGTAAATGGATCTAACAATGCAGAAAGTGATGTATTTTTCTATATCAAGTGAGGTCCAGTGGCGGATTGCAGCAGTAAACGAATCGAACAATGCAGAAAATACTGTATTTTTTCTATATCAAGTGAGATCCAGTGGCGGATTGCAGCTGAAAACCGATCTAACAATGCAGAAAGTGATGTATTTTTCTATATCAAGTGAGGTCCAGTGGCGGATTGCAGCAATAAACAAATTGAACAATGCAGAAAGTACTGTATTTTTTCTATATCTAGTGAGGTCCAGTGGCGGATTGCAGCAGTAAACGGATCTAACAATGCAGAAAGTAAAGCATTTTTCTATATCAAGTGAGGTCCAATGGCGGACTGCACCAGGAAATTGATCTAACAATGCAGAAAGTACTGCATTTTTCAATAGCAAGTGAGGTCCAATGACGGATTGCCACAGTAAATGGATCTAACAATGCAGAAAGTGATGTATTTTTCTATACCAAGTGAGGTCCAACTGCGGACTGCACCAGGAAATTGATATAACAATGCAGAAAGTGATATATTTTTCTATATCAAATGAGGTCCAATGGCGGACTGCACCAGGAAATTGATCTAACAATGCAGAAAGTAATGTATTTTCTATATCAAGTGAGGTCCAATGGATGATTGCCCCAGTAAATGGATCTAACAATGCAGAAAGTAATGTATTTTTCTATATCAGGTGGCGTCCAATTGCGGACTGCACCAGGAAAATGATCTAACAATGCAGAAAGTAATGTATTTTCTATATCAGGTGGGGTCCAATGGCTGACTGCACCAGGAAATTGATCTAATTAGGCAGAAAGTGATGTATTTTTCTATATCATGTGAGGTCAAATGGCGGATTGTCCCGGTAAATGGATCTAACAATGCAGAAAGTGATGTATTTTCTATATCAAGTGAGATCCAGTGGCGGATTGCAGCAGAAAACGGATCTAACAATGCAGAAAGTGATGTATTTTTCTATATCAAGTGAGGTCCAGTGGTGGATTGCAGCAATAAACGAATGGAACAATGCAGAAAGTACTGTATTTTTTTCTATATCTAGTGAGGTCCAGTGGCGGATTGCAGCAGTAAACGGATCTAACAATGCAGAAAGTAAAGCATTTTTCTATATCAAGTGAGGTCCAATGGCGGAGTGCACCAGGAAATTGATCTAACAATGCAGAAAGTGATGTATTTTTCTATATCAAGTGAGGTCCAATGACGGATTGCCACAGTAAATGGACCTAACAATGCAGAAAGTGATGTATTTTTCTATACCAAGTGAGGTCCAACTGCGGACTGCACCAGGAAATTGATATAACAATGCATAAAGTGATGTATTTTTCTATACCAGGTGAGGTCAAATGGCGGACTGCACCAGGAAATTGATCTTACAATGCAGAAAGTTATGTATTTTTCTATATCAGGTGATGTCCAATGACGGATTGCCACAGTAAATGGATCTAACAATGCAGAAAGTAATGTATTTGTCTATATCAGGTGGGGTCCAATGGCCGACAGCACCAGGAAATTGATCTAACAATGCAGAAAGTAATGTATTTTTCTATATCAGGTGGCGTCCAATTGCGGACTGCACCAGGAAAATGATCTAACAATGCAGAAAGTAATGTATTTTTCTATATCAAGTGAGGTCCAATGGATGATTGCCCCAGTAAATGGATCTAACAAGGCAGAAAGTAATGTATTTTTCTATATCAGGTGGCGTCCAATTGCGGACTGCACCAGGAAAATGATCTAACAATGCAGAAAGTAATGTATATTTCTATATCAGGTGGGGTCCAATGGCTGACTGCACCAGGAAATTGATCTAACAATGCAGAAAGTGATGTATTTTTCTATATCAAGTGAGGTCAAATGGCGGATTGTCACAGTAAATGGATCTAACAATGCAGAAAGTGATGTATTTTTCTATATCAAGTGAGTTCCAATGGCGTATTGCACCAATAAATGGATATAATAATGCAGAAACTGATGTATTTTTCTAAATCAAGTTATGTCCAATGGCGGATTAATGGCGGACTGCACCAGGAAATTGATCTAACAATGCAGAAAGTGATGTATTTTTATATCAAGTGAGTTCAATGGCGGACTGCACCAGGAAATTGATCTAACAATGCAGAAAGTGATGTATTTTTCTTTATCAAGTGAGGTCCAATGGCGGATTGCACAATTCAATGGTTCCAACAATGCAGAAAGTGATGCATTTTTCTAAATCAAGTGACGTCCAGTGGCAGATTGCACCAGTAAATGGATCCAACAATGCAGAAAGTGATGTATTTTTCTAAATCAAGTGAGGTCCAATGGCGGACTGCACCAGGAAATTGATCTTACAATGCAGAAAGTTATTTATCGTTCTAAATCAAGTGAGATCAAGTTGCGTATTGCACTAGTAAATGGATCCAACAATGCACTATATCAACTGATGTCCATTTGCGGATTGCACCAGTAAATGGATCTAACAATGCAGAAAGTAATGTATTTTTCTTAATCTTGTTAGGTCCAATGGCGGATTGCACCAGTAAATGGAGCTAACAATGCAGAAAGTGATGTATTTTTCTAAATCAATTGAGGTCCAATGGCGAGTTTCACCAGTAAATTGATCTAACAATGCAGAAAGTGATGTATTTTCTATATCAAGTGAGGTCCAATGGCGGTCTGCACCAGCAAATTGATCTAACAATGCAGAAAGTGATGTATTTTTCTTTATTAAGTGAGGTCGAATGGCGGATTGCACCATTAAATGGATCCAACAATGCAGAAAGTGATGCATTTTTTTAAATCAAGTGACGTTCAGTGGCGGATTGCACCAGTAAATGGATCCAACAATGCAGAAAGTGATGTATTTTTCTAAAACAAGTGAGGTCCAATGGCGGACTGCACCAGGAAATTGATCTAACAATGCAGAAAGTTATGTATCTTTCTAAATCAAGTGAGGTCCAGTTGCGTATTGCACCAGTTAATGGATCCAACAATGCACTATATCAAGTGATGTCCATTTGCGGATTGCACCAGTAAATGGATCTAACAATGCAGAAAGTGATGTATTTTTCTAAATCATGTGAGGTCCAATGGCGGATTGCACCAGTAAATGGATCTAACAATGCAGAAAGTGATGTATTTTTCTAAATCAATTGAGGTACAATGGCGTATTGCACCAGTAAATTGATCTAACAGTGCAGAAAGTGATGTATTTTTCTATATCAAGTGAGGTATTGTGGCGGATTGCACCAGTAAATGGATCCAACAATGCAGAAAGTACTGTATCTTTCTATATCAGTTGGGTCCAATGGCGGTTTGCACCAGTAAACGGATCTCACAATGCAGAAAGTAATGTATTTTTCTATGTCAGGTAGGGTCCAGCGGCGGATTGCACCAGTAAATTGTTTCAACAACAAGGGAAAGTAATGTATTTTTCTATATCAGGTGGGTTGTAGTGGCGGATTGCACCAGGAAATTGATCTAACAATGCAGAAAGTATTGTATTTTTCTATATCAAGTGAGGTCCAATGGCGGATTGCTCCAGTAAATTGTTCTATCAGTGCAGAAAGTACTGTATCTTTCTACATCAGGTGCGGTCTAATGGCGGATTGCACCAGTGAATGGATCTAACAATGCAAAAAATAATGTATTTTTCTATATCAAGTGAGGTCCAGTGTGGATTGCACCAGTAAATGGTTCTAGAAAAGCAAATACTACTAGTATTATACATTTCTATATCAGGAGTTGTCCAATGGCTGATTGCACAAGTATATGGATATCTAAATGCAGATAATTCTATATATTTCTTCATCAGATGAGCTCCAATGGCAGAATGCACCAGAAAATGGGTCTAGCAATGCAGATGCTAGTATATCTTTCTATAGCAGATGATGTCCAATGGCGGATTGCACCAGTAAATGAAACTCATAATGCAGCAAGTACTGCAAGTACTGCATTTTTCTATATCATACGAGGTCCAATGGCGGATTGCATTAGTAAATTGATTGAACAATGCAGAAAGTACTGCATTTTTCTATATCAAGTGAGGTCTTGTGGCGAATTGCAGCAGTAAATGGATCTAACGATGCAGAAAGTGATGTATTTTTCTATATCAAGTGAGGTCCAGTGGCGGATTGCAGCAGTAAACGAATCGAACAATGCAGAGAGTACTGTATATTTTATATATCAAGTGAGGTCCAGTGGCGGATTGCAGCAGTAAACGGATCTAACAATGCAGAAAGTGATGTATTTTTCTATATCAAGTGAGGTCCAATGGCGAATTTCAGCAGGAAATGGATCTAACAATGCAGAAAGTACTGTATACTATACTATATTTCTATATCAAGTGAGGTCCAGTGGCGGATTGCACCAGTAAATGGGTCCAGCAATGCAGAAATATATTTATTTTTCTATATCAAGTGCGGTCAAGTGGCGGATTGCAGCAGTAAACGGATATAACAATGCAGAAAGTGATGTATATTTCTATATCAGGTGAGGTCCAGTGGCGGATTGCACCAGTAAATGGATCTAACAATGCAGAAAGGGATGTAACTTTCTATATCAAGTGAGGTCCAGTGGCGGATTGCACCAGTAAATGGGTCTAGAAATGCAAATACTATAATACATGTCTATATCAGGATTGGGCCAATGGTGGATTGAATGCAAAATTCGCTGTCAACATTGAAGGAAATATGAAGCAAGTATAGCTACTTAGTGTATACTTTCACATTGTCCCTATAGTGTTTTGTATGAGATAAAACTGCTTAATATTATGTTTGAATGTGATATTAACTGTAGATACAAAGAACAGAGTTCTGAAAATAACTTTTCTCCACAATATTATTACTGCTTGGACGACTGTATGGATGATAATAAATAATGTAAAAATGACAAGTTTGGATTTTATAATAAACAACAAAACAACTTTTTCCAAAAGATACTTGAAAATGTGTAAACTTGAACATATATTTATGCATATTAGTTATTTCAGTAAATGCAGAAAAACATTCCTTTATAATATGTAATTTGAAACAAGCTATCTCAATTTAAATTAATTGAAATAGAAAACAAGAAATGTCACTGGTAAGTGTCACATGCCCTCCAAATGGTCTGTGAAAATATCGATATATTTTATGAAAGGTAACGATTAAAATGTATCCATGACTATCAAGGGTAATGGATTGACGTTTCAGACTAGACACACAATATCATGTTATTACGTTAAATTGTTACCTGATGTAAAGGTCTGGGTGTTTCTACAGATAAATACAAGTGACACATCATCATGTCATAGTTATCACTTGTGTCAAGCTATTTTAAAATCCATCTATGTAAGGCAAAGTTACAGACCAGACATGAAATATCAACAAACTGAAAGTGTCGTCAAAGTTAAATTGTGACCTTAACCTTTTTGAATCAAAATGATTATGTAACAATCTGATTTCATATTTGCCAAAAATAAAATCAAAGTATCAAATACTAGTTAATAAATTAACCGACACAATATACAAATTTTAACAGATCGATCAACAAGTTAAACATCAGCCAGTGTACATCAGCTGATAAAGTTATAGTATTATCTGCATTTGAGATCAATTTACTGGTGCAAACCGCCGTTGAACCTCATCTAATAAAGGAAATATACAATACTTTCTGCATTGATAGATCCGTTTACTGGTGCATTCCGCCAGTGTACGTCAGGTGATAAAGAAAGATAATGGATTACCTGCATTTAGAAACCCGTTTACTGGTGCAATCCGTGAGTGTACATCAACTGATAAAGAAATATGTAGGATTACCTGCATTTAGAGACCAATTTACTGGTGCAATCCTCGAGTAAACATCAGCTGATAAAGAAAGGTGTATGATAACCTGCATTTAGAGACCAATTTACTGGTGTAATCCTCGAGTAAACATCAGCTGATAAAGAAAGGTGTAGGATTACCTGCATTTAGAGACCAATTTACTCCTGCAATCCTCGAGTAAACATCAGCTGATATAGAAAGATATTGTATTACCTGCATTGAGAAATCCATTTACTGGTGCAATATGCCACTGGACCTCGCCTGATATAGATATATATAGTAGTATCTGCATTTCTAGACCCATTTACTTGTGCAGTCCGTCATTGGACCTCACCTGATATAAAAAGATAAAGAATTTTTGCATTGTCAGATCAAATTACTGATGCAATCCGCCATTGGACCTCATCTGATAGAGAGAGATACAGTACTTTCTACATTGTGAGATCAATTTACTGGTGCAATCCGCCATTGGACCTCATCTGATATAGTAATATATAGTAGTATTTGCATTTCTAGACCCATTTACTGGTGCACTCCGCAATTGGACCCCACATGATATAAAAATATGCAGTACTTTCTGCATTATGAGATCCATTTCCTGGTGCAATCCGCCATTGGACCTCACCTGATATAGAAATATACAGTAATTTTTGCACTGTTAGATCCATTTACTGGTGCAATCCGCCATTGGGCCACACCTGATTTAGAAAGATACAGTACTTTCTGCATTTTCAGATCCATTTACTGGTGAAATCCGCCATCGGACCTCACCTGATATTGAAATATAACGTACTTTCTGCATTGTCAGATCTATTTACTGGTGCAATCGCGATTGGACCTCACCTGATATAGAAATATACAGTACTTTCTGCATTGTTAGATCCATTTACTGGTGCTATCCGCCATTGGACCACACCTGATATAGAAATATACAGTACTTTTTGCATAGTGGGATCCATTTTCTGGTGCAATCCGCCATTGGACCTTACCTGGTATAGAACTATACTGTACTTTCTGCATTGTGAGATCCATTTACTGGTGAAATCCGCCATTGGACCTCACCTGATTTAGAAATATACAGTACTTTCTGCATTGTTAGATTCATTTACTGGTGCAGTACTTTCTGCATTGTGAGATGCATTTCTGGTGCAATCCGCGATTGGACCACATCTGATATAGAAATATACAGTACTTTGTGCATTGTGAGATCCATTTACTGGTGCAATCAGCCATTACACTTCATCTGATATAGAAAGATACAGTACTTTCTGCATTGTGATATCCATTTACCGGTGCAAACCGCCATTGGACCTCACCTTATATAGAAAGATACAGCATTTTCTGTATTGTGAGATCCATTTACTGGAGCTATCCGCCATTGAACCTAACATGACTGGTTCAATCTGCAATTGGACATCACCTGATATAGAAATAGTGGTTATGTTTACTGATCGTCTGTAAGCCATCGATTGCATAAAAATGATGCTAAATATTCAATCAATCAATCTATTTCAGAAAACTTTGCATTCCCTCATGTAAGCCCAAGTTATATAGAGTTTCTATGGTTTCCAACGGGTACCAACGTGGATGTCTGACTGAACGACTTTTTCCAAGCCATTTTAAAATAAATATAGGACCTATATTCACGAGGGGTAGACATACATAATAAAAATATGTCATCATATTAAGGAAAATTAACACATTCCTACTTACATGAGTTCTGGTTTGTATAGATCTCTTCCATGGTTTTATAAATTTAGATAACCCGAACGTCTTTTGCGCCTCTCATAACTAGTTTTTTTTCTAACTTATCAGTAGATTTGTTAAATATATTAATCATATTCTCGTATTTACTTTGTAGATCTAGATCTAGATCTACTATGTAAATGTTCATGACCAACATCGCAACAAAGTCAATTTTGGTATTAATTAATCGATTTTCGTTTCTTTTGGGGCATTGTGGTTAATAAAAAAAGACAGCAAAGGGAGCTCACTCTCAGTTTCTCTTTTCCCCATAAAAAACAACAGAATAAGATGACAGAACTCTACTGATAAGCTATAAAAGACTAGTTATTAGGCGCAAAAGACGTTAGAGTTATCTAAATATATAAAATCACGGAGTAGATCTATGCAAACAAGATCTCGTGTTCAGTGCTAGCAGACTCCTTCACGAAACCTCACTCAGTCCCCTATAGTATTCACGCCAAGGCTTGCTAACTCGTGTCCGTCAGGCTTTTACAAATCGAGAGTTTCTGTCGTAGTAAATTTTGCCTGTAGGCTTTTAATCCTAAACATTCTAATAAGTTGAAAATGTCCGTGCCTTCCTCCATTTTGGAAATTAGTCGGTGTTTCTTATAAACCCACCCGTTAAAATCGTCCACATAATGATTAGTCACATAATAAAGTATTTACAGCATACGATAACAACTGAATTGTTTACAGGATATAATGTTCATGTTTGACGACATAACATAATGAAGAAAGTACATAATATAATGATAAAAGCACATCATATAATGACACATCCACATAATATAATGGTTAATGTACATACTGTAATAAAGAATGTACATCGTTTAATGACAAATCTACATCATATAATGTCATGTCTACATAATAAAATGGTTAATGTACATCATATAATGTAACATCTACATAATATAATAATAAAAGCACATAATGTAATGACAAATCTACATAATATAATGGATAATGTACATACTGTAATAAAGAATGTACATCGTTTAATGACAAATCTACATCATATAATGACACATCCACATAATATAATGGTTAATGTACATACTGTAATAAAGAATGTACATCGTTTAATGACAAATCTACATCATATAATGTCATGTCTACATAATATAATGGTTAATGTACATCATATAATGTAACATCTACATAATATAATGCTAAAAGCACATCATATAATGACACATCCACATAATATAATGGTTAATGTACATACTGTAATAAAGAATGTACATCGTTAAATGACAAATCTACATCATATAATGACACATCTACATAATATAATGGTTAATGTACATAATATAGTAAAACATGTACATCATATAATGATAAATGTACATAATATAATGAAAAAAGCACATAATGTTATGGCAAATCTACAGCATGAAATGACAAATCTACATAATATAAAGATAAAACTACATAACATAATAAAGAATGCACAGCATATAATGATAAAAGCACATAATATAATGAAAAAAGCACATCATATAATGACACATCTAAATAATATAATGGTTACTGTACATAACATAATAAAAAATGTACATCATATAATGATAAATGTACATAATATAATGAAAAAAGCACATAATATAATGACAAATATACAGCATATAATGACAAATCTACATAATATAATGAAGAATGTACATCATATAATGACAAATCTACATCATATAATGACATGTCTACAGCATATAATGACAAATCTACATAATATAATGAAGACAGTGCATCATATAATGATAATTCTACCTAATATAATGACAAATCTACACAATATTAAAGTAAATCTACATCGTATTATACAGAAGGCACAGCATATAAAGATAAGTCTACCTAATATAATGAAGAAAGCGCATACTATGAAGGAAAATGTACGTCATATACCAAAATTGAAGCACAGAAGACAGCGCCGGCTTTCCATACATTCCCATCAAGTGTATATATATACATCTATATTTATATGTTTATTGTTGTTATACATGCATGGTAAAAAATATTCAATCCCACATACGGCATGTACAAGAACCATAAAAATGGTATCAGTGTTCACAGGCTAAGGCCTACTCACTTTAGGAGAGATATATAGACAGAAAGAACTAAATAAATTTCTAGTCACTTTAGGAGAGATATAGCCTGAACAAATAAACACATTTCTACCATCAGAACCAACTGAAGTTTTTTGTGGCTTTGAACACTGTTTTTTTTGCTATTTCTGAAGATCCCCTTTTCCCATTTACTTCTGACCAGACGTAGCAACTTGCTTTTCCGTTTCCTATGCTATATATAGAAAGGTTATAGCAGCAGAGTTTTCGCATGCAGTACATCAGACTTACAAGGGAACATGGAGTATAAAGAACTGATTGAAAGTCAAATGTTGCTACATGCAGATTTGTGTTAGACTTTGCAGATTGCTTATCTTTATCTTTTTCTTCTCTTGCTCTTTGATTTTTCTCTTGGTGTTTGTTCAATTCTTCTTTTTGTTTATTGGTAACTATTCCTTCTACCTCAGCAGTGTGATACTGTGCACATACAGTACATTGGTCTTTCTTTGGCACATGAAATGACAAGTTGTATTGTTCGTTAAAAAGTTTTCTATACATGGCGAGCTTTACTGGTTCTTTGGATTCTCGTTCACACTTTTCTGTTTAAAGTGCATACATTTTGGGAAGTGTTAGGTCTTTTCCAAGAAACTTTCTATTTGTATCCTTGCGTGTATAGTGTCCGGCAACTGTATGGAATGATTCAATATGTTCAAAAACCAATTTTGTTGATTCGTCTGATAGTTTGTTGTGTGGTTTATGCTTTCCTCGTTTATCTTTTCCAATAAAACAACCTTCATTTTTACTATTAAGTGCATTGTCTATGTATGGCTTTCCAACGGCCAATGGAGCCATAAAGAAATTCTTACAAACAGAATGCTTTTGCATATTAATTTGAAAGGAGTACCGCCTAGCAATTTTTTTTTTTTGGGTACAATATTTCCAGTTTCATCTAAATATGTTTTTGTTCTTGTTTCTTCAACTCTTGCACAGACATAATCTTTCTTTCTTTCATATGTGTCTAATGACCAAAATAAGTCAAAAATGTTTTGTCTCTGTTCTGTTGTTACTTTTTCATTGCACTTGAATCGACATTTGCTGCAATCTTTGGACTTTAGTGTTTTAGCAGAAACAGTCTTTCCAGTTGTTGATATGTATTCCTCTCCTCTTAGTCTTAATTTCTTTCTGATGTTTTTCTTCCAGCTTGACGGAGTAGCTCTTCGTTTACGAGTAAGCGTTTTCCTAACAGGTGTTATAAATACAGCTTATTTTTGTGGTGAGATACATGTCTTAGACGTTGTATGACAATTATTGTCACTGTCACCATTTGCATCAGTAAATACTGGTGATGCTATATATTGTTCACTTTCTGTTATCTGGTCACTGTGACTATTTGATCTCATTTCAAACTTTTCACAAGATCATAATGTTCAGTTACACCTGGTATTGAAATATATGCTAATTGTATTGGCAATTTGTTGGTCACATTGCCAATAGTTGGAGCAACATCAAACACTGGTTGATCTGGGTTACTTGTGTAAATAGTGACATGACGTCCAGTGAAATTTGCTAAAACTAAAGGCAGAAAATCAGCAACTGTACTGGACCAGTACCCATCTTTTCTAAGGTTATCTACTTCAGTAACATACTCCTCTACAAAAAAATCCTCTTCATCTGGTTGGTATTTATTTATGAAGAAACCGATATAGTCTAACATATTCGCTTCTAGGTATTCACACAAGATATTTCTTAATTCTGAAGCAGTGAAACATGTAGGACTAGATGTTACAACAGCTTCGAAAAAGCAGTTACCAAATGGTAGAACATTTACTCTATTTAGGTTATTGCTGTTTAATAGCTGATCCAACCGGTTTGTATGCATAAGCAGAAGGTCTTTGTTAATTGACGCTTCTTGTTCACTTAATTGCATGACATTTTTTATCTGTGCAACAGCTTCATCACTCTCGACCACGTTGGTACTAATAGTTGGTTCATTAGTGCTAGATTTCTTTGTTTTTGATGCAATTCTTCTTGCCCTTTTAACAGATATATCCCACATTCTTTTAAACCGTTTGTTCTTCTGTATCAGTTTATTTTCCTTTTTCGAAATTTCAGCATTATACTCACTGTCTGTTGAATTTAGATATTTTGTGTCAGGTTTGTACGTATCACTGTCAGAATCACTTACCACTAGATTTTGTGTCATTTTTACATAATGGCTAAGAGGCATATCGTCATCCGAACTACTAATATACATGTACTTCATTTTCTGTCTTGTTTTTCGTTTATTTGATCTTTTTGACTTAGTTTTTGTAATTATTTCATCAATCCCTTTGTTCTGTTCTGAATTATCTATGCATGGATGACAATGGCCATTCACAGTCACATTACTGTGATGTCGTGCTGTAGACTCATATGCCACTTCGCCCGGTGATGCCATACTGTCATTCGTAGTAGGCTCGTCTGGTGTTTCACACTGAGATGTATCATGGACAGTCCCAGCAGGCTTGTTCAGGGTTTCACACTGAGATGTATTATGGTCAGTCCCAGCAGGCTTATTCAGGGTTTCACACTGAGATATAATGTTGTCACTCATGGTAGGCTCGTCTGGTGTATCACACTGAGATATATTATAGTCAGTTCCAGTAGGCTTGTTCAAGATTTCACACTGAGATGTAATATTGTCATTCGTAATAGGCTAGTCTAGTTTTTCACACTGAGATGTATTATGGTCAGTCTCAGCAGGCTTTTTCAGTGTTTCGCACTGAGATGTAATGTTGTCACTCATGGTAGGCTCGTCTGGTGTTTCACACTGAGATGTATTATGGTCAGTTCCAGTAGGCTTGTTCAGGAATTCACACAGAGATGTATTATGGTCAGTCCCAGCAGGCTTATTCAGGATTTCACACTGAGATGTAATGTTGTCACTCGTAGTAGTCTCGTCTTGTGTTTCACACTGAGATGTATTATGGTCAGTTCCAGCAGGCTTGTTCAGGGTTTCACACTGAGATGTAATGTTGTTACTCGTAGTTTCACACTGAGATGTAATGTTGTCACTCATGGTAGGCTCGTTTGGTGTATCCCACTGAGATGTACTTTGGTTAGTTCCAGTAGGCTTGTTCAGGGTTTCACACTGAGATGTAATATTGTCACTCGTAGTAGGCTCGTTTGGTGGTTCACAATGTGAAACAATAGTGTCACTCCAATCACTCCATGTATCGTCCTCCATCTGTAAGTGATATTTATGTCATAATCAGCATTGCAGTGATTTGACTTGTCAAATGAAGTTTTAAAAACTAAACAAAAAACGTATTCAAACATTAAAATGTCTGGTACAATTTATGCAATTTATGAACACATTACTGTATATAATTTGAAGTGTTATCTCTCATAGTTCATGGCAATACTTTATTTATTATTTTAAATTGAAATAATACATATCATTTTAAGAGTATTTCTATTCAAGTATTATAAAATGGTATGTATTTATTAAAAATTACCTTTGTGTATATGCATTACTAAAAAATTATATATCTTACCTTTATAAAATATTCATTTATAATCAAAATGTCCCGAAATAATTTATAAACTGTTCACACCCAAGCTACAATGAACATAAGAACAACACATTTTTAATTATCAAAACCACAAAACTTGTTATCCGATATAGCTGGTATTAACCGTTAATTAACATTCCACGTATAGCAATACACACTGCCAGAAACACTTATGTTGATGAAAGCTGTTTTTAAACATAAAAAAAGGAATATTCACTGATAATATTTGCATCTACCACAATGCTCTATTTTAACAACTCTTAAACTGGCACTAATACTTTTAAGACATTTAGAGAAAATACAAATACTATGTTTATATGGAATGATATGGCTGCAATGAATGAACTATATTGTCTATGTTTAATGTCAGCCAGAATACAGTATTGCCACATGGCATGTTCTGGTCGGTCATTTATCAGGTTGAGCAAAATTCAGTTTCCAGCCAGAACCAGCTATCCCCAGATATATTGTTCTTGTTGTACTTTTTTATGGTAGTAATTGAAAGTGGACCAAGCTATATGAATTAAGAGGGTTCTTGTAGAAGAAGATTCATGTGATACCGGATAACTGGTTTGGTTTCTGATCAATATCTAAAAAACTAATTAAGATACAATACTAAAATTTTGACACAATTTGCAGATGGTATAAATGAATGATTTTATCAAAAAAAGTGAAAATCGCCAAAAGTGGCAGATAGCATGTTCTGGTTTAACCCCTCGATATGACCATGAATATCGAGCCTATGAGACCCCATGACTTTATGAGATTATTAACATTAACCCCTTTTTTTATTAATTAATTAGTTTGTTCTGTTGTTTCAGGCTCCTCTTCTAATATCAGGCTCTACAACCACGGGAAGAATGTAGCGATCCATCGACAAGAGACGGTGATGCCACTTCAACCGGAGTAGGAACATGGCAGTAGTAACATGACGGAAATGGACAAAAATCAATACCATGCAGTAAATGCAAGCGCTAACCTAAAGAGTTACCACAAGTGTTAGCCAGTAGCAATGGTTACACCGACAGTAACTAATTGACGTATGTCGTTGCAAGATGATTACATCTGTTGAATGACACGTCGTATGTGTAATGAAATAATGAATGACAATGACTCTGTAATTAAGTCACTGGCTACATGCACCTACTCACATTTATTGAGAAAAAAAGAGTTTAAAATAGACATTTGTATTATATTCTTTTCCCTTCGGAGGATCGATAGTAGAATTCATATAAATATTATAACTCAATCTTTTAAATATCAATATGCTTACATTTTTAAAGTTTGGTTATTATGTACTTGCAAAACACGCTTTATATTTCATATTCGAATCACAGAGTGAAAATAGAAGACACGGTTTTATTGCGTCTGTGTATACGTCTTCAAACCCAAGTCTCAATCAATTCGTTCAAACGGCTGTACAGGACCAGATAGACAAATATTATTTTTTCAAACATCAGTACAATCCAAACATATTATTAAACGTACCAGTAAACCAAACAACACCATATCGGAGGAAGCGATCCAGAAATTCCTAATAGATGAGCGGGACGGTAATATAATGGATACAGTGTTTGCCGCTTACCCTAGAGGCTACGGGTTCGACACGCAATCTCAACCCGATACCTAAAAAAAACACGAGGTACACTGGTTCTACTCAAGTACAGTGACTTAATAACAGAATCAACCGTGCAACATTGCTAATATAGTGGTTCTGCATCGATACTGGAAGACGAGACAGTTCTTGCGCTACAGCAGCTATCTATAAATGCAGGCACGCACTCCGAGAAAAACGTAATCAAATTATAGCGTCATCGTCGGCCATTTTGAAAACAAAATCTGCACATATTATTATGATATATTTTTGAAATATAAGGTCGTTGGTGCTATATTTCACATAATTATAATTGTTTTATTTTTTCTGGTTTTTAGTATACCAGATCAATTTAGAGTTTTTTTAAATACTGATTCTCAAGAATAATCACAAATATTGGAATAAACACTTCCCCGTCCATTATCCGGCATGGTTGCATATTAGTGCGAATATAAAAAAATGTTTCGTTTGTTAATTAAATCGGTTTTATAATCAGTAACACGCATTGCATGGGCACTGAAAGTTTTATTATGATCCGTATGCTGGAAGTTGACTTAAATCATTTTGAAAAACAAATCTTGCAGTGTCTTTCTCGATTTGGATTCGAATGTGGCTTCTCTAAACTGACAAACACTTTTTCTGATATCATATTTTTTAATAAATAGTTTCATTATCATCATGTGGATATGGTACTGATATTAACTATTTTAAAGGATTGAACTTCTCACGTGGCTGCTGACTTAGATAAGTAAAGACCCTAGAGTCCTGTAAAAGCTACATGCGTGGGGTCATTTCACCATTGTTAAAGGGAGTTTTCAGTGTTCCCTTGACACTCATCAAGGACCGGAAAGATTCAAATGTATATCCTATTAAGAAAGCTCCTGAAAGTCACCTATTTAGGACAAGAAATTTGCTGTACGACACTTCAAATACCTCAATCGATCATAATCAATTGATTTTTCAAGAATTTCAAAAAAATATTTAAAACACACAACGTTTTCAAATCGACTAATGTATTAGAAAAGTGTGTTACGCGTGACTGTTGAACAATATGTGACGCGATTGTATGGTTTCTATTGAGTTGGGTAACAGAGTAGGTTTATCAAGCCGGGATTTTCTCCCTTCATTTTTTCACATTACTGTGTGTTTCTTCTTTTCAAGTTTCTAGTATCATATAAAATTAACCTATATAATAAATGTTATAACCTTTCATTCCGTTATAAATAACATATTGATAATGATAATATGAAGAGAAGAACTATAACTTGTAGTTCAATCCATTTGCGTATGTTATATATAAATATGTAGTATCATGTGATGTTAATTATCTGTAACCGATGATAAGTAATAAAATATGTTAAAACTAAATTATTAAGAATAAAAACATGGCCCAATTGCCATGACGTACAGATTACAAAGCATGTATGGTTACAACGAACCTTCTCATGTGAGACCCACTTGGTAATGCTTGTAAGGACATGGTCTGTTAAAGTGGTACCCACGTTAAACACACAGACCCTACCTTACTAGTATAGCTTTTGGATAGATAGATAGATAGATAGATAGATAGATAGACAGACAGACAGACAGACAGACAGACAGACAGACAGACAGACAGACAGACAGACAGACAGACAGACAGACAGACAGACAGACATTGAAACTACGATGGTGAAGATTTCACATTTCACTTTCGTAACATTTTTCCACGTATTAAATCATATTGTCATATTTCTATATTTGTCGCGGTATTTCCAATTTTATATAAAAGAATATCTAAAAATAAACTTGGGAAAACCCATTTTGGGCTATAAATATGGCTCACGCATAGTTTGATACTCTGTACAACTTCATCCGTTACTCTCCATTACGAAGGTAGTCAGAATAACTGTAACATCATCGTCATCGTCATAATCATCATCATAAGCAGATTTATTATCGTCATCATCATCATCATCATCAACTGATATCGTCATCATCATCATTTTCATCAGAAAATACAAGAAGATTGATTTTTTAATTTTAGATAGTGATACCTTTTTGGATAGAAATGTCAAACACTGCATAGCAAAATGACAAAAGTGGTCAATGAACTTAATGCAATCTACTGACAATATTAAACTACTACAGTCGGGTCGGCTTGGAGGCATTTCAGGAAATGATTCAATTGCTTTAAACGTGAATGGCGTCATCGCAACTCCGTCTCCTTTCGAATTGATGAGTCATGCGGCATATCTCCAAGTCAGGTGACTACAAGTGCCGACGCCGCTTAAAGGGATTATATCAGGGAAAAAAACGCTATAGATGTCTTAAAATATATTTAATTGGATAAAGCTCGTCTCATTATCATAAATAAATAAAATCCGAATGGTTTCGTATATCAAACCAACCGAAACGTTGATGTTTCAAATCGGAGTGGTAAACTTAAAACGAAATCCCCATTCTTAAAATAAACAGCACTTGACAACTTTCACAGTATAGGTTAGAAGATATATTGTATTTTCTACACTAGTAGAAAATTCCATATGACTTCTAACCGGCTAAGATGTTGTTCTACGTTCTTGTTCCTGGGTATATATATAACACAAATCCACATTTGTTAAATACATATATGTTTATTTATATTCTTTATTTTTATTTATATTCTATTTTTATGTATTTATATTGTATATCTTATATAAGTACATGTATTGTGAATTGACTTCAAGCACTTTTTCCAAGCCTCCAAACCGACCCAACCGTACCAGAGTTATGGAAATGATTATTTGTTTTTCAGTAAATGGATTCAAGAGCAATGCTACAGATTTTCAACTAGAAGCAATTATTCTCATTTTAGTAACAATGATCTCGACCATGAGGCCATTGACATAAAAAGCGATGCTTACTTTGGATAAAACCAATTTACATGTTAAATTGCATCAAAGTATCTTAAATAAAACTATGTTTACATTTATTGTGCAGAAACACTTTGTCTTCTTAGCCAAGCAGAGCTAAAAACAATACATTCAAATGAAACTGACTTGGCATGGATGAAGTGTTCTTGTCATATTGGTAGATTTTCTTACTTTCTTCCACGGGTGCATGTTCCACATCTTTGAGAAATTTACTTTCCTCTTCCTTGATCTTTCCCAGCAAATGCTCCTGTTTAGTTGAAGACAATGCAGATAGGAATGCGCCATACGCTTTTCTTCCTTTTCTTTTTACAAGTATAATGAGTTCTCTAACTTTATCCGAGTTTATTTTTAAATTCTGTTGTACAAAACAAAAAGATTAACAATAATATAACACATTTGACAGCAAGCACTCAAACTGTAAAACATTAATAGCTAAAGTAACTTAGCAATTAACAGCAATATGTTGAACTGACTTTTGTAGCACATATGATGATGATTGATTGGTTGAATATTTAGCGTAATTTTTATGCCATCAAGAGCTAACAGACGATCAGTTAACCTGACCACTGTTTCCTGAGATCCTGGAAGGTTGACCATTTTTCGAGCACACCCGATCTCCGCAAACAACTGTTAACTTTCGAAATTGAATCAGCGGTGAGAGACAAATGACAATGTGAAGCAATGTCGTCATTCAACCATAACGGAGAATGTGGCCGGGCGGGGATTCGAACTCAAGACCCCTGGATTGCTAGCCGGAAATGCTAAAGACTGACCGAATCGGGCCCGGCACATATGATAAAGATTGAAGTTTACTGCGATCAGCACTTATGACTGGTACATGGAATTATAACTGTCTGTACAAGTTACTTGTATTGAATACTTTAGCGTAGTGCTTGTACAAACATTTATTTAATTAATAATGGTATAAACAATTTACCATGATATCATGCACTTCTACGTCTGTGAAAACCCCTTTCGTAACGATGTGGTCCATCACACAATAAAAGGAGGAGAGGTTTGTCACTATCATCTCCCGGCATTGGTTAAGTACATCTACTATAACATTGCCTGTATTGAAAAACATACATGAAACGTTTTATTAACATAGTATTAAAACCAATTACATCATCATCATCATCAATATCGTCATTATAAGCATCATCATTATCATCAGAAAATACAAGAAGAAGGAAGACGATGCCGATGGTGCTAACAAAGAAGAAGTTCAGGAAAAACAAGAATGATACAAAGATTATGATAATGGGAAAAGTAAATGATGATAATGTTGATCGTAAAAGGAAAAAGATGAGGAAGATGAATAAGAGCTATTATTTGAGAATAATTCAGTAATAACGTATGGCAAATTCTTCCAAAGTATCACCTACACGTTTATGGAATGGCCTAGTATTAGAGCATCGGATCCAGAATCGTGAGTTCGATCCCCAAACCACGGCTATGTGTGGTCTCTTCATATGCTTCGTACTGGTTCTATCCAGGAAAACTGCGAACGTGGTTTGCATAAGTTTTAATAACTTGTTCCACAATCGAAGTAAATAAATAAGTAAATAAAAATAGATTAAACAAGAAATCAAAATCTGAAAAAAATCAAGAATATATAAATATAGGAAACAGTTACTGGTTTAAATGAATTTTATCGAGGGGTGGCGTGGGGGTGGGGGCACTGGAGTGGTTCGGTCACCAGTGTCTAAATCAAAAGCCAGTGATCATGCACATGTCAGTGTTCACTCAAAACAATAGACATGATATTTCACTGAAACTGCGACAGTATCGCTGATTTACCTGACCTCCAAAAGCAAAAACAAAAAACCTTACCCCCACTCTAAAATCCCCCTCCACACAATATATATACGGTTTTTATTTTGTGTGAAAAAATATAATAAAAAAATGATATGTTAAATATAATTATTTCACTATTTTACACTGTGATGCTACCAAAAATAATATATTGATAAAATTCATAAAAAAACATAAAATAAAACATATAATCATACTGTAAATGATTAACAGAAGTCTACCTACATGAGAGGCCAGCATTACCAGTAGGCATAATTGTGTCTTCAGAACTAATCAATCAATAAATTAATCAACCAATCATTTAATCTGAAACGAAACGGCGGTAAGTCACATTTGCTGTGATTATTTAAAAAATGTACCGGGTTATCATTAAAGTTTAATAATGTATATTGAAATGTTGCATAGATAAGATATAGCTTCAAAACAATAAGACAAATATAAACATTGTGATAATAAACTGTTTATCAGGTTTGATATTAATCTATTTATAATTCCAATCTCATTATCATATATGTCTATTGCGTAGCATTAAAGGCCGAGGTGATCAGGTTGGCGTAAAGAAAGAAGCATCGACATTTTGATGGTCAGTTTAACAATATACGAACTTAAATGACGTTCACTACGGTTCCACGCTTATTTTAATAATAAAATATAACAAAAACAAATGCAAAATCTAGTCCTAGCTGTTTTTATCGGTTTATTGTTTTATAGATTTCTTTGGTTCAGCGATTTAACCGGGCGTCACAATCAGACCATAAGTTGTTTTGAGAAACAATGAAGTAGGTCATAAAATGTTCAAATTTGAGATGTATTTTGTACCATTGAACACAACCCTGGTTTAACGAACGTGAATGCTAGTCGTTGACAAAAATTTCCACAGACCAATTTATTCTACAGGAAAAATGAAATAAAAACATGTACATGTAGTTGAAGTTCAGAAGCAGACGATCGTGAGACAATTTAAATACACAAACCTTGCACGTAAAAGTCGTTTAAAACGTTCCAAATTCGGATTCTCCATCAATGAGCGTGGATTTATATGACCTTCGTAAATATTGACACATTTTTTAAAAACAAGCGTGTAAACAAAAACTAAACAATGACGTCAGCGTGTACACTGTGGTGTGTTTATTTCCTGGAATTATTGATTTTTATTTGTCTAAATCGAGAGATAAAAGGCGGGTGTTTATTATTTTCACCGCAAAATATTTCGTCATTTTACAATAAACCAACTAATGTTATCCGAGTTCATCTGATAATGGAAACAATAGCCGTAACGATATTAGTGTATATTAGATCTCGAGATTTTGATGTCAACCTGGACAGAGGTGATGTATTCTTACGCGTTAAATTTGCAGCTATATTTTTTTTTCATTCATTTGAGGAGTCTCAAATTAAATATAATCATCAGGATTGGAATTATAAGGATTAAATTCCTTTTATCTGGTTTTTATGCATGTGTAAAATGTCGAATCACGCACAAATCTGACATAAAGTCCTTTGGACTTTATTTGATTTGTGCGTGATTCGACATTATGAAAAAATGCATTTAATCCTATAATAGATTATTGAAATAATTAATAAGATCTCGTCAAACTTATGAATTTAGAGATTAAGCCTATACATATATATAATTTAGATATTCTATCGATTAGATATTAGTACGAAGGACCTATATTTCTCTTTAATTCCTTGTTTATATAAATAAATTATAATTTCCGCATTTCAGAAGTGAACTGTATTCGTTAAACGTTTTTGAAATATGAATATACATATTTACCACGTCCAGACATGTAAATAACAGCCATATACTTTTTTAGAAATTCGAGCGAATTTCCCGTTAATATTTTGAAACAGCAGTAAGAAGGTAGCATAGATAAAAAATAACAAAGATAAAAAAAAGTGGGAGTTGAAAATTAGTTAATTTTATGATTAAATGCATTTCAATAAGTTTATATTTATGTTATTTTATATAACGTTACTATTTATTTAAAATTATGAGAGAGAGAGAGAGAGAGAGAGATAGAGAGAGAGAGACTTAGCTGCTGACTAGTAAGGTTGACATTCCCTTTAGCGAGGCTCTCCCAGGGGGGAGGATCCCTGTTCTTTGGATCTCTTAAAGTAATGCCTATTGTTCCCCACATCTCCAAAAGTATTTGCCAAAGTTCCCCAAAAGTATTTTGTCCATGTCCCCAGATCTCTAAAAGTATTTCCCTAGATCTCCAAAAGTTTTAAACATAGTTCCCTTAAAGTACCAAATAGTATTTCCTAAAGTAAAACATTTAATATAATTTTTTCTATTATTATTTACACATCATCATAATAAGCAAAATCCATGTACTGTCTTCTTTTCCTTGTTTAGTATATCTATGGTCTATGGCTTGAACTTTCAGAGAAAAGGTGTTTTTTTAAGTTTCCTTAAAAATGTGCTTGTAGACCCTGTAAAGGGAGCATTTGTGGTTCAATCACTGCAAGAGTTTGTGGTTATACAAATGCTGTGCGAGTTTGGATAAGATTCTTTGAAAAATGTGGGAGATGCTATAGCTTCTACAACAAAAAGGTTAACGGATGGACGATGGACAATTTACCACGACATAAGCCCTGCTGGCCTTTGGCAAGAAGGGCCAAAGAAGATATCGATGGAAGGACAGAAGAGACAAAAAAATTGAACAGCTGAACGGTTAATTTACGAAAGGCAATAAATACACATAAATAATTATAAATACAATAAATAATTGACTTTATTGTGTAAAGACGATCTAAAAAAAAGAAGTAGATGCCGGTTGGGATTGAACACCAGTCTTTACGATCCAAAATCGACGATATTAACCACTGCACTATTCTGCCTTTACTCATCAGTACTGTAAATATATCTTTGGTCGGAATTACCATCCAAAATTTATTTCGGGTACATACGATTATAGGATGAAGTTGTGCAGGGTCCCAGACTTACACGTAAGAAACCTCCAAAGCTGTCAAAAGCTGACGTCTCATTTTTAAAGTAATTTATGATCAAGTTTAAAAAATATACATAAAATCAGTGACTTTTTTAGTAATAACTCTTCCAGTCTTGGTCTGAATCAAACAATTTTGGTGCCAAAGTAAAGCTGATAAAAATGATGTACAATTCCAATTATCAATTATTTAATATTTTTCTTCTGAATTTAAATTATTACGGATTGAAATCGAAATATGTTGAAATTTCACGGGAAAAAAAAGATTAAACAAAAACCGGTAGTCTTGATTTAACAAATACCATTTACGTTTAAACAAAACACAATACAAATAGAAATATTATGTAGAAAGATGAAGCAGTAAGTTTTCCATCGGTGGCGAAAGTTTCATATTGATATTTATTGAAGTCGTTTTTCTTATTTCTTATTTCAAAAAATGGGCTAGAAAAGAGAAAACGATCACACAATATAACTTTAAGCGTATATTTCTTCATTTCTTTAAATTTAAAAAAAAAAATAATCTCCCAAATCAAGCCCTTTCTTTTGATACCATAATCACAAAATTATGTTGTTTGATTCTGGAGGATGTTTGTCTCCATGATTTAGAAAACGCCACGTGATCTAGTGGTAAAGTACCGAACCCGTGATCGGGGGGTCGTGGGTATTTCAATCCTTCGCCATGATTATGTGTGGTGTCTTTGAGCAAGACACTTTTTCCACATATGCTTAGTACTGGTTATACCCAGGAAGACTTCGAGCGTGATTTGTCTAAGTCGTAAGAACTTGTTTCAAAAGCGAAGTAAAATAAATAAGTTCAAACTAAACTCGAAAAAGCCAAAATGTGCCACCTGAAAATTAGACAAGTGCCTCCAGTTGCCTATCTCTGTTTATATGTATCTGATAAAGTTGATCAAATTAGGTACTTTTTTCATTAAGGACAATATCCCCAGATCTTTAAAATTAGGCCTTTGATCCATGGATCTCTGAAAGTAATGGCCAATGTTCCCCAGATCTCTGAAAATAAATGGCCATGTTCTCCAGATGCCAAAAAACCCCGGGAGGGCCTCTTTAGCGTCTGTGAACTAAGCACATATATACATTTACTATGGTCTTTAAACCATATAAACAAAGTATCACAGGGAAAGCATGCAACATTAGAAAGTATAGTTAAACTTATTCATTGTAGCCGTTTGTCGTCTATATTATACTTAATAAGAATTACATTTTTATAAGCAATACTAATTATTATTAAACACGTAAACATATTTATAATGAAACATTGAAATCTGTATGTAATAAGAACGATAATTAATTATTTATAACAATTTCTTTAAATAGTATTTAAGGTAATAAATGACATTATGGTAGTAACATACACGTAAATTAAAGTGTGTGAATACTAGTAAAACTATATAGGCCCTAATAATCAATGGTAAATATTCAATATAGATATATAAAGATTACTGTTACGCATTTATAGTCATTCCTGCTACAGTATATATGAAGAAACACTTGACTCATCTTAGGCCACTCTTATCATATCCAATATTAAAAGATCGAAATGTAACTACTTTATGTAGACATACTTTTATAATGTGGACCAGCTGAAATGAATATGATACTGGCCACCCTTTCAGTACAATAAATGTGTATTGAAAGTTTAACTGAAATAAATTAAACAATAATCGGTCCCTAAATATTCTATTTAGTTCATCACCGGCGCGTATATTGGACCTACCCAAAGGTATCTCACCCTACAAGGTTACTCCCCAACCTCTCACTTCTAAAATTATATCTTGGAATACTGACCGTACAATCAGTTTGAAACATTTCGTTAATGAGATTGGCTGGTGGGGTATCCTTATGAGATGTGGGTACTCTTTGGTAGATCTACGCGCCAGACGCCCGGGTAACCTAATAAACTAGAGACGCAGATTGGTTAATTTAAAAGTTACAGTTTTAGACATTATACGGGGTGTGTAGGGTCCTCTTTCGGAATGTTTTACACTGTAAATGGTCACTGGTGCAATTTCAAGGGTTTTGTGTGTATTAACATACAAATTACTTACGGAAATTTTAATTAAATCAGATTTTGATTTTTCTAATAAACTATTGGCTCTCTAGTAAGCTGGTAATTTTGCCAATCAGAATACAACATATAAATTGATAAACGTTGAAGAGAGCAAATACTAACGGTCTAATACACAGGGTGGGGTTTTACATATTTCTAATCTACTAAATATGTATATAAGTATCTATCTAATTAATATTATCAGGCCGAATTTAATTTAAATAAAACATAGTGTAAATAGGCCTACCTTCTAAATAACAAACAAGCCAGTGAATTAAGTTTTGATTGTATTGCTTTTTGTTTATCGTCAGTCCGTAAGTATAGTTGGTATACCATCGCGCGAGTCGTATTTATAATCCTAAATGGGGTTTCCCAAAGTTTATCTTTAGGTATTTTCTAATTGAAAATAACATGCCAATTATAGATTTTTTTCGACTTATTTCGTCGTTGCGACTTTATTTAAAATAATAAATATGCCGCGATGGTCCCAACTGGCCAACGTAATAATATACGAAACTTGGCAGTATTTTCATATTAATTTAGTTTTTGATCAATAATATTTTTTTTTTTTTTTACTATTTCTGAAGGTATCGTTTTTAAGTTTTGATATGTATTTTTATCTAATACGATTTCGCCAATAAGAAAACAACATCTAAATTAATAAACGTTAATGAGAGCAAACAATTTAACGGTCAAATACACAGAGTGGGGATTTACATATTTCTTATTTACTAAATACGTATGTAAGTATATTGTTTGATCAAGAATATTTATCTATTAAATTAATATTATCAGGCAGAATATAAACTTAAATAAAACATAGTGTAAATAGTCCTACCTTCTAAATACTAGAAAAGAGCCAGTGAATCAAGTTTTGCTTGTATTGCTTTTTGTTTATCGTCGGTCCGTAAGTATAGTTACTATACCGTCGCGCGAGTCACCTTTATAATCCTAAATGGGTTTCCCCAAGTTTATATTTAAATATTTTCTAATTTAGAATTGGAAATACCGTGACAAATTTAGAACTATTTTCGACTTATTTCGTCGTTGCGACTTTATTTATAATAATAAATATGCCGCGATGATCCCAACAGGCCAACGTAATAGTATACGAAACTTGGCAGTATTTTCATATTAATATAGATTTTGATAAATTGTATTTTATTTTTTAACTATTTCTGAAGTTATCGTATCTAAGTTTTGATACGCATTTTTTAATAATACGAAATACATTTTATTTTTAGGTAGACTGCACGTGTGGACCTACCTGATACAAACAATTAATAGTTGATCCTTCTAAATCTAGCTATATAAGGCAGCATATAAGTGTTCCTTCCTGAATTGGGAAGAGCTATATTTGAATCACTCTGTCTGTATGTCCGTACTGTCCCGCTGTTTACGTAAATATTACTAAGCCTAATGGTAGTAGTACTTAGCTTTAATAGCAAAAGCCCACTTCATGTACTCACTCCACATTTGCGTTCCAGTTCGAATTTCGGCAACAACTTAATAGATTACAATTATAAGTTGCTTTTAACGTGGGTACCACTTTAACAGACCATAAACAATTCAGGCTACTATTAATTATCAAATTCACAAGCTCTCAGACCAGCGGAGAACAGTGTACAACATTGCTATGATTGTGTTTCGTGCCATGTCCTTACAAGCATTACCAAGTGGGTCTCACATGAGAAAATTCTACAGGACAAGGTATTTTGTTTATCTGGGTCAGCAGCCTAGTGAGAAGTTCAATCCTTTATACTAGTTTATACCAGTGACAACATAATGATAACGAAACTATTTATTTTAAAAAAAATATATATCAGAAAAAGTGTTTGCAAGTTAACTGCCATATTAGAACCCAAATCGAGAAAGACACGGCAAAATTTGTGTCAACTTCCAGGACACGGATAATAATAAAACTGTCAGCGCCAATGCAATGCGTCTTACTGATTATGAAGCCGATTCAGTTAACAAAACGAAAAAGTTTATATTCACACTAATATGCAACCATGCCGAAAAATGGACGTGGAAAATGTTTATTCCAACATTTGTAATTATGCTTGAGAATCAGTATTCAAAAACACTCAAAATTGACCTGGTGTACTAAAACATAAAAAAAATAAAACAATAATATGTGAAATATGGCACCAACTTTATTTTTTTAAAATATATAGTAATAGTTTGTATTTTTCAAAACTGCCGACGATGACGTTATAATCTAATTACGTGGTTGTCGAAGTGCTTGCCTGTGTTTATAAATAGCTTCTATAGAGCAATAACTGTCTCTTCTTCCAGTATCGATGCAGAACCGCTATTGCCACACTATTGACTCTGTTATCAAGTCACTGTAAAATCAGTACTGCGTTTTGTTCTTGGATGTATCGGGTCGAACTGGGTGTCGAACCAGTAGCCCCTAGGGTGAGCGGCAAACACATTACCAATATTACTACCGTCACGCTCCTCCATTAGTTTTCCGTATCGCTTCCTCAGATATAGTGTTGTTTGATCCACTGGTATGGTTGAAATTTCGGGTGGCACCTTTAGTATATCTTTGGTTACTTTTTAACATCTCGTTAAATTTAATAATTTTTGTAATTAAGGATGATACGTTGACATCTTCCAATTATCAATTATTTGATTATTTCTGAATTTAAATTGTCAATGGTTGAAAGCGAAAAAATCTTGTCAATGAATTTATATGCCATTTCTATTTTTTACAATATTTTTAAAATTTCTTACCATGCCTTTTCTTTGTAAAAAAAACCTTGTATTTTTCAACTGAAAAATATTTTTTGGGGGCACGGCCAATGTTTTTAGGGTCAGCAAATAAAGTACATTTTTATTTTGGTGGGATACTGTTTAGTTATAGAAGAGGAAGGGGAAACAAATTACCCAATGTACAATGGAAGTAATGACATTTATTATTGTACAAGAAGAATACTGAACACAATTATATGGTTATTACACGTATGCAACTGATATACAAATTATAGAAACATAAAACAGCATATTTAATGTAAATAACACACACGATTGCATTTATACAAATTCAATAACATTGTTTAACGCCATTTTCAACAGATTACACGGCGGGCGTTAGTCTAATGGATAGAGTGTTGGCCGCTCACGGCAGATGTTGCGAGTTCGATCCTCAGCTTGACCCGATGCCTCTCATAAAACAACGCTCAGTACTGTATCTACCAAGGAAGCGGTCTCGAAAGCGGTTCATATAAGCGCTGTGCTTTCATCGCAATCGAGCTAAAATAAATTATAAAATGATATAAACTAACAGATTACACATTAAGATATGGCATCCAGTTTTACAGGTGGGTGGGGTAGACCTATAGAATAACGTTAAGCAGAACCCCAGTTCTTCCTTAAGTATTGTCAAGTTGGCCTCGTCTTTGAGTGGCAGGTGTTTTTGAGACATCGTCTTAGACCACTATGGCTTTAATATTCATGACAAACAATCAATATTTATTCATATCGCCAAATTAGTTTTACAAAAAGGTGATTGAACCATGACTATGTCATGCTTGCTTAGGCCATTCTTAAAAAGAATTAGTTTGCTGTGATCCGACCCAATATTTTTCATGTGGGTAGGTAAGTAGCTATTTTTTGGGTTAAATTTTGATTTTGCATAGTCATTTTAAAGAAAAAAATGGACAGAAATCATGAAAAATAAAATTAAACTGTTTGAAAGTCAATAAAAAAATTGGGTAGCGGCGATTTTGAGTGAGTAGGTAGGAGAACGGCAAAGACTGCCCTTTTCAGTTAATCAAATACAAAAGTTTTATATATTTTAAAAACATACTGAAATAATTAAATGACTGAGTATTTAAAGCTAAATATTAAATCACTTTATGTAATTAATAAATGAACTTAAATTTAAAAGTAAAACAAAACCCTAATGAAAACACCTCATGTGATTGTACAAAATCACCAAGGTAACAAATGCTGACATTCTATTATGCAATAGCACACCATTTTATGAACTTGTATTTACATGTAAACAATGACACCACGCCTTGTGCTCTTTATAAACTAACAAGGAAACCCAACTACTACTGGGCTTCTTTCGTTAAATAGTGAAAAAATAAGTCAAATTGAATATAATGACACATTCTGTAAATTCCAAAATTACAAGAACGAAAATGGATTGAACAACAATTATAAAATATAAACCTCCCAATGTTGTAAATCACCGTGTTTCTCATTGTTAATTATACCTGTAGTGATGCCATTCAGTAAAAGTATATTAAAATACAATTGTACTAATTCACAGATCAAAGTACCATACCCAGTAGCCATCCTACATAAACACACACACACATAAAACAAATGTGAGCATATCAATTTTAAAATATTAAAGTATACAATTTATGAACATTTTCATAAAAAAAATTGTTTACTAATTTGGTTTTCCCTCTCTTTATAAAAAAAAAATAGCTGGAACACAAGTTTATGTGACAAATTGATTATATAACAAATCAAAAACTTTTAAAGTCTAAGAAACAAAAATATATTCATTGTCTTTAATATACTAGTATACAAACACACACGTCATCAAAAAAAAAAATACTATGTTGTTTGAAATGCATATTCACAATTTATTACAAAGACTTGTTTATTTGCAGACAGGTACGCTTTACATACTTCATTCATGAACATATGTTTGTTATTTGTATTAAATACTAACACATTCAAGCTTAATTGGGACATAAGCTCATCCATTTCGTGATATGTTGTATTGTCCGAGTCCTTTGAATAACCAGTACTTAGGTGTTGTCACGAGTTTTGAGAGACCATCTGACCGAGCATTGGGACCCACTCTCGTGTACCCCATCTTCAATGGCCAACACTCTATATACTGCATCATAATTCAGCGCTTATTTTATTTAGACTTATTTCATTAAAAACACAATTATATTTGTCAACGAGAAGTATTTTTATTGAAAGGTATGAATGCTTTCAAACCTGGTACATAGGAAACTACATATATCACCGAGGTTTTAAATGTGTATTGGGTAAAGGTTGGCCGAATAATGTAGTTTGTCCAATACAACATAATGTAAATACAATATTTTCCATAATTGCTTATTGACTATCTTCAAAGTATATATAGTTTCCTTAATTTCTGTCATTTGAGTACATTTGACTGAATAAAAAACATCGAGGGCTTATCGCAAAAGTTTGTACTTCTTTTGTCCATAATGAGCTAGGCTAGTTTTGCACGAAACCCTCGATATAGAAGTTTAACTAGTCAAATTGAAAAGCTATGAATATATTATTATTTATAAATCTTGCCAAGTGTTTGAAAAAACAACTGAACTAAGGGTGCATTGAATGGGTCACATTGTGACCAGTTATTATTATGCAATATATGTAAAGCACATATGTGTTATAAAACATGGTTATCATTATGCATTATTAGAACGACACACATTTGCCATTAATGTTTGATACATTGCATCTTCAGAAGCAAGGCACTTATGCGCCATAATATCAATAATATATATTGCAAATATTCAAATAATACCGAAAAAAGAAAAGAAATGTGAAGGGTGTGATAGAATACGCCACTCCAACATTTATGTTAAATATCTAAACGGAATTATGGACCATATACCTGATCTGTGTGGAGCAAGGGGTGGTGAGGGTAACACATAACTATGTGTGTTCCGAGAGTGTCTTGAGCAATAACTGAGACAAATGATCTCCACTGACCAGGTAACTGACCAATCAGCGACGAGCTAATCCGTCATGCTTCCAGCAGAGCTAATTGCGTATGTGTGAAAAGGCTAGCGATAAGACCTGTGCAGTCCGAGAGTGTCTAGATTAGTAACTAAGATAAAAGATCTCCACTGACCCGGTAACTGACCAAACATTGACGAGCTAATCGGTAATGCTTGTGTATGTGCGGTGAGGGTTGCGATAAAAACTGATTATACAATACACGCTGCCCTTAGCTCGAGTTATAAAACGCGCTATGATTTTCATAGCTATTATTTATAAATCTTGCCATGGGTTTGAAAAAACAACTGAACTAAGAATGCATTGAATGGGTTACATTGTGACCAGTTATTATTATGCAATATATGTAAAGCACATATGTGTCATAAAACATGGTTATCATTATGCATTATTAGAACGACACACATATGCCATTAATGTTTTATACATTTCATCTTCAGAAGCAAGGCACACATGTGCCATAATATCAATAACATATATTGCAAATATTCAAATAATACCGAAAAAAGAAAAGAAATGTGAAGAGTTCGATAGAATACGCCATAAAGGAAGAACTAAGAATTATAGTTCTACCTTCCCCCAAATTTCGAGTGGAGAAAGAGAGCAGAAGGAAACTCTAGGATATAACAAATGTATATGTAACCATTCATATATCCAAACATGAAAACATAGGTTTCCGTAGTATAAGGTTTAACGGCAGTATGGCAATCGCCCATATGTACATCTTCACAATACAATATACAGCAGAAAGATAATATTAAGAGTTAAAAAAAATGAAAAACACATTATAATTATTAAAATTCATGCTACAGGTGAATACATGTTACTCAAAATATTCATTATCATTATACATAGACATAGTATATAATACAAAATATGAATATCAAAGTACATGTTACAAGCCCATGCATGTAACACAAAACATCAATAGTATAGTTCACAGTAATTCAAAGTAGATAACACAAAATATCATTTCAGAGTTCATGGTACAAGCCAAAGCAGGTAACAAGGAAATAGCATTATCCTAGTACATGTTACAAGTAACATGATGTAAAATCACAGCCATTCAACCATATAAAGTATGCCCTGGATGTAAATGAAGAGCTTGCCACTTTTAGATACTTGGCCCGCAGATAGATACATCCCTGCAGAAATGATCGTATTATCTTAATAAAGTCCAGTAAATATCATTCATGATGTAAAACATCATTCATTATACATACTTTCGCTGTTTCACTACACATTGTCATTCATTATTTCATAAAACACTACATTCTCTCCGTGGTTGTAGAGACTTGATATTAGAAAATGAACATCATTCATTATGCATACTTTCGCTGTTTCATTACACATTGTCATTCATTATTTCATGAGACGCTACATCTTCCCCGTTGTTTTCGAGCCGTGAAATAAGAAAAGCAGCCTGAAACAATAGAACAAGCTAATTAATTAATAAAAAAGGTGTTAAAGGCAAATCATGGGATATCATATCCGGACCTACAGATGAAGGAGATAGAAATAAAACTTTAGTTCTCTTTTTCTTCTTTTGTTAGGGCTTTGTACTGCAATGTTTTGTTTTTTGCTAGCATGAGTTAAATGGTCAGTATTTTAGAAATCACCACTGAAAATTTGATGCTGATACCAGCTTTCTGGACAATTCTGTGTCATTTCAGAATGATTGGTTCGAACTGCATCTAGGGCGAATAGTTGACATATTATTACTCTGGAAATTGATAGGTCTCACAAAAGCATTGAATTTAATAAAAAAAAACCTGGTCAAGGTATACTTTTTTTTCTTTATAATTGCATATCTTGAACCAGTGAAGAATTTGAGCCCAGACACATTTTTTCACTCTGTTTTGGACATAAATGTTAAAATGGAGCCCTATGGGAAATGTTATAGTGGTGTTAGACGTATACCTGTAACAGCATCGTCATCATCAACATCATCATCATCAGCAGCATCAGAAGCAGCAGCAGCAGCAGCATCTTTATTATTATCGTCATCATCATCATCATCAAATGATCACGTCATCATCATCATTATCATCATTATCATCAGAATATACAAGAAGAATAATTTTTTGATTTTAGATTGTTGATACCTTTTTGGATATAAATGTCACACAATGCATAGCAAAATGACAATAGAGGTCAATGAACATAATGCAATCTACTGACAAAATTAGACTACTACAGTCGGGTCAGCTTGGAGGCATTTTAGGAAATGGTTCAAGTGCATTAAACGTGGATGACGTCATCGTAATTCCGTCTCCTTTCGAATTGATGAGTCATTCGGTCTATCTCCAAGTCAGGTGACTACAAGTGCCGACGCCGCTTCAAGGGAGTATATCAGGAAAAAACGCTATAGATGTCTTAAAATATATTTAAATGGATTAAACTCGTCTCATTATCATAAATAAATAAAAACCGAATGGATTCGTATATCGAACCAACCGAAAAGTGACAAAACCGATGTTTCAATCGGAGTAGTAAACTTAAAACGAAATCCCCATTTTAAAAATAAACAGCACTTGACAACTTTCACAGTATAGGTAAGAAGTTATATGGTATTTTCTACGTAAGTAGAAAATTCCATCTTACTTCTTACCGGCTAAGATGTTGTTCTACGTTCTTGTTCCTATATATATAACACAAATCAACATTTGTTAAATACATATATGTTTATTTATATTCTTTATTTTTATTTATTTTCTATTTTTATGTATTTATATTGTATATCTTATATATAGTATTGTTAATTCATTTAAAGCACTTTTTCAAGCACCATTTCCTCAAATGCCTCCAAACCGACCCAACTGTACCAGAGTTATTGAAATGATTATTTCTTTTTCAGTAAATGGCTTCAAGAGCAATGTCACCAGATTATCGACTAGAAGCAATTATTCTAATTTCAGTAACAATGACCTTGACCATGAGGTCATTGACTTAAAAAGCGATGCTTACTTTTGATTAAACCAATTTACATGTGAAATTGCACCAAAGTATCTTAAATGAAACTATGTTTACACTTATTGAGCAGAAACATTTTGTCTTCTAAGTCAAGCAGAGCTAAAAACAATACATTCAAATGAAACTGACCTAACATGGATGAAGTGTTCTTGTCATTTTGGTAGGTGTTCTTACTTTCTTCCACGGGTGCATGTTCCTTATCTTTGAGAAATTTACTTTCCTCTTCCTTGATCTTTCCCAGCAGCTGCTCCTGTTTAGTTGAAGACAATGCAGATAGGAATGCGCCATACGCGTTGCTCCCTTTACCTTTTACAAGTAAAATGAGTTCTCTAATTTTATCCGATTTTTTTGCTGCATCCTGTTGTACAAAACAAAAAGATTAACAATAATATAACAAATTTGACAGCAAGCACTCAAACTGTAAAACATTAAGAGCTAAAGTAACTTAGCAATTAACAGCAATATGTTGAACTGACCTTTGTAGCACATATGATGATTGATTTGTTGAATATTTAGCGTCATTTTTATGCCATCAAGGGCTAACACACGATCAATTAACCTGACCACTGTTTCCTGAGATCCTGGAAGGTTAACCAGTACTCGAGCACACCCGATCTCCTTAAGTAACTATTAACTTTCCAAATTGAATCAGCGGTGAGAGACAAATGACAATGTGAAGCAATGTGGTAATTCAACCATAACGGAGAATGTGGCTGGGCGGGGATTCGAACTCAAGACCCCTGGATTGCTAGCCGGAAACACTAAAGACTGACCGAATCGGGCCCGGCACATAATTTTATGATAAAGATTGAAATTTACTGCGACCAGCACTTATGACTGGTACATGGAATTATAACTGTCTGTACAAGTTACTTGTATTGAATACTTGAGCGTAATGCTTGTACAAACATTTAGTTAATAAATAATGGTATAAACAATTTACCATGATATCATGCACTTCTACCTCCGTGAAAACCCCTTTCGTAATGATGTGGTCCATCACAGAATTAAAGGAGGAGAGGTTTTTCACTATTTTCTCCCGGCATTGGTTAAGTACATGTTCTATAACATTGCCTGTATTGAAAACACATACATGAAACGTTTTATTAACATAGTATTAAAACCAATTACATCATCATCATCATCAATATCGTCATCATTATCATCATCATTATCATCAGAAAATACAAGAAGAAGGAAGACGATGCCGATGGTGCTAACAAAGAAGAAATTCAGGAAAAACAAGAAGGATACATAGATTATGATAATGGGAAAAGTGAATGATGATAATGTTGATCGTAAAAGGAAAAAGGTGAGGAAGATGAATAAAAGCTATTTTTCGAGAATAACTTAAGTTATTACGTTTGGCAAATTATTTCAAAGTAGCACCTACACGTTAATGGAGTGGTCTTGTGTTAGAGCATCGGACCTAAGATCGTGGGTTCGATCCCCAAACCACGGCTATGTGTGGTCTCCTTGAGCAAGACACTTTATCCACATATTCTCCGTACTGGTTCTATTCAGGAAAACTGCGAACGGAACGTGGTTTGCATAAGTTTTAATAACTTGTTTCACAATCGAGGTAAAATAAATAAGTAAATAAAATTAGATTAAACAAGGAAACAAAATCTGGAATAAAAATCAAGAACATATAGATATAGGAAATAGTTACTGGTTTCAATGAATTTTATCGAGGGGAAAGGGTGGGGATGTGGGCATTGGAGTGGAACGGTCACCAGTGGCTAAATCAAGAGTCAGTGGGCATGCACATTTCAGTGTTCAATTAATACAACAGACATGATAATTTACTGAAACTGCGACAGTATCGGTGTTTAGACTATCCAATTTACCCGACCTCCAAAAGCAAAAACAAAAAATCTTACCCTTCTCTAAAATCCCCCTCCATACAATATATAAACGTTTTTTTTTGTGTGAAAAAATATAATAAAAAATTGATATGTTTATTATAATTATTTCACTATTTTACACTGTGATGTTACCAAAAATAATATACTGATCAAATTGATAAAAAACATAAAATAAAACATATACTCATACTATAAATGATTAACAGAAGTTTACTTACATGAGAGGGCAGCATCACCAGTAGCCATAATTGTGTCTTCAGAAGTAATCAATCAATCAATCAATCAATCAATTGATCAATCAATCAATCAATCTGAAATGAAATGGCGGTGTCACATTAGCTGAGATTATCTAAAAAATGTACCGGGTTATCATTTAAGTTTAATAATGTATATTGAAACGATGCATAGATATGATATAGCTTTATAACAAAGGGACAAAGGTAAACATTGTGATGATAAACTGTCTGTCAGGTTTGATATTAATCTATTTATAAGTTATTAAAATAATTAACATGATCTCGTCAAACTTATGAATTTCGAGATTAAGCCTTTATATGTATATACATGTAATTTAGACATTCTATCGATTAGATATATGTACGAAGGGCCTATATTTCTCTTTAATTCCTTGTGTATATAGATAAATTATATTTTCCGCATTTCAGAAGGGAACTGTATTCGTTAAACGTTTTTGGGATATGAATAGACATATATACCACGTCCAGACATGTAAATAACAGCCATATATTTTTTATAAATTCAAGCGAATTTCTCGTTAATATCTTCAAACAGCAGTAAGAAAGTAGCATAGATTAAAAGTAACAAAGACATGAATTAAAGGGGAGTTGAAAAAAAGTTAATTTTAGTAGAACTATTAAATGCATTTCAAGTTTATATTTATGTTATTTTAGAGAAGACGTTACCATTTATTAAAAAATATTATAAGAGAGAGAGAGAGAGAGAGAGAGAGAGAGAGAGAGAGAGAGAGAGAGAGACTTAGCAGGTTGACTAGTAAGGTTGACATTCCCTTTAGCGTCTGTGAACTAAGCTCATAAAAGACATTTATCATGGTCTATAAACCCAACATAAACAAAGCATCAAAGGGAAAGCATGCAACATTAGAAAGTATAGTTAAACTTATTCATTGTAGCCGTTTGACCTTTATATTGTACTAAATAAGAATTACACTTTTATAAACAATACTAATTATTATTAAACACTTAAACATATTGATATTGAAACAGAAAGATAACATTGAAATATGTATGTAATAAGAACGATAATTAATTATTTATAACAATTTCCTTAAATAGTATTTAAGGTAATAAATAACATTATGGTAGTAACATACACGTATATTAAAGTCTATGAATACAAGTAAACTGTAATCAATGGTATATAGTCAATATAGATATTGAAAGATTACTGTTACGGTTTTATAATCATTCCTGCTTCAGTATATATGAAGTCACACTTGAATCAACATAGGCCAAATCTAATCATGTCCAATATTGAAAGATGGAAATGTAACTACTTTATGTAGACTATTATAATGTGGACCAGCTGAATTGGATATGATACTGGTGACACTTTCGCTACAATTAATGTGTATTGAAAGTTCAACTGAAATAAATTAAATAATAATCGGTCCCTTAATATTCTATTTAGTTCATCACCGTCGCGTAGATTGGACCTATCCAAAGGTATCTCACGCCATAAGGTTACTCCCAAGCGCGGATCCAGAGGGGGGGGGGGGGGGGGGGTCCGGGGACCTGAAAAATCCTAAAAATGCCCTCCCCCCCCCCTGAAAAAAAGGACCTCCCTAAGAAGGTATTGACCTCATATTTGTGTTTTCCAAATTCGTGGATAATTGAGAGACCCTCTTACTTTGATCGATCAATACAAATAAGCGGTATTTAATATCTCATTATACGAGGGCCCATCAATAATTTCTTGAACTAATTTCGCTATTTCATAACGTGATCACATAGTGTAATGAAATTTTGAATGATCAAAGATAAATCAGTTTCAAATTAATTCAGCATGCGCCAGATATTGATGATGTCACACCAGTGACCAATGACGTCATATCAATATTCTGACGTCACATCAAGTACTTTTATACACCGACACTATAAAACATCGGCGTTCTATATAATTATGATCAGTTTAACTTTCAGTTTGAGAAGTTAACGCCGCATAGGGCGGGAATTACAATATGGATTCAGAAAATGTGACAGCATTTAAATGAGAGTCGATGCGAAAGGCCTTTGCAAATGCTGCGAAAAACGGTTGGGATGCATTCCGGTTCCAAGTACTAATGAGGGAAACGGTTTTACGCGAAAACCCTTTACCGCAGACAGCTATAACATGAGATAAAATTCATTCCCCCGATGACGCAGTCTCGAAATGCTTGTTTCCAAACGATACAGAAATCAAGCAAAGAATTGCTCCTGTGAAGGTTGTCGGAGATGGCAACTGCTTCTTTCGCTCAATTTCAAATTCTGTTTTTGGCACAGAAAACCATCATGTTGAGTGTCGGGTTCGGTGTGTGCATGAGTTACTCAAAAACTATATGAAATACACAAGCAATGACACATATGTAGAAATGTCGAGCAAACTGTCCGAATTCCAATACATTTTCGAAACCTCCATCTCTGATGATGCTAGAGTCCCCAATAATATCCCAAAATCGTTGAAGAATGAGATCATGAATTCGGCCAAAGACGGACAGTACTCGTCCCTGTTGCATATGTATGCCAGCGCAAATGCCTTTAGCCGCCCAGTAGCGACAATATTTCCACAAGTACAAAATGTTGCTATCAACAGGCAAGTCCACAACCAGACTATTCGTCCCTTAGGCGGAGACATATCTGAATTTGGCCCACCATTGTACATCATGTGGACACATACTTCGAATCTACAAGTAGAAATGTGGCAACCAAATCATTTTGTTTCTTGCCATATGATTGATGACACAAAACAGTCTTCCAAAAGGGTGTCATCTGAGCAACCCCCTTTAAAGAAGCAGAAAATTTCTGATTTCTTCAAATGTGAATCACATGATAATCAAACGCTCAATACTGAGTCTGAAAGTCATGACCGAACCAATGACCAAGCAGAAAATCCACAAGTTTCAAACCCTGAAACTGCAGATGAACATGATGACACAGGTGCAGACCAATTCCGTAGATCATCGAAATATGACCTGGGCGATATTTTGAATGGGATCGTGCCACTGTCTTCGCTCTCACAAACAGACAAGATTTCGTATGTAGAAAGTAGCACTGATCCGGAAACACTAAAGCATTTGCTATTTAAGACAAGGCTGGTTGCTGGCAAAACTAAGGAAAAGAAACTATATTTCCAGACTAGTTGGTTGGAAAATCATAAATGGCTGGCATACAGTAGTGTCTTAAATGGTGGTCTTTGTAAATTGTGTGTGTTGTTTCCTCAGTCAGATATCAGGTGTTATGACTCGTTTGTAAAGAAGCCGTTCACAAATTTCAAAAAGGCTACTGGAAAAGATGGATCTTTATTGATACATCAAAATTCTGAGTACCATAAAAACGCTTGAATTTCATATCAGACACTGACGGCAAGCCTCAAGAGCCCAGAAAGCACTTTTCAATATAAGATCAGCGCACAAAATAAACATGTGTATGACACAAACTTAAAACTGCTGACAATGATTGTAGAATCAATCATTCTGTGTGGAAAGCAGAACTTGCCTTTTAGGGGCCACAGAGACGATTCAACAAGTACATCTTCCAATAAGGGAAATTTCAGGGCAATTCTGAACTTACTTGCTAATCATGACAAGGAGCTGGCACAGCATCTAGAACATACACCTAAAAATGCAACATATACCAGCAAGACAATCCAAAATCAATTGATATGTATTATTGGACAATACATCAGAAAACAAATATTAGAAGGCCTAAAAGGCAAGGGATTCTACTCGATCATAGCAGATGAAGTGACAGACAAGTTTGCGAATCAGGAGGTCCTGGCTTTATGCTTACGATTTATAGATGAAAGTCAAAGCGAACCATGTATCCGGGAAGAATTTTTTGACTTTGTTCACCTAGAACGTACTACTGGAGAAATGATTTCAAGAAAAATTATTGAAGTGTTGACACAAAACGATCTTCCTGTAGAGAAAATAAGGGGTCAGGCGTATGACGGGGCCGCAGCGATGGCATCAGAAAAGAAGGTGTGTCAAGCTCGGATAAAGGAAATGAATAAACTTGCTCTTTACACACACTGCAAGAATCATGTTCTTAACTTGAGCATAGCACATGCATGTAAACTGCCCGTTGTCAGAAACATGATTGATGGAATTAATTCCACATTCATTTTCTTCGATGCGTCGCCCAAAAGACAGACAACGCTATTTTGAGCGTGTACTTGTACACCACGGCACCGAGTCAAAGAGAAAGAAGCTCTTGGGTCTGTGTAAAACAAGATGGGTAGAGCGGCATACATGCTACGACGTATTTTACGACATGTATGCCGTGGTTATTGAGTGTCTCCAGTACTTGATAGATCCCTCAATGGACGAGAACACAGAAGATCGTGGGATGCTCAGACTAAAATAACCGCACAAGGTCTGTTGGCTATTTTGATGTCATTTCAATTTCTCGTGACATTCATTTGCATTAGAGCTATTCTGGAGACAGTCAAGCCTCTAGCGTCAAAGCTTCAGAAACGCGATTTAGACGTGTACAAGGCACGCAATCTCGTTAGTGACAGAGTAGAAAGAGTCAAAGAGATGAGGGCTGACGTAGACCACGAGTTCACAATATGGTATGTAGACTGCAAACGTATCGCAGACGAGCTGAACATCCAAGAAAATACCCCAAGAACGTGCGGTAGACAAACAAAGAGATCAAACAAGACTGTCCTCAAGAGTACTTCAAACTTACAGTTGCAATCCCGTTCTTGGATCACTTATCTAATGAACTAAATGACAGATTTCAGAAAGACGACCATGTTGCTTATACTCTGGGCTGTTTAATCCCCGAAAAATGATGAACCTGTCACAGACGGAAATGCAAAAGCTTTCATCTGATTTGCTCTTCTGGAATTCCGACTTACAAAGCTCTTCCTCAAATGATCTACTAGCGCAATTATCAGAATGGAAGAGGGCTTGTAAAAAGCTTGTTGAAAAGGGGATTACACCAGACAGTCTTCTGGATACGTAGAGAATTACGGACGAAGATATCTTTCCAGATGTTAAAACCCTTCTGCACATAGGTTGTACTCTACCTGTCTGTTCATGTGAGGCCGAACGCTTATTTTCTGGATTTCGTCGCATTAAAAGCTACATGCGAAGCACTATGAATGAGGACAGGTTATCAGCACTAGCGCTAATGCATTTGCACCATGCGAAGTACATTGGCGCAAAGATAATCTGCCAAACGTTCATAGGACAAAATAAAAGACGAATGTTCCAATCGAGTATATTGTATGATTAGATATTGATGATTTTACCTCTTCAGTAAAGGTCAAGCGGTGTGAACTTCATGTCTTTTGTCGTAACCATACTGTTGTGCTGCACACACTGACATACTCAGTCACAGAACATGTAACAATGTCATTAAATGTATGGAAAAACATAAAAAAAAAAATAAAAAAAAAGTTCTAAATGTGGAGACCACCTCGTGGCTAGAACTGGAAACGTTGACTATAACTCTACTTGTTATAGTAAGGGTTCGATCGGACCCCCCTGGGAAAAATGGCTGGATCCGCGCCTGACTCCCCATCCTCTCAACCAACCCCTTCCCAAATTATATCTTGAAAAAACTGACCACACAATCAGTTCGAAACATTTCATTAATGAGAGAGGCTAGTGGGGTATCCTTATGAGATGTGGGTACCCTTTGGTAGATCTAATCTACACGCCAGACGCCTGGATAACCTAATAAATTAGAGGCGCAGATTGGTAAATATAAAAGTACAGTCCTAGACATTTTATGGGGGAGTATGGGTCCTCCCTCGGAATTTTCTAAACTGTAAATGGTCAATGGCGCCTTCTTAAGGGTTTTGTGTGTATTAACATACGGATAACATACGGAAATTTCAATTAAATCAGATTTTGAGTTTTCTAATAAACTTATGGCTGTCTAGTAAGCTGGTGATTTCGCCTTTCAGAATACAACATATAAATTAATAAACGTTAACCAGAGTAAACAAATTAACGGTCAAATACACAGGGTGGGGTTTTACATATTTATAATGTACTAAATATGTATGTAAGTATCTATTAAATTAATATTATCAGGCCGAATATAAACTTAAATAAAACATAGTGTAAATAGGCCTACCATTTAAATACTAGAAAAAAGCCAGTGAATCAAGTTAGCTTGTATTTGTACAAATTCTGTGCATGCGTGATGGTGAACGGACGTCTTTCGAAATTCTCAACCATTTTTTATTTTATTTCTCCAAATCTAACTGGAACATCTTCATATTATTTGATAGAAAAGGAACGAGTATAAATCCGATTTGATCTATCCATATTTGACCACTTTGTATTTAGGAAATAACTTCACATCGTATTTTAAAGACAGCTGTCATTGTCTGACACAAGAATCGAAAACGAGGCTAGTAATGGCGGCGCCCATAGCTTGAAAAGTCGGCATGAAAACACACAAACTTATCGTCTTTTTACTGTCAATATGGTTACTAGCGAACCTGAAACCAACTGCTGGACACACCAGGTACCACTCACTTGATATTCTGGACAATGAACTTCCCTGGAACACACCCACCGGTATTTTATCACTATTTTTCCAACCACCCAACCCACTACTGTCAAAATGGCCATTTCTCCCCACTACACAGGAACAGTATCAACACATGGAGCAACGCATCGACGCAAAAGCAGAACGTTCTCTTCATATAAGATATTTTCTTCTTATGAGTGGCATAGAGCCAGACCCTGGCCCAAGGCGACCGAAATTTCCTTGTGCAATTTGCACCAGAGCCTGCAAGACGAAGTGCATAGCTTGTGATGATTGCGAACAGTGGCTGCACAAGACCTGTCTCGGGATTACCATTCGGAACTCAGTGCTCTTGGTAAGAGTGAAGATACCTGGACCTGCCTAATTTGTTCTAAACCAAACAACTCCAGCATAGTCTACACCGTCCCCGATACTCCAGCAAATCATGATATAAATCTGTCAACAAACCCCACCTTATTTGATAGTATCTCAGACATTTCACAATCAACAAGAACCAGTACAGCATCTGAACCCGACCATATGTCTACCTTTGACAGCTTTAATAGCAGTACAGTCCAGACTTCATCACCGAAACCTAGTACTACCAACATTAGAAATCATCCAAAACCAGCTAAGTTCAAGAGCCTTAGAATCTTGAATATCAACTGCCAGAGTATTCGCAGGAAAGGGAAGCTGCTGGAAGCCATTATAGACGACACAGACCCAGATATCACCATCGGCACTGAAACGTGGCTAGACCCAACCATCAGATCTACAGAATTACTACCCCCCCCACCTTGAGTTTGACATCTTCCGTCGTGATCGACCAAACAGCCCCCATGGCGGCGTTCTTATCGCATCCAGGAAACACCTGCAACTCGGAAACATCATTACAAGCAAACACAATGAGCTGATCAGTGCCTCGTTCACCGCAAACAAGAAGAAAATTGCCATTGCAGCCTTCTACAGACCACCCAACAAAGTTGACGAAGTTTACCTATCATCTGTTAAAAAATACTTTCTCACTCTAAGGAAACAGGCCAAGAAGGGCATCTTAATTATAGCTGGAGACTTCAATCTCCCTGACATAGACTGGAAAGACCAAACCATAACTGGAAACCAATACCCGTCTAGAGTCAACCAATCATTCCTGGACATGGTATCAGACAACAGTTTTGAACAAATCGTCAACTTCCCCACAAGAAAACAGAACACATAAGACATCATCCTTACAACTCATCCCAGCTTCAAACAACGATGCAAGCCAACGCCTTCTATTGGTAACAGCGACCACGATATTGTCCTGTTCGATACTACAATCACTGCGACACGTCCAAAACCACCAAGAAGAAAGATTCTCCTGTGGAAGAAAGCAGACATCCAAGGCATCAGGGACGACTTATCCGACCTATCGAGTATAACCAACCTGAATGACCCCTCCATAGAAGACTCTTAGGCTAGACTAAAGTCAAAAATACAAACTACCATTGAAAAGCGAGTCCCTTCGAAAATGACAATATCTAGAAATACACACCCATGGATGAATACTGAGATCAAGAGATAAATTCGTAGAAAACAACGAGCACATAAGAAAGCGAGGCATTCCAATCAGAAACGGGACCTTGACAGGTATAAGCGCCTACAGAAAGAAGTACAATACCAGATACGAAAGGCCAACAAGAAGTACTTAGTGGACACGGTGAGTCATGACTTCAAAGACGACTCTAAGAAGTTCTGGGCCCTCGTCAAAAGTAAAGGACAGGAAGCCACTGGTGTTGCGCCACTAAAAAATAAGGATAGTTACCTCCAAAGCAACAATGAAGCTAGAGCTAACATTCTCAACGAGAAATTTGTCTCTGCCTTCACCCGTGAAAACGCCACCTACATCCCAGACATTGGTCAGAGTGAAATACCATCAATGTCAAACATTACAGTCGACTGGAAAGGGGTCCACAAATTGCTGATGAATCTCAAGACCAAGAAAGCCACTGGCCCAGACGAGATTCCAGCCTTCATCCTGAAAGCAGCTGCTACAGAACTAGCCCCGGCTCTAGATAATCTGTTCCAACTATCCCTCGACCTAGGAGAAGTGCCTCAGGACTGGAGGGAGGCATCCGTAGTCCCTCTTTTCAAGAAAGGAGACCGCCACCTAGCATCCAACTACAGACCAGTGTCATTGACGTCCATAACGTGCAAACTAATGGAGCACATAGTGCATGGCAATGTCATGCAGCACTTTGACAGGTACGACGTCCTGAGCGACAACCAGCATGGTTTCCGCAAGCGACGCTTCTGCGAGACTCAACTCCTAACCACCATCCAGGAAATCGCCTCCAACACAGCCAAAGGGAAACAGGTAGATGTTATTCTACTGAATTTTGCCAAAGCTTTTGACAAAGTCCCTCATGTACGGCTACTACACAAGCTGGACCACTACGGTGTAAGGGGCAACATCAAGAGATGGATACAGTCATTCCTATCCAACAGAAAGCAGCAAGTCTTCCTTGATGGTGCCAAGTCAAGAACTGCAGACGTACGTTCCGGCGTTCCACAAGGGACAGTACTCGGTCCGCTACTGTTTTTAGCCTTCATTAATGACCTCCCAGATATGATCAAGTCGTCGTCCTCCAAACTGTCTGCTGATGACAGCGCAGTCTTCAAGGTGATCGAGAACGACCATGACAGACAGCTCCTCCAGGAAAACCTCACAGCACTGGAAAAGTAGGAAGAGACATGGCAGATGAGCTTCAACCCCACTAAGTGCACTGTCATCAGGATCGCCCCTCGATGTCGGAAAATCATCGACACTACATACTGTCTCCATGGCCACACACTTGAGGTGGTGGATGCAAGTAAATACCTTGGAGTCACCATCACAGAAAGCCTCACCTGGGAGAAGCACATAGGCAACATCACGAGCAAGGCCAGTCGGACTCTGGGGTTCATTCGCAGAAACCTGAGGGAATGCACGCCACCTGTCAAGGAAGCTTCCTACAAAGCCATGGTCCGCCTCCAACTCGAGAATGCCGCCACCGTCTTGGACCCATACCAGTAGTATGTGGGCCGGTTCAACGTCACGGACTGCGCATGCGCGTCGGCCATCTTGTTTCTATTGACTGAGCATGCGCGGCAGCCATCTTGTTTCTGCGCATAGACGGCCATTTTGGATGTGTGCGCGGTGGCCATTTTGAACGCGTATCGGAAGGTAGCCATTTTAGATAACGTCGTATGTGCGGTCATACTTTTAATATAGAAGCCGACTGACATCATATTTTTATAGCAGGAGGTAAATATTTAATTTTAGAGGACCACAGGGAAGATTGGAGTTCCAGCTGTGTTTCTTCTTTAAATAAGGACTTAATAATTATGATTATTACTATAATCATAATTATTATTATTAAAGATGAAATATGTTCTTTTTAGTATCGTAAATGTTGCCTTAACTGTGTAACACGAATTTTACAGAAAATGAATAAGTTCGATCCTAAAACCGGAAGTTGAAAATAATTGTTTCGAAGTAGGGCAAGTTATATATTTTTGAAAAGGTATGACCGAGTACATTACGAAAAATATGGTTTTCACCGGAAATGACGTCATAAAATCAACTTTTTAATGCATGATCGTAGCGTATCGAACGAGGTATCGTTGGAATGGTATTGAAAAGCAGATTTCAAATATATTAGATTGATGGGTCCAGCTAAAATATTTTTCGATTGATGTCAGAAATAAAAAATGAAAACTCTAATAGCGAATCGAATATGGTACCATATGAAAGAAAATGACGCGCAGTTTCTAAATATGTATTTTTTATGAGTCTAGGACTACTCCGTTCACAAATATTTCATTCTGACTAAACCGTTCCCGGGGACTGCACCGTTCACAGCACGTTTTAAACAATCCAAATTTTCTCCAAGAAAATAAACGGATATGTCATATTCCTCTTGCAGACAGTAAAAGAGGGGTTTTATGCATAATTAACTATCAATTCTAGGGACATAATTAGCACTGATCAGTGTCTTAACGGTAATTTATGGTCGTCTCCTCGATTCGATTTTCAAACGGACATCAGGTGTACCGTTTTGGTACAAATGCTGATGTTTCGAACGCATGTCTTGCATAATACCAGTATCTGTGCTAATATTTATTCTATTCTGTTTTGGCGTGGACCCAAATTCACCTCAATAAAGGCTGTAAAATACTAAAATTCAATAGAAGTAAAGGACACCTACCTGCGGCATGTTCCCGTGTACGCCATCTTGGAATGACTACACCGTTTCGGCTACATGACAGTGAATGTATCGTTGGAAAGGTATTGAAAAGACGAATCCAACGGTGTAACTTTTATGAGTCTAGGTGAGATATAGACGTTTAAATAAAGCGGAAGTGATGTCATAAAAGATTGAAATGTTTATGCGTGTATAATATAACCTTGTTGGGTATCGTACGAAATAACATTTTAGGCTCTATCAGTTGATATAATCGGACCGGAAGTGGTATCACTCATGCGTAAAAAGGTGATTTCTTCATTAATTATATGTCGATTTCAACAAACTTTGAGTCTAGATATATCAGTATTTTATCACGATTCAGAATCCAATCCAAGACGAAAGGTGTAACGAGTCAATACATCACATTATAAAAACATTGAAAACTTATAAGGGGAAGAAGGTAAACTGTTTAATTGAGAACATCAAAATGGATGTAGAGAACAGGACTCGTAATTTCCGTCTAATGGCTGAAGGCAAACTACGAAAGGATCCAAGAGAATTTTACGTTGTTGATCAATCAGGTGGTAAAGAAAATCCATTACTGACACCAAATGAAATACTGGAAACAATGCCATTCCGTTATAAATCCAATATTGGATCGATACTATCACATCTGATAAAAGACCCAGAGAAATTATTAACGTGGACTGATAAAGGTGAATTAATTTATGAAGGGACAACCATACCAGGATCCCAAATAACAGACTTGCTAAAAGACAGCCAATACCAGTATAAGGGTAATGACATCATGGGAGCTTCCAAGTTTTACAGCGGATTGAAGGAGTAAGGCGTATCGACCAGGTTATACAAAACACCACAGAGAAAAGAATTTAAGAGACCATTTCCGCCAGGAATCCCCAAAAATAGAAAATTAAAAAAGTTGTACATTTTAATGGAGAACTCCAGTGTCTACAGACGTTATTATTATCTACTTGAATTGAGAACAACGAATGTGAGAGACAGAAAACTGATGATTGAACATATTATTCCTGAGCAACTAGATGCAGTCAGTACTGTTGTACGCCATATCGTGGAATCTAGGATACCTATCATGGACAGAGATTCTGATTATTTTCATCGGAAGAGGCAAATACTGAGAGTCATTGCTAGACATACCGTACCATTCAGAAGAAAACGCAGCCTGTTGTTAAGTCAACACAAGATTATTCCGAGACTACTACGAGCATTCTATTTAAGACATACCATGCCAGTAGAAATAAGGACACGAGAGGAATAAATACTGTCAAAGTTTATAAGGGGAATATTTGCACTAACGACACTTAAAAAGAGGCAAGATGAGTACAATTTCTTGCACAGTGTGTGATCAGACATTTTGTAGTAGATACAATCTCATGAGACATAAGAAAAATAAACACTTTGAAGAGCAACCACAGCATAAAGATTATAAAAGCTGGAGATTACCACAAGGAATTCCAGAGTATCAGGGAGCGCATTTAGGAGCGCCGGGAGCGCATTTGGGAGCGCCGGAAGCGCATTTGGGAGCGCCGAGAGCGCATTTTAGAGCGCATTTGGGAGCGCCGGGAGCGCATTTAGGAGCGCCGGGAGCGCATTTGGGAGCGCATTTGGGAGCGCCGGGAGCGCATTTGGGAACGCCGGGAACTCCAGCGTTTATGTTCAAACATCCTTGTTCCATAGTTTTAACTGGACCAAGCGGAAGTGGTAAATCGGTGTTGATCAAGAAGATATTGCGCAAAAAATACATTCTACCTCCACCGCAAAGAATCATATGGTGTTACGGACAATATCAACCTCTCTACGACGATGTGAAGAGACACTTACCAGATGTTGAATTTGTGAAAGGGATCCCGGATTTTATAGACCAAGACACTTACTTGGATGTGGCATTACGAAATTGTATCATTCTGGACGATTTGATGGGAGATGCAAAGAAAGATGAACGCGTTGCTAATCTATTCACGAAAGGATCACACCATAGAAATCTGACAGTGTTATATTTAACACAAAATTTGTTTCCACAAGGAAAATCATCGAGAGATATAAGTTTAAATACCAAATATTTGGTGTTGTTTAATAACCCTGTGGACAGAATGCAAGTTTCCAATTTCGCTAGACGTATCCACCATACCAATAGTCATCTCTTTATGAACACGTACAAGCGAGCTGTCGAGAGACCGTATGGACATTTAGTGGTTGATCTAGAGGCCAACACAACGGAACAAGATAGACTGCGAGAAAATATTCTAAATGGAAATAAAACTTATGAACATGGCTCACCGGCATTACCGGTAGTCTGCGACTCAGACACATACATGTCAAAAGTTATAAGGGACACACCACCATATTATCATCAAGACTCATCCAGTTGTTCCTCCGACGAAAGTGATTATTCCGAAGATTGTGACAGAGATATGCCTATTGGTGACTACTGCGGGATCATGTTTGGGGATGTACACGCTTTACAGAACCACGTGAAGCAATGGTGTGTAGTAGAAAGAAAACGGAAACTGGATCATGAAGGTGTTGACACACAAATGACAGACGAACCGAAAAAGAAAAAATGGATAACGTTACCAGACGACGATGAAAGTGATACAGAAGAAGAGATTAATGATGAATCATCTGATACAGATGACAATCAGGAGGATGAATCATCTGAAGATGATGAAGGAGAAGTGTTTTCTGACATGTTCAACAAGGTTCAAGATTTAAACGAGTCTGTGTGGCAACGTAAATATAATAAATATCTGGACCACACTATGTCCGAAGAAGAGGCTAAAAGTACAGCGAATAAGAAGATGATGAGTACATACACAGACGACGTGATAGAAATATATAATCAACTCATTCACCATATCTATCAACTACAACGAGGGACTATACACCGACAAGTTATGAAGGATGTCGAAAAGTACAAGGCTCGTAACATAGAACAGAAGTTGGTTATAAACATAGCAACAAAGAAAAACAATCATTTAATTGAATCGATTTTGGAAACATTGGATTCTGATAATATGGAAAAAGACGAAACAAAAGAAGTGGAGAGTGAGGAAGAAACATAGGTGCTGAAACATAGACAATTCTGTTTATTCTATGCTGATCATAGATGTGGTTTCAAAACGAAACAAACCATAAATTTGTTTAGAGAACCAAGTGTTAATGAAGACATCGTTACATGTTTTGATCGTTCATTGTAAATATTATGTATTGTGATGTAAATACATATTCATTACGTATCAATAAAAAATGGAAATAGTCAATATGTGTTATGGTATTTTATTAATAACCAAACGACAAATAATCTTGTTCTATATTGTCCAGTCCCAATCAAAAACTGACACATCCACCATTGCGCCAGTCGTATATCAGGTTAGTAACCTCTTCATTGTCGGCGACGTAATTATTCCACTGTTGAATGTTCAAATCGTTTATGTTCAAGTTTATATCATTTTTTACGGATAACACCTTCAAAGATTCTTTAAATCTTTCTAGAGCGTACTCGTGCTTTAACCACTGTCTGATACTAGGTCTTGTCTTTGGTGTTTTACACGACTTTAGCAAAGTTAGTTTAAATAAATCGTATCGAAGTATATATTTCAAGGAAATTAGTGGCTTTTCCACTAGATCACGGTAAATAAAATTAAACAGTTCTTCAGGTAAAACCATAGGCGTTTCTTCAGGATCCATATCATTTCATGAGGGATTACATTCCTTACATTCTTTCACTTCGTGTTCAGGAATGCTGTAACACGACACGACGCTGTGCAATTCTGGTATAAAACTGTCGATCAAACGAAGTTCATTCCTGAGCTCTCTATACTCTTCAAAATTTAAAGACACGCCTTTTTTAGTGGCACAAACTTCCGTAGCATTTCCCGGCCGCCAGAACTTTCGAATATCTACACATTTGAATCCGCTCTGCACCGTCACATACCAGTTACTGCCGAGATGACGTCTATAATATGTATCTTGATTCAATTTCATTTGTGACACTGCGATGTCCACGTGCGGTAAACTAATGAACAGTTCATTACACCTTGATAAATTCAGAGCGATTCCATCCTGTGTCGGTATATTTTCATTGAGTACCTTTCTCACGTGAACGTAGGTGTTTCCATTCAATATACTATCGAAGAGATACAATTTTTTTCCTATAAGCTGGAAATAACGAGCCTGAATGCCTTCATTCATAGGTACGGTGGTCAGTTGAACTCTTGTAGCCATGGTAATAACTGACCGAGAATGCTGGGATTAGTTTTGGGTGTTTTCTCTGATCATGCTACGGTGTCAATATCTCGTGACAGAGTTATTCTTCGGGTACTGAACGAAGTTGATTTTTGTCGAGAACGGTAAAATCACAGATGTTATAGCTATTTATATACTTTCTTATTAGATTCTGATTAGTCAACGCTGTATTGTGACAATTTATAGATCATCACGTCACGTTCAGCACATACCTGTCCAGACCATACCAATCATGACTATGTACATCAAGGATCCATTGATCTAGTGTTCGAAATAGTTCCACTAGCTATTATGTACTCAGATATGATGGCTTTTGCACTGAATAGTGGGTGATTTTCAATAGAACGTTTACACAAAGGATCCATTGATCTATTGTTCGAAATTGTTCCACTAGCTAGTATGTACTCAGACATGTTGGCTTTTGCACTAAATAGTGGGTGATTTTCAATAGAACGTTTGCACAAAGGATCCATTGATCTATTGTTAAGACGTCCGGTGATTAAGTTTGGCACTTGAATACATCATTGTCTACGTACTTATTTGACACCACGTTGATACTGCCTGGTTATGTAAATGAGGTGTCTAATGATTGGTTGAGATGATCCATACGTTATTTATTTATTGGTTATGTTAATGAGGTGTCTTATGATTGGTTGAGGCAATACATACGAAGTGCGTGTATGTTCATTTGTGAGCTGAACGTTGGATAGTCAACAAGGTAAAATGAGTTATTAAAATGGATATAAAATTGATAAATACTTTTTCATAGAAAGATGGAACATAGTAAATTAAACTTTTGTAAGATTTGTAAAGTCTATTTGATTTTCACTTATTTATTTTTAATTTAATACAGAATAAGTTGTTGCAATATCGATAGATGTAGTTCATGTTTAGTTTTTTAAGAAACGGTTGTCACTAAAACGTCTCCGTCTATGGCTTAAGACCTGACCCCACTAAATGTCCGCGACCACGCCCTAGGTCGAGTATACAAGTCAGCTCTGTATACTTTTGAGACGTTCTTATCAAACGCATGACTACCTTTTTAAACTTCGATATGATGTCAGTCGGCTTCTATATTAAAACTTTGACCGCACATATGGCCGCCTTCCGATACGCGTTCAAAATGGTCACCGCGCGCGCATCCAAAATGGCCGTCTATGCGCAGAAACAAGATGGCTGCCGCGCATGCACAGTCAATAGAAACAATATGCGCAGTCCGTGACGTTGAGCCGGCCCACATACTACTAGCTAAACCACGTCAACGCTATTGAACAGGTTCAGCCCCGAGCGGCCCGTTTTGTTTTAAACTACTATTCGTCTAAGACCCCAGGATGTATCTCCAACAAGCTTAAAGAACTGAACTGGGATCCCCTTGAACAGCGTCGAAAACACAGCCGGCACTCCATGATGTATAAGATCCGCAACAATCTTGTAGACATCAACGCAGACAAGTTCCTCCAAAGCGGCGACGCGCGTACCAGAGGACAACATAGGCTTTTCCAGGAGCGTATCAATGACCAGATACTGTCGAACGAGAGCAAACAAATTAACGGTCAAATACACAGGGTGGGGTTTTACATATTTCTAATGTACTAAATATGTATGTAAGTATCTATTCAATTAATATTATCAGGCCAAATATAAACTTAAATAAAACATAGTGTAAATAGGCCTACCTTTTAAATACTAGAAATAAAGCCAGTGAATCAAGTTTTGCTTTTATATCGTCGGTCCGTAAGTATAGTTAGCCTAATTATGGTTTTCCCAAGTTTTTATTTAGATATTGGAAATACCGTACCAAATATAGAAATAGTTTCGGCTTCTCAACATCGTAATTTCGTTATTGCGGCGAATAGAATCACTGTAATATCGTAACGGAAATGTTACTTTTTAGGGCAATATACTTTTTATTCATATGCTATAATAAATGTTTAAAATATTACAAAAGTCCACTTATTGTTTGAACACACCTTGCAAACATGCCAAAATAATATATTGAAAAGGGGCTTTCCTAACTTTGGCTACACGCCCATTAGACTAAAATTATTATTATTAGAGAGAGAGAGAGAGAGAGAGAGAGAGAGAGAGAGAGAGAGAGAGAGAGAGAGAGAGAGAGAGAGAGAGAGAGGGATATTAGAAAGAGATAGTGACTTAGCTTGTTGACTAGTAAGGTTGACATTCCCTTTCGCGTTCGTGATATACATTTGTTATGGTTTATAAACCCAATATAAACAAAGTATCGTAGGAAAAGCATGCAACATGAAAATTACATTAGAAAATATAGTTAAACTTATTCATTGTAGCTGTTTGACCTCTATATTGTACTAAATAAGAATTACACTTTTATAAACAATACTAATTATTACTTAACATTTAAACATATTTATACTGAAACAGAAAGATAACATTGAAATATGTATGTAATGAGAACGATAATCGATTAGTTTCCTTAAATAAGACTTTGATTTTTCTAATAAACTATTGGCTCTCTAGTAAGCTGGTGATTTCGCCAATCAGAATACAACATATAAATTAATAAACGTTAACGAGAGCAAACAAATTAACGGTCAAATACACAGGGTGGGGTTTTACATATTTCTAATGTAATAAATATATATACAAGTATCTATTAATTTAATATTATCAGGCTGAATATAGACTTAAATAAAACATAGTGTAAATAGGCCTACCTTTGAGATAAAAGAAAAAAGCCAGTGAATCAAGTTTTGCTTGTATTGATTTTAGTGTATCGTCGGTCCGTAAGTAAAGTTAGTATATATATATCCTAAATGGTGTTTTCCCAAGTTTATTTTTAGATATTGGAAATACCGTACCAAATATAGAAATAGTTTCGGCTTCTCAACATCGTAATTTCGTTATTGCGGCGAATAGAATCACTGTAATATCGTAACGGAAATATTACTTTTTAGGGCAATATAATTTTTATTCATATGCTATAAAAATGTTTAAAATAATACAAACGTCAACTTATTGTTTGAACACACCTCGTAAACATGCCAGAATAATATATTGAAAAGGGCTTTTCTAACTTTGGCTACACGCCCCCGTTAGACTAAAATTATTGAGAGAGAGAAAGAGATATTAGAAAGAGATAGAAACTTAGCTGTTGACTAGTAAGGTTGACATTCCGTTTAGCGTCTGTGAACTAAGTACAGAATATACATTTGTTATGGTTTATAATCCCAATATAAACACATATCGTAGGAAAATCATGCAACATGAAAATTACATTAGAAAATATAGTTAAACTTATTCATTGTAGCCGTTTGACCTCTATATTGTACTAAATAAGAATTACACTTTTATAAACAATACTAATTATTACTTAACATTTAAACATATTTATACTGAAACAGAAAGATAACATTGAAATATGTATGTAATGAGAACGATAATTGATTAGTTTCCTTAAATAAGACTTTGATTTTTCTAATAAACTATTGGCTCTCTAGTAAGCTGGTGATTTCGCCAATCAGAATACAACATATAAATTAATAAACGTTAACGAGAGCAAACAAATTAACGGTCACATACACAGGGTGGGGTTTTACATATTTCTAATATACTAAATATGTATACAAGTATCTATTAATTTAATATTATCAGGCCGAATATAGACTTAAATAAAACATAGTGTAAATAGGCCTACCTTTGAGATAAAAGAAAAAAGCCAGTGAATCAAATTTTGCTTGTATTGATTTTTGTTTATCGTCGGTCCGTAAGTATAGTAAGTATATATATATCCTAAATAGTGTTTTCCCAAGTTTATTTTTAGATACTGGAAATACCGTACCAAATATAGAAATAGTTTCGGCTTCTCAACATCGTAATTTAGTTATTGCGGCGAATAAAATCGCTATAATATCGTAACGGAAATATTACTTTTGAGGGCAATATACTTTTTATTCATATGCTATAATAAATGTTTAAAATAATACAAAAGTCCACTTATTGTTTGAACACACCTCGCAAACATGCCAGAATAATATATTGAAAAGGGCTTTCCTAACTTTGGCTACACGCCCCGGTTAGACTAAAATTATTGAGAGAGAGAAAGAGATATTAGAAAGAGATAGAAACTTAGCTGTTGACTAGTAAGGTTGACATTCCGTTTAGCGTCTGTGAACTAAGTACAGAATATACATTTGTTATGGTTTATAAACCTAATATAAACAAAGTATCGTAGGAAAAGCATACAACATGAAAATTACATTAGAAAATATAGTTAAATTGATCCATTGTAGCCGTTTGACCTCTATAGTGTACTAAATAAGAATTACACTTTAAAAACAATACTAATTATTATTAAACACTTAAACATATTGATATTGAAACAGAAAGATAATATTAAAATATGTATGTAATGAGAATGATAATTGATTAGTTATAACAATTTCTTTATTTGACCATAAAATATCCAAGATGTCAAAGGGATAGTTTATGCTAACACAACAATAGAAGAACATATATACATACATAGTATTTAAGGTAATGAGTAACATTAAGGTAGTAGCATATATTAAAGTCTATGAATACTAGTAAAACTGTATTGGCCCTAATAATCAATGGTAAATATTCAATATAGATATATAAAGATTACTGTTACGGTTTTATAGTCATTCCTGCTACAGTATATATGAAGTCACACTTGAATCAACATAGACCAAATCTAATCATATCAAATATTAAAAGATGGAAATGTAACTTCCTTTATGTAGACTATTATAATGTGGACCAGCTGAATTGGATATGATACTGGTGACACTTTCGCTACAATTAATGTGTATTGAAAGTTCAACTGAAATAAATTAAATAATAATCTGTCCCTAAATATTCTATTTAGTCCATCGGCGGCGCGTAGATTGGACCTATCCAAAGTTATCTCACGCAATAAGGTTATCCCCATCCTCTCAACCAACCCCTTTCCAAAGTATATCTTGAAATACTGACCACACAATCAGTTTGAAACATTTCATTAATGAGAGAGGCTGGTGGGGTATCCTTATGAGACGTGAGTACCCTTTGGTAGATCTAATCTACGCGCCAGACGCCTCGGTAACCTAATAAACTAGAGGCGCAGGTTGGTAAATTTAAAAGTACAGTCCTAGACATTTTATTAGGGGTGTATGGGTCCTCCCTCGGAATTTTCTAAACTGTAAATGGTCAATGGCGCCTTCTTAAGGGTTTTGTGTGTATTAACATACAAATTACAGACGGAAATTTTAATTAAATCAGATTTTGATTTTTCTAAAATACTAATTGCTCTCTAGTTAGCTGGTGATTTCGCCAATCAGAATACAACATATAAATAAATAAACGATAACGAGAGCAAACAAATTAACGGTCAAATACACAGGGTGGGGTTTTACATATTTCTAATGTACTAAATATGTATGTAAGTATCTATTCAATTAATATTATCAGGCCAAATATCAACTTAAATGAAACATAGTGTAAATAGGCCTTCCTTTTAAATACTAGAAACAAATCCAATGAATCAAGTTTTGCTTTTATATCGTCGGTCCGTAAGTATAGTTAGCCTAAATGTGGTTTTCCTAAGTTTTTATTTAGATGATGGAAATACCGTACCAAATATAGAAATAGTTTTGACTTCTAAACATTGTAATTTCGTTGTTGCGGCGAATAGAATCACAGTAACATCGTTACGGAAATATGACTTTTTAGGGCAATATAATTTTTATTCATTCGCTATAATAAATGTTAAAAATATTACAAAAGTCCATTTATTGTTTGAACACACCTCGCAAACACTACAAAATAATATATTGAAAAGGGGCTTTCCTAACTTTGGCTACACGCCCATTAGACTAAAATTATTATTTGAGAGAGAGAAAGAGAGAGAGAGAGAGAAAGAGAGAGAGAGAGAGAGAGAGAGAGAGAGAGAGAGAGAGAGAGGGGGATATTAGAAAGAGATAGTGACTTAGCTTGTTGACTAGTAAGGTTGACATTCCCTTTCGCGTTCGTGATATACATTTGTTATGGTTTATAAACCCAATATAAACAAAGTATCGTAGGAAAAGCATGCAACATGAAAATTACATTAGAAAATATAGTTAAATTGATCCATTGCAGCCGTTTGACCTCTATAGTGTACTTAATAAGAATTACACTTTAAAAAACAATACTAATTATTATTAAACACTTAAAGATATTGATATTGAAACAGAAAGATAATATTAAAATATGTATGTAATGAGAACGATAATTGATTAGTTATAACAATTTCTTTATTTGACCATAAAATATCCAAGATGTCAAAGGGATAGTTTATGCTAACACAACAATAGAAGAACATGTATACATACATAGTACTTAAGGTAATGAGTAACATTAAGGTAGTAGCATATATTAAAGTCTATGAATACTAGTAAAACTGTATTGGCCATAATAATCAATGGTAAATATTCAATATAGATATATAAAGATTACTGTTACGGTTTTATAGTCATTCCTGCTACAGTATATATGAAGTCACACTTGAATCAACATAGACCAAATCTAATCATATCAAATATTAAAAGATGGAAATGTAACTTCCTTTATGTAGACTATTATAATGTGGACCAGCTGAATTGGATCTGATACTGGTGACACTTTCGCTACAATTAGTGTGTAGTGAAAGTTCAACTGAAATAAATTAGATATTAATCTGTCCCTAAATATTCTATTTAGTCCATCACCGGCGCGTAGATTGGACCTATCCAAAGTTATCTCACGCCATAAGGTTATTCCCATCCTCTCAACCAACCCCTTTCCAAATTATATCTTGAAATACTGACCACACAATCTGTTTGAAACATTTCATTAATGAGAGAGGCTGGTGGGGAATCCTTATGAGACGTGAGTACCCTTTGGTAGATCTAATCTACGCGCCAGACGCCTGGGTAACCTAATAAACTAGAGGCGCAGATTGGTAAATTTAAAAGTACAGTCCTAGACATTTTATTGGGGGTGTATGGGTCCTCTCTCGGAATTTTCTAAACTGTAAATGGTCAATGGCGCCTTCTTAAGGGTTTTGTGTGTATTAACATACAAATTACATACGGAAATTTTAATTAAATCAGATTTTCATTTTTCTAATAAACGCATGGCTCTCTAGTTAGCTGGTGATTTCGACAATCAGAATACAACATATAAATAAATAAACGATAACGAGAGCAAACCAATTAACGGTCAAATACACAGGGTGGGGTTTTACATATTTCTAATGTACTAAATATGTATGTAAGTATCTATTAAATTAATATTACCAGGCCGAATATAAACTTAAATGAAACATAGTGTAAATAGGCCTACCTTTTAAATACTAGAAATAAAGCCAGTGAATCAAGTTTTGCTTTTATATCGTCGGTCTGTAAGTATAGTTAGCCTAAATGTGGTTTTCCTAAGTTTTTATTTAGATATTGGAAATACCGTACCAAATATAGAAATAGTTTTGACTTCTAAACATTGTAATTTCGTTGTTGCGGCGAATAGAATCACAGTAACATCGTAACGGAAATATTACTTTTTAGGGCAATATAAGTTTTATTCATATGCTATAATAAATGTTTTAATATTACAAAAGTCCATTTATTGTTTGAACACACCTCGCAAACATGCCAAAATAATATATTGGAAAGGGGCTTTCCTAACTTTGGCTACACGCCCATTAGACTAAAATTATCATTTGAGATAGAGAGAGAGAGAGAGAGAGAGAGAGAGAGAGAGAGAGAGAGAGAGAGAGAGAGATAAGAAAGAGATAGTGACTTAGCTTGTTGATTAGTAAGGTTGACATTCCCTTTCGCGTTCGTGATATACATTTGTTATGGTTTATAAACCCAATATAAACAAAGTATCGTAGGAAAAGAATGCAACATGAAAATTACATTAGAAAATATAGTTAAACTTATTCATTGTAGCCGTTTGACCTCTATATTGTACTAAATAAGAATTACACTTTTATAAACAATACTAATTATTACTTAACATTTAAACATATTTATACTGAAACAGAAAGATAACATTGAAATATGTATGTAATGAGAACGATAATTGATTAGTTTCCTTAAATAAGACTTTGATTTTTCTAATAAACTATTGGCTCTCTAGTAAGCTGGTGATTTCGCCAATCAGAATACAACATATAAATTAATAAACGTTAACGAGAGCAAACAAATTAACGGTCAAATACACAGGGTGGGGTTTTACATATTTCTAATGTACTAAATATGTATACAAGTATCTATTTATTTAATATTATCAAGCTGAATATAAACTTTATTAAAACATAGTGTAAATAGGCCTACCTTTTAAATAAAAGAAAAAAGCCAGTGAATTAAGTTTTGCTTGTATTGCTTTTTGTTTGTCGTCGGTCCATAAGTACGGTTAGTATACCATCGCGCGACAATCTGATCACCTCGGTCTTTATGCTACGCAATAGACCTCTGATATGATAAGACGCCATTTTGGAACAACTTTCAGTCACATGATAAAATAAAATGGCGGCCCCCTTATGCCACCTTATTTATATGTACGTTGAAAATATAAACGTTGGTTAATGAAGACTGATCTTTTAAATTTCCCTATAAACATGATCCATGTCGAGTGTATAAATAAAAAAATCGATATAATAACGCCATATACTCAGCTAAATGACGGATACATAATTTGTTACTTTCACGCGAAAGAACACAGACTTGTAACACAGGCGAATAGTGTTGGTGTATTCTAGAGCTATACACGAGGTGTATTATGCGGAGGATACGGAAATACCCGATGTTTCACGATTGCTTATCTACCAGTATACAACTTGTAGTTACTGTTTTACACGTAAGTAGAAAACCTGTAACTTTTACGTATATGTATAAGGAAGTTAAATCATTTATGACTCCGAGACAACGATTCAATGGCGCTTCGACTAATTCATATACATAACAAATTTACTACATGTCGAAATCAGTTGACTCAACTTGAATTTTCAGCCTAGAAAACGGTAGAAATAGCACCTGCCAAATACATAATAGGCAGTTAAGTGCCGTAATGAGGTGCGTAGATCGAGTCGAAAATGGCACCGTCGTTGATCATAGCCTTATACCATAATGGAAGACTCGTGGTACAAGAGTAGAACGCCGGAATGCGGACCCAAAGGTCCCAGGTTCAAACCCAGCAACATCCAGCTATCAAGGGGCGAATTTGTGGTGCAGTGGTAGAACGCCACACTACTGACTTGAAGGTCCCGCGTTCGAATCCTGTCAGAGACGGATGTTTGTTTCGGCATACATAAATCATGACGTTGACATTTACCCGTACAAGTACCTGTAGATATACTTCGAAACCAAAAAAATCTGAATACGTTTACCTGTACGCGTACTTGTAGCCACACGTACCAGTACACGTACAAGTATCAAATCGAAACCTCTCTGATATCTAAAAATAAACTTGGTAAAACCCCATTTAGGAATATAACGGTGACTCGCGTGATGCAATCGTGAAACATCGGGTATTTCCGTATCCTCCGCATAATCTATTGCGTAGCATAAAGACCGAGGTGATCAGATTGGTAGATAAGAACGCAAGAATGCAAAAACTAATGACGTCATCAATGACGTTAACACAATTCATATGGCTACATGTACCAGTACACGTACAAATAATATGAACTAAGGCATTGCATCTCTTTGGGTCGAACTTCAATAGCATTAGTATAGTAAACAAACAAATACTAAATAAACTTTAAAGTATTAAATGTTAAGGATAATGTTGCAGTTGTTATATTTTATATGTATGCTGTTTGTAATATATATATATATATATATATATATATATATATATATATATATATATATATATACTCTTCTAAAACCTGGTATCATGGAACTCATAGTAGTTTCTAGACCTTGGATGTTGGAACGCACTTTGATATCTTGGAACATTGTTAGGTCCCAAAAACCAGGTTACCCATTTTTTGAAAGAATTCGGTTTGGAACGCAGTTTATGAGGGAAATAACAACGTTCCCATATCCCGTACGGTCCGTGTTTAGGTTGTCTCCCTTCCATTATTGCCTGATTTTATAAACTGGTTCTCTAATGTTCTGCGGTAGCAAGTTAACGAAGTACCAGTCTATCGATTTTTAACCCGGATATAGCCGAGTGTCTTCAGACGCTTGTCAGGAAGCGACGCTACATATGCACACGATACACGTGGTCGGTGAGTCTAACAAATTTGTTCCTATATATTCCTTTTTCTACTTTTTATATAGAGTCTATATTTGTTTCCATATTTGATATTGATTAGGCATGGCAAGGTAGAGTGTGACGTGTGCTGACATAAGTTTTAAATTTATTGACGAATCTTTTAAGATTCGAGTTTCAGGGATGACCTCTAAAAAAGGTGTTTTTATTTTTAACAAAGCAATTTAGTGCTTATGACCTAATCACTGCCTACTGCAACCACGAACATTTTGATTACGGACCAAATTATGACGATGAAAGTGGAAAATTTAGAGTGTATTTGTTTTCTTTTGAAGAGGCAGTGAAAGTGATGGCCTTCGTAAAGTCAGTCAATTTGAATGCACTCTATATAAATATAGAAAATTAAGATAAATCTGCAGGACGAAGGGTTATGAAACATATTAACTTGTAATCTAAACATGTATTTACTAATGTTGATTATTGTTTTGTATTTGTTTTTTATTTTTCTTCTGATCGCTTTTATGGCAAGTGTAATGTACAGTATATATATGCCAGAAGAGATAATAATCTGTTGAAATATTGAGACACTTTTTTAAGGCCTAGACCTAGACATTTGTAAAATGCGAAAGATTCACCCATTTTGTCATATTTTGGTAAGCATTTTCAAAGCATTTAAAACACGATTTATTTATCAGTATTCTGCATAGGTTGAGATTTCGTGACATTCTGTTTAACATCTCTAAACAATTTGGAGATTTCGCTTAAAATACTGCGCCAGTAAACAAAGGAACAACTTGTACAATAAGACAAACTTCTTTATTAATCGAAATGAACACAATGTGTAATGTGAAGCAAATGGCAGAAAGATATTCAAGGGAGATAATCCTTCCCAGCCAATCCTAATCATAGTGGCGCTGGTTATATGCGACAAAGTTTTTTCAATAAATTTTGCTTGTTATTTACTACATATGTGCAGTAAAACACAGTTCCTAGCTGTGATAAAGAGCAAGCAGCTGAGCAAATTTGTTTGGCTTTTGCATTTTCTAATCTTTCATCCAAAACACTACATATTTTGTTTATTCACAGTAATGCAATTGAAATAATTACAGTGCAAGTAGATTAAATGTTCTTGAAAAGGCAAGCAATGGATTAATTGTTTGCTTCATAAAACTATCCACAAAGTTATAGTTTAAAACATAAAAATTAAATCATCTGAACATCATATGTTTAAAGTACCGGTACATGTTATCAATGTTTGAACTCAGTTTCCAACCATACTACACATTTAACAAATCTTTTCAGGAGATAATGTACATGCATATAAGTGTATATATGGAAGTGAGGTGCAGTGTTACAGTACTATAGGAACAAAATAAAATCTAAGCCACACGTTGCATCAATTATTCCAGAGAAATGAAACCAGTTCGTAAAAAAAGAGAGATATATTAGAATGGCTCCTCCAAGTGCTGAAGACAGAGGTCTGTTGTCTATTAGATTTATAGACAAATATATTGGTAAGGGTTTAACACTTTCATATGGATAGAACTTCAATATTTGCAACAATTCTTGGTTAAGTTTTCTTATGAACTGTCCTAATGTTATGATATTCACTATAATGATATAAATGTATGTGGTTCACAACCTGCAGGCTCCCGTTTAGAGTTAACTCAATTTGACCTTTAAAAACAGTTGACCAAATTTTCTATTGTGCACTCAGTGATCTGCTGTGACTTAATTTTTGGGCCCATGGCGCAAAATAAATTGATCATGTGGCATTAAAATGTGCCATGGACTCAAACATATTTCGGTTCGAAGTGTCTAGGTGCGAAATTCGCTAGTACAAAACAAGCCAAAATGACCTCTAAATTGGAATTTGTAGATCCTGGTTGGAAAGCACATTACCCAGTATGTATAGACGTTTCTGAGTAGCATGGACTATCCCTGTTATCAAATGAAATTTTTAATGTATCTATAGCATTCTCTTTACAATATAGTGAAAAAGGTAATTGTTCTTCTTTGCTAAAACATTACCGGTAAGTCCGTTTTTATTCACTTATCACTTATCTGTCTGGCTGTCACATATGACACAGACTTTCGGTGTATTTGGTGATGTTTACAAGTTGCCTAAAACACGAGAATACTATTATGTACTATTATGTATAAGGTATTTGTTTTATGGCCAATACAATACAAAACCGGGTTTAATAATTTACCAATAGTAAGACCACTCTAAATTTCAGAACCAGAGATATACGCGTCTAAAGTGTCTAATTGCATAACCTCTTTATAACAAACATCGGGTTTCTGAAGCCACGTTTTTTGCTTTTGTTTACATTTGCCATTTTTAACGAACTGCTTTCGGGTTTCCGATCAATCATCGTATTACACCGTGAAGACTCGTTTTGGAGGCTTTGTCCGGGAAGTTTACGGAGTTCAATGTAAACATTGCGCAATACTTTATTGCGGGATGTATTAAAGTTTTGGCCAATATTCAATTACTGTTAATTTGATAACTTTCAAGTAAATGAAGGTTATACGTCAATACATAAGCATTATTTTGTGCACACTGCATACAGGAAAAGTCTGGATGAACAGCATGTTTGTGTTACTTGCCAATATAATCCCTTTAAATTCCATTTTGTTTGATTGGGAATAGACTTGGAGTAATGATTAAAACTGATACTTTGTTTATAAGAATAGTCTCATAAAAATCATATTAGAATAAATTTTTCATGCCCATGCTTTTCAATAGCAAAAAACATTTTAGATTTATTTTCAATAATTGGATGTTTATTTTCGCACAGAGATGCATTTCACCAAGTAACATTATACATAACATCATTCTGTAACTATAAGTATAGCATCCAGTTTGTGATCAGGTGAGGTCAGCGCGGACTAGCACAAATATTATAAAGTTCTGGAAATTTCCAGACTGTGCCGGATTCTAAAAATAAATCGGGGGGTCAAATACTACTTTCTGTAAAACTTAAGCAATCTATTTCATAACTTTAAGAATATCCACCCTGCATCACCTTCTGACATTTTCAATTGGTTCTGAAATTTAGAGTGGTCTTAATATTGGTAAATTATTGAACCTGGTTTTGTATTGTATTGGCCATAAAACAAATACCTTATACATAATAGTATTCTCGTGTTTTAGGCAACTTGTAAACATCACCAAATACACCAAAAGTCTGTCATATGACAAGATGCCATATAATGGATGATGAATTTTAAGGACATATTAATGTCAGTCTGGTCGGTGTTTTGATTTACTGCAACTGCGTGTATATGAAAACAGATATCTGTTAAATAGTGAACTTTATTTATTAACAGTTTTTCTCACAATAGGTCATGGTGTGTTTACCAAACAGCAAATTAGCAGACAGGAGTTCTTGTGTGAGTATAAAGGAGAGTGCATATCCCATGAAGATGGGGAAGAGAGGTTTCATCACAATATTGAAAGCAGTTTCTTGTTTTTCTTCAATTACAAAGGGAAAAAGATGTGGTAAGTACCAGGGATTGATATTTGCAGTGAAAATGATATTTATCTATTGCAATATTTGCATACATTCCGTAATAAGTGTAGAGGAGTGAGAAATTAATACAAACACCTCGCATCGTGCTCAATCCTAGTTTCCCTGTAAAGCCAAAAACCTTTGTTTCTGGTTAGCCGACTGTCCTTAATTTTTACTGCTGGCCCTAATTTTTTTTCATTAAATTGATTTCCATTACATGACATAATGACTAACGAAATGTTGAGTTTTGAATACACTAATTTGTTTGCTGCATGGCCACCTAGAGGGACAGATTCTGCCCCATGTAGACAGCATCCTGATATGACTGAAACATTTTTGTCATTGCTATTCAGAACAGTACAATGGATCTTTTATGTCAGTTATATAACATGGTTAACATATACAACCTATGATTGACTTGATTTGAACACACACAAAAAAGAAGCTTTCTTACCCATCCTATTTTTTTCAAGGGCTAGCCAGAAACAAACATTTTTTTCCCTAATGCATATGAACAGCGTTGCAGAGAGATGTAGAGAGGGTCTTCGCAACACACTTCTCAGGGCACTGGACATTCGGACCAGTAAACAGGCAAATAGGATAGTAAAACATATCATGCACTAACATATATTGTTGTTTTTTTTTCAGTCTGTATGGTACATGCTAAAAATAACTTTGGGGGAGGGGGGGATGAATACCTTCTTGTTTTGATAACAACCATTTGCCCAATACCGATACCCCCCTATTAGGACTAATTTTTAAAGATTGAAAACTCCCATTATTGGGCTAGAAACTAGATAATATAGATCTGCAGTGAACATATTAAATTTCACATCATGATACTATACTATATTAATACCTATATAAACAATCATCAATTTCAAGAATTTTAAATTTCATGTTTATAAAGTTCATAATTAAACTTTGTATCCCCATTACATACCGACAAGATGATCTGCTAATTTTGTTTAATGCAAAGGATATTTACCTATTGGAGTCAAGAAGAATCAAAGGAAGATATTAAGTGTTAATTGTGATTTTGATTTACTTCACACACAGTTCCCATACCATGATGGTGTGTCGTGCACAATATGCAGTGTGCATCTGAAAATGCCAGAACTGTACCCATATATTGAAAATGATATATGAGAACCTTTTGGTAAACAAAGTATATTCATGAAAAATAAAATCATTCTATATTTTGAAGGTTTGGATGAACAGTACCCATATATTGGAAATGGTAAATGGGAGCCTTTTGGTACACGTATATAAACGGAAAATAAAATCATTCTATATTTTGAAGGTTTGGATGAACAGTACCCATATATTGGAAATGGTATATGGGAGCCTTTTGGTACACGTATATAAACGGAAAATAAAATCATTCTATATTTTGAAGGTTTGGATGAACAGTACCCATATATTGGAAATGGTATATGGGAGCCTTTTGGTACACGTATATAAACGGAAAATAAAATCATTATATATTTTGAAGGTTTGGATGAACAGTACCCATATATTGAAAATGATATATGAGAACCTTTTGGTAAACAAAGTATATTCATGAAAAATAAAATCATTCTATATTTTGAAGGTTTGGATGAACAGTACCCATATATTGGAAATGGTATACGGGAGCCTTTTGGTACACGTATATATACGGAAAATAAAATCATTCTATATTTTGAAAGTTTGGATGAACAGTACCCATATATTGGAAATGGTATATGGGAGCATTTTGGTACACATATATAAACGGAAACTAAAATCATTTTATATTTTGAAGGTTTGGATGAACAGTACCCATATATTGGAAATGGTATATGGGAGCCTTTTGGTACACGTATATAAACGGAAAATAAAATCATTCTATATTTTAAAGGTTTGGATGAACAGTACCCATTTATTGGAAATGGTATATGGGAGCCTTTTGGTACACGTATATAAACGGAAAATAAAATCATTCTATATTTTGAAGGTTTGGATGAACAGTACCCATATATTGGAAATGATATATGGGAGCCTTTTGGTACACGTATATATACGGAAAATAAAATCATTCGATATTTTGAAGGTTTGGATGAACAGTACCCATATATTAGAAATGGTATATGGGAGCCTTTTGGTACACATATATAAACGGAAAATAAAATCATTCTATATTTTGAAGGTTTGGATGAACAGTACCCATATATTGGAAATGATCTATGGGAGTCTTTTGATACACGTATATAAACAGAAAATGGACTCTTTCTATATTTAGAGACTCTGAACCCTGAATTAAATATTATTAAAACATTAAAATGAATCTGGCTAATATAGAAGTCATAGTTCCCGGAAACCCTCCTTTGTAACATAATTCCTGTCTTTATCTATCTTGGATTGTTAATGAATTTGAAGCACTCCTACATCGTGTTGATTGAGTAACATACAAAGGGCTTTCTGAGTTAGAATTAGGACAGTAGTGATCGTATATTTCCAACTTGTATATCAACATTATATGTGGGAACATATATATTTACAATGGTATACAAGTAATAAGAAATATTTGAACATGTGGCTATGAGACCATATGCCTGGAACTGCCCATATATTGAAAATGATATATGAGAACGTTTTGGTACACCAGTATATAAACAAAAAATAAACTCTTTTTTTATTTCAAGGGTTCAGTGTGAACTGTACTAATATAGTGAAAATGATATATGGGAACATTTTGGTACACCAGTATAAATATATATCTATAAAAGAAAAATAACATTTTATTATATTTTGAAGGTTCAGCAAGAACAGTTACCATAACAAAAATTGTATCTTGGAAATGGTATATGGGAACCTTTTGGTATATGTAAATAAACCGAAAATAGAATCTTTCTATATTTCGAAGATTCAGCGTGAGCTATAGCCATTATATTGAAACTGATATATGGGAACCTATTGGTACACGAATTTATAAACAGAAAGTAGAATCTTTCTTTATTTAGACTCTGAAGTTCTGAACTTTGAATAAAATATTAAACACTAAAACGAGTCGATGTTTAACGTAGAAGTTGTAGTTTCCAGAAACCACTTTTGTAACATAGTTCCCGCCTTACTCTATCTTGATTTCATGATTTTGAAGCACTTCCACATGTTGATTGAATAACAAACAAGGGGCTTTCAGAGTTGGAACTGGGACTGATGTGATCATACATTTTCAAGTCTATGTCAACATAATATGTTCACAGGGCACAGAAAATTGAAAAAAAGTCATTATAGTTACATATAATAAAAGGGAAACTTTCAAATTTTCACATGTAATCATTTGAAACCACATTAAAAAATTTTTTAGCAGTCCAATCACTCCCAAAAGTATATCAGTTGGTAGAAAATTATTTTTATAACACACATATCTTCTCTTTATCTCTAATGCATAAATCCAAGCTGTCACAGTGTGACTCGAAAAATCCTCACAAAAATTATGATATTATCCGTTTTAGCTAATCTTGTTCAAAATAAAAGGTTGACTTTATGACTCCTCGTCAATTTATATTTTAATAAATTCATGCTCCGCTCAAACTTGGTTTTCTAATGTACACAATACTTTAATTAATGCGTATGTCATTGTGCGATAAACGTTATTGAAAGTCACACATCGTACACTATACTTTAAAAAATTAGAATTCATTATTCTTTTTCCTTATCACGTTCAACGTAATGATGGAGGCTTTGTCAGGTAGTCGGCACTTTGAGGTGTGCTGCCCTGTTGTAACAGCAGCTGCAGCTACGTAATCAGCATATTTAGAACCATCTGTATATATTTACAATAGTTACTGTAAGATGATTAGATTTCATTAACTTTACTTTGAAAAATTGAGCAGTCAGTTTCATATTTTTGAGTCGCCAGATTTTCATGTCCATGGTGAAATTTGTGAGACATTCTTTTTAATTAAATTAAGGTTAATATTGACTTCTGAAAGTTTTGGTTTGATCTGAAGACCAAATGTTCAAATCGCTTCAGGTTTCATTTAAAAAATGGTTTAATATATACAGGTAGGTTACAAAGTATGATTAGCTGTATTTGAATGAAGTTTAATTGCATGTTGAAGAGCCAGTTTCACATCAAAATTGAGCATATTACTTAACGTATCATTACACCAACAATTCTGTTTCATTCAGTTATGGAATTCTATAGCACGCTGTTGTGAGCATGAACTGATCAATATGAGATGCTGTGACGTAACTATGACCTGACCCCTCTCCCATGGTCAAGGTCAGACAGATATATATTTGTATGTTGTGTCTATTACTGCTACAAAGGATTGCCGTCCTGACCGCGATAAGCAAGTGTAGCAAGGGTATGCATCACATTCATTGATAGTTCTAGTTGCTGTTGTTGATAAGAGATATACAGGATAGTTTTGATATGTTGACTCTTTGCATAAAATGAGATGGATGGACAATGGCATATGAGCACACTGACATTTTAGCTTCACATTACTTTTCAGCATTGATGCTACTCAGTCCAAAGGAGTTGGACGAATGATAAATGATGATCATAGGCGACCAAATTGCCGTGTGAAAATGTTGCCCCCAAAATGTGTTGGCAATAATCCAATTCTAGGAATATTTGCCATAAAGGACTTGGCAATTGGGACTGAACTTAGGTTTGATTATGGAGATGGAAGTGTTCCATGGAGAAAGGTTAGTTGCTTTAACTGTAGCTTATACTATTAGGGTACATAGATACAGCAGTCTGAAGTTTGCTTTCGTATCTCACCTAAGCACAACGTTATATGACAGCATAGGTACCTTTTATAAAATAAAATTTAATCAGAATTTTGTTTTAAAATAATACAGTGATTATAATTGGTATGTCAGGGGTGTAATATTTTGCTCATCACTTCTATTGATGAGTTAAAATCAGTCTCGGACAAGAGAAAATTAATACATGCCGATCTGACAGGACAAGGAGATTATTTTAGAAATGCAATCTCAAAATGAAAAATAACAATACCAGCATCTGAAACCGTATTTTTATCATATCAAAAGTGAACTTATCAGGATTTTTAGACGTACTACAGATCCTATCAATGATCCAGATCAGCAAGTATATGTGACTACTTATAGTTATGCTCGTAGACTACTAGAAAATGATTTACTGAAGACAAGTGTAAAAATGGGGAATTCCGTCACGTTTATGTACTTTTCTCTGTTGTAAAACCTATCACACTTTCCAAATTCCAGGTATGTTAAATTTATTATGTCATAACAGACATCAGATGATGATTTGAGCAATGTTTATGCCCATTCTGTTAAACAATCAAAATCTGGTAAAGGTAAGAGAAATTGCAGTAAAGCGAGTAAAATTTGAAGTTGAGTGCCTTAGGAAATTTTTTAAACCCCTGGATGTTGACGTCTGGCAGACGTCATACTTGCATTTACGGATGGTTACTTTACATGTTACATGGGATCGACATATTGAATTGAAATTGAGTGAAAAGATAGCTTGTATGGAAATATTGCTTTGTATTGCATTTTCAAGGTCACTGTTAATAAGAATAGGAGATACATATCCGGTCAATATCTCTAGTAAAATTGGGTTGATGGAGATTAACTTTGGCCTATATGTTGTTTATATTGGTTGGTTCAGTGTTAAGTGCTGCGGACTATGCATAAGTAGATAAAGATTTGTGAAAATAAAAAAAATCATAGATAAATGGTGTGTTTTCAATAGTTTTAACAAGGACGAGTCTTGGAGGATTGTCTGATGTGATTTAGATTGCAATTTTAAACTCTGGTTTAATTTATTTTGTGCCTGTAAACTCTTCATGTTTATCAGACTAATTTAAAAGTTGCTGCTTGTATAACAACTATATGCTATTGAAAGGAGGCATAATTATAGTAACAACCGCAATCTGTTCATTAGTCCATTATGATTATGTTTCATGGGATTTCAATCAAACTTCACAGAATTGTAGAGCTGCATGTGAAGGCACACACACCACTCATGTCTTCGGCTCAAAGGTTAAGGTCGCACTTGGTGGTCAAAGCCTGATTGTTTCGATTGTGTCAGAGCCATTATTTTGGTACATGTGTTTATGGGATTCCAATCAAACCTAAAAGAATTATAGAGCAAAACACTCAGCTCCTCAGTTTACAGGTAAAGGTCAAACTTGGTGGTCAAAACCCCACTTTTGGGGTCATATGCCACAGTGACAGCTCTTGATCTATTTTCATGAACAAACTCAAGTTCATTGAAAAACATTTTCATGGTTTTCGGCCCCTTGAGCTACGGTTAAGGAAATCGGCAACACATGATTATAATAGTCGTTTACAGTACAGATAAATATTCGGTAACGGTATACAGTCCACAAGTCAATCTAATATTTTGTTGTTTGTTTTTAGGAATTTCCATATTTGTTGTTTTGTGTATTTTGTTTTTAAGCAAAGTATTTTTATTGAATATGTACAATTGATCAAAACAAGGCCACTGTATAATGTTTTGAATTGTTGTATTACTGTTACAAGAATGCAGAGAAGAAAGAAAATTTCCCAGAACCAGGTACCCAATCACAAGAAGTTACTTGAGTGTGTGATTTTTCTTCCCTTCAGAGGATTTCTGCCCTTTTAATTTAAATTTGCTATGCTTGAACAAAAGTTAAGTTGATAAACCTACGATGGCATAGAGTTGACATGCAAGAAATTTTATTTCATTGTGGTAACTTGTCGTCTTGACCTGTTATCTCATGGCCACGACTTCGTATTTTTAGTATTTTGTGGCCATGCGTTTTGTTACTAAGTTGTGGCTACGAGATACATTGTGCTAAGTAGAGGTCACAAGAATATACATAGTAGTGGCCACGAGTTACCACAATGAAAAAATTCTCACGTGTCATGTCACCTCAATAACACTGTACAAATCTGCTAAAAAATATTTTCAAGAGGGCAAGAAAATTTCCTTTTGAAGAGTTGGTGCAATTACACCCCTAGAAAATTAAAAAATTAGTTGACAGTTCAGTGTTATTATTTGTCTTGTTTTGTTTTCGGTTTTTAGTTTGCTGTTATTACTGGCCCTTTAAAGCCAGAAAAGCATATTTAGTTGAATAAAAGTCATGAAACCTTTTTTATGCTGTATTTCAGATAATGAAATGATATTATAATTATGAGTGCAAACAATTTTTTTTCTTTTTCATAAATTTTTAAATTACTTTCATTAGAAAAGGCTAACATGACAATGGCAACTTTGTATTTACAGCAGAATACTATTCTAAATGTCCTTTTAAGGAAAAGTAAGGTAAATCAAGATATTCCCAATTCCAGGGGTTAGGTTCAAGTTTCCAAAAGACAAAATAAGCACTGGTAACTGATGAGACTAAATTGCAAAGTTTGTATATTTTGGGAACATCAGAATGTAGCTATATTGATCATACCTCAGGAAATGTACTCATGTAGTTTTAAAAAAATAAAAGGTTCAGGTGTAAACTTAAGAAAAGTCTTTATTTGTTGAGCTAGGCATGCAGTGAACTCTACGCTCACCACAATGATTCGGTATAAATGCATTTTTGTAGTGGCCAGTTTCAAAATTAGATATTGCTATCATACCCAAAATGTATACACAGTCCATCATTTATTGTTATCATTCCGTAGGGGACTTTTGTATTGTATGGCAATACATCATTCACTTGTTCGTTTTATTATCTATACACAGTGTTTTCTCCAGAGCGCTCTTTTTGCGTTTTTGGCGCAAAGAAATCTCATTTGATGCAATCAACTTTGTTTGGTGCGTCCAGTATGATGCAATCTTAAAAAATACAGAAATTTAAATAACGCAGATTTGTTGACTTGCAATCTGCAAGCTGCTTCCTTCTATCAATAAAAAGATTGATTGTTTTACAATGCTGACTGTTTTGGCAGGTCAGGTGGTATGTTTCAAGGAAGTTCTTGTCACATAGTATGTTAAGTTTCATAAATACATTGTTATGTAATACTCTGTATGGATGCGGTCCCATAGATGAGTATGATCAATCTGTAATTTTCCGCAAAGCAAAATGGAATAAAAAACAAAATAATGGCATAGTGTATTATTGACTGCATTTTGCAAGTAAACATAACGATCGTAATTATGGTTTTCTAAGCATCGTTTTTCAATTGATCTTGTATAAAATCACCACTTAACACATTTATTTTTTACATTATTTTGTTCATTGTTTACTGATGATGAAAAACCCAGTCTAAAACTTGGCGCCTTCAGAGGTCAGCATGTTGGTTACTGTGGTCCTGTTTATTAGGGACGTTTTAAAGAGCCATTGAAAAAATGATTTTAACTGTTAATGTTTACTTTAAATTAATACACTGCGGTCCCGTTATAACGCGAATTCCGTTATAACGCGGCTTTTGCTTGTCTCCCATTTTTTCGGGGGGGGGGGGGGGGGGGGGGTCGTGATATAAAACTTGAAATTCTGCGCGAATGATCAAATGACAACCAAACAACAGATCGTCGCCATGTTTTGATTTGATAATCGCTCATCTTCTACTCACCAATTAGCCTTGATTATAACAAACTGTTATAACCATTACCTCATGGTGGTTTAAAGGATAGTTTAAGGGATTGATTCATGCCAGCATTGACAATTAACAGTTTGTAATAATCCCAAGTGTTTCAATAAATGCTGACACGCGCCAAACACAGAAACCATATGCAGACTTTGTTATTATTGAGTAATCACGTGATCAAGCAACGAAGCAGTTGATAGGTATTAATATATCGCGGGTATCTTATCGGATCGTAAACACAAACTTATTTTTATTATTTTATTGTTGTTAATACTTTTATTTTTAATATTTTTATACTAACAGCGTTGAGTTTAAATTGAAGCGCGATTTTTTATATTGACGCCGTTTTTTCTCCTTCCGGGTTAAACGGAAATGGCTGCCAATTTTAGTATTATCAAAACACGAAAACGTTTTTCTTTCTTTTCCTTTTTTTATATTAATTTTATACATATCTAAGTGTATCTGTTGCAACCAAATACGCATTGTATCATATTACTCTGCAAACAATACCATTCACTTAGAGTCGGACAGCATGATAGGTGTGAATAACCATCGATGTTTTTTTGAGGTAATTATCGCTATAACGCGGTCCACTTATAATGCAGTTTCGTTTTGTGGACCCCAAGAATCGCATTATAACGAGACCCGAGTGTATTTGATATATGTTGTTAAACAGATAGAAAAATTGTTTTTGTAAAATATGACATTACTGCTCTATACCTTTAATTTTTTCATTCAGTTTTAGTAAACTGTAAATGACCCCCAGATTTAGCCAGTGGGTCATATCTATGAACCCCAAAAAATTGGAGCTGGAGAAAACACTGTTTACATAATGAACATTTTTCAATCAGATGTTGCAAAATTGTAAACAAGAATAAAATTGGCATGTCACAAATGATAAAATGAAGGTGGTATTCATGAATACAAGTAACAACTAGAAGCATCATAGCATTCTTGGTGTGAACATTACTGTTGTGGGTCTTAAAGATAAATTTATTAATACTATATATTTTTTTTAGACTTTCTGAATGCTATACCTGTTGTTGTAGCCAATTCAATAGCTGGAACCGAGTTGAAAAGTTTCCCCATGGTGAACAGATTTTGTTTAATAGGAAGGTAATTTAGTCTACATTTTCTCATCATTTATTCTTTTCTTGTTGCTTTTCATTTTCAAGCTACTTTTTAGCTCACTGGGATGAAGTCCAAGGAGAGCTATTGTCATGACGTCGTCGTCATCTGTAGATGCACCCAGGTTAAACTTTTGCGTACAAGTTTCAGATATCTATGCAACCACTCATTGGATAGGAATGAAACTTTGCATGTGTGTTTACCATCATCAATGGAACACACAGAGATAAGAACCATAACTCTGGATTGCATTTTGGCACAGTTATGGCCCTTTTTGGAATTAGACACCCAGAGGTGAGCTTTGTTGGTCTTCTGACAACTCTTGTTATCAAGTAGTTTTCATGCAGGATTCAGAAGGGGCATGGTTCTCTATTCTCAGTTCTTTTTTACCTGTAAAGGCCCAATTTATCAGCAGTGTATCAATCGAACCTTTAATAGCAGTTTTGAATATCTTGGGCCTCTGGTTTAATGAATGGTCGCCAATCTACTATTACCAGGCTAAAAATTGGGGTACATTAAAGTGGTGTTATGCTCATTTTTCACTGTAAAATTAAGCAAAAAAAAGCATATTAAGTCTAAAGGCTGTGGTAAATGATGGCTAACAAGTCATTATCCCTTACTCTACCTGCCACTAGTTTGAAATAATAATCTTCCAAAATATCATTTTTCTTGTATGACTGACTAAGTCAAATAACTGCCAACAGGAACCGAAGACGCCAATTGGAACATTGCTCGGCCATTTCCACCTAAGTACAAACTAAATATCTTAAAATACCCATCAAATGTCAACAATTCCTTGTGGCGTGGTGTGCTAATTTGTATTATACATTTTATCAATCTGAACGTCGTGTGTTCAAGACATGTCAATATCCAAGGAGAGCAACAATGGAACACACAGAGATAAGAACCATAACTCTGGATTGCATTTTGGCACAGTTGTGGCCCTTTTTGGACCTAGAATCCCAGGTTAAACTTTTTGTTTAGTTGTGTTTAAGTTTAAGATATCTATGCAATCACTCATTGGATGTGAATGAAACTTCACATGTGTGTTCACCATCACCAATGGAACACACAGAGACAAGAACCATAACTCTGGATTGCATTTTGGCACAGTTATGACCCATTTTGGACTTAGACACCAAGGTTAAACTTTGCATTTAGCTGCGTTTAAGTTTAAGATATCTATGCAACCACTCATTGGATGTGAATTAAACTTTTCATGTGTGTTCACCACCATCAATGGAATACACAGAGACAATAACCATAACTCTGGATTGCATTTTGGCACATTTATTACCCTTTTTGGACTCAAACACCATGGTTAAACTTTGAGTTTAGTTACATTTAAGTTTAAGATATCTATGCAACCACTCATTGGATGTGAATGAAACTTCACATGTGTGTTCACCATCATCAATGGAACACACAGAAATAAGAACCATAACTTTTGATTGCATTTCGGCACAGTTATGGCTCTTTTGGACTTATTTTTTTGTATGTAGACACCCAGGTTAAACTTTTGCGTTTAGTTGCATTTAAGCTTGAGATATCTATGCAACCACTCATTGGATATAAATGAAACTTTGCATGTGTGTTCACCATAATTGATGGAACACACAGAAACAAAAACCATTACTAAGGGGTTGTATTTTGGCAGAGTTATGGTCCTTTTGGACTTCAATTTTCGTCTGTAGACACCCAGGTTAAACTTTTGCATTTAGTTTTGGTGTTTGCCTTTAATCTCAATCTTTACATGGGTGATGAGTTTTATCCCATCGGCGAGCTTTGTTGTTTTCTGACAGCTCTTGTTTTACACCCCTTTTAATTCTTTTTTATACCCCCGACAAACGAAGTTTTGAGGGGGTATACTGGAGTCACCCTGAGGTCGGTCTGTCGGTCTGTCCTTTGCAATTTCCGGAGCATCACTTGAAAAGTACTTGATGGAATTTCATTAAACGTCATACAATGGTAGAATATAATGAGAGGAAGTGCAGTGTACAAGAAACATAACTCTATTCTTGCTAATTACAGAGTTATTGCCCTTTGATATTTTTTCTTGTCCAGAGTATAACTTGAAAAGTACCGGATGGAATTTCATTAAGCTTCATACAATGGTAGAATATAATAAGAGGAAGTGCAGTGTACAGGAAACATAACTCTACTTGTGCTAATTACAGAGTTATTGCCCTTTGATATATTTCCCTTTGATATTTTTTCTTGTCCGGAGCATAACTTGAAAAGAACCGGATGGAATTTCATCAAGCTTCATACAATGGTAGAATATAATGAGAGAAAGTGCAGTGTACAGGAAACATAACTCTATTCTTGCTAATTACAGAGTTATTGCCCTTTGATATATTTCCCTTGTCCGGAGCATTACTTTTAAAGTACTGGATGGAATTTCATCAAACTTCATACAATGGTAGAATATAATGAGAAGAAGTACAGTGTACAAGAAACATAACTCTATTCTTGCTAAGTACAGAGTTATTGCCCTTTGGTATATTTCCCTTGTCTGGAGCATTACTTTTAAAGTACTGGATGGAATTTCATCAAACTTCATACAATGGTAGAATATAATGAGAGAAAGTGCAGTGTACAAGAAACATAACTCTATTCTTGCTAATTACAGAGTTATTGCCCTTTGATATTTTTTTTTGTCCGGAGCATAACTGGAAAAGTACCTGATGGAATTTCATCAAGCTTCATACAATGGTAGAATATAATGAGAGGAAGTGCAGTGTACAAGAAACATAACTCTATTCTTGCTAATTACAGAGTTATTGCCCTTTGATATTTTTCCCTTGTCCGGAGCATTACTTAAAAGTACTGGATGGAATTTTATCAAACTTCATACAATGGTAGAATATAATGACAGGAAGTGCAGTGTACAGGAAACCTAACTCTATTCTTGCTAATTACAGAGTTATTGCCCTTTGATATATTTCCCTTGTCCGGAGCATTACTTTTAAAGTACTGGATGGAATTTCATCAAACTTCATACAATGGTAGAATATAATGAGAGGAAGTGCAGTGTACAAGACACATAACTCTATTCTTGCTAAGTACAGAGTTATTCCTTTGATATATTTCCCTTGTCTGGTGCATACTTTTAAAGTACTTTTAAAGCCATCAGTGATAATAGTTTAATAAAGTTCATGAAAGAACCAAGTTGATGAATTCATGGAGTTTGAGCAAAGCAGGTTCGTTATTGTATTCCTAGTGCTCTTGTTTGTTTCTTTTCCATAAAATTGTTGTCCCTCAACATAACTCGAAAACGTATAACATTTATTGATTGCCATGAAAGCTTGTACACTGCACAATAATTAAAAAGACCGTTTTTAATTTTAACAAAACCATAAAAAAATTAACAATACAAACAACTCAATCCATAACATTCTCTTTTATTAAGATTTTTTTTGTCTGGAGCATAACTTTAAAACTATTAGATATAATTTAATAAAACTTCATACAATGGTTAACCATTTTCTGTCATGGCGGCGTTCGGGGGTATTCATCACTACAATGATAGGTCTAGTTTTAATTCTAGACAGATTTCAATATTGGGAAAAGTATTGTACACATAATATTTAGTAACACGTGTAATCAAGAGGTTATTAAATAGGCGAGTAACGGTCCCGAAGAGTGACAATGACACTCGGCCAACGGTTTTACATTGTTTTTCATTTACATACACTTTTTCACGAAGAAAACGGTCATTTTTATAACTAAATATACAACCGATGCCGTTTCTGTTCCTTTTTTGTGTAGAGTTTTGAAAATGTATCTTCTGGAACATTGCTTTGGACAAATTAGATTGTACGAGCAACTGCCCGAATCACAGCGAAATCTTTTAAAATCGAAACTGGAATGAGTTTTCGTTGTTCGTATTTCTCTGTTACTAATACACTTCAAGTTGTTATGCGACAATACCAATTTTAAATGCACAACAACAGAACAGAGCGAAATTAGCGCTTATTATGACATTCACAAGTAAACACATAGAATGCTGTAAGATGAGCATAACGCCACTTTAATGTTTTGACAGTTATTTTTCTTGTTTTATTACTAGATTAACCCAATTCTATTTTCAGTTCAAGAGATTGTGATATCATTTTGACCCTAAAAGGTGTGAACCAAGTTCAGTGTCAGCTGGAAGTTTATATGGGAGAGGTATTTATTATTTTATGCTCCGGAAAGTTCTAGGGAATGAACATTTTTTATGCTCACAGATTCATTGTTTAGATATACTTTAGAATTCACAGTTTTTTAGCTCTACTGGACGAAGGTCATAAAAGCTTATGTGATGGCGCATTGTCTGTCATCTGTTGTCCATTAGCAGCACTTTCTCTCCGATACCACTAGGCCAGAAAAACTCAAACTTTACATGGGTGTTTCTCATGAATAGGAGACTATACAGAAGATTTTTTTTTTAAATTCAATATGGCCATCATTACTAAAAATAGTTTAAAACTTAAAAAATCTTATCATAAACAGTCAAACTGATTGTGAAAATATTTATGTAGTCATGAACTTAAGTTCCATTTGATTCATTTTATTCAAATGGTGTCCCTAGGGTTAAAAGTTACCACGCCCCAATGGTTCAATTAGGGGGTACGTGTGATTATAATATGCATTAATAAAAACATTTTTAAAATGAAACTAATTTTGTTTGATATTTTCACAGAAGCATTAAGGAGATTCATATTTGTTAAAATGACCGGATTCCAGTCTGAAGGGGTCAGGAAGGGCCCAAAAAGGGTAAAATTGTGAATTTCAAGAATATATTTCTTGAGAATCGGTCAGTCAAATTTGTTTGTATTTGGCTTATATCATCTCTTTAAATAGGGGTTTGAAGCAAAATAAGAATCAAGGGGCTAATATATATATTGGGGCCCCATAAGGGGACTGAATTTTACAAAGGGATACTATGTGAAAATGGAAAATGCTCATGTTTTCACACATTTGTGCAAAAATATTTATCAGTTTGAGTTCTGAAGCATCATTTAGTCATAGCAAATAAGATTTGGTTCAATTAGCAGGAATAAATTTCCATGAGGGGCCAGGTGGGGTAACAAAAGGGTTAAAATTAAAATTTTAACAAATCTTCTTCTCTACAACCGGTCAGTCAAATTATTTCATATTTGATATAAATTATCCCTATGAGTAGGGGTTTGAAGTTTGTTCAAATCAAGGGGCTAGTATTTATAGGGGTACTGTTAGGGGACTTTGAATTTTACATAGGTGTTCTATAGGAAAATGGAAAATTCTCAATTTTTCACCTATTTGTCCAAAAATATTATTCAGTTTTGAGTTCTGAAACATCATCTAGTCATAGCAAATAAGATTTGGTTCAGTAAGCAGGATTAAATTTCCATAAGGTGCCAGGTGGGGCCACAAAAGGGTAAAAATTGAAAATTTAAAAAATCTTCTCTATAACTGGTCAGTCAAATTAGTTCATATTTGATACAGTATCATCCTTATGAGTAGGAGTTTGAAGTTTGTACAAATCAAGGGGTTAATATTTATAGGGGACTTTGAGTTTTTACATAGGAATTCTATGGGAAAACGAAAAATAATCATTTTTTCACCCATTTGTGTGAAAATATTATTCAGTTTGAGTTCTGAAGCATCATCTAGTCATAGCAAATAATATTTGAATTAATAAGCAGAATTTAATTTTCATGAGCGGTCAGGTGGGGTCACAAAAGGGTTAATTATTTCAAAGTGTTTCTTCTGCAAATGGTGTGTCAAATTAGTTCATATTTTATACGAATAACCCTTATGGATAGGGGTTTGAAGTTTGTACAGATCAAGGGGCTAGAATGGATAGGAGCTTTGCATGGGGACTTTGAGTTTTACATAGGAGTACTATGGGAGGATGGAAAACTTTCATTTTCTCCACCATTTGTGCAAAAATAATTTTGAATTTGAGATTTAAAGCATTCTGCTGAATTAGAAAATTAATTTTTGTTCAATAAAAAGGATTAAAATTCCATATGGAGCCTCGATTTACCCCAAAAGGGTTGTGAAAAAATTGTGAAATTTCAAAAATCTTTTTCTGAAGAACTTATTTGATGAACTTGTTACATCAAACAACAATCACTATTTACCAGTAGAGCATCACAGGCCCTCTTGGACCTCGTTATTTAATTGACTACTGTTTATTTAAATACATGTTGTTTTCTGTATATACTTACATGATAGGGGTTTATTATTTATAAGGGTTTTCAATAGATGTGTACCCTCAGGTTTTGAACCGTAAGATTTCTAGTTGTCTAGTTTTTGACGCGTGTAATTATGTCTGATACATATTTTTGACACATGCAATTTAGACTGAATCATCTTCAACCGGTTTTAATGGGTGGCATATTTACTTCGATGTGTATTTTTGACACATAGTAATTTAGACTGAAGCACTAAAACAACACCTTTTAGTCGCCTTCGGCAAAAGCTCAGTTGTTTACTATATTTAACATTGGGTAAATTGGTCAGCCAACCACAGCGCGTATATAAATAAAGCAGGTGGAGCTAGGTGTGGTTACCAATTAGAGGTCACGTTCTGGCCGACTGGTTATTATATATTGCTGACTTTCGGCATGATTGGCTAGTGTGAACTAATTAAAAGTTAAATTGATTGAATAAATAATTGATTTGATTACTGGCATAACTATCAAGTTTCAAAACTGCCATAATAAGCGGCGATTTGTGATACCTGACTGATAAACAGACAGCACAAAGAATTTTCAGATCGCCAATTTGCACTAATTGCCTGAAGTGTTCACTTGGCTTGCATATATTATATTGGAAAAACCACTGTATTTTCTGACAATTGGGGAAGACATTTCTCCAGAGACATATATACAAATTAAGTCACCCCATTTCATGTAAATAATGAAATAAAATATGTTTAAACTGAACTTAATCACTGATTTCTCGTTATATTTTCATTGCATGATTTCAACTGCTTCCGTCGAGCGTTCACGAAATCTGTACAGTTACTGTGAAAAATACACACACACACATCTCAATATATATTTTTACACCTGGATGTAGTGACAATATTGTCAATATAAAAGTGATTGTATAAGAATGGATTTGGTGAATAGAAATATAATTATATTGATGGAGGACAGTAACTCGAATTTGGGAGCTATTGCCAGAGATGTTGTCTATGCTATTGCATATTAAGTTGTGAAAATGTTTTAAAAATAAAGAATGATATTCTTACTATTCACCAAGTTACTTAAGAAGGCAAACCAATCCTTTCAAAAGGAAATTTATTATACGTGTTTGTTTGGAGAAATAGTTCCAGTTTATATTCCAAACAGAAACCAAAAAAATGAGAAAGGCATTTAAAACAAACTATCATGTATGACAACAGTGAATAGTTGTGTAATTATGAAAATGTTTGTCATGTAAAAATGCTTTTTGTAAGAGCCTAGCTATGACAAGCTTCACAATACAATTACTGTTTTGGTCCTTGAATTTTCAAAAATATCCTTGAAAAGTCCTTGAAATCTTTTCAAGTTACTGTACTGTACAAGAACTGTAGTTCCTTTTTACCAAAATTGCTAAAACAAAGTTGATCAGAACTGATTTTTAAAATGAAGAGCAATAATACTTATGTCTTGTTGAAATGAGTGATGTTGAAAGATTATCCTACATAAAAAAAATAGAAAAAGATCAACTTTTTACCATACAATTTTAAACAATTACCTTCAAGGTGTTTATGACTGACTCCACTGGTGACATAAATGAGAGACAGTTATATAGAGGGGATATCTTTGAAGTGCAGGGAAGACATTTAAGGATAGAAAAACAACAGGTATGTATTAAAATATAAGCATTCTTTTCAGCTCCTTAAGACGGGATGAATTTTTATGCCATATAGTAATGGCAGTGTCCTTCTGTCGAGTTTTCGTGTCTGGTCTGTAACTTTGTCATACTTGCATGGGTTTTCAAAAAGAAATTGGCACAAATGATCAACATGCCATGATGACGTTTCGCTTGCAAGACAAAGAAAGTTTGTTTGAAAACACTTTTGAGTCTGAGATTTCGTGTCAGGTCTGTTATTTTGTTATACATGGATGGATTTCAAAAACACTGGCTCAATTGATCAACATGACATGATGAGTTGTTGGTATAAGACCCAGAACCATATCTCAAAGGTCAAGGTCACACTTTCAATTTGTTTGATATTTCGTGGTTGGTCTGTAATTTTGTCTTACTTGAAGGGATTTAAAAATAACTTGGCTCAATTGATCAACATGACATGACAATGTGTCAAGCATAGACCGAAACCCATACCTCAAAGTTCAAGGTCACAGTTTGAGTTTGTTTGGCAACACTGAGTCTGTGTGAGATTTCGTGTCCTGTCTGTAACTTTGCCATACATGGTTGGATTTAAATTATACTTTGGTCAATTGATCAACACAACCTGACAACATGTCATGTGTAATACCCAGAACCTTACCTCAAAGGTCAAGGTCACGCAAGATCTGTGTAGTTTTCAGTTTGTTTGATACATTGTATTTCATGTCTGGTCTGTAACTTTGTCTTACATGGAGGGATTTTAAAGTAATGATGATGTGTCACCTGCAATACCCAGACCTCACATCAGATGTCACTGTCAAGGTCACACAAAGGTCAAGTTCACACTTTAATGGGAGGGAGGGGGGTGGGGACATGAAATTGCGAGCGTCTAGTCTGAAACATAATTCCATAACTCAATATTCAATCCCTACCTGTTAAATCTATCATTATTTTCACAGACCACTTACCAGTGACATTTCTTGTTAGAATACTGTTTCTTTTGTACTTTGTACATCTCTGAAATCAGTGGGACAGAAGATGAAATTTGGCTGAGATGATCCTACAATGGGCATCAATCAAAGTACTGAATCTTAAATATATCTTGTTTGTTTGTTTGAATATTTAGCGTCAATTTTATACCATCGAGTGCTAACAGATGACAGTTAACCTAACCACTCTTTCTTGTGATCCTGGAAGGTTTACCAGTACTCAAGCACACTCCATCTCCGCAAGTAACTGATAATATCTGCGTTGAGAGACAAATGGCAATGAGACGCAATGTCATATGTCAATCATCACGGAGACTGGCCGGGTGGGGATCTTGACAATAAATTATTGTTTAAAAAGTCCAAATGTTCAATGTTAACATGATTATAGAGGCCTTGCAAATTTGTGCAAAATCAAAAGTTTCATCAAACTACATGGTTGGAAAGAGCAGGGAAGGCTTTATATTTAATAAAATTTGAAGCCATCTCCATAGATACTTGTTGTAATTCATAATGAAATGATCCTACATTAAGGTAACCAACCCATCATACTAAATCCTATTATTTTCTTAAAGAGCATCCATTTCTGAACTCTTTCACAATTCTTAAAACATTTTCATTCTTGTGTTTGCCAAATATATTCTGCGAGTATCATATTCCCACCGTTGCTTTAAATGGAAGGACAAGAATAGATGTTAAAACATTTACATACCTCCTACTTTATAAAATCTTTATTATAATACATGTACATTTCTGAATTGCCTTTACGATATTAATTTCATAACGGAAAAAAAGTGTGAAAAATTGACAAGAGAGTTATAATTACTTATCAGAATCCAATCAAACTTCACATAATTGTAGAGCAGCACTCAGTTCCCCAACTCAATGGTCAATGTCACACTTTGAGGTCAAATTCCCTTGTTTGGGTTCAGATCATATCTCAGCAGTAACTTTGTTACTATTTATCGGATTCCAATCAAACTTCACAGAATTGTAGAGCACCATCCGAAGGGTGTGTCACAAAACAATCGGATTCCCAATTCAAAAGTCAAGGTCACATTTTGGTTTCAAATCCTTATGTCTCTTACCTCTTACAGTGACAGCTCTTATTGACATTAATTCCAAAATCTTATTTAAAGTAATTCCTATACAAAATGTGATACAGCAGATAATTTATAGCATTGCCTAAATGAAAAAAAGTCTTTTAAATCAGATCAGTTTTAAGCTTCTATACTCTTCTCACAATAGATCTGACAGCATTGCATTAAAGGTCACCTCAGATCGACAAACTTTCACGTAATTAATTTTTGTAATAATTCAGCCAATCAGATCAATCATTACATTCGCAGTTCGTTGAGATTTACAACATAGCAGCCGATTGATACATTATTACAAAGTGCTGTTTCCTTGGCGTGGTTTCAGCAATAGTGATTTTCCTATTTTGGTGTATAAAAAAAAGGCCCGGTATCATCCCTGATTTCTAAAATTTCTGAAAATGCTCTCCAATTAACATGGGCTTAGCCATGATGTTTTCTTCATAACTATTATAAACGTGTGATAATCACACATGATATTGGGATCCCAGCTAAATATCAATTTTTTCTTCGGTTAAAATAGACTTCTACTTTCAAAACCTTGAAAGCATTGCTCTGATTGGCTGACGGAAAGGTCAGTCTGAGGTCACCTTCTATGTGTCGCCTTCAGATCTACTGTGCAATGAGTATGGAAGCTTTTGATCTGATTTTAACGAGATTGAAATAAAAACCTAAATTTTATTCCTGGACCATATTTCAGAAATAAAGGAAAACCAAAATGTTACCATCTTACTTTGGCAGCTAATGACATTCTATAACCCCATCTAAAATTTCAATCAAGAATTTTAGACATGATATCATCTTAGATATTGCAGTTCTGAATCAGGTATAAATGATCATGATAGACAGGTCATCAAAAACTGTGATAAGTTTATTTAGGATAAACACATTTTTATTACAGGAGTTGACAATTGACCAAGACACAACCCTTAGACAGTCCAGTTCGCCCGACCAGCAGGCATACCAAGATAAGGAGGCAGATCGAGATGAGGGTATTAATGGTGAGTGGAACTTTTAAGGTGCTTTATTGTTATGTCTCAGATTAAAGTTAGAATAACCTTTAACTGAACTGTGATTATGAATCTAGTCATTTATTCAACACTAATAATGCATTATGTTTACACACAATCTGTCTCTTTAAGCTGGATGAAAAATGTGACAAAATTGCACACATAAGTTGATATTGTTTAATATCGATCAATCAATTAATAACAACCTAATGCTTTTTTAAATCTAACAGAAACTTGTTCACATTTTTTCGATGTCCCGGAAACCACTTTTGTAACATAATTCCCGTCTTTCTCTATCTTGGATTGTTAATGAATTTGAATTACTCCTACATCGTGTTGCTTGAGTAACATACAAAGGGCTTTCTGAGTTAGAATTAGGACAGTAGTGATCGTACATTTCCAACTTCTATATCAACACTATATGTGGGAAGATATATTAACAATGGTATACAAGTAATAGGAAATATTTGAACATGTGGCTATGAGAACGTATGCCTGTAACTGCCCATATATTGAAAATGATAACATTTTGTTACACAAGCATATAAATGAAAAATAGAATCTTTCTATATTTTGAGGGTTTTAACGTGTGTGTCGTGAACTACCCATATATTGAAAATGATATATGGGAACATTTTGGTACTCAAGTATATTAATGAAAATAAACTCTTTCTTATTTTGAGGGTTCGGGTGAACTGTACCCATAGATTGAAAATTATATATGGGAACCTTTTGGTACGTGACAATATAAGCAAAAATAAAATCTTTCTATATTTCAAGGGTTGGGCAGGAAATTTTTATGGTGTTGTATTGTAATGCCTCAAAGTAAACTTTTATTTACCTTTTACTGAACTTCTAGTCATTTATGAACACTTATAATGCAACTGAATGGTATCCTTGTGGCTTCAATTCCGCCTACAGTTTTATTCCAATTCTAATCAAACTAGCTATAATCATCTGTTCACGAATATCATTAGGATTTTCCCGCCAGATTATTATTTAAGAAGTTATGTCCCCTTTTCTAAAAATATTTCATGTACATTATAATGCGGTTGAATGGTCTTCTTCCATCGGTGCATCTGTCTGTCTGTAACATTTTATGTTCTGTCCGTATCTCCTTAACCCCTTATGGGATTCTTATGAAACTTGGGTCAAATGATACCCTCATTAAGACAATGTGCAGAACCCATGTTCCAGCTGTGCTGACTCAAGGTCACAAGACGAGGTCAAAGTTTTGAGCCATTTCATGTCCTGTCCATATATCCTAAACCCCATGAGAGATTTTCATAAAATACAGGTGAATATTTTTCGTCATGGGACCGCGGCGTGGTCTAATGGTAGAGTGTCCGCCTCGCATGCGGAAGGTCGTGGGTTCAATCCCCGGCCTGGTCATACCAAAGACTTTAAAAATGGTACTAAAAGCTTCCTCGCTTGACGCTCAGCATTTAGAGGAGAGTTCTAGGTCTGGTCGGCCCGGTGTCGGTATAATGCGACTGGGTGGGGTATCGTACCATGTGTCTGCGGAATGATACTCCAGTGTGACAGCGCTCAGAATATTGTCTCAAGTAGACACCGTCGTGATATGACTGAAAAATTGTTGAAAGCAACGCTAAACACCATACAACAACAACAACATTTTTCCTCATGGAGATGATGTGCAGAAACCATGTTTCAGCCTTGCTAGTTTAATGTCACATGGTGAATGTTAATCATTTATCCATTATTATCTAGCAAGTACACCGCAAGATACAACCCTTGACAAAAATACAAATCACACATCCCATAGACAATCCTGTTCCCCCAACCAGCAGGCATACCAAGATAAGGAGGCATATGGGGATGGGCGTATTAATGGTGGGTGAAAGTTGCTTTATTGTTATGCCTTAGAGTAAAGTGAGAATTACCATCTTAACTCACGTATTAGAAATATTGATGTATAGTGCACTGTGCGCATCCATGTTTTGAGATTAAAATCTCGGGAAAAGAAATAATTCTCCTATATGTTTGTATTTTGCACATCTGTAATTTGTAATTTTAAAAATCTTGCCAAATCGTCATTTTGAAAAAAACTGCCAAACTAGATATGTAAAACGGAATTTGATTGGTCAGAAATGATTGCAAGTAGACTGGTACGGTGAATATTATTGAGAAGCCATATGCTAGCACAAAATCTCAACTGGACTGGTTCACTCTACTTCCTATTCAGAAAAGTGGAGTCACAATCAAGGAAAGTAGACTGGCTACTCTTATGCAGGTTAATGCCAGCACCTGCTCAATAACATAAGAGCTGTCAATAGTCTGAATTGTCTAAAATGACAGGCGACACTTGTTTCTTTTAAATATCATATAAATTAAGAGTGTACTTCAAAATCCCCATGGCTCAAAAATGACATGGTTGTCAAAATCCCCTCGACAGAATTAACAGGGTGGACAAAATCCCCTTGATGGGTATTCAAAATCCCCATGGCAAAAATGATAGGGTAGTCAAAATCAAAAATATTTAAATTAAAATTTTGTTGAAAACTATCAAACTGCAAATTAATATAATCATTCAAAGTAGTTATCATCAAAGATCTAAGCCAATATGCAGTCAATTTAATTGATTAAGGGGTAATCATAGACATGATCACTTAATATAACTGACAAACAAGTTTTTGTTAAAAATTACAATAAACTGCTCTAATTATCAGCAAATAATTAACACAACCACATAAATAATTGACTGTTTTTTTTTTTTGGTAAAAATTACATACTGTAAATATATAATTAATGGCATAGTTGTTTGTGAATTTGCTGTTTTTATAAGTGCTTGTGAATCTGCCTCTTTTTTAAAGAAAAAAACACCAAAATTACATTCTAAATTGAACCCCCTCATTTATATATATATCATGGGGATTTTGACTACCCCTCTATTTTGACCAAGGGGATTTTGACCACCTTTTTGATTCTATCGAGGGGATTTTGACTACCTTGTCATTTTTGAGCCATGGGGATTTTGAGTATCCCCCATAAATTAATGCCACTTTAAATTAGGACAGGCCACGATTTAGTATTAGTGAGACAAGTTGTATGTTGATTGCTTTTCATTAGTAACAGTTTACGTACCTTGAAGTTTTTAAAAAAAAATAAAAATCCATAACAAAACACTATATATTATATCGAGTTTACAATTTATAAACACAAACAACTATAAACCATATTAACAAAAGAAATATGTGTAAATAGATACATTTATGATGTCAACACTGAAAGTATTGAATTTATTCCACATTCGTCAATAAATCTCACATTTCTGTCAAACCAGTCTGCTATTTTTAGAACGTTTTAGGTTGCTGTTTCTTGTTTGGAAGTAATAGTAGTTACACAGTTTGCTATTTGTCAATTTATTTGACCATTTTCACTTCATATATTAATGGAATGAATTTGAATAAAAGGATCTCCTATAGGTAGATCATCATCTATAATCGACCTCCCATAAATAAATTGTTCTGAAAATAACATCTGATTTACTGGTCTTCAAGAAACATGTCTAAATCAATAAATCTTTGACAAATTACAGTTGGGGAAAAAAATAAAATTTTCAGTACTTGCATATTATGCACATCCCTTCTCGAAGATCTTAAAAGTATGAAAAAACCTGCGCCTAATACATGAGTCAAGACAGTACCTTTAACTGAACTGTGATTATGAATCTAGTCATTTTTTCAACACTTATAATGCAATTATGTTTGCACACAATCTGTCTCGTTAAGCTGGATGAAAAAGGCCACAAAATTGCACACATCACTTGATATTGTTTAATCAAACAATTACATAACTTTACAGCCTAATGGTTTTTTAAAACTAACATAAACATGTTCACAATTTTTTTATGTCTAACGCAGAAGTTCCAAGATACCACCTGTGTAACATACATGTAGTTCCTGCTGTCATCTATCTTGGAGTTTTCATGATTTTGAAGCACTTAAAATTATATTGAAAATGATATATGGGAACATTTTGGTACAACAGTATATAAAGAAAAGATAAACTCGTTCTTATTTCAAGTGTTCGGCGTGAACTGTACCAATAAATTGAACATGATATATGAGAATCATTTGGTTACATAAGTATATTATCGAAAAATGATATCTTTATTTTGAGGGTTTGGAATAAACTGTACCCATAAATTGAAAATAATATATGGAATCCTTTTGGTACATGAGAATATACGCGAATAAATAAAATCTTCTATATTGCAAGGGTTTGGTGTGAACTGTACCCATATATATATAAACAAAAAATAAAATCTTTCTGTATTTCGAGGGTAGGGCGCGGAACTTTTAAGGTGCTTTATTGTAATGCCTTAGAATAAAATTATATTTACTTTTTACTAAACTTCTAGTCATTTATGAATACTTATAATGAGATTGAATGGTGTGTTTCTGTTGGTGCGTCCGTCTGTCCATAACATTTTGTGTTCAGTCCATATCTCAATAACCCCTTATGGGATTCTCATGAAACTTGCGTCAAATGATACCCTCTTTGAGACGATGCACAGAATCCATGTTCCAGCCATGCTGGCTCATGGTCACAAGGTGAGGTCAAACGTTTGAGTCTCCATTTCATGTCCTGTCCATATATCCTAAACTCCATGCTGGGTTAGTGTCACAAGGTAAGGTCAAAGGTTGAGCCTCCATTTTGTGTCCAAAGTGACGGGGAAGATTTAATGAATGTCTGATTATTGTCTAGGAATTACACAGCAAAAAGTAACCCTTAGACAGTCCAGTTCCCCCAACCAGCAGGCATACCAAGATAAGGAGGCAGATATAGATGAGCATATTAATGGTGAGTGGAACTTTTAAGGTGCTTCATTGCAATGTATCTGAGTAAAGTTAGAATTACTTCAACTGAACTGTGATGATGTATCTACATGTGGTTATTTATGAATACTTAAAATGCGATTATGAGAGTGCAGTCTATCATATCGATGACATTTTTGTGGGTTATTGTCTCCAACAAATGGTTTGCAGGGCTGTCGGCACAGACAAGAAATATAATATTACTGAACTCTTTAATTTTTATGCTCCCCCAAAGGGGGAAGCATATAGTCACCGCTTCGTGCGTGCGTGTGTCCGTCCGTGTATCCCCTAGTTTTTGTCCTTGCTATTTCTCTACAACCTCTGGTTGGAATTTTATGAAACTTGCTAGGATGCATCATTACCAAGTGCAGATGCGCATATTGTATATGTGTTTCGGTTCGGTAACTTTTCACGTAGTTATGGTCCTTTGTTTGAGTCTCTGACCAAATTATTGTCTGCGCTATTTGAAACATGCTAGGATGCATCATTACCAAGTGAAGATGCGCATATTGTCTATGTGTACTGGTTCGATGTTTTTTCACATAGTTATGGCCCTTTCATTCTGTCTGACCAAGTTATTGTCCGCGCATATTGTCTATGTGTTTCGGTTCGGTAACTTTTCACGTAGTCATGGCCCTTTGATTGAGTCTGTGACTAAATTATTGTCCACACGATTTCTCTACAACCCCATCTTTGAATTTTGTGAAACTTGCTAGGATGCATCATTACCAAATGCAGATGCGCATATTGTTTTTGTGTTCGGTGTTTTTTCACAGAGTTATGGCCCTTTCATTCTGTCTGACCAAGTTATTGTCCGCGCTATTTCTCTACCACCCCATGTTGGAATTTTATGAAACATGTTAGGATGCATCAATACCAAGTGCAGATGCGCATATTGTCTATGTGTTCCGGTTCGATGTTTCTATGCCCCCCCCCCCCCCCCACACACACACACAAAAAATGTTCGGGTGGCATATTGTAATCGCAGCGTCCGTCCTTCCAACCGGTATTTTGTTTCCGGCCTGTAAATTTGTCATGCATAGATGGATTATGTTGATACTTGCAACAAATGATCAACAGAACATGACGACGAGTAGTGAGTAAGACCCACACCCGTACCCCAAAGGTCAAGGTCACAATTTGAGTTTGTTTGACAACACTTTGAATTTATGTGAGATTTCGTTTCTGGCCTGTAACTTTGTCATGCATAGATGAATTTTAATGATTCTTGCTACAAATGATCAACATAACATCATGACATGTTGGGGGGGGGGGGGGGGGGGGGGCATGTGACACTTAACAGTGACATTTCTTGTTTCACAGAGTTATGGCCCTTTAATTGAGTCTGTGACCAAATTATTACCCGTGCTATTTCTCTACAAACCCATGTTGGAATTTTGTGAAACTTGCTAGGATGCATCATTACCTGCTATGTAGTTTGGTATTTTTCAAACAAGTTGCCGGTACAGACGCAAACACTCACTTGGGGAGCATCCATCGGTTCCACCGATATTTTCTTGTCTTTGACATTTAGTGATAATCTTGCATTATATCAAGAGTTTAGCTTAGGCTGTTATAGAATAATTGCTAGATGTGCAGAACTCATGTTTCAGCCTTGCTTGGTTAGTGTCACAAGGTGAGGTCAAAGGTTTTAACCTCCATTTTGTGTCCAAAGTGGCGGGGAAGATCGCTGTCTTCAAGATCACTGTAATCTTCAATGATGTTTAAATTTAATATTGTCAGAGTTTTGTCTAGGAAGTACACAGCAAGAAGTAACCCTTAGACAGTCCAGTTCCCCCAACCAGCAGGCATACCAAGATAAGGAGGCAGATATAGAAGAGCATATTAATGGTGAGTGGAACTTTTAAGGTGCTTTATTGCAATGTATCTGACTAAAATTAGAACTACCTTTAACTGAGCTGTGATGATGTATCTACATGTGGTTATTGTTGAACACGTAAAATGTGATTATGTTTACACAAAGTTTGTCTCTTTAAGCTGGATGAAAAAAGTCGCATAATTACACACACATGTTGATATTGTTTTAAGACCGATCAATCACACACAACACAGCTTCATGCTTGTAAAAAATCTTAATATAAACTTGCTTACACTTTACAGCTGACACAAGTTCACACAAATTTGTGTTTTTCCCAATAATCCTCAGTGTTTTAAGGGGTCCTCTTTGCCAAGGACAAATTTTTTGTCACCTCATTATTCAATTATGTTCAGTTTTAATTATATGTCCGATTTTGACCCACTGATGCCTAGCATTTGTTTATTTTATTACTAATGTTAATTATTTGGCCATTATTATTGCTAGGCAGTACACAGCAAGACACAAACCTTCAGCAGTCCAGTTCCCCCCACAACCAAGATAAGGAGGCATATGAAGATGAGTGCATTAATAGTTAGTGGAACTTTTAAGGTGCTTTATTGTTATGTGACGGTTAATTTTTTCAACACATGTAATGCTTATGTTTACACAATCTGTTTTTTTAAGCTGGATGAAAAATGTCACAAAATTGTACACATAAGTTGATATTGCTTAATATCTATCAATCACATAACTTTGCAGCCGTAGGTTTTTTTTATGTCCCCACCATTTTCAATTGGGGGGGGGGGGGGGGGGGGCATATAGTATTCACTGCTGTCCGTACGTACGTGAAAATGGTTTCCGACTTATATCTTTAGTTTTATTGAAAAGATTTAAACCAAATTTGGTGTGTGACTTCACATTCAGGCAATACAGGTCAAGTTCGTATTTCGTTCCAGTCTGATGATTTCTGATGGAGTTATGCCCCTTTTTGGACAAATATCAAGAAATTGGGTTTCCGCTCGATATATCTGGAAGGATTAGATGATTTGATTCATATTTGGTAGAAAGATGTATGGTGATAAAATACAGCTCAAGTTCGATTTCCGTCGAAATCCCTGCATATTAATTAGGTGTTGTGGGCTCTGATTTGCTGACGGTTTTCGGCCTCTAAAATTGATGGACCGATTTTTATGAAACTTGATATTTGGCTTTATTGATATCTACAATGTAGTTACAAAGCAGGGGCATTTGTGTCCCATGGATGCATTTCAATTTAAATCTAACATAAACTTTCACATTTTTTGGATGTCTAACTCGGAAGTCATAGTTCTCAGATACCACCTGTGTAACATAGTTGCTGCCGTCCTCTCTCTTGGAGTTTTCATGATTTTGAAGCACTTACAAGGTGTTGATTGAATAACATACAAAGGCTTTTCTGAGTTAAAATTGGGACAGAAGTGTCAGATCATACATTTTTAATGTCTATACCAACACGATATCTGGGAACATATATATATATTAACCATGGTATACAAGCAATAAGAAATATTTGAAAAAAGTATGTTCAGAACTGCCCCTATATTGTATATGATAAATGAGAACATTTAAGTACAGAAGTATATAATTGAAAAATAAAATCTTTCTATATTTTGAGGTTTTGACATGAACTGTCCCAGTGTTTTCTCCAGCTCACATCCCCCTCCCCCACCCCTTTGGGTGGCATATAGTAATCACAGCTTCCGCCCGGTATTTCGTGTCCAGCCTGTAACTTTGTCATGCATAAATGGATTTACTTAATACTAGATACAAATGATCAACATAACATGATGATTTGTTGCGCATTACACCCAGAATCCCACTTGAAAGGTCAAGGTCACAATTTATTTTTGTTTGATGACAATTTCAGTCTGATTGAGATTTCGTGTCCGGTTTGAAACTTTGTCACCTATGGATAAATTGCATGTATGACATTACCACGTGTCACATAAGACACACATGGATACCTCAACGGTCAAGGTCGGACTTTGACTTTGTTTGACAACATTTTCAGTCTTTATGAGATTTCTTGTCCGGTATGTAGCTTCATCATCTATGGATAAATTTTAAAAACACTTGTCTCAGTTGATCAACATGACATAATTTAGTGTCGCATGTAAGACCCAGAACCTTTCCTCAAAGTTCAAGGTCACACTTTCAATTTGTTTGATATTGGTCTGTGACTTTGTCTTTAACTTGGCTCAATTTATTAAGATGACATGAAGACGTGTCACAAGTAAGACCTAGACCCGTACCTCAAAGGTCAAGGTCACACTTTGAGTATGTATGACAACACTTTGAATCTGTTTGAGATTTCAAGTCCATCCTTTAACTTTATCATACATGGATGGATTTCAAAAACACTTGGCCCAATTTATCAATTGATCAACAATTGATCTGTGAGTTACATTTAGGGATTTTAAAAAAATTGACACAAGTGATCGGCATGTCATGATAATGTTTCACAAGCATTTAACTGTTGAAATACCCAGACCATTACATCAGATGTTAAGGTCAAGGTTACTCAAAGGTCAAGGTTACTCAAAGGTCAAGGTCATGCTTTAATGTAAAAAAACATGAAATTGCATGTCTAGTCTGACTGTATAATGGTGATAGGGAATGTCATATGACGTTATTAGTGTCATCAGCATCCAATATAGAGTAATGCAAGACTAACAATATATTAAAGTAATTAAAAAATTAAATCAATAAAATATTAATATATAACAGGAAGATATACCCTACTGTTTTCAATATATCTTGCACAAAGAATATCAAAGTAAAATTATTTATAAAATTTATAGGGAGAATAAATAATCATCACAGTTTTGTAATAAATATGTCAATAAATCGTGTACAAAGATTAGATATTCAAAAGGAAACTTTATAAATAAACATTATAAAAAGAAAGGTTGATTACTATATGTAATTAATAAATATGTAAAATAGCAAACATGTATATAATCGTCATATATCATTATTCATCCTTCATATGTCATTCATATTCATCAATTTATTTTTAATCATCTGTGATGCTCACCAAAATGACCAGTTCAAAGTGCGAGGGTAAATAAAAACTACACAGTCAGTGTCTAGTCTGAAGCACCAGTCCATTACTCTTGATATTCATGGATACATCGCTACCTTTTATATCAAATATTGTTATTTTTCACAGACCATTTGGGGGGCACGCAACACTTAACAGTGACATTACTTGTTTAGGGGTCATTAATGACCCACTGACAAAAAATCTGGGGGGTCATTTTCAAATTCTTGGGGTCATCAGTTGACTAGTTTTAAACTGAATCAACTTGAATAAATGTGAGATTTTCAAGGAATTCAAGTGAAAACTTTACCTCATCAAGATTTGCAGAAGCCATGTTTCAGCCTCACTTGGTTAGTGTCACAAGGTGAGGTCAAATGTTTGAGCCTCCATTTTGTGATCAAAGTGGTGGGGAAGATAGCCAGGGCACTTGACAACTTTTGGGGACAGGTACCCATACCGTCTGGAAGGGGAATTGTTCGTCGTTTTAAGACTAATAGGGGGATTTTTAGCCATATAAATATTACTACTTTTCACACTTTCTAATACTGTTTTCAATCATTTCCAACAGATGTAGCTACATAATAATTTTCTGACAAATACAAGAAATGATTATGCAAGTTGTTCTACTATATTTATTTATTTCTTTCACGAATTAAAACATCTCAGTGACACATCCTTATATGTCAATTTTTCTAGCCTTTGAAGTAAAATGGCCAATGGCCTTCTCAAGTTGTGTGTTACTTATTGATGTTGCCCCTTCATGGACAATCCTCATAATACTGTCAAGTGTTTCCTGGCTCATAGACGATCTAAGAGGTGTACATATACTGTTCATCAGAGAGAACACCATCAGTTATCTCATCAGTTAAAGTACTACTGTACAAAAATTCACAATATTTGCAGCAGTTATCTTCCTTAGAGGCACTATAATACAACCACTTGAAAGAGAGTTCATATCTAGTTGTGTCGAACAACCTATTATCAGGAACTAATACTTAGTTTTCTTATCAACATGGACAATGTCCGATTCGCCATCAGAATCAGAACTGGACACGCTTCAGACCGCGATGCTTTACGTTTTTGGGAATCAGAACATGGCACGTCAGAGGATTTTTGAGGCTCTAGCGAGCTTGTAGTGGGATGGATCCCCGGGTTTTCTAAATTTTGTTTTGCTTGCAAACTTTTCTGTTTGAATAAGATTATCAATTATCTGCTGTTTTCGATGGTTTTTTTTCGCCGGTAATGTATTCGATTATGTGACATTTTTAACCTGCTAAGGGCAATATCCGAAAAATCCGAATGAATCCATACCGACTTGTATCGAGAAAATTCATTGGACAGTCAATCAAGGGAGAAGACTCGTGAATGTTTTATTGGATTCGTACTCAAAACTATCGTTCTTATGTCCGGCCGACGAATTTCTTCGTGATTTTCCTTCCGATTTTATTTTTGTTTTCGAGTGGATTTTTTTTCTTAGAAAGGGGAAAAAACATATTATTTTAAGAGGGTGCCCTGATAGCTGTCTTCAAGATCACTGTAATCCTCAATGATGTTCAAATTTAATAAATGTTTGATTTTTGTCTAGGAATTGCACAGGAAGACACAACCCTTCGACAGTCCAGTTCCCCTCACCAGCAGGCATACCAAGATAAGGAGGCAGATGGAGATGAGGATATTAATGGTGAGTGGAACTTTTAAGGTGCTTTATTGTTATGCCTCAGATTAAAGTTAGAATTAACTTTACTGAAATGTGATTATGAATCTAGTAATTTTTTCAGCACTTATAATGCAGTTATATTTACACACCAATCTGACTAAAGTACACGATCTTCCTAAATGTAAGATCTGACGACGAGCTATTCAAACCCGTCTTCTAGAATGACTGTATTACCAAAATCGCTATTTTTAGCTATTTTTATTTCAACCAGTCAGAGTACTCATTTCAATAGCCTTTCGGCATAACCTTCAACAGTGACGTATTAAATTAAGTCACTACCTTCACTATGTAATAAATAATAATTCACTGGAAGATAGAACAAGTTTCTTCATGTCTTACCTTCAGAACTACATATGTTCAATTAAAACAAGTATTAAAAAACATGGGCACAGCCTTTATTGATATGATTATAGTGACAATCACACATGATAATTTTAACCCCAGCTCAAAATAGATTTTTTTATATTTCTACTTACACTTTCAAAACCTTGAAAGCAAAGCTCTGATTGGCTTGCAGAAAGGCCATAATTCCCGTCTTTCTCTATCTTGGATTGTTAATGAATTTGAATTACTCCTACATCGTGTTGATTGAGTAACATACAAAGGGCTTTCTGAGTTAGAATTAGGACAGTTGTGATTGTACATTTCCAACTTCTATATCAACACTATATGTGGGAACATATATATTAACAATGGTATACAAGTAATAAGAAATATTTGAACATGTGGCTATGAGAACGTATGCCTGGAACTGCCCATATATTGAAAATGATATATGAGAATGTTTTGGTACACCAGTTTATACGAAAGATTAAAACTCTTTCTTATTTCGAGTGTTCGGTGTGAACTGTACCAAGATATTGAAAATGATATATGAAAACATTTTGGTACACAAGTTTATAAAAGAAAAAGAAAATCTTTTTATATTTTGACATGAAATGTACCCATATATTGAAAATGATATATGGGAACATTTGGGTACACCAGTATATAAACGAAAAAGAACTATATAAACGAAAAAGAACTCTTTCTTATTTCAAGGGTTCAGCATTAACTACACAGATATATTGAAAATGATATATATATATATATATATATATATATATATATATATATATATATGAGAACCGTTTCCTACTCAATTATATAAACGAAAAATAATATCTTTATTTAGAGGGTTCGCCAGTAGCTGTACCAATAGATTGAAAATGATATATGGGATCCTTTTGGTACATAAGCGAAAAATAAAATCTTTCTATATTTCAAGAGAATGGTGTGAACTGTTCCCATATATATAAACAAAAAATAAAATCTATATTTCTAGGGTGCATGAAACTTTTAAAGTGCTTTATTGTAATGCCTCCGAGTAAAATTATATTTACTTATTGCTGAACTTCTAGTCATTTATGGATTTTTTCCATTTGTGGTTGCATGCCACTGTCTCTCCGTAACATTTTGTGTTCTGTCTGTATCTCCTTTACCCCTTTTGTTGATTCTCATTTACCTTGCAGAACCCATGTCTGGCTCAATGTCACAAGGTTATTCTATTTTTAGCACATGCAAACAATTCTAAATTTATAATATGAAATTTGTCATGTCATATACAACAGAACATGTGCTATTAAATGTATTTTTTATAAAAATTAAGCCTCCTTGTCAGTAACCATCATGTATGAGGTACTTTTGTTCGTTTCAGAAATTATTTTACATTGATAATTACAGTAATAATGTACAGACAGGAAAGTTTTGTTTTGTTTTTCCTTTTAAAACACTCATATTACTAAATATGCAGGCTTGTAATTACTTCTACACTTGAACTGCATCAATATAGCATACATGACCAAGTTTGATCATTTTCTATAACCAAATATCAAGATATTGCAATTTTAAGAAAACTGAATTCTAAGCAGGATGTGACACAACATTCATCTTAACCTCATTGAGATAATGTGCAAAACCCATGTTACAGCCCTGCTGTCACAATGTATGGTCAAATAATTTGCGCTTTCGTTTCATGTCCTGTCCATATGTCCTAAACCTCTTATGAGATTCTCATGAAACATTGGTCAAATGATTACCTCACTGAGATAATGTGCTTAATCCATGTTCCAGCTGTGCTGGTTCAAGGTCACAAGAAGAGGTCAAAGGTTTGAGTCTCCATTTAGTGAGTCTTGTCTATATCTCCTAATCCCCATGGGAGTATTTTCATGATATTCAAGTGAAAACTTAACTTCATCAAGACGATGTGCAGAACCCATGTTTCAGCTATGCAAGGTCACAAAGTGAGGTCATAAGTTTGAGACTTCATATTGTGTCCATACATATTTTTCAAACCCCTTTGGGGGATTTTAATGAAACTTGAGTCAAATGTTAATCTCATCAAGCTGATGTGCAGAACCTACATTACAACCTGTAGGCACGAAATGGGGTCAAATGTTTGAGCCTTCATTTCATGTCCAGTCCATACCTTCTCAATTTAAATCCACTGCTGCGATCAGGGAGGGACTTCGGATTGATCTTTGTCCGTACGTGTGTGTGTTGGTCAATATGTCTGTCAGAAACAAGTGGTGGGGGATGCAACGCCTTTCAAAATTAAGAGTTTCCAATTTCATGATTAGTCTAAATCAACAAGTGATGTTTCACTGACCTATTTATTTTTTTTTTACACCCACACACTTATGACACAACCTGTCAATTACCAGTATTCAAACACAGAATAGTCGAATTGTTGACATTGTATGTACACATAACGGATAGATGATGACTTTGCAACAAACAGAAAAAAATGTACTAGTAAGAACTTCAGAAGCCTAATTGTAATGAAAATAAGAGAGTGATTGTGACAAAAATCGCGTAATAATAAAAATTACTTGAACTACTTTTGCAAATGTGTCAAACTCCCTGAAGCAACAATTATTAAGCAGAGGGTGACAATGGCGTCAACTTTCAATGACTAACACATCTCATAATTTATGGGCGGAGCTTACTTTCGAATAGAAACCTACCTGCTGGCTCTGGACCTGTCATGTACTAGTTGAAGTCAGTGGTTTAAGTCTTAAAACGTCATCTTTTAATTCAAAGTCAAATCCAAAACTCTCACCAATTTTGCAACGCGTATAGCCGTCTTTAAGAATGCCTTTTTGTAAATTGTAACATAAACATTATTTAGCCATTATGATTGTCTAGGAAGTACACAGCATGACACAACCCTTCTACGGTCAGGTTCCCCTGACCAGCAGATATACCAAGATGACAAGGCCTATATATAGAGAGCTGAGCATATTAATGGTGAGTGGAACTTTTAAGGTGCTTAATTCTAATGCCTCGGAGTAAAGTTAGAATTACCTTTTACTGAACTGTGATGATGTCATTTTTAGCCCGGCTATTCGAAGAATAAAGAGAACTATATTACTCACCCTTGCGTCAGTGTCATATCTTGGTTAAAGTTTTGCTTGCAAGTTACTATCTCAGTAACCATTGCATGTATTGGATTGAATCTTCACACATGACTTTCCAGTCATCAAACCAACTTCAATAAATCTGGCATGAATATAATACAAATTATGGCTCGTGGTTGACTTAAATACATGTATTCTGGGTAAAAGTTTTGCGTGCAAGTGTACCATCAAGTCCATAGTTCACCAACCACTCAATGTATTTGGTTGAAATTTCACACAAGACTTCCCAGTCATCAGACTTTCCAAAATAAGTTAGATAACTCTAACATGAATAAAATGCAACTTATGACCCTTGTTTGACTTAGAAATTCTGGTTAAAATATATATCTCAGCAGCCACAGCATGTATTGGATTGAAACTTCATACAAAGTATTGCAAATATAATACCTACTCAATTTAATAAGTTGGATAACTCTTGTTTACTTGGATTGTTTGTCAGTCTCAATCAAAGTTTGTGCTTTTGTTACAGTATATATTATAGTTGAGCACGCTGTCTTATTGACAGCTCTTGTTTAATACTTATAATGCAGTTATGTTTACACACAATCTTTATTTTAAGCTGGATGAAAAAAGTCACAAAATTGCACACATATATGTTGATTTTGTTTAACCTTTTACTCAATATGCATTTTAAGTGGACTTCCAAACTCAAAGCCATGCTTAGTCAATTTCCATGAAAAGGTACATTTTACCTATTTATTCTGAATTTATTCGTACTCGTAACGAGCAATCAAAACAGGTCCTGCACTGTTTTTAAAAGCCTTTATTAGAATTGTCCATTACGAAGTAAAGGGTTAAAGATTGATCAAGCACATACTATACAGCTTCATGCTTGTAAATATCTAACATAAACGTGCTTATACTTTGCAGCTGATACAAACTTGTGTTTTCCCAATAATCCTTTCTGTTTCAGAGGGTCCCCTGTTGCCAAGGACAACTATTACATCAATCTACAATGATGTACAAATTTAACCAAAATGTCTGATTTTTGACTCGCTGATGCCCAGCATTTGTGTAATTTATTGCTTATGTTAATTATTTAGCCATTATTATTGTCCAGGAAGTACACAGCAAGATTCGCAGCAAAACACAACCCATGACAAAGACACAATCCTTCGACAGTCCAGTTCCCCTGACCAGATGGCATACCAAGATGATGAGGCCTATATATATAGAGCTGAGTGTATTAATGGTGAGTGGAACATTTGTGATGATACGGAAATACCGTATATTCCCTTATTAACGCCCATACATGTGATCCTACCGCTGGTAGGTAAAATCTACCGCTTTTTAACCCCATCTACCGCTCTACCCTTTTAGGTAAAATATACTACTTTAAAATTTGCAAATATGCATATACACAGGTCATAAATCTCGTCTCCAGCTGTGTTATATTGGCGTATCCCTGTCACTTTCTCCCTTGCCAGCCCGTGTGGTTCCGGCTAAGAATAGAATCACTGCCGATCTCTGCAGAGGGGTAGGAATCCTTTGAATGGGTGTCATGTTCATTTTATCATTTTTTGTCTTGTGCACTATTGTGGTTAAATTATGAACCCCTGTGTTGTTTCAGGGATATAATCGTCATATATCATTATTCATCCTTCATATTAATTCATATTCATCAATTTATTTTTAATCATCTGTGATGCTCACCAAAATGACCAGTTCAAAGTGCGAGGGTAAATAAAAACTACACAGTCAGTGTCTAGTCTGAAGCACCAGTCCATTACTCTTGATATTCATGGATACATCGCTACCTTTTATATCAAATATTGTTATTTTTCACAGACCATTTGGGGGGCACGCAACACTAAACAGTGACATTACTTGTTTAGGGGTCATTAATGACCCACTGACAAAAAATCTGGGGGGTCATTTTCAAATTCTTGGGGTCATCAGTTGACTAGTTTTAAACTTAATCAACCTGAATAAATGTGAGATTTTCAAGGAATTCAAGTGAAAAATTTACCTCATCAAGATGATTTGCAGAAGCCATGTTTCAGCCTCACTTGGTTAGTGTCACAAGGTGAGGTCAAATGTTTGAGCCTCCATTTTGTGATCAAAGTGGTGGGGAAGATAGCCAGGGCACTTGACAACTTTTGGGGACAGGTACCCATACCGTCTGGAAGGGGAATTGTTCGTCGTTTTAAGACTAATAGGGGGATTTTTAGCCATATAAATATTACTACTTTTCACACTTTCTAATACTGTTTTCAATCATTTCCAACACAACCCATGACAAAGACACAATCCTTCGACAGTCCAGTTCCCCTGACCAGATGTTCATTTTATCATTTTTTGTCTTGTTCACTATTGTGGTTAAATTATGAGCCCCTGTGTTGTTTCAGGGAGCCATATAAGTGATGGCAAGAATAGGTCCACCGTGGCTCATGCATGTTGTAAGAAGCGACAATTTGAGTAATACGATAGAATTTGCTGAAACTCTGCAGTTCTGCATGTATCGAGGTTCTAATTCATTCTGCATATTCATTTGTATTTTTTTTAAATCTGTATGGTAATTTGTTGTTTTTGTACATGTAGAGTGAACCTGGAATCTTTCTTCGTGTTGGCGTCGAATAACCTTTAATGTGTTGGTATGCCATAAACCCTATTCATTCATTCATTCTCCCTTGCCCCAATAAACAATTAAAGCAATTATCGGATTAGTCGGCACCATGATGCGTTTTACCTCAGGCCAAATCAGCAGTCACTTGATCTAAAAATAGCAGGTTCCCAAATGTTTAAAAATAGAATAGGTAATAGTCTGGTTCCCTGCCCCACAAAGGAAGTACTAACATTGTTATCTCTCTTCGATAAAGATGGCGCCAATTTGGAACATCCAAATATATGTCTGTAAAAAGTTCAAGTTAGATTGATTCATGTATAATGTCAGCGCTAGAACTTGGTAATTTTATAATATTTTATACATTAAAAATAATTGGAACTGAATGTATGTAAATATTTTTTGTAAAGGTGCAAATGTCAATCATATTTACGTCGACTATATGTTGAAAATAGTGGGTGGGGTAAGGTATTGATTTTAAAGTTTCAGAGTATCATTTTCTAAATCAAGTCATATCATGATTCTTAGAAAATTATAGACTAAAACATGAATAGAAATAGGTTATTTTAATAATTTTTTATTGGATGGCGAGCAAAGCTCTGACTTCCTTAGCTGTCGTGCAGCTCTAGCATCTGTTATACACTACTACGTATGGCAGGAACCGCTATATCCGTCCGACCGATAAAGAGTTCACAGGTTTCAAAACGCATTTACCGTAGCAGAGGACATATTATACAGCAAAAGATTCAAAGTTTTTTAAATATTGCGGATATTTTTCTTTACAAAAGTTCAAAAATACGATACGGGAAGCATACAATTTGAATGGAAATGCGGAAGAATACACTTATAAAAAAAACGCGGCAATTTTCTTTGATAAAAAGATGTTTTACGCATTTACTACTATGCAGTGACGTCATCTGGTGAGGGGGGGGGGGGGCTATAATCTCTAACACCATTCGACAAATAAGCATTAATGGGGTAAAATATTGACATATTTTCGATATAATAACTCGTAGTTTGAGTAAATAGTAACTGTTAGTGAAATTTTATTAACTACGGATTGTCCTCTTTTAATTTTGATAGTAAAATAACGAAATTAGGTTCGAGGCTACATTTGTTGTTTATAGAAAAACGCGCCAATCTGTTATCTTATGCAAGCAGAGTTTAACGGTTAATTATGTCATCCGACCGTTATGTTTGTTGTGTTTCTGTGGTGTATTTTTTAGATTGATTAAATCTAAGTCATGCAACACCGTTTATAATGCTATTTATTGATTATTTATATTGATGATTGAAAGCTATATGAGAATCGAACGCAAGTCAATATACGCGTAAATCTATTAGTAGGTCATGTTTGTTTTGGTCTAGACAAAGAGTTATGGATATGTGTTGTATACTCTCGGACAATCAGGAACATTTTGTGCTGAATGCATTTCGTTATCCATAAGTCATAACTATTGAACTGGAGATATTAAAATCCACTGGAGTTGTACATCACTACTCAATTCTTTCGATTTTGGAGAAACATCAGAATATGAAAGTTTGTTTGTGAAGCTTTCATATAGCTTGTTCATGTTGATAACTTTATGTGGAGATGTGGAAAGAAATCCTGGACCACCACATTACCAGTTTACAAATGTCCTGAAATGGATATTTTCACCAGGGTCATCAAATATTAGTCAATTTTCACACGGAAGATGGTGTGTATCATGGTGTTTGCATTTTTTCAAATGCATTATTAAAACCGTTTAATAGCTACTGTTGGAAAAGTATTGATATGGACTCTGAATTGCATGCAGGAGATTATTTATACAGATACACAAAAGAAATATTAAACACACCACATTCTTTTCTAAATCCCAATGAAATGCCATTTAACATATCAGAAATCTTACTTTCAATTTTCCGAACCTACATTTTCGAATTAACACAAGCAGCGAGCCTTCCCTCAGGCCATTCAGGCCTTTGATTGTAGTTTCTACATAGACCGCAAAAATATATTGACGCAAAAATCTACTGATTTTTAATCCCAAATCTACTGATCTGAAAGCTCAGATTCAGCAAATCTATCACATGTATTTAGCCCCCCCCCTCCCTCCCTCCCTTTAATTAACGCCCCTCACCTTTTTTTCTGGAAAAATAAAACGTATATATGCGAGTTGAGTGCGTATTTGCCCATCTTTCCCAGATCGATTATTTTGTTACACAGACAACAATTAGTGGAGTGTTTATCCCCTTTGAGCTTTCTAACCCATTGTTTATATCTTGGGTCACTTAAACCACTTTTGGTTAAATATACACTTCCCCATCTTTACCCTTTCAAAACTAGTAAAAATGCCGTCTGTCGATTAAAACATTACAAAAGTCTTTCCGATGCGGTTAGTCTGTATGCTGAAAGCTCATTGTTCTATGTTGATAAGAGCAAGCATCCAAGTGATTTAAAGTGAAGAGTACTCTGACCATAAATTCAGATATTCCAGTACGCGGACTAGTATTACGAGACTTCTCTGACCCTAATAGCCTTCTTTTTTTTTTTTTTTTTTTCGGCTAAGGGGTCAAAGGAACTCCTATAGTAAAAACACGGGGATTACTGAAAACCACACAGTCAAGCACTTTCAACGGTGTATTTGACGTTTGGTCTCATGTTTTAGGTAATTTAGCCTGACATATCGATGAATTGATATTTAATTTACCAATCTGCAATGTTAAAACTGCATCTTTATGTACTGTTGTCTCGTTAAAAGACATTTATGTTATGTAGTACCGAAATCCTTACGAAATCTGCCATTTTGATGTTTTGCATGTTACCGTCTCTATCGCGAGAAAAAGTGACGTCATACAGGCGGTGAAGGCAGTAAAATTCCGCTCGTTAAATAAATCGACTAGAATACAACATTAAAAGTAAAAAACAAAACAATTGTTAAACCATATATAGCCTTTTTTTTTTTTGCTAAGGTCCGAAAAAGACACGTTCGGAAAAAGACGCGGTCGAAAAAATTGTGGGCGGAATCACCCAGACTCGATTTCAGAGGGCGCAAATTTATATTGCACCGGATTTCGATCACGGGACAGTTGTCGCGTGTGACCTAAATACACTTTTACATGAAGGTTTTTTTTTTTAACTTACTCCGAGAAGGATTGACCGTTACAACATAATAAAGGTTTTCAAAACAAATATTTCGGTTCAGATAGGTAAATAAATATATTGTCAATATATTGATATGCTTGAAATATTAATCCAATGAATATTCACATAGATATATTGATTTAAAGTTCCTCTCCCACACGGGTGAGGAAATCCCCGTGTTTTTACTATAAGAGTTCCTCTGACCCTACACAGTAAAATGAAATATCAAAAATCGTAAAAAAGGCTGTGTAAGGGTCAGAGAAGGCTCAGACTAGCGGACTAGTAGTTTCATACAAATTTTCAGGTTTTTTTTTTTCATTCTATGTCGATTAATTCATTCACTCTCAAATAAATCTGAATCACTTTTTCGGGGATTTAAACCCGATTTAACGGTTTTTCCAGGCCCCGGTTTCACGAAACTACTTAACTATCTACTCAAGCTCAAACTCAAAATATGACTTAAGTCTCATATTCTACTCAGTTGAGATTGATTCTTGAGTGGAGTTCACGAAACGACTTAAGTAGCTACTCAGTTGAGTAAAAATATCGGACTCAACTCAAAGGTTTTTACAACGTTTAAGCGGCCCAACATAGAAGCTCTTCTTTGAGGAGGAAGTAATCAACAAAAGTTCGGGAAAATGACGTAGATGTAAACAGACAGCAGCCGAACTTCAAACAAACTGTCAGATAGAAACAATGGAAAAAAAGCGTTCACAAAACTGGACCGAGCCGGAAAGGATGTCGGCTGTTGAAATCATCCTTCAACATGCCGACATCCTTTTCGGCAAGTTTAAAGGGGCGACTTCAGGGGCGAAGGAGAAGGAGAGGAAATGGGAGGACATAGCGGCAGAGCTGAATTCGTGAGTAGTCAATAAGATAATTGTCGTTTATGGTCAGCGAACTTTTACCGAGATCTATTATAGATAATAATAAAACAAATATTCATTTTTTTATATCATTGATAGCATAGATGTTTATTTTAACCTTTACTGGCTAAATGTTGGTCTAAAAGATAACTGCAACAATAGTATTATGATCTAAAAATAGCCGCAATAGGTTAATGTCCGGGGGCACTATTAGGGGTTTATCAGCTACTATTTTTTTTAAAACTTTGATCGTTGAAATTCAATCAGCAATTGATGGATTGCATCCATTTTTTGATGATATTTTACTTATTTATTGTGGGGTGTTGGGGGCGTATTTCATTAAAAAATATGCTAAAAAATTGATTGTGGGCAACTATCTATTCATAATGCCAAATTGGAACTGTATTCTTTTTTTTAAACAATATCTTTACATTTTAAAGAGGTGTTGGAAATATTATCTATACTTCTGCTTCTTAGAAATTATATCTGTTTACATGTTAATTTCTTTATTCCAGTATGGGTAAAACAAATGTGAAAAGGACGGTTGGTGAATTAAAAAAAATGTTCACCAATGGAAAGGCTAGAGGTAAATAAGATTTTTTATTCTACTACCATTTTAATAGCCTAATTAATAATGTATATGCATTTCAGGTTACCCTCTAAAAATATTGAGGTAGGTTTAATCATTTGGTATTTAAGATTTTTCTATATTCATTTTATATATTATATAGATCTATATAGAACTCACTGTTGGACTTTTATTGTACTGATATTATGAAATTAGTCTGAAATAACGTAAGCATATTTATAACAAGACAGTCAAATATGATTTCCTGTCCTGAAACGTTACAGCTGTATATTTATATTTTGCCTAAATTGTTTTGCTTAATTAAAAATAATAGAACTATCGTACATGATATTTATACACTAAAGGTATAGTCCTCCATGGACAAAGGACTAAGGCGCCATCTCAAGAGCACTAACCTCTCACTACTAAAGTCGTAGGTTCGAGTCTGATTTGCTGCAAAAACTTTATGTGAGAAATTTGCCAGTTACTTGCGGAAAGGCAGTGCCTATACTTAGATTCAAGCTGAGGTCTTTCATCACCGATAAAACTGGCTGTGCCTGAAAAGTTTTGAAAATGACGTTAAAAATATAAACAAACAAGACATAGATTTATTCATTTGTAAAAAATCCAACTTCATTTGTTATTTTTTACTTTATTCACTGTAAAGCGTAATTACAAAGAAATAATAATTATCTGTTTTAGCTAAGGAAAAACATGTTTCCAATAAGAAGACTGGAGGGGGGCAAAATGCCCCCCTCTCGCAAACAGAAAAAATAATCATTGATTATTTGATGGACAGGCCACAACTGGAGGGAGTTGCAGGTGGCATGGAGTCCTGCAAGCCTTCATGTACTAGTAAGTGAGATTTTTCTTTGATTTTTTTTTTCATATTTAAATAAGTGTCTTAACCCTTTACCCCATAGATACGCGTTTTCCCGCACCAATATCAGAAGGCCTTTTGAAACAGTAACAAGTAAAAATATATATAATTCACCCATTGCTGATAAGTGGTGTATTAATGCTTTCAATTTGGAAGAGTAGAAGAAAATGCTTATGGAGCAAATGGTTAAGTAGGCATAAGGATACAAAAAATAAATTTAATAAAGATAGATGTACTGTCTGCTGGTAATTCTTATTTGTATTGAAGAGTTGCAATATTAAGACTACAACTTGCAATCTAATCTGAATGAATATAAACATATAATATAAATTTTGAAAAAATAATCAAACATGAACACTCTTAGGTTTTGATGAAACTCCACTAAGAAACGTTGCTCAAACTATAACATTTAATTTCATAATTTGTCAACACACTTTCAGGTCCAGGAGTTGATGATGAAAATGGTGAAAATTATGATGACTCCGGTGATGAGAACAGTGGTAAAACAATATTTCCTTTACTATATCAATTATTTTTTAAATTTCACTGCTGAAAAATACCTTATTTTCTCTTATTACACTCCAAGTAAACATGTAGTGAGTAAATACCATTGATAACATTTACATAAGCAATATTTTCAATAATTGATAACAAGGTTACAGTTCACATGTTTATCATATTCCATTTTATTTAATTGTACACATCTGTGAAACAAGACAATAATATTGTTAAAATAATCAAATTATCTTACATGTATATTGTTATAGCAAGAATGTTTTGGTCTTTTTTCTAATGATAGGCAGACTTAAACCTATTATATACAGTTTGTAACTACACTTCAACCAATGTACCCCTTAAAATTAATTGACCGAATGTTAAGAGTGTTTTATATGCCATCAAGCGCTAATAGTTAACATAACTGGGATCCTGGAAGGTTAACCAGTACTTAGTATAACTTTCCCACTTGGAAAAAGTCAACAGAAATCTTAGTGCATGGATTTGTTCATTCGAACATTGACTTCTGCAATGGACATTTCACTAATATATACCTGCCTATCAGATTGAGAGACTTCAAAAAATCCAAAATCGTGCGGCCAGGTTTGTCACAGGTGCTCTGTATGTGTCATTGACCAACTAGTAGTGAAATTTTAAAGTCTCTCCACTGGCTGCCTGTAAGGGCAAGAAACATGTACAAAATACTTGTTCTTGTCTTTCGAATTGTGCAGGGAACAGCTCCATTTTATTTGAAGGATTTGCTCAATCGTGTTCAGGGAAAATACAGATTAAGATCATCTGATGAAATTAACTTTATAGTGCAAAGAACAAGAATTAAAATGGCAGACAGATCATTTACTGCAGTTGGCCCAAAGTGATGGAATGGACTTTCAAAAGATGTGAAATGTGTAACCAGTGAAAGTATATTTAAGAAAAAACTGAAAACTCATTTGTTTAATATGTTTTATAACTAAATGATATGACTGTGAAGTTTTTATGTGCATAATTATTGTAGGACTGTGTATCATATTATGCAACCGTGTGAAGCGCAACAGAGTATTGTGCTTACAATACATTTTTGCGCTATACAAATGTATTTGTATTTGAATCAGCGGTGAGAGACGAATGACAATGAGACACAATGTTGAATGTCACAACAATCATGGAGACTGTGGTTTGGCCAAGATTCAAGCTCATGACCCCAGGGTTGATAGTCAAGACGCTCTACAAACTAAGCTAATCAGGCCCAGCTGCCATATATCAGTAAATTCAATATCTTTTTATTTACAGATCCAATCATTGAAGTCAAACAGAGGCTGCCACAGCCAGGAACCACCCCTTCATGTAGTAAGACAGTTTATGTTCACTTATTCACTTATTCATTTCACGAGTATCTACACTATTGGCTACCCAGTCACAACAATAGGGTATGTGCTATTAGTGTGTCAGTCCTATGACACTGCACAGGTTCTACACTGTTCTCTACTCACACAACCAACACATGGATATTCACTGTTTACTATTCTCACTTATGAATAATAATTTATTTCGTTGCTTCATATGGCAAATATATAAAATCCTACGTTTTTTTAAAATTTGTATATAACTTTGATACTTCAGTATGAATAAAAACTGTGAAACTCCCGATCCCTGACCGTATGGGCCCCTGAAGGTTGAGCCCAAACTGCGTAATTCAACCTAAATAACCTTTTTAATATTTGAACCACTAGAAAGTAAATGGTAAGTTTGAATATTGAGACTAATGGGTCCTTAATAAAAAAATGAGAATCTAGTCAATGGGCTTCAGTATTTAGTTTTGCTTGATTGAGGTGAAAGCTCAGAGCTTATATTAAAGGCTCTCGAGTCCGCTTCATGGGTAGAACCAGTACTGAGTTTTGTTTTTTGAGGAGCATCGTGTTGACCTGGGGATCGAACACGAAACCCTGGCATGAGCGGCCAACATCCTAGCCATTAGACTACTGCCCAGCCTCAGTATTTTACACTTGGGTGGAGACTGCTCTACTAAATTCATTTATTTGAGAGAATTAAAAAACATGCTATTTTTCATGACTGAATAGACTTACTTGAATGTTGATTTGGTGTGATTTGTTCTTGCTGTTATATAATTTTATCATATATTCTGATTTCAACTTTTATGTCATTGCAAGGATACTCCGGCGACCGTTAAAACCAATGGGCCTCTGATTTACAAGCCCCGATAGACCACTTGCTTATGTATAATTAAAATACTTGCATCACCTTACTTTAAATGATAGCTCTTGTTTATGTTTGTATTTACTTCTTTTAGGTGGAACTGGAGGCCAAAAAAGTTCAAAAAGACAAAGGCAGGATGAGGAGGGATCATTGTACACTTTAGAAAAAAAAAGACTCCATTTAGGAATTCAGCTGTTACAACAAAAACTTGAGCAAGAAAAAGAACTATTTTTATTGAAAAAACAGATACTTAAAACTCAAATTCAGAGAACATTGGAAGATCAGCCCTTGGAACTATTTAACATTGAATTGTAATAAATATATCCAAGGGCTGTTTCAAAAAAAATATTGCTGAAAAAATAAACACACATTTTACGAATGTCCTTTTTAGTGTTATTGAGTAAAACACTGCCTAAAGTATTTAACTGCTTTTCAGCGAACATACCAAATTTTTATTAAAAATTTATCTCTCATTGAAACACTAGGCATGTTCAGACAGTTTAATGACTTACTAGTATTTGACTAATTACCATGTTTGTATACTTGGTGTAATAAGAGCACTTTTGAGACAAGTCGAGCCCATTGTCCTTCAACAGTTTGTTATATGGTAGTCGTCACCGTTGGGCAAAAAAGACAAATTAAATTTGGTTGGTATGTTTAACTGCAACCAGTCATTTTGTTTTTAAAAACCAACAACATTGTTTTATCCCAGTGTTATCCATTCAGAAACAATAACAGGCGAAGGTTATTTATGACTAAGAGAAATAAGAAGTATTTGGTACTCTATATATATTTATATATATAGATTTATCAGAAATTGTATTATTTGTTGCTTTCAGCATGATATGTCAACATCTTTTATTCATTATTTACATTTTTCAAAATTGCTCACTTCTATGAAAACTATTAATTATGCAAAGTATGTATTCACTATAAAATCTCTATAGCGTGCTCCTGTGTTGTCATTGGCGATACCAACATCAGGCTCTACATTCACATCCTCTGTAGCTCTACAAAATATATCTCCATTGTCTAGCCCAAAGTTGTGTAAAACAACACATGCTACTGTAGTTTTGCATGCCCATTGTGGTGTGATCCTAAGGCCATATGAAAGACATGGAAAACGTCGCTTCAACACCCCGAAGGTTTGCTCTATGAGGACTCTTGTTCTGCAAAGTGATGTATTAAACCTGTTTGATATAAACAAAAAAACAATTGTATATATTATTATTATACCTCAATTTAAGTCACTAAGTTAACTCCCCATACCCGGTCATTCAATGATTTTAATATTGCACAGTAATAGTGTGTGGCAAAATAATTGTGAATGCATGACTTTGATGTTCATATGGTTCAAACAAGAAAATGCTTAATTCTTATCATGAAAGCCTCTTTGTGTCTTAAAATTGATTTGACAAAGTCAATATCATTTTATCTGTTAAATGAGAATAGTCTATTTCAATGGTCAATAAAAATGTTTTACTTTTATAATTCTGTTCAGACTTTATCAAATGGTTTTTATTCCTCAACGATAAATCAATTCCTAAAGTTGTTACATTCTGAATATGAACTTCCTAACCATAATGTTTTTCTTCCATAGTTTTCTTTCCCAAATGAATGCTAAAAAAAAGTGAATTCAATCCTTAATTGATTAATAATTTTGTTTAGAAAGTAAAACATTCTGTGCAATTACGTCATGTATGCCTGATAAGCTTGCATCGATGGGATAAACCCATGTTTATCAGACAGGCAGTGTATCAACAGAAATGAATGCATTGACATGATAACAAGTTTTATCAGGTGAGGCTTAGAAAAAGTAGGATGATAATGACTTCATGTGCCTGATAAACTTGCTTTGATGTGAAATACTTATGTTTATCAGGCAGGTGATTTATCAACAGAAATGTATGCATAGACATGTTAAATAAATAAATAATACCATAATAGTGTCTGATATTATCAACTTTATCAGGTGAGGCTATGGAAGAAAAAGCCAAGTCCTTTTTTTTTGTGCCGAACCTGATAATGTTGTTAACATAAGTCACTTACATGATATTCTATTCATCATGTCAATATTTCTAGTTCATTATTTATTCATTTTATGTACGGTTAAAAGTAGTTTCGCCCAGGTGAAGCATTTTAATTATACATAATGACATCATGTGCCTGATAAACTTGCATTGACATGATAAACCTACATTTATCGTTATTTGCAAGTACCAGTCTGACACAAAATATTTATTAAAAAAAAGGATTTTTCATTTTTCACTGAAATTATTTCACTTTTTTCAAATAATTGAAATTAAGAATGACATCGGAGTTCACTTATTTCAATTATAATTTTTTTTTTCATTCCACAATGAAGACCAAAAATTTTAAATTGCATTCTTAAATATTGTCTGATAAAGTTAAAATATTAATTTTTTTTTCTTCTTGTTAAAAAATATTCCCTTTAGAATATATTTAGGTTGTTAGATAAATATTGATACCTCTCTTGTGACGGACCCCGTGGGTTTCCATATGGTGTCATCAAATAAGGCTTGCAAGGATAGCCAGAATCTCCTAACACAATTCCATCTATGTCTCCTGTAAATGTTAATGCTTACAGTAATCTGTGCGTGCACAACCAGCTATCTTCTGCAAGTCTATGGCAAATTTCTCCATTAAACAGACTAAAATTGTATCTTCTACAGATTGTTTTAAATAAAATGTGCTAAGTGTTTTAGGTGAATACCTTACGTGTTTCAGGGGTTTTGACACATGCCCAATTAACAAAATAAGTAATCTGTAAGTAAACTAAATATTTACAATAAAGCCAAGCAATATTAATTCAAATGGTGTGCATATGATATGGGGAAGATAGATCAGTTTTTTTGCTCCGTTTATAGAATCAACACCCTGGTGTCATCCTTAGCTGGTGAATGGTGAATGGATAATAGGTTATATTTTAATAACATCATACAAAAAATGAAATAAATACTTATCATCATATATTTATCTAATATGATAATAATAATTATACGAAAAAATTACAAAAGTACAAAAATGCATAAAAGAAAAATAAAATCATATCTACCATCCTCAAACTGTTGGCACAGGTCACTTTCCCTAAACATCCGGCTGTCATGGACACTGCCAGGCCACTTCGCTACCACATTTGTCACTCGAAACTGTGCATCACACACCATCTGATTGATAATAGTTTTGTGTTTGAATACAACTTTCCAGTTGCTTCATTTTTAAATGCACAAGTTAACCGTTTCTCTTATCTAACGGCATTATATGGAACAGCTTCCCAAATTACATCAGGAACACAGAAAACTTACATAGATGTTCCTCCTACCCTTACCAACAGTGACAACAAAGGTGGGAGGGGTGACGAACGTCTCGTTGGTGCATTTAATCTTGGGTAAATGAGAACCACTATCTGCTCAACGGAATGAGGGCGAAAACGATAGCGCTCATATACTTCCGACACCGACAGTACCTCTAACGGGTTTGATCGATCTGGAATAACCCGGGGAATCCGTTCAATCCGACGGATTCTACGCAAACGTCTTAAGAAGTCCGCCATATTTGAGTAGCAAATGCAAATTTGAGACAGCTCTTGAGCAGTCTCAAATTATCCTACTCAAGCTCAATGTTGAGCATCATTTTGAGTCGCATATTTTTTCGTGAACACCGCTCAGAAATCGTACTCAACTTAAGTCAGATTTTGAGTAAGATATTTGAGTTTGAGCTTGAGATTTTACTTAAGTAGTTTCGTGAAACCGGGGCCAGGGCTTTATTGGTTTTATTGTATTTTTAACTGTTGTTAAATTTGCTTTTTTTTATATTTAATAATCGCCCCCACCTTGTAAAATGTAACGCCCCCAGGGTCGTTAATAAGGGAATATATGGTACCCAGATGATGAGAAATTGAGAAACAAGATCTAAAAGTTGGCGCCTAGTTTACTGGATCCCATTTATTAGAGACGTTTTGAGAGCCATGGAAAAAAGAAATGTCTACTTTTATAAAATTGGTAATTATTTGGAAATACACATGTATATAAAATATAATTTTCTTTATTACAGAATCAAACATTAAAAATACAAACATATCAATTGTAACTTTGAAACATGACAAATTATCAATTAATAATACTCCATATATATATCTTATGGCAACACTAATGTAATATAGAATAGAAACCTATACTTGAAAATGCGCAGACATTTTAAACACAGGATAAGATCCCCCCCCCCCCCCCCCACACACACACCTTCTGAAAGTCATGGGGGGAACATTGTTATGTACCCATGGTTTTTTAATTGAATAAGCTACACTTTTCTTTCAAGAATAGCTGCATGAATGGTCAATATGAGTTTGTAAGATGGGTTTTAACCCTTTACTTCATATAGACGCCTTTGGACACCTCTAATATAGATGCCTTTGGACACCTAATATAGAAGGCTTTTGAATTATTGGGTGCATTATGTTAATATTAACTGACTATGGAAAACAGTGCAGGAAGTGTTCAGATTGCTCGTTACGATGGAGTAAAGGGTTAAACATTGTAACTATAATATGACATTGCATCTCTCACCTCTGATTCAAGTGGATAAGTTATGTGTTACTTGTACTCAAGTACTTGTTAACTTTCTAGCATCCCAGGAAAGAGTTTTTGTGTTAACTGATCATTTATTAGCCCTAGATGGTATAAAGATGACTTCATATCCAAACAAACAAACAGATGGTGACTTTCGGTCCTTTTTTTTTGGCTCACTGATACCCAACTTTTGTGTATTTTATATTTATATTTATTTATATTTTATATATGTTAATGTTAATTATTTATTCATTATTATATAGGAAGTACACTGCAAGGTACAAACCATGACAAAGACACAAGTCACACAACCCGACAATCCAGTTCCCCCGACCAGCAGGCATACCAAGATAAGAAAGCAGATGGCGATTAACGTATTAATGGTGAGTGGAACTTTTAAGGTGCTTTATTGTTATGCCTCAGATTAAAGTTAGAATAACCTTTAACTGAACTGTGATTATGAATCTAGTCATTTATTCAACACTTATAATGTTAATTTGTTTACACACAATCTGTCACTTTGAACTGGATGAAAAATGTTAAGAATTGGTCTTAATGTAGAAACATAGTTCCAGTGTATATTCTAGAAATTAAAAAACAGTTGAAATTGGCCCGTATGTTTAAAAAATAGGAAGTGTTTTTATAAAACGAGGGATTGTATATTTTAATCAAACTTGTAGTGATTTATACTAATACTTCATTTACAGTAGGTACTACTGTACACCAGTAGCGTTAATTGTCATTTGTTTATAGTTATATATTGCTTGTTTCTAATTTAAAATTGGGATTGAAGGGATCATACATTTTCAAAGTCTATATCAACACAATATGTGGGAACACACAACCTTTGTTAAAATGTAGTCTGAAATCATTATATTGGATTATGTAGAAATGGGAACAAACTGTTCCCATATATTGAAAATGATATATGAGAACATTTTGGAACATGGGTATATAAACCAGAATAAATCTTCCTTTATTTCGAAGGCTCGTCATGAATGTAATGTACCCATATATTTAAAATGGTATGCGAACATTTTGTTACTCAAGTTTAAAAATAAAGTCTCTATATTTCAAAGGATCGTCGTGAACTGTAGCCATATATTGATATATGAGAACCTTTGGTACACGAGTATAAAAACAAAATTTTTATTGCTAATGTTATTTATTTTAGTCATTATTGTCTAGGCAGCACACAGCAAAGGTGAACATTTTTGGTCAGGGACAAATTTGGTCAATATTACCAAGAACCATTATTGACCCGCTAATAAATACAGAGCATGGTGCTGTTTATGAACTTTAATACATATAATATTTTATTCAATTGCTATAAAAACGTAATAAACTTAATTACTAATATGAAATACACATTTGCTTACTGAGATTCTAGGGCTTTGCAGCTGAATTTAGCAATATTTTATTAGATCTATATTTCCAATATTCTACTTGATATTTTGCAGAATGCAGTTTATGTCAGATGCCTTCTTATTGAAAAATTCTGTTTTCAGAGGGTACACTAAACCAGTATGTTTCAAGGGCTACAAAAAACTTCAATGGTAAACACAAATTGGACAAGCTGCATGCCTGTTTTTACTGTCTGAAAACTGTACTAAAAATTGGAAGACATCTACAAGTATGCCATCAAGAGGAAATAGAGATACAAAAAATTACAGCATTCAAAGAAAGAAAAAACTCAAAAATACTTGAAAGAATTGGACAAATTAAAATGTTTGGGTAATTTTAATCACAACGTCAAAGTTCTCTCGTCAGGTCAATCGTCTTGTAATATCATAGTTTCAAAAAGACCAACAAAACTGAGGGCTGATGAAGATTTTACACCTTGTCCACATTGTTTTGGGTTTTATGTAGTTGAAGAACTTTGGAGACATGTTCTTAGGTGTCCAGTGTATTTAGACTTACCTGAAGTATGACTGGTAAAAATAAGTACTTGTCAGTAATAGCCTCTAGTCGCCTGCTTTTGGAAAGTGCTGTTCTAAAAAGTAAAGGAGTCAGTGGCATATTCGTAGATTTAAAATCGAAAGTACTGCAAAATGCACGAGTGGACGATGTGTTAAACACACTAGTTTCAGATGAGCTTATAATGTGTTTTGGAACTGTTTTATTGAAGAAACTTGGACCTAGTAGAGGACGTGATATTACCCAAAGAATGCGCCAGCTAGCAAGACTTCTTTTGGTTTTAAATGAACGTTCAAGAAAAGGAGAATTAGAGCTAAGTGATTACAATTCTCCAGATCATTTTGATAATGTAGTGAATGCAGCAGAAGAGCTTTGTGGTCTGTACATTTCCAAAGATGGAAGAAGAACATTTGAAATTCCGTCTTTAGCTGTGAGGTTAGGACATCTGGTTAATAAAGTAAGTGATGTTAAGCTAGGTGTAGCGCTGAGAAGCAAGGATCAAGTTGCAAAGATAGAAAGTGAAGACTTCAGGGCTTTACACAAAGCTGATGATGAGCTATTTGATGAAGATGCGTCTTCAGTCAGTTTGACGAGAAAGTCAAAGAGATCTAAAGGTGGGTTGTTATATTGAAGTATAAAAGTACACTGACCCAAAATGAAATCTTCACACTTTCTATATTTGAATATTTCTTCTGTTATCATACATGTTTGGATATGTGTTGTACTTGGCTTCCAGAAGGTAATTGCAGATTAAAAATGTTTTCCTTTGTATGGTGCAACATCCTGTTTTTCACTTACAGGTTTTACACTAACAATTAACTGTTTGTTTCTTAGCACAGATAAAAAACTTCAATAAACAGACCTGGCACTTTCCAGCATGACAATGCAAGGCCTTACATGGCATACATAACTACACAATTCATTGCTATAAAAGTCAATGTCTTACCCTGGCCCTCTGTATCCCCATACCTGAACCCCATCAAACGCATACAGGATAAATTGGGTTGGACGCAGAGATCCAACCATCAAATTGGTACCATAAACAACCTCAGCAATGTATTCCAAATGCGCTCATTCAACGTACCGTCAATTCAATTCACACTGCCTTCAGTTGTTTAAAAGAAAATCAGTTATTACACTCAGTCAGCATTTTATGTCTTTCAAATGTTGTGTAATTTTCATTTTTCTGGAATATTCATTTTGACCCTACAATTGTTTACAAATGTCTCATTTATTCCAATAAATAACTGAAAAACATTGATAAAATCTCAAAGTTTCAATGACAACATTTTTTTACTCTGAATATGCATTTATCAGCAAAAGAGGCACTGTTGAAGTTGATGGAAAGTTTTCAATTTGGGTCAGTGTAGACAAAAATAATAGTACTAGTTACATGTAGTAACAGATGCTTTTATAATTCCATACCGTCCCAGCTTGGAGTTTCAGAAGGCATGAAACAAAACACAGCTTGTCTAGTTATAAAAAGAAGATTAAAACATAAGAAGTATAATAACTAAAACTCTAAACAGATGGAATTTGATGTTGTACTTGAGATATCTGAGTAACAAGAGACATAGTCTAAAACAAATACAAATATGCCTTGTTTTCAGTGTATATTTTAGAAACCTTTTATGTAAAGTATTTAACCCAAACAGCATAAGCTATCATGTATGGCATGTTATGCATTGGAAAAAAATTTCAGGCTGATGCAGTCATTGAGTTGGAAGCATTAAGTGTTTTGCTAAGAAATAGGAAGCAAAGGGAAGGCATTTCCAATAAAATTTCATTTTTATGTTCCCCCCAAAAGGGGAGGTAGGGGAGCATATAGTTGCCACTTTGCTGTCTGTGCGTGTGTCCACAAATTCGTATCAGTGCTAGGATGCATCACTACCAAGTGGAGATGCACACATTGTCTTTGTGTTCCGGTTCGATGATTTTTCACTGAGTTATGGCCCTTTGATTCTGTCTGTGACCAAATTCTTGTCTGCACCATTTCCCTACAACCTCACTTTTGAATTTTATGAAACTTGCTAGGATGCATAACTACCATGTGGAGATGCAAATATTGTCTTTGTGTTCCTCCGGTTCAATGATTTTTCACAGAGTTATGGTCTTTTATTTGAACTGACCAAATTCTTGTCCCCACTATTTCTCTACAATCTCTGAGTAGAATTTTATGAAACCTGCTATAGGATGCATCACTACCAAGTGGAGATGTGCATATTGTCTTTGTGTTTCAACCCTTTTATTTTTATGCATTCAGTATATATGTATATTGAAAAATGCACTATTCTTGTCCACACTATTTCTTTACACCTGACTGGAATTTTGTATAACTTGCTAGGATGTTGCACTACCCAATGGAGATATGCATATTGTTGTTGTGTACAGGTTCGGTGATTTTGTAATGAGTTATGGCCCTTTTGATTTTTTTATACATATAATTTATATAGAATGCACACAGGCTCTTACACTTTTAGAAATTTTGCACAAATGATCGAGACCATGAGACAGAGTGCAGTGCACAAGATTCATAACTACCGGTATAGCTTCTTTTTTTTTATCCTCTTATATTTATTACAGGTACGTTAATAAAAATACACAAACGACAGAGTGCAAGCACCATAACTCTTGCTTTTTCTGTATCATTTTCTGCAACTTCTCTTAAGAACTCCCACAGTTTATTCCCCTTTTTTATGTTATTACCAAACAGTACAGAGTCAAACACTCACTTAGGGGAGCACCCATTGGTTCTACTGATATTTTCTTGTTTATATGTTTCAAGCTCATTTAATAAAAGCTTGACAGGTGGTTCTTTTACACTAATTTATGCAAGATATCATGTTGAATTTTCAGTACATGGCAACCAAGGTGGTTATTTGTCCAATAATACAGAAAAGTCAAAGAGACCTCAAGGTTGGTTGCATTTATTAAATCTTATATTGTTAGGGCAAACTTGCAATGTATATGCAGTCCCAACTTCATTGTGATGGACTTGTTTGTGTCTAGATCTTGTCCCCCCATTTTAAGTGACTAATAAATAAACTGTTTAATTCAATATTAACATAGCTAGATTCATGTATCCAAATCTGTACTACCAATTTCTGTCATCTCCTGGCATAAACTAACACAGCTGACAAGCTGTCCCTTTACCGTATGAGTATGATTTGACCACTACACATTTATTCTAATAACAAATCTATCAATCCACTGCTTTAAATTCTTTGCACGGAATTAGCTACAATTGGCTAACAAAATCAGTATTTTGTTTTATTGAATGTTAATTATGCAATTGATTCTTTTAAAGGTAAAAAAGAAGATAGTTTGATCATGTGGTTATAAGTTTAGTTACTATTGCCTAATTTTGCAAAATTCTTACATTCTTGCTCCTTTTAAGGCTTGTGGTGTATAGAATAAGTTTAATAGTCGTGTATTTGACAATTTTCAGTCAGTAATCAGATGCTAGCTGCAGACACTACTGAAGGAACATCTAAGGAGTCCGAAGGTAAGTTGATTGATAAATCACTTATGAATAAAATATTGATAAATGGATTTATGAGACCAATAATGATTAAATTATTATTCGGACACTAATTAATGACACACTATTCATGATGTGAGAATGGGTTTTATCAATAATTTATGTATTTGATAGATTGCGGGACATGGATGTTATAACTGGTTTGACTAGTTTGTATTGAGCAGTCTGGAAACGAGCAACAGGTGGAGATTCTCCATTCCCAAATTATTTGCTATTTGTTTATACATGTATGTTGGTGTTGTGTATTATATCTACTTGACATATCTCTGATGAATAAATAAGTAGTCAAAAAAAATTCAGGTTCAGAGGCTGAAGATGATGTTATAAGAAGAAGGAAACGACCAAGAGGTTTGACATAAATCTTGCTTGTTGTTTAAAGAAGAAATATAGTCATGTATCATCATAAGGTTTCTTCTTTATGGAGTGTGTGATCCAGTGGTAGAGCTTCAGACCCATGATCGGAGGGTAGTGAGTTTGATCCTCCCCAATGGCTACGTGTCCCATGTCTACATGTGGTGTCCTTGGGCAAGACACTTTATCTGTTTGCGCTTAGTACTGGTTCTACCCAGAAAGACCATGTACGTGATTTGTCTAAGTTGTAAGAACTTGTTTCAGAATCAAAATAAATTAAATTTTTACTCAAAGCAAATATGCATTTTAAGTTTATTCGCTCCTGATACTCAGTATATCTCCTGCAAAATAATAGTATAGTGGAAAAGTAGAAGTGGTTATCATTAATGTATATTCATGTATACTCAAAAGAAAAGGTTTCGTCTGACAGTAAAAATACATGGGGAAATCCCATATTGTACATTTCAAGTCAGATGAAGTTTACCACCTTTTGTTCAGGTGAAATATCAAACCTCCTAAATCGTAAAGGAAGGTAGTTTATTAACTTTCAATGGGGAAGCGGATACAGTGACAACATGTTGTGAACTTTTTTAACAGTTTCTGAAACCTTCCAACTTAGAATATAGTTGGTTACTGAAGATTTAGCTCATTTTATATGCACCATTTAACTACTTCCTCATTGTTTTAAACTACTCAAAAGGAAGTAGTTCATGATTTTTTATGTAAATATTCAGTGTACAAAAAATAAACTGATAATATACGAAAGTATGATTCTTTATTTTTTACATTTGATGTGCCCACAATACTATTACATGGAGCGTATCAAAGGTTGAAATTTAGGGATTTTCATTCTAATAAGTCCTTACCGATAACAAATGGTAAAAATAGTTCACAGCAAATATTTTGTTTGGTCGCCATTTTCTACTGTTTTTGGGGGGGCATAAAAAATTGAATCTGTGGTTTAAATACCATGAGTTAAAGAGTTAACATTCGATTAAGAAATGTAAATCATCGATAGAGAAAGGTTCTTTTGCTTTTGTGTAATAAACTACTGGATATTCTGTTGCTTTTTCATCTGAACTGGCTGGAAGGTTCTGTCCCTTTTTCCGAAAATGGAAAAATTCAAGTAAATTTGTTCATGAACAATACATGTAATTTCATCGGAATATGACATCATTAATTTGAAAAGGATGAAGATTTTGTATCCGTGGTTTGTATAATAGAATTAGCTACAATCTTCAATCAAAAATTACATTGTTAAAGCTTCTCAGTTGCTGTTCTCATGGACACAAAAGTAATTTATCAAATTCGTTATTTTAAAGTGGTGTTATGCCCATTTTCTATTGTAAAATTAAGCGGAAAAAAGCATTATGGTCTTAAGGTTGTGTTAAATAATGGCTTACGACCAATTATCCCCAACTCTTTTCTGCAATGAGTTCGAAATAATTATCTTCCAAAATATCATTTATCTTATTTGACTGACCCAGTGAAATAAGAAAACTGAAGGTTCCATAAACTGCTGATATGAACCGAAAACGGCAATCAGAACATCGCTCAGCCATTTCACCTACGTACGAAATAAGTATCTTAAAATTTCAAAGTAATGTCAATAGTCCTGCATAGTGCAGTAGGCTAAGCTGCATGTCACATATTATCAATCTGAATGTCGAGTGTTCAAGATGCGTCAGTATCATCTTCTTTATTTTATTTTTTTTGTTAAATTCTAGTCAATTTAAATATGAAGAAAAGTATTGAACACATAATATTTATTAACACGTGTAATAAAGAGGGTTTTAATGGGTTCAATGCCTCATGGTGATAACCTCCTGAGAGTTGCAATGGCCCTCGGTTTCACATAGTTTTTTGTTTACATACACTCTTTCACGAAGACGGTCACTTTTATAAACTAAAAATACTACCGACACCATTTCTGTTAAATTTTAAGTATAATTGTTGCTCTCTTTTTAACGAAAGAGTTGTTTTGAAAATGTATCTTCAGCTCCAGAACATTCCTTTGGACAAAAATTATGCAAATTAGATCGTGCGAGCGTATATGTAACTGCCCGAATCACGGCGAAGTCCTTTGAAACCGATACTGAATTTTTTCATTATTCATATTTTCTCTATTTCTAAAACACTTTCATCAAGTTTTTATGCGACAATAACAGTTTTTTGACTGCACAGCAACCAACCAGAGCGAAAGTAGCGCTTATTATGGCACTCATCTGTACACACAGATTTCTGTAAGATTGGCATAATGCCACTTTAACATAATTTTAAAGTAAATTTATCAATTCTTACATTAACACATTTTAATATAGTTTTATTGAAATGACGTGCCATAAAGCAAATGAAACGGACATTGGGTTTGTTATATATAGATCTACAACTGTATAGTGAATTGTAATGTGTTTTCACGAAAATGATGAATCTTCAAACTTTTCTTTGTAAATTGTTTGTTAATGAGGCTGTCACAAAGGTAAAATACCTACAGGGCAACAGTCTCCAGTGATGATTGATATATGTCATTTCATCAAATTGTCTTCGTCTCTCACCATTGATTCTAGTGGGAAAGTTATAAGTTAATTGCGGACATGGGTGTGTTTGGTTCCGGAAAAAGTGCCCTCCATGGCATTAAAATTCAAACAAACAAATGGCGACTCTCAGAACCTTGAGACCTTCCATTTATGTTGTGGTGTAATCTCTTCATTTACAGTTTCAGTGGTTTAACTAAATAAATAGGGCTTTTATATGATAAAAACATGTTTTACATAATGATGTAAAGGGTAAAAAAACATTTCAGTTCGGCTGTAGAACGAATTTAGAAATATGTTGAAATTCCTCTCTTTGAGACAAATACAGTTAAAAGCTCAAGGTGAGTAGAGCTATTGAAATCACCCTGGCATCTGCGTTGGTTTTTCAGGTTAAAGTTTTTTAGGTAACATATCTTTGCAACCACTCATTGGATATGAATGAAACTTCACATGTGTGTTCAGCATCACCAAAGGAACACACAGAGACAAGAACCATAACTCTGGGTTGCATTTTGGCAGAATTATGGCCCTTTTTGACTGAAAATTTGGTTAAAGTTTTTTTAGCAGGTTAAAGTTTTTGAGCAAGTACATATTTTAACAACCTATCATTGGGTATGAATAAAACTTCACATCTGTGTTCAAAATCATCTAGGAAACTCATGGAGACAGGACCCATAACTCTTGATTGCCCTTTGACATAATTATTGCCCTTTTATACTTAAACAATTTTGTCAGAATTTTTAAGCATGTTAATGTTTTTGAAATGGTTCATATGTCACCAACCTTTCATTGGACATGAATACAACTTCACATGTGTGTCCAGCATCATCTAAGAAACCCACAGAGATAACCATAACTGTGGGTTGCATTTTATTAGAATTATGGCCCTTTTAGACTTAGTAAATTTGGTTAAAAGTGTTTTATCAGATGAGTTTTATAGCAAGTTTAAATTTTTGAGAGGTTGGATAGTTCATCAACCTGGCATTGGATATGAACCAAACATGTGTGTGCAGCATCGTCAAGGCAAGAACTTTATTTCTCCAGCATTTTACCCAAAAATTCTTGCCCTTTTTATACTAGAAAATGCAGAGTTTGAATGTTGCATATACATTTATTTTATGCATATGATGCAATCTTTGGATGGGATAGAAGGGGGTAAGGGGTAAACTGTGCATGCTGGTACAAGATTATTTCAACCATAGAAGCTGGTAATTATATATTGCCCTTTGATGTGAAATAAGTGCATATATTGTATGTGGAAAACATTGAAACGATGTAGAATTTGAAAGAGTGATGAACTGTACATGCTGGCACAAGATTACTAATATAGATACATTTTCATGGACTGGTACCAATATATTGCCATATGATGTGAAGATAGTGCATATATTGTATATGTAAAATACTGAAATAACTTAGAAAGTGGAAGGGTGTCCAGCATTAATAAACAGAATGTGCTGGTACAAGACTATAGATCAAGTTACAAGAAATTGTAAATTACCATATGATTTGAAGGTAGTGCATATGATTAACAATGAATAACTACTCTTGAAACAGAAGATTATAGCTTTCATTATATTTTAAATTCTTACTGTAATTAGTTCAGGTAATGTTTAATTAGTATTTCTTGATATGCTTGACCAACTTATATTATTATATTCATGCAATTGTAATATTTAGGGTCATAATACGTACTTGGTGTGCCTTAAGTTAGGTATTGGTTCACCAATCGGGTTATTTGTCATTAATGGTAAATGAGTTTATAAAGCAATTTTTAAGTTTGAACAACAAATGAAAATAAATGCTAAATAAAAGAATACTAAGGCAATATAAGCTATCCATTCAATTTGTTGTTTTAAAAAAAAAAATTAAAAATAAACATTGTTGTTGAATTATTTCGCTAATTTATTTTTAACACACAAGCAGTAAATATACACTCGGGTCCCGTTATAACGCGGTTCTTCGGGTCCACAAAATGAAATTGCGTTATAAACGGACCGCGTTATAGAGACAATTACCTTGAAAAAAATCGATGTTGGTTATTCACACCTATTGTGCTGTCCGAAGTGAATGGTATTGTTTGCATTGTAAAGTGATACAACGCGTATTTGGTTACAACAGATACACTTAAACATGTATATAATTAATAAAAAAAAAGAAAAGAAAAGAAAAACGTTTTTCGTGTTTTCATAAAACTAAAATTGGCAGCCATTTCCGTGTATCCCGGAAGGAAAAATATCGCGCTTCAATTTTTAACTCAACGCCACGTGTTAAAATATTAAACAAAGATATCAAGAGTATTTACAACAATTAAACATAAAATAAGTATAAAATAAGATTTATTACAATGATATTAATAATATTTACAAATAATTAAAATACATAACAATACGATTTTTGTTTTTGTTTTTTTTTGTTTTGTTTTTTTAAATCTTTTTACATTTTTTGTACATCTCATCTCTGGAAGTAAAAAATTTTGTCATCTTCATCTCTTTACATCATTTTCAACATCTTTTTAATATATTTTACATCTGCTCTCTGGGAGTGAAAAAATCCGTCAGCTTGATCTGTTTACATCTATTTCTTGACTCGGCCCGGGCGAAGTGCAACATGGAGCGTAAGTGTATCATGTTGGCTGCTGTATCTTTCTCCTGCCTCTCGAACCACTTCATGGCTGTTTCTAATCCCTCCTTTATAACTTCTGATATAGCTGGGGGTGGGTCAATGTCGTCACCTTCTTCATTATCATCATCATCGTCGTCGTCGTTTTCTGTAGTTTGCTTTCTGACACTATTCACAACCTCGTCATCTGTCATCTTGTAGTAAGTTGGTGTTTCATCATCAGCAGTCAACCAATCTTGAATCTCTGGTGTTGTAAAATGATCTCCTAAAACTTGTTGAGTGGCGAGTACATCTTCTGTGCTGAATCCGTCGTAGTCCCTGGTATTTGTAAGGTTTTGCTCAGCTGTTCTCAGCTCATCTGGCGTAAATGCATCGAAGTCATCATCATCATCGCTGTGGTTTGTGTCATCATTGGTAAAAGCTGGACCAAGTCCCTTCATTCAGCACCCGTTGATACATTTAGGGGTAACGCAGTCCCATGCTTTACCCCCAATATGAATTGCATCCTTTATGTTCATTTTTTTTAGGTATTCAGTGACGGTCTTCTCTCCATTTAGCATGTCGTTGATTAATTCTCGTCGATAGTTTCGTTTGAATGTAGCGATGATCCCTTGGTCCAGTGGCTGTATTTTGGATGTTGTGTTTTCACATTTTTATATCTGCTGTTTATATTTGAATGACTGGGGGACTAACAGATGCACATTTAAGATCACCAAATCCAGATAAGATGCAGAGCTTGCAATAACAGCAAATTTCAATATCAAATATTGCATAATTCTATTTCATATTTGTCCCTTATTCCCGAACTGTCCAATGGTGTTTTCAACTTGGCACTTTACACACAATGTCCCACACTTACTACATTGGGTGCATGCTCCATGATGATAATGGTTTTATTTATCGTTGTTATTGGTTTCCTACATGGGCGATGCCTCCAAAAGAATATTAGTCATTTTAGATATTTGGTTCCCTGGGTTTGCAAGCCAAGGCCTAAACCACTGGACCACTTATCCGGCCCGTAATTTAAGCATGCTACAGGCACACTAGAGAGACATGGTTTGGTAAAAACAAAATACGAACTACGACACCTTACGAAGCCTTTATATATTTTTTAGAAATAATCAACAAACCAATATGTACATTTACATAACTTTGTATTCTCTTATTTATTATTTACTGAATGTTTTAGTCTTCACCAAAAAAAAACAACAACACTGCCTGTTCATAGCAATGAAACTTCCCAACATTGTCATCTGACCAAACGGTATATATGATCATTTAAGATCCAATTTGTATAAAAACTAAACATGATCACATGATACATGTAATTATACACATGTAGATATTATTAAGATTTACTAAAACATTTAGTTTCTTTTTTCTTTTTTTGAGTATTTATACAGGACCATTATAGGTAATGTAAATAAGGATTACCTTTCTTTTTCTTAATTTCTTTCTTAGATTTACACCCTCTTTCTATTTCAAAAAAAAACGTTTCCATTTTACATTGCATAAGTAGATTTATGTACTAGATCAGTAAAGAATGAAACTGTAAAAAAGATACCACAGACTAATTAAGAAACAGATGTATTATGTTAAGCGTCACTTTCAATGATTTTTCATCATATCTCGATGGTGTCTACTTGAGACAGTATTCTTAGCACTGCAAGCACACGATATGATACCCAACCCAGTCACATTATACTGACATTTGGCCGACCAGACCAAGAACTATCCATCCTAAAAGGCTGAGCGCCAAGCAAGGATGTCTTTGGTAACCCCTGGCAGTGGATCAAACCCACGACCTTTCGCATGCAAGGTGGACAGTCTACCACTAGACCACCAATTCAGTGTAATAAAGAAACAGTATTAAATCATCTTGAAATCAGTCACATATACAGCTTGATCAAGGATTGTGAAGGCGCGAAGTGTTTAATGACTCGTGGATCACCTTGCTAGATTACAGTCGGTTATATGCTAGATTGTAAAGAAGAAATGCTTTTAAATGAAGTGTCAGTTTTCGTATGCCCCTGAAGGAAGACACAGTCTGTTGGTTCGTCTGTTCATTCATTCATTTGTCCCTACATTCAGATCGTTTCTTAGCCATAACTTTGTTTCTATTTTGGGATTTCTATCTACTTAGAAGATTTGTAGAACACCATGATAAGGTGTGTTGCACACAACAATCTGGTGCTCTGCTCAAAGGTCAAGGTCACACTTGATGGTTAAAGCCCCACTTCAGGGGCAATTCACTTTCAATGACACCTCTTGTTTGGGGTTTTTTTTGGGTTTTTTAGAAGCAGAAAAAAATTTAACGTGTTTACTGTGAATAACATGTCTACTTTCAGGCCGTTCAAGATGGACAGCAGAAGAAATTTCTGTGCTTAAAAGCCATTACGGAACATTGATAGAACAGGGACAATACACGACATCAGTATCTATTCAGAGCCTCATAAACATGGGTAAAATAAGCATGAAGAGAAGTGTTTTGATGGTGAAGGCAAAACTGCAGCACTTAATGAAGTCAACACCAAGCCGTAGATTGAAAGGTTGGGATCGTCGAGTTTAAACAGAAATACATTGGGGTGTATTGGATTAATAATTTGACTCTACTTACTCCTATCAGTCGGGTTACACCTCACCCTTATATTGATCAGAGCCACTCTATTTTGAAATCTGATAAAAGTGAGCAGTACAGTTAAAATTCAAAAGACACGTATACATATGGTAGTCTGTACCTACATGTACATTGGTCGCAATGTTCTTTAGTTTTGTCGTCTGTTTGTTGCATTGTGGTTACCTAAAGATATATTCACAGCAGTCGCTTGTTGTACTAAAACACCACTTGCATGCGCTTAAGAAGTAATGGCACAGTTGTTCAAATATTGTTAACTTTAACTGCTGTTAAGCTAACACTTGTTAATATTCAATCTACTATGGTCTTTGTACATAAAGGTAAATAGTTAGTCAGAGATATTCTTACATACAGCACATCCTGTATAAACAAACTTGACTATATCCTTAGATGCTTATAAATAAAGAAGATACAGTGGTTTGAAAGTTAACAATTGTTAGCATGACAATGTTGTTAAAGTTGACAAGTTTTGAACATCTGGGCCAATGTAATTTACTTGAATATCAATATAACAATGAGCTTGTATCAAGCTGTCTTACCTGAAATTTGCATTATGTGCCACTCTGATAATGCTTTTTGTTTTATTTAATTCATAAAATTAACATTTGTATTACCAATATTCTTAAAAACTGAAAACTATAGCATGCCAAAGGGTTAAATTACCTTTGTGTTGTCTAACCAGGTGGCTTGTATTTCTATATCTTGTTCGATCAATGGGCATCTATACTGGGGGATATTTTGGTAAATTAAAATGTTATGGAAACTTGGAACCATGTTTTAGAGTAAATTAGGTCGCTGTAAACTATAAATTGAAACATGTTTTTCTCTCAATAACTTCAGTTTCCTTTGAGATAATTTAATGAAAACCCAACTGGTTTTACACTGGTGAGAAAAATTGTGAATATATTGGGACAAGGTTTAAGACAGCAAACTTGTAACATTATGCTTTAAATCACTGTGAAATATACTTTAACATAACACATTATTATACGTTATGAAAATATATAAGTTTACTTGGTCTGTTTTAAATAAATTTTTGATAGAGAGGGAGACATATATATATATATATGTTAGAATGTTTGGGATTATCATTTTGAATATTAGTTAACACAAATAATAGTCACAGATTGTAAATTTAGTTTATATTTTGACAAGTGACATTCATTTTTTTGTTAATCTACATTTTTATGCCCCCCCCCCCCCACCCCCCCTGTAACTTTGTCATGCAAAGATGGCTTTTGTTGATAATTGCTACAAATGATCAACATAACATTACGACATGTCGCGAGTAAAACCCACACCCGTACCTCAAAGGTCAAGGTCACAATTTCAGTTTGTTTGACAACACTGAGTTTTTGTGAGATTTCGTGTCTGGCCTGTAACTTTGTTATGCATAGATGAATTTTAATGATACTTGCTACAAATGATCAACATAACATGACGACTTGTCACAAGTAAGACCCACACTCGTACCTCAACGGTCAAGGTCACAATTTCAGTTTGTTTGACAACACTGAGTTTGTGTGAATTACGTGTCCAGCCTGTAACTTTGTCATGCATAGATGAATTTTAATGATCGCGCGTTACACCCAGAATCCCGCTTCAAAGGTCAAGGTCACAATTTAACTTTGTTTGATGACACTTTCAGTCTGATTGAGATATCGTTTCTGGTCTGAAACTGTCACATATGGATAAATTTCAAAAACTCTTTCAATTCTTCAGAATGATATTACGTGTCACGTATTAGACCCACATGCATACCTCAAAGGTCAAGGTCACACTTTGAGTTTGTTTGACAACAATTTCAGTCTGTGTGAAATTTCTTGTCCGGTCTGTAATTTTGTCATCTATAAATAGATTTTAAAAACACTTGGCTCAGTTGATCAACATGACATAATCAAGTGTTGCATGTAAGACCCAGAACCTTTCCTCAAAGGTCACACTTCCAATTTGTTTGATATTGTGTGCCTGGTCTGTGACTTTGTCTTTAACTTGGCTCAATTTATAAAGATGACATGACGACATGTCATAAGTAAGACCTAGACCTGTTCCTCAAAATGTATGGATATATGGATGGATTTCAAAAACACTTGTCTCAATTTATCAGTTGATCAACAATTGATCTGTGACTTACATTTAGGGATTTTAAAATAGCTTGACACAAGTGATCAGCATGTTATGATAATGTTTTACCTGCATTTAACTGTTGGAATAACCCAGACCATTACATCAGATGTCAAGGATAAGGTTACATAAAGGTCAAGGTCATGCTTTTTATGTGTTAAAACAACCCACATGAAATTGCATGTTTAGTCTGAAAATCAGTCCATTACTCTTGATATTCATGGATACATCACTACCTATTTTATCATATATTGTTATTTTTCACAGACCATTATGGGGGCATGCAACACTAAACAGTGACATTGGTTGTTTAGGGGTCATTTTTTTTTGGAAAGAGTTTAAAAGTGAAATACTTGTTAACTTTATTTTTGGCGAATTTTTTATCAGAATTGTTGTATTTTGCATAGATAATGCCACTTGTTATGCTTATTATGTCTTGATAGTCTCTCACAGGCTGGCATTAGTGAATATATCCTTGTATATTTTTTGTAAAGTTGTTTTTGTCCCGTTATTTTTATATACTTCACATTACTGTTAATGGCATTTTGGCAGAGTGATTGCCCTTTAAGGCTTAGAAATCGTGGTTAAACTTTTCCAACAGTAAAGTTTGTAGTACAATTGAGGATAGATGTTTTACAAATACGGTCAGTTTGTTCAAAACCATGACCTGTACAGGGTTGGATTTCAATAACACTTGGCTCAATTGATCAGCATACATAAGACCCAGACCCGTACCTCAAAGGTTACACTTGGGAGTTTATTTGACAACACTTTGAGTATGAGATTTTGTGTCCAGTCTGTTACTTTGTCATACACGGATGTTTTTCTGACATACGAATCCGGAGGTCGTGGGTTCAAGCCATTCTGGCACTGGAAAGTTCAGAAACACTTTTCATTGTTTTCTGCCCAACAAAGTACTAGTTTTCTTATGATACCCGCTTTTGGGGAATATTGAAATGACATCCTTCTGTCTGTCTTTTGTACAACAACAGTAACTCCTCACAGTTTTAATCTACCGTAATCCAAATGAAACTTGCTGTACAGCAGTTTCATGTTCAGAACATGAGCCTGTGATCTTAGTGTTTGAATTCAATTTTTTGATTTGCCTTTTTAGAATGTAATTTGTATACCGGAAATGCAGCTCACTTCATATGCACACATTAATTTCATATGCACCTTCTTACTACTTCCTTTTTGTTTCAAACTAGATCATGATTTTTTAGCTCTACTGGCCAAAGGCTAGAAGGGCTTATGCGAAGGCGCGTTGTAGGAGACTTATAAAGAAGATTTTTTTTATTATTATTTAAAACTCGAGATGGCCGCCATTGCTAAAAATAGTATAAAACTTGAAAAATCTTCTTTTCTTGAATCACCACACAGATTGTGAAAATATTTATGTAGTAATGATTACCAATTATATTTCTATTAGATTTGTTCAAATGGTGTCCCTAGGGTTAAAAATAACCCCGCCCCAAGGGATCAATATGGAGACACTGATTATAATACAATTAAAAAAAATTAAAATGGAACTGATTTTGCCTTCACAGAAGCATTGTTTGGTCAAGGAGATTCAGATTTGTTAAAATGAATAGATTCTACTGTCTGAAGGGGTCAGGAGGGGTCCTGAAAGGTTAAAAATTGTGAATTACAAAAATCTTATTCTTAAGAACTGGTCAGTCAAATTTGTTCATATTTGGCATAAATCATCCCTATAAAAAGGAGTTTGAATCAAGATAAGAATCAAGGAGCCAGTTTATATAGGGGCCCCATAAGGGAGTTTTACATAGGGATACTATGGGAAAATGGAAAATTCACATTTTTTCACACTTTTGTGCACATTTTTTATTCTGAAGCATCATCTAGTCGTAACAAATAAAATTTGCTTCAATAAGCAGGATTAAATTTTCTTAAAGGGCCAGGTGGGGCCACAAAAGGGTTAAAATGGAAAATTTTCAAAAATCTTCTTCTCTACAACCATTTCAGTCAAATTAGTTCATATTTGATATAAATTATGCCTATGAGTATGGGTTTGAGGTTAGTACAAATCAAGGGGCTAGTATTTATAGGGGCCAAGTTAAGGTTATTTGAGTTTTACAATATTAATTATATGGGAAAATTTCCAAATATTTTCACCCATTTGTGCAAAAATAATATTCAGTTCTGAAGCATCATCTAGTCATAGCAAATAAGATTTGCTTCAATAAACAGGATTAAATTTCCATAAGGGGCCAGGTGGGGCCACAAAAGGGTTAAAATTGAAAATTTTCAAAAATCTTCTCCACAACTGGTCTGTAATAGTAGTTTATATTTGGTTTAAACTTATTTATTTTACTTTGATAGTTAAAAATGAAAAGAAATGATGTGTATAATCTGGTGAGCAACCTTGTAAGGCCTGGTGGTGAGCGACTTTATGAGGACTGGTGAGGCTCTAACGGAGACGTTTGACAGGCTGCGTCAGGTTGATAGTAGGAGATTAAGCTATGTACAATAGGATCTCAGAACTTCATGAAAATGAACAGACTTTATATCTTGTGATTGAAGTGTCTCGCAATGTAATTGTGAGTAAATGTAACAGTTTTTTTGGTATGCTTGTTTTCATTAGCTCCTACTTTTTATCATCAGATTCCTACTTTTTCTTCTTCTTTTTTTTTTATATCAGAGACTAGTACTTTTTCATCAATAGTCACTTGAAAGCCTGTATAGGTGCCCTGTTAGGGGACTTTGAGTTTTACATAGGAATTATATAGGAAAACTGACAATTCTCAGTTTTTCACCCATTTGTGAAAAAATATTATTCAGTTCTGAAGCATCATTTAGTCATAGCTAATAAGATTTGGTTCAATAAACAGGATTAAATTTCCATAAAGGGCCAGGTGGAGTCACAAAAAGGTTAATTTTCAAAAATTAAAAAAATTTCTTCTCTACAACGGATCAGTCAAATTAGTTCATATCTGATGTTAATTATCCACTATGAATAGGGGTTTGAAGTTTGTACAAATCAAGGGGTTAGTATAAATTTGTAGGGGACTTTGAGTTATACAAATAATACTTTGGGAAAACGGAAAAGTTTTCTCTCTTTTTTTCAGCCATTTGTGCAAAATTATTATTCAGTTTGAGTTCTGAAGCATCATCTTATCATATTGAATAAGATTTGATTCAATGATTAGGATTTAATTTCCATAAGGGGCCAGGTGGTGCCTCAAAAGGATTAAAATTGAATATTTTCAAAATATTATCAACTACCTGTCGTTCAAATTGATTTATAATTTATATAAATTATTCCTATGGGTAGGGGTTTGAAGTTTGTACAGGTCAAGGGGGCATGAATTGATAGGGACCTTGTATGGGCACTTTGAGTTTAACATAGGAGAACAGAAAATTTTCATTTTCTCCACCATTTGTGCAAAAATAATTTGGTATTTGAGATTAAAAGCATTGTGACAAATTAACAAATAATTTTTTGTTCAATAAAAAGGATTGAAATTTCATAAGGAGCCTGGAGAGACCCAAAAAGTGTTGAATTGTGAAATTTCAAAAATCTTTGTCTGAAGAACTGATTAGTCAAATTTGTTACCTAAAACAACCACTATTTACCAGTAGAGTGTCCACAAGCCCTCTTGGGCCTCTTGTTTATGTTTCTGTGTGTTTGAATCTTTATTTTTTGTATTTAATGGAAAGTAGCAAAGGCTGAAATGTAGGATTTTCCATAATAATTACAGGAAAGATAGTCTGCATTTGGCCTTTACCGGCTTTCTGCTTAAGGTGTTAGAAGTTTTTACAAATGTTTTATATACGAATGCTATGGGAAAATGAAAAATTCCCATTTTCTTATCCATTTGTTCACTACTAATTTATAAGATCTGAAGCATTATCTAGTCTTAAAAAATTAGATTTAGTTCAATGAGTAGGATGGAATTTCTAAATGGGTTGAAAATTTAATTCTTCCTCTTAATAACCTTTCTCTTGAACCTTTTCATGATATGATATAAATTATTCCTACATCAGCAAGAGATTGAAAATTCTTCAAATCAAGAGGTTGGGATGTAAGGCACTTTTACATAGGAATATTATGGGGAAAGTGGAAATTTTTCATTTTCACATCCACGTGTACACAAAAATCTAAAGCCGTACCTGCTCCTAACAAATCCATATGAGTAAGCGATTACACCCCCCCCACCCACCCACCCACCCCCGAAAAAAAAGGGTTAATATTGTAAAATTTCAGAAATACTATGGACACTGTAAGGCAGTAGAGTGTCCTTGGGTCTCTTGTGTTTTTATTTTTTTTTTTTTTAAATTCAAAAATCTGATAATGCAAGGCCCAAGGCTTTGGAATTTTGGATGTACTATCACCTAATCATTTTCTCTCCGATGGTTCAAGACATGACCCTAGGGTCAAAATTTGTTAAACATTAGGAAATTTTCTCATAAGATATGTCCATTCTATATTTTGAAATAAGTGACTAGTGCAATCAAGTGAGCAGCCTAGCACCTTTTTTCGCCTCTTGTTTCTTATTGATACTACATGTAAAATTGAACCCTCAAAATAGAAACTATTTTAATATTTATCACATTTCAAAACGTTTTGACATCTCGGGCATTGTAACACACTTTTTCCAGGATCCACATTCGTAGGCAATTTTTTTGCTTTGTCCTAGTCCTTTTGAGCGAGGGATAATTCACTGAATTTCTTGTTCCAGTTTGTATTTCTTGGCTTTGTTGTTTCACTGTCTGTATTCATTTGATCCTTTATTTGTTGTCCAAAATATAGTACAGCACAGCATATTGATGGCTTCAAAAACCAATCAGGATAAGTACATAATAACAGTATCTCTGTAAAGCTGACCTAACAGAGTTTTATGAAGATAACATTACAAAATGGTGGTAAAGCATCAGTTTTGAGAAGTAATAGCAAAATTCTGAAAATGCAAGCTGTATGTGCTCATTTCAATATATATGTATGCTTTCTTTTTAGTTAAAACCAAGTTTTGATTTGTATCAACAACAGACAATTTTGATATACAAGTTTAATTTATACCAAAACTTTTTTCAAAATATTTTAAAATTTATCATGCATATTCATTGTAACAGAAAGTCGTTACTTGGTCTGACATTTAAGGCTATCTTTTTCATCTGCAGTGCTGTTGTTTCATATTGTGAAACTAGAATAACATCTACTTGTCTAAAATTTTAGCTCACATTTTTATTTAAGAAAATAAAATGATACAGACAGAATTTAGGCTTGTTTATCATTTATACTTCAAAATGATTTTCTCACTTCATGATATTTTAGGAGATGTCCAGTTAGTTCAGTTAGGTATTGTACTAATTATCAGCCTGTGTGGTTCCGGTTAAGAATAGAATCAATGTCAATCTCTGCAGACGGGTAGGAATCCTCTGAATGGGTGCCATGTTCTTTTTATCATTTTTTGTCATGTTCACTATTGTGGTTAAGTTATCAACCCGTGTGGTTCCAGGGAGCCACGATTGATGGCAAGAATAGAATCACTGTGGCTTATGCATGGCGTAAGAAGCGACAAATTGAGTAATACAGTAGAATATGCTGAAACTCTGCAGGTATCTAGGTTCATTCTGCATATTCATTTGTTGATGTATTTTTTTAATCTGTATGTTAATTTGTTGTTTTTTGTACATGTAGAGTGAACCTGGAATCTTCCTTCCTGTTGGCGTCAAATAACCTATAATGTGTTGGTACGCCGTAAAATCCTATTCATTCATTCATTCATTGTACTAATTATCACTCAAAATTTAATAAGGTCTGATCACCAAAAAAATAATATACTGTAATAGCATATGCTAACATTTTATAACAGAATGAAAATTAATGTATGTGCCTAGTGAACCGACACTGCAATTATTCAAAGGTCATTGAATTGATATCAAATGCAATGCCTATGTTTATATCCGTTGTAAATAATTTTAAGAGAAAAAAGTGGCCCTTATCTAATTTTGAGTAATAACTGCATATGCATGTAGCTGCCCTCCCTTTTCAAGACACTGAAACGCATTCAACCCACTGAAGGTTCGAAACGGAACAGACAATTTTTTCCAACTTTTCAACATCTCTGCAGTCGACGGACTTTCAAAATTGTTCCTCTTGCCACAATGTTTTCCACTGTTACAAAACTTTAGTCTCATTTTTTTCTTAGATTTATGTCTTTTTCTTTACAAGTTTTCAGTGTGAAACGGTCTGAAAAAACCTATGTTGTAGTGGGTTAAGAAATAAGAAAATGTAAAGAAAAAGCGATAGGTCAAAGGATGACATAGTCTTCAAAAACTGTAGAAAGGTAGAAAACATCTGCTGAATCGTTGTGATTCCCAAGTGCAATATATGCTTAGCATCTCAGTTAAGGGTTTGTATTACTTTTCCAAATCCCCGATGAACTTGTTTTACATGCCAGCAATGGGATGCATTTGTATAAACATGAAATTAGCAACAAAAACAGTGATTTGCTGTTCGAAAAGGTGTATATTTATTCGAACGACAGAGAAACAAGTCGGAAAGATAGGTAGCCAGTGTTAGATTTAAGTGAGTAAATGGTATGATGCTTCACTTTCAACAATCTGTCAGCTATATTACAACGATGTATGTGACCACTTGAAAAAGTCGACACGGTGCTCAACCTTAAAGTGCTGCCTTATTTAAGTATCATGTTGCAGACTTTGTATATATATGAATCTTTATTTCAGTCTTGTCAAGCTCCATTAATGCATTGTGCATGTTATTTACATAAACGTTAAAAAACCCCGGTACATAGCCATTCTATATAAGAATTATAAAAGGCTATTTACACATCACACTATTAATATCATACAATATCTGCAGTAACTAAGTAATAAAAGTAACAATTGCTTATCGATTGATTAAAATTAAATTAAGATTGGCGTTTGTAAAATACTGAGTCAGAAAATAAGCACTAATGCACCACATATTCTATTAAAGTGGTTGAAAACAAAAGCTTCATTTTCGCAGTATCGTCAGTGTAAAAATTGTTATCTATCTCACTGGCTTTGTTAAATTAATGTTTCTTTTACTTTTTACACTGAACAACGTAGCATTTCATGGCTTTCCGATTCAATAGAAATACAAAAAGGACACTTGCTGTCTTCAATATTTAAATGTTCGTAACGACTAGTTTCAATACGTATTGGAGCTATGGCGCAGCGAAATTTATTAAAATCGACCTATGTAAGCAGACATTATCATTGTACAATTATCTTCAACAGCATATTCAGACTTGAACATATTAAAAGTTCTTAGCTTGTTGTGACCTCTACCAGATGGTCCCAACTGCACTGTTTATGGAAAAGTTCCACTCCGTAATATATTTATCAATTAGATTTTTCAGTAAATTATCAACTATTGACTTTGAAACATTGTTTGTGAAGTTATTACTATGATCAATGAGACCACTTTCTGTAAAGTTATGTTTCACAAGAAAAAAAAACAACATTTTTTACAAGATACAGACGTTTTTTGATTAGCCCAAATTGCAATTTGTTTATTTATCCTAGTTGGAAGGGTATTGCATATTGTACCCATTAAGTAGATATTGCTTTCCACTGTCAAACAGTAGGGGGTTTGATATTTCAGCAAGTCGCATCATATTGACAAGTTGACAAATTATGCCCTTAATGTTGTGCGCCAAGCGAAGAATCTAGATTACACATTTTAACGATTTTTGGTTGACTGCCGGGTATTGAGCCGACGGCCTTCCGAATTTAAGGCGGACGCTCATACAACTCGACTACCAAGTGTTTGATTACAACGCAGTAATGACATGTATGTAATATTCTATTTTTATGTGAACTTTCACTTGTTTTCCGTTTAGTAAAGAAATGCAGTGATTTCATGTTCCGCCAAAGTCGATCAGGTTCTGACGTGTTACTTATCCACTGGTTTGAGAAATTCTATCCAATTGTGGCTATTCAAGGATAAAAAAAACAAACACTTAAAACCGTATGTTAGAAAAGGAAACGGTGCAATAGCCGTTTGATTGCTCCGAAATTAAATATTCACTCGTAAAAGTGTCATATTGTGCTCCTTCTTTCTGCATAATCTGCTTTTGGATGTTTGAGATTACGAATTAGGAATTTAAAGCAATTGTACAAAGCTCCTTACTGTTTTGCTAAAAAAAAATCCTACAAGGAAGCCAGATAAATACCGGGAGCAGAAACAACACAAACGTCCGTGAACAATTGACTGATTGAATGCTTAGCGTCATTTTTATTTAATCAAGGTTAACAAACGATCAGTTAACCTAACCACTCTTTCCTGGTATCCTAGAAAGTTAACCAGTACTCGAGTACACCCATCTCCTCAAGTAACTGATTACTTTCCCACTTGAATCAGCGGTGAGAGACTTATGATACATAACATCGTATATCAGTCATCACGAAGACTATGGCGAGGATTCGAACTCTGGATTGATAGAAGCACTACCGATGAGCTAATCGGGCCCGGCTCCGTGAACAAAACCGATCACGTGACATACTGTATTACATAGGTTGGGGGTATACTAAATTGCAAGTAAAGTGGTTATCTTCAAGGTCAAACATTAGCATTAAATGTAAATAGTTTTGAATGAATTTTTGTAGTGGCCAATTTCAAAATAAAGAATCGCTACCATACCCAAAATGTTTACACAATACATCTTATTTCGTTTAAAATCCGGTAAGGGATTTTCGTATTGCATGGCAATACTTCATTCACTTGTTTATAAAATAATATTTAATTGTGTATAAAAGGCACATCCATTTTGTTCTGAGTTAGAACTTGGACTGAAGTTATACATTTTCAACGTCTATATCAACGCGATATGTGGGAACATATATAACCATGGTATATAAGTAATAAGAACTATTTAAATATGTATATATGGGAACATACGGAAAATGATATATGTGAACCTTTTGGTACCCTAGTAAATAAACGAAAGATAAAATATTTCTATATTTCGAGGGTTCGGCGTGAATTGTACCTATATATTGAAACTGATATATGGGAACCTTTTGGTACACAAGTATTATATGTCTCTGATTTTATACTACTCAAAATTTGATAACGGCTATCTATGGGACGTCCAAATGTGAAAATGATAAAAAATGTGAAAATAATTGTACGACATATGTAAAAAAATCCATAAATGTGAAAACTAGTTGATACTATCAGAGACATAGACACAGGTGTCTATGTCTTTGTCTCTGATACTATATACTTGCAGACTAGTTCTTGTAGTAATTTGTTCTTTATTCCATATATATTTTAAAGTGGACTCGTTCAATATAAACTCAGGTCATGACTGCCTTGCTTATCATTTAGTTGTTAAGTTCGTAAGTATTTGTTAACCGAGTAGAAAACCGCGCAACGAGCAATCAGAAAATGCTCTTCACTATTTTTCAACTCCGTCGGATACTCAAGGTCAAAAGTTTTGTCCGGTAAACTTGAACATGAATGTAGCGGTGATGTCTGTCCGAACACAGTTCAGATACCTCGACGGCCTCCCGCTTGCCCGCCTTGCTCTATCATTACGGTGGATTGGAATAACGGAGTCTTGGTGCTGATTACGTCGTCGCCAGATCCTGGTTATTCAAGAAACGGATCCTGGTAGAGAAAACGAGTAATTGTGTGAGGGTGTCCTAATTTACGAATACTAAAGTGTAATGTAGTTTGTAAAGCACTGCATGTTACGGAACACTTTATATAATTAAGTAAACGTATGAATCATACATATGAGAGTAAAATTCTTCATATGTCTTAAAAATGTTGTAGTTTATTGTCCGACAGCAAAAACGTTTATATCAAAACGTTTTTATCTATATTTCTAAAATTGGACAACGATTAGTAAATGCCTGGTATGTAATGGGGTGTTCCCTATAAGTGTTTATCATCCAGTGCAGAATTTATCCATGGCGGATTCTATAAAGGTATAAAATGTAGAATTTACTGCAAATATCTGGGTTAAGGACCTTGTCTGTTGCTTTCATAGGATCCTTGTTGCGGAAAACATATTAGAATGCATCATACAACACGTGAAGATAATGCCCTAGATTATAAGCTACTCCTTTTGATTTTGGTATGGATTAATTAAATTTCAATTGTCTGATCCATTTTCAGACTTCTTTAGAGAGCCTCCGTCTTTTGATAAACAGGGGATTGGAAAACCGAGTAAGATTTTAAAAAATCCGATATAACACATTGCCATACCCTGTTTACTATACATGTATACTTTAAAGCACGTCGAGTCCTACCAAATACATTTTAACACTCAACCCTTGGCTAATGAGATTGTATGCAGCAATAATTGTTTGTGCGCACCCTTCCATAGGCGCTGATTTGAATCTCATAGAAAGTTTAAATGCCACCCAAACTAGTTGAAACTCATCTGTCGTTGAAACTCATCTGATATAATGTAGGAATTTCCACGCCCGAGATTGCATTTTGTGACTCCAACAAATACTTTGATTTAAAGTTACCTTCCATGCTCACTTGCACATCGGAGTCTATTATTTATATATCTTTTCTCTAGACTTGAAATCAGACTTTGATCTTTCCGAAGTAACTTATATCTGTAACATTCCTAGGTACTCCCATAAAACAGTTGCTAGTCTGGTACCTGGCACGTCAAAAGTAGCTGCAGCACAAAAAACAGTTGGTAGTCCGGTACCTGCCACATCAAAAGTAGAATCTGCACTTGAAACAGTCGATGTCCTGGTACCTGTCACGTCCAAAGTGGCTTCTGCACATAAAACAGTTGCTAGTCCAGTACCTGTCACATTTAAAGTAACATTTGCACATGTAACAGTTGTAAGTTTGATACTTGTCACGTCCAAAGTAGATGCAACACATAAAAACAGTTGCTAGTCAGGTCCCTGCCACGTCAAAAGTAGCTGTTGCAAATGAAATAATATTCGCTAGTCCTGCACCTGACACGTCCAAAGTAGCAACTGCGTTTGAAACAGTTGCTATTCCGCAACCCGACACATCCAAAATAGCGACTGCTTATGAAACAGTTGCTAGTCCGGCATCTTAGAGTGCTTTGATCAATTAAGGTAGGCCTACATTTGATAATATGACATTTCAAGTATCTGACAGACAAATGTTTTGTATGTGATCGCCAGGACACTTTTTTGTTTGTACGGTATAACATGATACGGAATGTGTTTGCAATACTTAGAATGTGCGTATATGCCATGCTAATGTATTCTAATGTTCCGTAACATTCGGGTTTTATCTCTTCTAAATCGCTATTTTTCTCGGCTCCGACATTTTTATGCAGTTTATTTCCAACCAGGAACCGTCGCTTAACCAACTAGGATGAAGCAACGCCTTTCCCAGCAGCAAAGCTCTGTTAAAGCTCTTTTTGCACATCCACAGTGATCATTTTTAAGCACTTTTACAACGTATGATTAAATAACATACAAAGGGTTTTCCGAGTTAGAATTTGGACAGAAGTGATCATACATTTTCAACGTCTATGTCAACAAGATATGTGGGAACATTTATAACCATGGTATATAAGCATAATATATACATGTATGGGAACATACAACCGAATTTGCCGGAACTGTACCCATACATTGAAAATGAAATATGAGAACCTTTTGGTACACGAGTATATAAACGAAGAATAGCATCGGATCCTATATAGAGAATTTGCACCCTAAAACAGATATTAAACATTAATTACCTTGAAGTCGTAGTTCCCCGAAACCACCTTTGTGACAAAGTTCCCGAATACTAGTGTAGCGGCTGCAAATGAAATAGTTGCTAGCCCTGTATTTGTAACGTCCAGAGTAGCGTCTGTACACGAAACAGTTCTAAGCACGTCCAAAGTGGCTGCTCATATAAAACAGTTGCTAGTCCAGTACCTGTCACGTCTAAAGTAGCGTATGGACATGAAACATTTGCTAATGTAGTACCTGTCACGTTCAATGTAGCTGCTGTACATAAAACAGTTGTTAGTCCGGAACCTGACACGTCTACAATAGCACCTGCACGTGAAACAGTTGCTATCCCGGTTCCTGGCGCGCCCAACATAGCTGTTGGACATAAAACAGATGCTAGTCCGGTACCTGACGCGTCTACAGTAGTGTATGCACATGAAGCAGTTGCTAGTCCAGTACCTGGTACGTCCAAAGTAGCGTATGCACATGAATCAGTTGCTAACCCGGTACCGGTCAATCCTATCCTAAAGTAGCTACTGGACATAAAACAGTTACTAGTCCGGTACCTGGCACGTCTAATGTCGTGTTTGTACATAAAGCAGTTGTTAGCACGGTACCTGTAACGTCGAAAGTGGCTGCCTCATATAAAACAGTTGCTAGTCCGGAACCTGTCACGTCTTAAGTGTCTGCTGTACATTAAGCAGTCGCTAGTCCGGTACCTATAACGTTTAAAGTAGCATATGAACATGAAACAGTTGCCAGTCCGGTATCTGTCACGTCTAAAACGTGAAACATTGGCTAGCCCGGTACCTGGCAAGCCTACAGTAATGTGTGCACATGGAACAGTTGCTAGTCCGGTACCTGGCACATCTATAATAGCGCCTGCATGTGAAACAGTTGCTATCTCAGTACCTGACATGCCCGACGTAGCTGCTGGACATAAAAACAGTTGCTAGCCCGGTACATTTCATGCCCACAGTAACTGCTGCACATAAAACAGTTGCTAGTTCGGTACCTGACAAGTCCAAATTAGCTGCTGCAAATGAAACAGTTTCTAGTATTCAAGTGACGGCACCTGTCACGTCCAATGTAGCGGCTGCAAATGAAACAGAATAGTTACAAGGCTAGTACCTGTCACGTGCAAAGTAGCGGCTGCGTATGGAACAGTTGCTAGCCCGGTATTTGTAAGGACTACAAAAATATGGTGCTATGAATACAGTTGGTGTCCTCTGCTAAAAAATGGCAAAAAACATTGGACAACTAGGTTCCATCACGAATACATATGGCACCATATGTTTATCTTAACCATGTTAAGTTTTATTCATGTAAAAAAGTGTTTACTTCTCGATATATTTACAGACTTTTTTCTCAGAGGCTTTGTTCAAAAAAGCTACTAATACATTAGATATTATGAAAATTTCAGTTTCTGATCAACACATATTTTTTATCCGATCGTCAAGTCTTTTGTACGGTATTACGTGATACGGAATATGTTTGCAATAGAATGTGCATATATGCCATGCTGATATATTCTAATGTTCCATAACATTCGATTTTTTATAATATGGGCTCGGATATCTCTTCTTACCCTCTATTTTTTCTCGGCTCCGTCATTTTATGCCGTATATTTCCAACCAGATACCGTTGCTTAAACAACCAGGATAAGGCAACGCCTTTTTCAGCAGCAAAACTCCGTTGAAGTCCGTTATGCACATCCACAGTGATCTTCGATTGTTCATGATTTTGAAGCACTTCCACTACGTGTTGATTGCATAACATATAAACGGCTTTCTGAGTTAGAACTCGGGCTGAAGTGATCTTACATTTTGAACGTCTATGTCAACACGATATATGGGAACATATATAACCATTGCATATAAGAAATAATATATATTGGAACTTATAGATATGGGAACGTAGGCCCGGAACTGCCTGAACTGTACCCATATATTGAAAATGAAATACGAGAACCTTTTAGTACACGTGTATATAAACGAAAAATTTTTTTTCTATATTTAGATACTCTGCATCCTGAAACAAGTATAAAACAATAAAATGAGTCGATGTGTAACCAAGAAGTCATAGTTCCCGGAAACCACCTTTGTGACATAGTTCCCGAATACCAGGTCTTCTATGTATATATATATATATATATATATATATATATATATCACTTATCAAATGGTTACTTTATTATACAAATACTTTTTAAACCACCATTGCTTCTAGCATAATCGACTCAACTGCTGGCAACATTTTCCTGAACATTTAATAAACAATCGCACAAACAAGTTATTACCTTCTAATAAGCTAATCAATGTCATCAGATGGGAATGAATTGGGTTTTTAGTCACTTTTAAGGTATTAATGGATTGAAATGACTGAAGATTTTATTTCAAGGTTTCATTTACAATAAAAAAAATACTAAACCTTTAAATTTAAACTTCACACCTGTTGGAAAATCCATATATGCTTGATGTTTCTATTATGTTTTTTACAGCATGCCAAGATAATGTTATGGTACCATTCTGTAACCCTTGATAGTTTCCCCATACCATAAAGCTCCCTAAGACACACCTAACAATCAGACAGCTTCCACAGTCCACTGTGGAGCCAATTTATAATAATCTAAACTGTAAATTTTGTCTTTCAAAGGAAAGCTCCACATAATACTTTGATTATTTACTTTTAATGTTAAACTTCAGAAAAAAATGTTATTGAGATAATTTAAAAGTGCTGTTAAGTGTGTTTCGTCCTATTTAAAAAAAAGACCCATACAATGTTCCTAGGACTCATCAGTTAGGAGAACACTATGAACTTGAGTCAACAAACAATTATCACTAACATTAAAGGGATTATATTGGCAAACTATACATTTAAGCTGCAAATGGAGAAATTTTCTATATGTTATGCACATAAAATAGTGTGTGTATACAGACTCAATGCCATATTTACCTTAAATATTATTTAATTAACAGTAGACAAAATATCAACAATACTGGCAATTTTTATCCGTTAACATTCTGACCATACTTCTCATTTCTGATAATATCTGTGCATGTGCACGCACCTGATCAGGCGTAAACTATGAATCTGTACACTAATAAGGCATTTTATTGAGAACAGAAAGGCAAACAAATCAAAATAAAATAATGTAGGTTCTAAAAACCAACACATATATATAATGGAGCAGCAGTATACAAATATATACCTTATATTCATAAATATTTAAGTTTTAGGTATATTAATGTTTATTTACTACACCTTATTGAGAGTTAAATACCAATATATTCGCTTTAAAACAAAACAGTAACAAAACAATACAGTTAAATATCTTCTTGAACAGTATTTGTACAAACATCTAGATGGGAGGCCGATTTATTGTTACATTTTTTTGTAAAACCATAATACGATTTATATATCATTATTGATGAAAATGATATTAACCATTTGTTTGGATATATAATTGAAATATGCTACTTTATAAGTATATTTTAAAGTTGCAGCTGATTTGACTTGAAATAAGTCTAAATTCCAGGTCTTTAATAGTCAGATGCTGTACCAAAAAATCTCCAATCAAGAAAATACATACATAAATAGTATCACACTAAAGTTACGTATCATATGGTATTGATGTTAATAATTTTTATTTATTTAATTATAACTGACATAGCTATTCTGTAAATTGAAACAAAACAAACTCACCAAAACCTTTCAGTAACTTGAAAATACTTCATTGCTGTATGCATGGTCTGTTGCTTGCGTGGTACACTGAAATAGTTAATAATAAGATATTAAGGATGGTTCATTTTAAACATTTTATTAGAAAAGAGGAAAATTATTTTAATTTCTGTTACTTATTATTTCATTTGTGCATGTAAAATATATTTAAACAACAAGCATAAGATGTACCCTTTACTGGTTCTGACCAAGAAGTCATTTTAAGGTGACTAACCTAGATTTTCGCCATAACCAACTGATTTGCACAAACCTTACAAAAGTCTACAGTTGAAGATTTAATAAAATGTTGAATGCTGAATTTTGAAGATGATTACAAGTTGATAGACATTGTGGTCTAAGTTTTAACTGTGTGAAACCCATTTGAATATTTGTTTAACAAAGCTACATTAAAGTTCATCAAAAGACCAGTTTGGGTTCTAATTTTTATTTATATATTGTGTATAATGCTAACTGACAGGCAGAGAACAAACCGTCACTTAAGCTAATCTGGCTTTTGACCATAACAGCTAAAAATGCTTACTTAACTAAAAGCAACATGTGCAATAAGATTGTAAAATGACAATTATGCGCAAAATAACGTCAAGATCAAGCAAAACTTGTGACCTAATTTTCAAAACTTTGTAAAGTGACACTTTGACCACACAAAAAGAAATTTATATACAAATTGTATAGTAATAAAAAAATAATGATCCAAAAAAGATTCAAACCCATTTTTTTAGAATGTAAAACTTGAAAGAACCATAAAAGTTTAGCGAAAATAATTATAATCAATGATTCAAATTTCATAAGGTTACTTAATAAATATTCATGTTGGTAAACTAACAGGTTTTGCACATGTGCACTGACTAGAAAGCGTTGACTGGATACCAAACAAGTAGTTACATATTAATTTTCTTGGTTAAATGTAGTCAATGTGTCCCTTTAAAGTTATAAATGTTAAATAAACATGTACCGATTTAACGAAAAAACAGCCAAGCACAATACTTAAAAATAAAATTAACTAATTTGACAACATATAATTTTTTTCTAAATTGCATGCATAATAAAATGAAATATAAAATAAAATAAAATATTTAAAAATTGCAATTTTAATTCATGCACCTGGTTAATTACCTTTCATTCACACAGCAAATGCTCTGCTGACACCTCTTCCCTAACTTATTAAATTAGTTTCAAAATGTACTATTATGTGCATCTAAATATGTACTACACTTCTACTTATTTGTTATTTGGTATTGGCATATCCTTTAAGTTATCAAAGATATAGTATGCATTTGTTTAAAAACTGTTTAATTATACATAAAAATTGGAGAATTAATAATGCATTATAAACAGTTTACAAAAATTAAAACAACAGTACTAAATTAGTGTTTTTAACCCAAAGTAAAAAATGTTAGGTAAGTGACTCACGCCATGACAAATACAGATATTAAAAACAAAAAGGTTGATGATTATGTCCGTAAATGTTAGGTTAGCCACTTGCGCGTCACACATCATGTGAAATACAGATTTTTAAAAAATGGTGGTTGTTTATGTCCGTAATGTTTGTTTAGCAACTTTATCGTCACACACCATGACAAATACAGATATTTCAAAAATGGTTGTTGTTGATGTCCGTAATGTTAGTTTAGCAACTTTCACGCCACACACCATGACAAATACAGATATTTCAAAAATGGTGGTTGTTTATGTCCGTAATGTTTGTTTAGCAACTTTATCGTCACACATCATGACAAATACAGATATTTAAAAAATGGTTGTTGTTGATGTCCGTAAACGCTAGGTAAGCGACTTTCGCGCCACACACCATGACAAATACAGATATTAAAAATAAGGTTGATGATTATGTCACTGAATGTTATGTTAACGACTTTTGCACCTCACACACTGACAAATACAGATATTAAAAAATTGGTTGTTTATGTCCGTAAATGTAAGGTTAGCAACTTTTGCGCCACTCACCATGACAAATACAGATATTAAGAAATTGGTTGATGATTTTGTCCGTAAATGATAGGTTAGCGACTGTCGCGCCACACACCATGACAAAAACAGATATTAAAAAATGTTTATGTCCGTAAATGTTAGGTTAGCGACTTTCACGCCACACACCATGACACATACAGATATTAAAAAACTAATTGTTATGTTCATAAATGTTAGGTTAGCGACTTTCGCGCCACACACCATGACAAATACAGATATTAAAAAAAAAATGGTTGATGATTATGTCCGTTAATGTTAGGTTAGCGACTTTCGCGCCACACACCATGACCAATACAGATATTAAAAAATTAGTTGATGTTTATGTCCGTAAATGTTAGATTGGTTGTTTATGTCCGTAAATGTTAGGTTAGCGACTTTCACGCCACACACCATGACAAATACAGCCACTAAAAAAATGGTTGATGTTTATGTTCATAAATGTTAGGTTAGCGACATTCGCGCCACACACTGTGACAAATACAGATATTAAAAAATGAGTTGATGTTTATGTCCGTAAATGTTAGGTTAGCGACATTCGCGCCACACACCATGACAAATACATATATTAAAAAATTAGTTGATGTTTATGTCTGTAAATGTTAGGTTAGCGACTTTCACGCCACACACCATGACAAATACAGCCACTAAAAGAATTGGTTGTTTATGTCTGTAAATGTTAGGCTAGCGACTTTCACGCCACACACCATGACAAATACATCCACTAAAAAAATGGTTGATGTTTATGTCCATAAATGTTAGGTTAGCGAAATTCGCGCCACACACCATGACAAATACAGATATTAAAAAATGAGTTGATGTTTATGTCCGTAAATGTTAGGTAGCGACTTTCGCGGCACACACCTTGACAAATACAGACACTAAAAAATTGATTGTTTATATCCGTAAATGCTTGGTTAGCGACTTTCGTGCCACACACCATGACAAATATAGATATTAAAAAATTAGTTGATGTTTATGTCCGTAAATATTGGCGACTTTCACGCCACACACCATGACAAATACAGATATTAAACAAAAGTGGTTGATGATTATGTCTGTAAATGTTAGGTTAGGGACTTTCACGCCACACACCATGACAAATACAGATACTAAAAAATGGTTGTTCATGTCCATAAATGTTAGGTTAGCGACTTTCACGCCACACACCATGACAAATACAGCCACTGAAAAATGGTTGTAATACAGAATGATGTTAAAGAATTGGTTGTTTATGTCCGTAAATGTTAGGTAAGCGACTTTCGCGCGACACACCATGACAAATAAAGATATTAAAAAATTGGTTGTTTATGTCCGTAAATGTTAGGTTAGCGACTTTCGCGCCACACACCATGACAAATACAGATACTAAAAAATGGTTGTGTATGTCCGTAAATGTTAGGTTAGCGACTTTCACGCCACACACCATGACAAATACAGCCACTAAAAAAATGATTGTGTTTTTGTCCGTTAATGTTAGGTTAGAAACATTCGCGCCACACACTGTGACCAATACAGATATCAAAAACTTAGTTGATGTCTGTAAATGCTTGGTTACAACTTTCGCGCCACACACCATGACAAATACAGATATTAGATAACAAAAAGTTTAAAATTATCGACTTAACATGTATCTGTAAATACTGAAAGTTCTATCTGTTTAATGAACTTGAGTTATATTTAACCTCTACAATTTTACAGAATTAAAATTTATTACGTTTAAAAAAATTGAGTCGGAATAATAAATATAACCAGGAAAAAAGCACTGAAAATAGTTTAAAGATGATAGAACGAATGAGTGAATGAATGGCATTTTATGGTGTTCCAACACATTATACAGGTTATTCGACATCAACATACAGATTTAAAAAAATACATCTACAAATGATTGTGCAGAATGAATAGAGCCTTGATACCTGCAGAACTGCAGAGTTTCAGATACCTCTGCAGATATTGACAGTGATTCTATTTTTACCTGGAACCACACAGGTTTAAAGATAGTAGAGCTGTAGTTTTGAAGAGTATTACTTGTCTCGTACATCTTGAAATAAAAAGTGAATTAAGTCAAAAGAGATAGTTTAGAACATATTTCTAATATAGTTTCATTGGGAAATATTTTTTGTTTAATAGTTCTATTAATGACTTATCTGTTCAGTGTATTATAGCTGTGAATCATTTAATAGTTATTAAAATAATCAATAATGGTCTATTATGCTGTATAAGTGAAATGTTTATCAAAGTGATACTTCTTTAAATTTGGCCTAAACTTTTATTTCTTTAACCAAAGTTATTGAAATAATACACATTTTTCTATTATATGTAAATTAGGTCACATATGATTAGAGACATATATGTTCAATTCGATTGAAAAAATCATAAATTAAAATATAATTAAATGAAAAATATATCCTGATGAACATATATTAGAAAGATGTCAAAAAGATAAAAAATCTCTATTTTGACTCAATGCATTATTTATTTCAAGATAACTCGCAACAATATTACCTGAAAAATTGCAGCTGTTATATGTAAAGACTGAAGATATTGGGTAGTGTTGACGACAAAGAAAAATGGAAGCAATATATGAACTGTGCATTGCTTATAGGGTACATTAAATAGAGAGATCCTTTGATATAGATTCAATCAGAAGTCTATACCAATGGGTTCTCAATGTTTCACATGGGTGCACACCATCATACAAATCCCTATATCCAAATCGCATATAGGATTTTGTATTGTGCATTGTTGCACCACGTCTTTTAATGGAAGTTTTCATTAAATCCCTATCCCAATGCACAGTTTGATTTGTTGTTAAGGTCATTGATATGCATATTGATCTTTAGAATGTCATTTTCTAAAGTCATCTGCTGGTCTTTCAACTCCAAGGTACTGGTAGTTGGCACCGTTAACAAATTTCTAGTTTGCCTAGATATATTGTACAAAGACAATGATGCAGAAGGTATGTTCACAAACTTGCTTGGAATGCCGTTCTCCTGTACCAAGGCTTTTATGTCATTAAAAGCATGGCAGACAGCAGACACTTTATTGACAGGCTGGTCATAAACTAACTCAGTGCCATTTTCTGTTATTTTTTTCCTGGTCAAATTACAAATTCCAACTGCAACAACAACCATGGAAAAATTAGATAAATTAGTTCGCAGTAAAACTTTATGTGCCCGATTGGTGTCAGCTCCTGGCAAAGCCTTAACAACAATATTTCTGGTACAATGGACATTTTTTTGATACTGTTGCAGCCAGTTTCCTCTCGAGTCAGTTATCACCAACTGTTGTTTAGTATTCATCTAAAATGTAGTTATATTTTTATATAATAATACTATTTTATTTACTTCAAAAAGTAGAGCCCAAAATGAATAATGGATAAAAATAACACAATATTAATAAGTTTCTGCGGTGATGGTAACTGTTTCTTTCTTAAATAAACACAATTTATAGTTTTGATACTATATAAACATTCATACTTCATTACTTTAACTAAACTTACAATGTTAATACAAAGTATTTAATTTATTAGGTACATTCTTAATTTCAAATTATACAGGTAGTAGTACTTGTTGGATGATGATAATGTAACAACCTAAAAACGGACAAACATTATATAATAATTGCGAATTAGGCCAACGAAAATATCTCAAAATAGAAATCAGTTATCATTATTATAATGTAAAAAGTCATGTTAGGTAGTTTGTGGCATCTATATCAAATTTATTTACATCTGGCGTAAATTATCAAAAATATGGACACATACACTATGAAATACCAGCTTTCGATTAAGCTGATTTTTTTTTTAAAAAGCCATGCAGAATCTCGTTACAATGGTGGAAATTGTCAGGAAAAATTGTACCACTGCGGTACTTTGCGTAAACGAAAGCTGAGACTTCAGAGATCAATTGTACAGATTCTTGTTAAATTACACCAGATGGCAAAAAATCCCATTGGAACACCGTGAACTACATTAACTGTTAAATTCTGCTTAAAGACTGTTAGTGTACTTGTACTAATAATTACAATTTATAGAAAATGTCCCGTTTAAATGATAGAAAATTGATAAACAAAATAATTTTTTGCATCGTACAGCAGCTTTCCAAGACCGAGGAAACTAAATTTCAAAGAAATGTACATATACCGCTTGTCAAACTTGCAAAGAGAAAATACAATAATATCATATAATTTTGTTCATCAGCAGTTAAATAGATGAGGGATAATTTGATTTTAGTGCAAATGAGGGAAATACAAATTGCAAATAAAATATGACAATGCTGTATCAAGATGATCTTGTTTAAAGATGCAATGGTTGAAATAACTACACATGATTCATTATTATGCTCATCTAAATATTTTGCACAATTTTAAAAACATTTACATAAATCCAACATTTTGCATTGGGATGACAGTTTGCAAGACAAAATCAGTTTAAAATATAGGGAACTGGTTCAATGGCAGAACAAAGTTAAATAAAAGTTCAGACTAGAAAGCAATATATGCTTTAGGAGAAATTACCACTAACCACAATTTGGGTTTAAAATTGACATTTTCTAGAAAACAACTTGAACATACTCAGGCCTAACACATTATGTTTAATAGTAATAATATTGATGCATATTCATTCAGTTAATTTTATTCATAGGTGTCATGACATTATATACACAAATCATAACTGCAAATATATATTACTTCAGCAATTTAAAAGGAATTATTACATGTGTATCTAAAATATATTAAAAAAAAAAAATTATATGGAAAGTAATAAACTTTAATATATATCAAATGGTAAATGTCATGGAGTTTTTGGTACAGAGTCAAATTCCATCACTGAATATGTTTATTGTTTAATGAAAATGTATAATACTGAAAAGTTAAATGAGATGTACAAAAAAAGTGTACTTTGTAGATCAGTGTTATAAGTATGTGTGAAGAAAATTGTAACGATGAATTATTTTGGCTAAGCTCGATAGAAATACATAATGTGGGCCAGTAATGAAATACGAAAGTGTCAACTACTACAAAAGCTTGATAAAAATACATCATGTGCGAAAGTAAAGAATGATGTGAGTGTCCAGTACTACAAAAAATTGACAAAAAACCATCATGTGGGAAAGTAAATAAAAACATGAAAGTCAAGAACTACAGAAGCTCGATAAAAATACATCATGTAGGCCAGTAATGAAAGACGAAAGTATCAAGTATTACAGAAACTTTATAAAAATACATCATGTGGGCCAGTAATGAAAGATGTGAGTGTCAAGTATTACAGAAACTTTATAAAAATACATCATGTGGGCCAGTAATGAAAGATGTGAGTGTCAAGTGCTACAGAAACTTGATAAAAATACATCATGTGGGCCAGTAATGAAAGATGTGAGTGTCAAGTACTACAGGAACTTGATAAAAATACATCATGTGGGCCAGTAATGAAAGATGTGAGTGTCAAGTATTACAGGAACTTTATAAAAATACATAATGTGGGCCAGTAATGAAAGATGTGAGTGTCAAGTACTACAGAAACTTGATAAAAATACATCATGTGGGCCAGTAATGAAAGATGTGAGTGTCAAGTACTACAGGAACTTGATAAAAATACATCATGTGGGCCAGTAATGAAAGATGTGAGTGTCAAGTGTTACAGAACCTTTATAAAAATACATCATGTGGGCCAGTAATGAAAGACGTGAGTGTCAAGTACTACAGGAACTTGATAAAAATACATCATGAGGGCCAGTAATGAAAGATGTGAGTGTCAAGTATTACAGGAACTTGATAAAAATACATCATGTGGGCCAGTAATGAAAGATGCGAGTGTCAAGTATTACAGAAACTTGATAAAAATAAATTATGTGGGACGGTAGTTAGTGGTTATTTTATGGCATATTCTGTCAGCATTCAGCAAAATTGACTGGTTCCAAGCAAAATCAGGTAATGTGGTACTGTTTCCAGTTGATTTGGCCCTTGACAGGGCAACAAACAAAGCACCTGGATTTTGAGATTCAAAAGCCCTTGTCCCAGGATTAATGACAATATATCTGTTGGTCTCGCTCTCACCTATTGTCATACCTTGGCATTTATGTACAGTTGTGGCCCAACCAAGACATAAAGGAATTTGCTGACGCTTACAGGATTGGCAAGGACACTGTATATGGCGTTCTATTGGTACAATTGGTACAACTTTTGGATTTGATTCAGAAAATGGGGGACCACTGTAGCTTTGAAATTCCACCATAACAACATCAGGAAAATGAACAGGAGGTCTTCTACCATTCAAGTAAATAATATCAAAAAAAGTACCCAAAGCCCCATTAAAAAGACCGTATTTGACTGAAAGATTGACAGTTAACATAACTTTGGCATTTTTACACCGTGTGTAACAGCCCTGCTGATTTGTCAATCGTTACAGAAGATGCATGCCTACCTTTGGAAATGGATTTAATTTCAGCAACTGGAAAAAATTTATTCAAAGAGAGAAGTTTATGTTTGTTATGTTCCCAAACTTGTCGATGTGTTGGAAATACAAAAAGTCCCCTTGCATCCATGTCTTGAAGAGAACTACCATAAAGTGATTTTAGATTGTTCCACTGAAACTCTTGTAACCAAGTAGCTTGAGCTTCTGTAGTCTTGTATTCTCTAAGAGAAAGAAGAACCTCTTTAAGCATAGTTTCGTCATTATTTTGACGAACAATGGTACGAAGCGAAACACAAGTTAAAAACTCTTGCCAAACCATTACACCATGGAGTGCTGCAGGTGATGTACTTCTACAATTATACACTGGTGAATCTAGAACAGGTGGCAACTGAACATCATCACCTAAAAATACAACGACAGGCAATCCACCCTAGGAAGAAGTGCAATTTTTACCACCTTCAGCTCCATATCTACACATGAACTCCATCCATCCCAATGTGGTTGCACCAATTAATGAGCGTTCATCAACTAAAAGAACTTTTAAGGAATGTAAATTTGTTTGTAACTGGTCACCAACAGAACCCTGTGGGGCAGACATTTCCTTTCCAGTATTACCTACAGGAATTTTAAGAAAGCTGTGTAGTGTGACACCTCCAATAATATTGGCACTGTTGCCTGTTGGACAAATAATTTGGACAGATTTGTTGGACTGAAATTGAAGTTTAACTGCCTTCTCAATGCATTTAATTAGGAAAGATTTACCCGATCCAGCAGTACCCGAGACTACAAGACGCAATGGCTTATACAAAGGAGAATTAATTTCATAATTCTGAAGCGTATCCATAACTATGCTAAATGCAAAGCGCTGGTCTTTGTTCATTTGGTATATATCGATATCAGGTACATTTAACATATCATGATCATCATTAATTTCTGTGTTTTGTAAAATCTCCACAATTTTTTTACCAAAGTCATTTGGATAAATACAAGATGTGAGCGACCAATCAAAAGCATCACCACCATCCTCAAAAACAAAGTCTTCAACAACAGGATCATAATTTGGATCTGGTTTAACAATATCAATCCATTCTGGTTGTTGTGATGATATATCATTATCATGATCTGATAGTTTATCATCATCTGGTTTAGTATGCTTTTGCTTTGAACGTTCTACATCTGCTTTGTTGGGCACTCATTTACGGTGAGAAATGCTTGCATTGCTTCTACCCAAGACAAAGAATCAGGCTTTATATCAGACATTTTGCGCCAATTTGGCCAATGAATGAGTAGTTGTTCCCTACAGTATTCCTCCTGAAGTGGCCAAGATGCTTCAATCATATTAGAAAAAACTGGCACTTTACCATTCTTTGATGTAAAACTATAAAAAGAACTGACATCTCTCGTATTTCTGGATATATACCTATCAAGTGCCGTGTTTCTAGTTTCTACAGATCCATCTTTTTCAAGACATCTGAAGCCTGACATACTTATAGACTGAAATGTATGGCTACATCTGTATAATGGAAGCCTTGATAGTTCATAAGATGCTTCAACTGATGATACATCTCGTTTGACTGAATTCATTAAAAACTGTGTACATAATGTTTTTGCAGTTGAGTTATCTGTATTATCAGTATTTGCCATATCTATAAATAAATTTGACATTGATTCAGTTGTTTAATTACCTTTACAGGCATAACTATTTATATACCGTTCTGTTGCAATAATATCACTAACAAAGGGATTTTCGGGGCCATTTTTTGACAATATAAGAGAAATACCACCATTTGCCCTCCAGCCTTGAGTGTGAAATCGGGAATGCTGAACTAGAGAAGGATGGTCTCTTGTCATTTCTAGACGCAAAGAACTATTTTTATCCCAAACTAAGGCTGGAGAGTTTCTTAATGTTTTACCAGGCTTTGACTCTGTACCAAACTCCATGCGACATTCTTTTACAGACTGTTTATGCTTATTTGGTCTCAGGCAGTAATCTGAGCATCTGTGTATATTAAATCTATTTGATAAAAGAAGATAATCTTCTAACAGAGATTCTTCTGTTGAAGAAACATCCATCAATAATTTAATTAGAGGATTTTTTTCTTCAGGAGGTGCTGGTGCAGTACCTTCAGGAGGCGACCATAAATCTTTATTAGATTGATTATCATCATTTTTACCTGCAGGATGCTCAGCTGTAAAGCCAAATATGGTGCTGTGCCCATTGAGATAATGTGTGAGCAGACTGTGCCTCTGACAAGCCAGCCTTAATACATTCATGCATTAAATTATGGGGCTCTTTATCTTGCCTCCAGCACAGACCATGCCAATGAACCATACCCTTAGATTTTGCAAATTCTTGTCTGTACCAGTAAGAATCTACACCAAAGGCAGGACCCATAACCTTTTCAAAGTATGATTTGGTACGCAGGTCAAAGTACTTTGCAACAATATGCGTATTTTGTTGTAGAGCTTCAAATAATTCAGTATTATTTTCAAAATTAACAAGTTGGCCAGTGGTGTTGAAATATAATTATGAAGTAAGCGCCTTAATGGCTTAAAATGAAACTCTGCACAACTACCAGTTGTAAAAAAAGATGGTAAACCGTCGCCATTATTTATTTTAAACTGTATAAGTGATCGAAGTGTTTTTGATCTGCGTGCCCAATACTGGCTAGTGCCACGAAGACTGTCACTAAAATACAAAATTTTTTGTGCAATAGAATTATCACCAAATTCTATTTTTTCTCTTAATTCTGCAACAGTCATATGGGGGTCACCAATTTTTTGTTGAACAATAAAATAACCTTTTTCTTATGCCTGTTTACGAATAATTATATTGTGAACAACAAATTTAAAATATTGATTTTTGAAAATCTACCGTCTCGATACCACAAATGATGTTCAACATGTCAACATGTCCTGGGTCTATTAATATGGTAATCACCAGTTCCATATGGAAAAAGACATGGAAAAGCTTATGTAAAAAAGTACCGAGTTGTAAACTCTGACATAGGTAGGTTACCTCTTGTAGGCCATGGTATAGTTATAAACCCATTCTTATTTTCAGTAACTTGACAATGTGCATAACCAATTACATCTTTAACAACTGTTTCAATTTGTTCTCTAATATTAATGGACTGGTCAGCAAATAAAACACCTGAATTTGTATTACAATTATCAATCAAATGCATTTCAGTTTGTTGAGGAGCAGGCCCTCTATAATTATTATGTACAGCATTGTCATATTCTGCAACAGGGATAACATTTAGTTCACCATTTTCTGGTAATAAGAGAAGTCTTTCTTGGGAAATAAAAATATCACCATAAGCCGGATTCTGTGACTTTAACCACTTTAAAGCAGTTTCAACTCGTGAACGGGAGACTTTGAATTCTTTTGAAGTGTCGTTGTTACCTTTTTTTCTTACTTTAATCAAATCAATTTCATTTGGTAGACGGGGAAGTATTTTTGCTGGCTCATTAACTTCTTGAGGAAAAGTAACACAATGGCCACTGGATGCTATCCCACCATGCTTAAGCATATGCACATTCATACATGGGGATATACGTGAAATTAACTGCTGTTCAATAATTGTTAAAATTTTTAGTTCATCTGGTAAAACTCCAGGATCCATAAAATTTGCATCTGAAAACATATGTACTTTTTCATTTTCAGATGCACAGCGTTTATATATATTTTTTTTATTCAATTTAATGTCTATTCGCAGTGGGTTTTTTTTGGCCATTTTTATAGCCGTTATTGGGTCATATTCCCAACGGCAAATAATATCTTTTTTTCCCAATTGAATGGTAAAAATTCCCAATTGAAAGCTTCAAAAATGTAAATTGAAACTTGCCATACTTCCTTGATAAAATAAAGAAAGTTTTCCCAATTCTGAATTTAGTATGACATTGATTATTTAATTAAATGGCCTGATAAGCAAGTGTACACTTTTTATAAATATATAAATATATTTAATGCAAAAGAATTTCTCAATGTTAATGAAAATGCCGCTAAAATTCCCAATTCCAAGGGTATGGGTCATCTTCCCAAAATGGTGAAAAAAAAACACTGATTCGACATTCATTACATAATGTACATGTTTTTAACTGATATGACATTTGCTCAAGTTCAAAAGAACGTATACAATCCATGACAAAGTCAAAATGACTATTTCCTGTGGGTGGAGGGGCATCTGGTATATCATTATGTGACAATCCAACTAATTTTTCAACCTTTTTTATTTTTCTAGACACTCAGTCTCTCCGATTGTGTAACTCTTTTGGTGTCTCAGTCTCGGTCGGCTGCTCAAACCATATCCCTAACTTTCTACATGTCTGTAAAAGATGGGAATCGAAATCAATTTTTCTTTTTTTACGGGTATATGACCCATTTTCAATGTCAATATTAATTGGAACAGCAAAATAAAGAGGACTTGATCTACCTACATGTTTATAAGTTGCTGGCATCTCATTTGGTTTATAAAAATAGTTATGATCAGTGCAATTGAACATATGATTTTCAGACACTGATGGATGGACCATTAGTAGTAGACTGTGATGCTGAAGGGCAATCTTGTTCGAGCGGCATTATACGTTCGAAAACAAATGGTATATTTTTTGGCTGTATTACCATAAAGTGGTCTCTTTCGAGCAACACATTAATAGGTTGTTAGGCAGAATGTACAGTGTACGATGTTAAGACAAATGTAGCATTATTCTGCCTATCATTTCCACTTAACCAAATATTAAACGTACAGTCGCGAAGATTGGACGCAGCTTCAATCTCACACGCTGTGGCCCACCAGCGTCCATTGATCATACTTTCAAAATACAAGTCTCCGGTCATATAAGGAGAATGAAAAATGTCAACCTTATCCGCCCATTGGGACCAATTGTTATAGACTGACCCACATATCATATTCTGAATATATCAGTGTGACTAAAGTCACCATGAATAGCTAAACTTAAACAATGAAAGAAACAGTTCCCATCACCAGGTACATTGTAAACATCAAACAATTGTTCCTTTATTTTCTGCTCTCGCAAGCAAGGCATGGATATTTTGCGACCATTTATACGACAAAAATGATACAATACTACACAAAATATATATCTATCTATGCACACATATATACCTTTGATAACACTTGAAAATGTAAACAGCGATCAGAGAAGGATCAGAGAACGCGCAAAATGTAAACAACGATCAATCGGAATACTTTCAATTTTACCCACAATTATTTTGACCGAAAAATTGCGAAACATATTTACTGCATAGTACGGACATTTGTCGTCTGCTTGGGCATTTTTTTATGGTAGAGGCTAAATATTAAGAAGGTTCCCTGTCAATGCCCATGATCAACTTGGAACATTCGGAATACTCGGATTTTTCTATTTACCGCTAAAATCCAAGATTGAGGCATAGTGCCACCATTGCAAAAAGGAAGTGCTTCCGTGGGGTAATCGCATAATGGCGGTTATAAATAATCCTCAATTCTTCTTCTTTAAAAATGCATTTTCCTTATTTTAATGCTCATTTTTTTATTTGAATGGCATTATTGATGTATTTTGAACATTTTGATAGCATTGTCATGTTTGAATTGTGAATTTAGAAAAAAAAATGATGCTTCGAAATGGGGTATGAATTCATGATTTCGGAAGTCTACTTTCACTTTGTCACCAGTGTACACACTGAGCAGAAAAAAAATCTCTTATATGACACATGACCCCTACTTTTCTCATCATATTTTGATAGTGCAGAGGTTGACAAACAGTAAAATGTAGGTTTCACTTCTTTCATTTGGGACCCTCTGTGAATGACAAGCCTTCAAACTTTTATTATTTACTATAGAATAAAGAACAAAAATCAATGGTGGGGTTACACCTTGACAGTAAACATGAAATGAAATATTAATGCTTTCGGTAATAATGTTGTCTTTTATATGGAATTAATGGTTGGATGTAAACGCCGGTAGGTGTGATAATCTTAGTTTATGTTTTGTTTAATTCGAACATGTACATCTAAACGAGAGTTTAGTTTAAACTTATTAATTTTACTAGGCTTCTATTGTGAAACTTGGTACCAGTTTACAACTTAGACAAATCACGCTCGAAGTCTTCCTTGGTAAAACCAGTACTAAGAATATGCAAAAAGAGCGTCTTACTCAAGGACACCAAACATAGTCGTGGCGGAGGATCAAACTCCAGAATCGAACATACACAACAAACACACCAAGTGTTTAGTATGGTAACCTAAGTTTTAAATTGCATGTCAATAAATCAATGTATGGTCTGGTTGATAATTTTATAAAGAATATTATACTTAGGGTGCGTGTACATCCAACCACATCAGGGTAAATATCTTGGTTGGTAACTAAGCTCATAAATAAGGTGTTTATACACAACTTTTTAATTATTTTTATATCCGATTTTAAAATAAAAAATCTTTACAAGGCTTCTAAGAAATTGCAATATGTCGCACTAAGTGGGTAATGTGTCAGACTTTCAATCAAGGGGTCAAGAGTTTGAATCATTATATAGCTAACTGTGCTGGTGAGTAACTGTTTTATGAGAGGCATCTGATCGTGAGGCATGAGCAGCCAACACTCTATCCATTTGACTTCCATCCCACATTCTACCAATCTTTGAACATGGTTTAATTGTAACCATTGTAATTTATGTTTTCAGCTCCTGTCATTGTGTTTATTTTTTGCTGATGAGCACAACTATAATGGTAGTTTAACTTAGAATAAAGTCTTATAAATAGAGTTTAAAATGAATGACAGGATAGTCACTGAGAATACTTTACAATTGTTTAAAAGAAATAATGTGTTATTATTTAGGGTAACCATTGTAATATAAAGAATATCCACTAAAAATGAAATGAATACACTTATATACATTAAATGGTATATTTTAAAATCATATTTTAAGTATATCATTTTAGATTCAATCAATAGCTGTGCCCGGTTAGCTCAATCAGTAGCACATCTGACTATCATTTCAGGGTCATAGTTCAAATCATCACACAGTCACCTTCTCAGTGATGATTGATATTACTGTCAATTGTTACTGATGCTGAAGTAGGAAAGTTGTCAGTTGCTGCCAGAGATGGGGTGTGCTTGAGTACTGATTAACCTTCCAGGAACCAAGGAAACAGTTGTTAGCCTAACTGATCGTCTGTTAGCCATCAGTGGCATAATAATGATGCTAAATATTCAAACAAACATTAATAACACAATTAAATACTGCTCTGGACAAAAAAATAAATACATTACAATATCATACAAAACTTTAATATGCTAGCACACAAATAAGTTGTTATTATATTTGTATTCGTATGGTCATGGAATGTTCACTTGCTGTGATTGTAGGTAGCGCCAACACAGTTTGCTGTAGATCCTTTCCCAGGAATTGCACCTGTAGGTAATATAGAATTGCATTTAAACAATACAATTACATATATCTTCTCACATTGTACAATATGTTTTTATTTAAAGGAAACAGTAACACGTTTTGTCATTGTTTACAGAGCTGTGTCATCAGTTCTATCCAATTGCCCAGGATTCACTGAATTTGTTTGTGAATGACATTGTGTAATTATATTAGAATAATGAATCAAATTTTGATGACGCTGCAATAGCGTTTCAAATATCTGATTGATTGGACTAATTTTATTAAAATGTAACTAATATATATAAATAATTTTTACAATTTCAATAATGTAATAGATCTATACAACTCAGCTAACATTAAATTATGTTGATTGTAGGTAGTGCCAAATCATTTATGTAACATAATGCAAAGGAAATAGAACCAAAGCTATTTTGAACACATTTCAGGCTATATATGGCTTATCCAGTTTTATTGGTGGTAGAAGACCTTATAATGAATCCGAGTAGAAGGGCTGTCGGACAGTCCTTCCACAAGTAACTGGCAAACGTTCTCTATTAAAGTTTTTAGAGCAAGTGGATCTCGAACCTACGAACTTAGCTGTGAGAGGTCAATGATCTTGAGACAGCGCCTTAGACCACTAGGTCATGGAGAAACCCTTAACAATATATTTCTTATAAACATTTTTCTCTGTTTTTATCTTCTGTTGCATTGATATAAGAATAGCAGCTTACAAAACTGTGTGTCCTTTCAAGTATAAGATCAAGTCTAGGTCATACAGTTTAAAGTTCAAATTAGCATAGTGTCTGCTGACTGCTCCAAATGATCTAAATCCCTTAAACGTATTTGATATAGCTTGATACAAATATTCACCTCATTGAGACAGCATGTGTTACTAGACTTGCACTCACTAATGATTGACGAAAAGGTTTTAATTGAAAGTCAATGATCAAATGTCTGTTTAACAACACCAAAATTTATCAATGTCACAATGTTGTCAAATACTTAACTTGACCATACAAAAATAGCGGCTGATGTATCTTATTTGCACCTTAAGTATTTACTTGTGATTTCAGATAGCACCAACTCGGCAACTAGTTGAAGTTAGTCCTAATAAGGCACTTGAAGACATTATCCAGGTATAATTTAAATATATATTTAGTAAATTAAGTTGATGTTTGTGTGCCAAGGTAAGTTTCACTCACCTGACACCTGTGTATGAAGAGTGTATGTGTGCCAAGGTAAGTTTCACTCACCTGACACCTGTGTATGAAGAGTGTATGTGTGTCGAGGTAAGTTTCACTCACCTATTACCTGTGTATGAAGAGTGTTTGTGTGTCAAGGTAAGTTTTACTCACCTGACACCTGTGTATGAAGAGTGTATGTGTGTCAAGGTGAGATTTACTCACCTGACACCTGTGCATGAAGAGTGTATGTGAGTCAAGGTAAGTTTCACTCACTTGACACCTGTGTTTGAAGAGTGTATGTGTGTCAAGGTAACTTTTACTCACCTGAGACCTGTATATGATGAGTGTATGTGTGTCAAGGTAAGTTTTGCTCACCTGACACCTGTGTATGAGGAGTGTATGTGTGTCAAGGTAAGTTTCACTCAACTGACACCTGGGTATGAATAATGTATGTGTGTCAAGATAAGTTTCACTCATCTGACACCTGTGTATGAAGAGTGTATGTGTGTCAATGTTAACGGTGTTGTGTGTCAAGGTAAGTTAAACTGACCTTGTGCCTTTATATGAAAAGTGTATGTGTGTCATGGTAAGTTAAACTCAACTGATACCTATTGATTTTGATTAAACGAGAGAACTGAGTGTACTCCAAATATTTTGATCATTGATATTAATGTATTTCTCTTTCAAGACTGATGTTTCCGGTTTACATGGCCAGATAGCTCCAGATGTGTTTGATCAGGTATAACAACAAAAGAAAGATAATACATATACTGGTATTACTTAGATATTCAAATTGTAATTAATAGTTATTGAAGTATATTTTACTAAAGAATACTTTTACATTAGGTATTGGAAATTAAATATTTTCTGCACATCAAAATTTATATTGTTTTGTGAAATTCTATACTAACTGTGGTAATATATTTTTTCACAAATACAAGCATGTGTGAACATACTATTTTGTAGTTAATTGTAATGGTAGAAAACAACTTTTGTTCCAAATGAACAGTTTCAGCATGCAATGTGTAGACACATGTAGTAGAGCTCTTGTACCTCTTGATGTATTTAATCAGGAAGAATATATTCGTAATTTTGGTTTAATTAGGCGGCATGTGTATGGAGATGGCAATTGTCTTTTTAGAGCTGTTAGTTTCGGATTATTTGGACATGAAAGTAGTGATTCCGAGTTACTGCAAATTGCAGTGTCTTATATTAGGGAACATGAAGATGATTTCAATGATTTCTTTATCCAAGGATCAATGAGTGATGATTTAAACAGGTTATCTTAATATGGTGTATATGCTGCATTTGATTTTATAGTCGCTTTAAGTAGGCATTTCAGGCGTAATATTTTTGTTACACAAGGTGGTAATGATAATAATGTTGTTAATACTATCACTGTTGATGAACAAAACAGTTACATATCAGCAGCTCCTACCTGGTATTCATATTTTGTATACAACCAGTGTAGGAGAGGTCGTGATATTGCAACTGATGATGTTACTGGATCCACATTTCCTTACCAGAATGTAGCAAATGAATTTTTTAATTGTGGTAATACTTCTGTTGTAGATGATTTAAAAAGTACTTCTTTCAACGAGAGTGTAATAACTTCAAATCCATCAGTAGCATTTGATAACATTGGTAGTAGCAGTAGCTTTACTGATCACGTTTACATAAACCCACCAGTAGGTAAAGATATTTGTGTTGTTGGAACTGTTTGTAGTCATTGCAACATGTATTTCTCTTCAATGAAAAGTTTGAAAAGACATAGTCGTAAATGCTAGACAAAAAGGAAAAAACATTGACTTCAATTCATTGCAGTGTACCATCTTGTTCTGAAAACTATAGGACAGTAGATAAAATGACTGAACACCTTCAGTTCGTGGAACTGAAATGGCAATACAAAAATTTTTAATTTTAAAACTGAACAGGAATTTATGTGTTGGAAATCCAATGAGGAATGTACAAATAATGTATTTTTTAAGTGCTTAGCTAAGAAAAAGGTCTGTGGTAAAGTATACAAGAACTTTATATGTAATCGTAGTGGTTCAAAACTTAGTGAAAATAGTAATAACGTTAAGAAGGCTGTTTCAAGTAATAAAGGTGCATGTAATAGAAAAGGCTCAGCGAAAATAGGTGAGATCTGCCCATCAAGAATGAATGTAAAAGTGCAAAGTTCTGGGGTTGTTTCTGTGAAGTACATACAGACTCATTTTCATGCAACTGGTTTAAATCAAACTCGTTTCCTTCCTATCCCAGAATCTGTTAGGAATCAGACTAGGTCACGTTTATTCATGGGTGTCCCTGTACAAAATATTATTAGTAGCCTTAGAGAAGATGCATCAGACCTTACTTATAGAAAAAATGCTTCTTTTAAACCTCATCATTTCATTTCTCCCAAAGATGTCAGAAATATCAAACAAAGATGTATACAGATTTCTAATGACCGTGAATCTGATGATGCAACATCAGTGCATTTAAGAGTTCAAAGTCTGCAGTCACTCTCCAGTAATCCTGTACTGTTATATAAGCAGCAACACAAACTTTCTAATTCTATCCCACTTAGGAAAAAAGATTTCACGTTGGTTCTGATGACCAAAGAATAGGCTATAGAGTTTGAACATTATACTCCTGATGGTATATGTATAGATTCTACTCATGGCACAAATCAGTATAAGTTTTATTTAATAACTGTACTTGTTGTAGATAGTAATCAAAAGGGGGTTCCAGTAGCTTTTTGTATCAGTAATAGAGAGGATGAAATTGCTCTTCAAGTGTTTCTGAAGTCAGTTAAGGATAGATGCCCAAATTGTAAACTGGATGTTGTGGTCACTGATGATGCGCATGCTAGTAGCAATGCAGTTAAGGCAATATTTGGATCACATGTCTCTCCTTATTTGTGTTCATCATTTATTAAGTAACAGGAATAAAAAACTAAAATCTTTAGGAACACCATTTCAGATAAAAGAATTCCATAAGTCTCTTCATGATTTGATCTATTCATTTACAAGGAATGATTATGTTCAGCATCTTCAGCAGCTTAGATAACAGTATGGTGTATTTCAGAGTTCTTTTTTTAGATATTTTGATGAATGTTATGGTAATAGACCAGAAAAATGGGCACTTTATGCCAGGAAAAAGGGTTAAGACATAGAGTTATTACAAATAACCATGTAGAACGATTTCATAGGACAATTAAGTATTCATATTTTGATCAAAATTTAACCATAGATTAGATATATTAGAAAACTTACACCTTAGTCAAAAATCTCATCAAACAAGAAAATAGAAAAACAACTCAGTTTCAAGGCAACACAGAAGTAAAAAGAAGTGTATGTGTGTCAGGGTAAGTTTCCCTCTCCTCGACCCAATGTATGAGGAGTGTATGTGTGTCGGGGCAAGATTCCCTCTCCTTGTACCAATGTATGAGGAGTGAATGTGTGTCAAGATAAGATTCTCTCTCCTCGTACCTGTGTATGAGGAGTGTATGTGTGTAAAGGTAAGTCTCTCTTTCCTCGTACCAATGTATGAAGAGTGTATGTGTGTCAAGGTAAGATTCTCCCTCCTCGTACCTATGTAGGAGGATTTTATGTGTGTTAAGGTAAAATTCCCTTTCCTCATACCAATGTACAAGGAGTGTATGTATGTCATGGTCAGTTTCCCTCTCTTTGTACCAATGTATGGAGAGTTTATGTGTGTCGGGGTAAGATTCTCTCTCATCGTACCTATGTATGAGGAGTGTATGTGTGTTAAGGCAAGATTTCATCTCCTCGTACCAATGTATGAGGAGTGTATGTGTGTCAGCGTAAGATTCTCTCTCCTCGAACCTATGTACAAGGAGTGTATGTGTGTCAGGGTAAGTTTCCCTCTCCTCGTACCAATGTATGAAGAGTGTATGTGTGTCAGGGTAAGTTTCCCTCTCCTCGTACCAATGTATGAGGAGTATATGTGTGTCAAGGTAAGTTTTCCTCTCCTTGTACCAATGTAATGAGGAGTGTATGTGTGTCAAGGTAAGTTGCTCTCTCCTTGTACCAATATATAAGAGTGTATGTGTGTCGGGGTAAGATTCCCTCTCCTCGTACCAATGTATGAGGAGTGAATGTGTGTCAAGATAAGATTCTCTCCCCTCGTACCTACGTATGAGGAGTGTATGTGTGTCAAGATAAGTCTCTCTCTCCTCGTACCAGTGTATGAAGAGTGTATGTGTGTCAAAGTAAGATTCTCTCTTCTCGTACCTATGTATGAGGAGTGAATGTGTGTCAAGATAAGATTCTCTCTTCTCGTACCAATATATGAGGAGTGTATGTGTGTCAAGGTAAGTTTCACTTTCTTCGTACCAATGTATAAGAGTGAATGTGTGTCAGCGTAAGATTCCCTCTCCTCGTACCAATGTATGAGGAGTGAATGTGTGTCAAGATAATATTCTATCTCCTCGTACCTATGTATGGGAGTGTATGTGTGTCAAGGTTAATCTTTCTCTCCTCGTACCAATGTATGAAAAGTGTATGTGTGTCAAGGTAAGATTCTCTCTCCTCGTACCTATGTATGAGGAGTGTATGTGTGTCAAGGTAAGTCACTGTCTCCTCGTACCAATGTATGAAGAGTGTATGTGTGTCAAGGTAAGATTCTCTCTCTTCGTACCTAGGTATGAGGAGTGTATGTGTGTCAAGGTCAGTCTCTCTCTCCTCGTACCAATGTATGAAGAGTGTATGTGTGTCAAGGTAAGATTCTCTCTCCTCGTACCTATGTATGAGGAGTGAATGTGTGTCAAGATAAGATTCTCTCTTCTCGTACCAATGTATGAGGAGTGTATGTGTGTCAAGGTAAGTTTCTCTTTCCTCGTACCAATGTATAAGAGTGTATGTGTGTCAGGGTAAGATTCCCTCTCCTCGTACCAATGTATGAGGAGTGATTGTGTGTCAAGATAAGATTCTCTCTCCTCGTACCTATGTATGATGAGTGTATGTGTGTCAAGGTAAGTCTCTCTCTCCTCGTACCAATGTATGAGGAGTGTATGTGTGTCAAGGTAAGATTCTCTCTCCTCGTACCTATGTATGAGGAGTGTATGTGTGTCAAGGTAAGTCTCTCTCTCCTCGTACCAATTTATGAAGAGTGTATGTGTGTCAGGGTAAGATTCTCTCTCCTCGTACCAATGTATGAGGAGTGTATGTGTGTCAAGGTAAGTCTCTCTCTCCTCGTACCAATGTATGAGAAGTGTGTGTCTAGATAAGATTCTCTCTCCTCGTACCTATGTACAAGGATAGTATGTGTGTCAGGGTAAGTTTCCCTCCCCTTGTACCTATGTATGAGGAGTTTATGTGTGTCAGGGTAAGTTTCTCTCTCCTTGTACCTATGTATGAGGAGTGTATATGTGTCAAAGTAAGATTCGCTCTCCTTGGTCCAATGTATGAGGAGTGTATGTGTGTCAAGGTAAGTCTCTCTCTCCTCGTACCAATGTATGAGGAGTGTAAGTGTGTCAAGGTAAGATTCTCTCTCCTTGTACCTATGTACAAGGAGTGTATGTGTGTCAGGGTAAGTTTCCCTCTCCGCGTACCAATGTATGAGGAGTGTATGTGTGTCAGGGTAAGATTCCCTCTCCTCGTTCCAATGTATGAGGAGTGTATGTGTGTCAAGGTAAGTTTCCCTCTCCTCGTATCAATGTATGAGGAGTGTATGTGTGTCAAGGTAAGTTTCTCTCTCCTCGTACCAATGTATGAAGAGTGTATGTGTGTCAAGGTAAGATTCTCTCTTCTCGTACCTATGTATGAGGAGTGAATGTGTGTCAAGATAAGATTCTCTCTTCTCGTACCAATGTATGAGGAGTGTATGTGTGTCAAGGTAAGTTTCACTTTCTTCGTACCAATGTATAAGAGTGTATGTGTGTCAGGGTAAGATTCCCTCTCCTCGTACCAATGTATGAGGAGTGAATGTGTGTCAACATAATATTCTATCTCCTCGTACCTATGTAAGGGAGTGTATGTGTGTCAAGGTAAGTATTTCTCTCCTCGTACCAATGTATGAAAAGTGTATGTGTGTCAAGGTAAGATTCTCTCTCCTCGTACCTATGTATGAGGAGTGTATGTGTGTCAAGGTAAGTCTCTCTCTCCTCGTACCAATGTATGAAGAGTGTATGTGTGTCAAGGTAAGATTCTCTCTCCTCGTACCAATGTATGAGGAGTGTATGTGTGTCAAGGTAAGTCTCTCTCTCCTCGTACCTATGTATGAAGAGTGTATGTGTGTTAAGGTAAGATTCTCTCTCCTCGTACCTATGTATGAGGAGTGAATGTGTGTCAAGATAAGATTCTCTCTTCTCGTACCAATGTATGAGGAGTGTATGTGTGTCAAGGTAAGTTTCTCTTTCCTCGTACCAATGTATAAGAGTGTATGTACAAGGAGTGTATGTGTGTCAGGGTAAGTTTCCCTCCCCTTGTACCTATGTATAAGGAGTTTATGTGTGTCAGGGTAAGTTTCTCTCTCCTTGTACCTATGTATGAGGAGTGTATATGTGTCAAAGTAAGATTCTCTCTCCTTGGTCCAATGTATGAGGAGTGTATGTGTGTCAAGGTAAATCTCTCTCTCCTCGTACCTATGTATGAGGAGTGTAAGTGTGTCAAGGTAAGATTCTCTCTCCTTGTACCTATGTACAAGGAGTGTATGTGTGTTAGGGTAAGTTTCCCTCTCCGCGTACCAATGTATGAGGAGTGTATGTGTGTCAGGGTAAGATTCCCTCTCCTCGTACCAATGTGTGAGGAGTGTATGTGTGTCAAGGTAAGTTTCCCTCTCCTCGTACCAATGTATGAGGAGTGTATGTGTGTCAAGGTAAGTTTCTCTCTCCTCGTACCAATGTATGAAGAGTGTATGTGTGTCAAGGTAAGATTTTCTCTTCTCGTACCTATGTATGAGGATTGTATGTGTGTTAAGGTAAGATTCTCTCTCCTCGTACCAATGTATGAGGATAGTTTGTGTCTCAACGTAAGATTCCCTCTCCTCATACCAATGTATGAAGAGAGTTTGTGTGTCAAAGTAAGAATCTCTCTCCTTGTACCTATGAACAAGGAGTGTATGTGTGTCAGGGTAAGTTTCCCTCTCCTCGTACCAATGTATGAGGAGTGTTTGTGTGTCAAAGTAAGTTTCCCTCTCCTCATACGTGGAGTGTGTGTGTCAAGGTAAATTTCCCTCTCCTTATACCTATGTATGAGGAGTGTATGTGTGTCAGGGTAAGATTCCGTTTCCTCATACCTATGTACAAGGAGTGTATGTGTGTCAAGAAAAGTTTCCTTCTCCTCGTACCCATGTACCTCTTCATACCTCTATGTGTATGTGTGTCTCGGTAAAAAGAATGTAAAATTGTGGGTTTATTCAAGTTTGCTTAATGGCGAAAGTTTAATTTTTTGCAAAATTGATATTAAAAAGGGAACATTTTTAAAGCTTGAATTATTGTAAGACTTAAAAATAAAACAGGAATTTGAACTATCGTAATTATTTGACATTGTAAGTTAAATGTAGCTTCAAAATGCATCCTTATAGTACAATGAAGTACATCTGTCTTTAAGATAGAAGATGTTGGTTCAATCCCAACTAAGGATATCTGTTGGAGGCTCCATACTACATATTGTAAATCAGTTTTGAATTTATGAAATGAGGATAGTGAAAAATGCTTATATTAGTAAGTAAGTTTGTGTTTATTTCAGGAATGGTAACATAATTTTGAGTTCGATCAAGAGATGAAATACTAGCTAGATAAATGACTAGACTAGAGAATGTTTTTCATCTTTCGTTAAAAACTCAAAATTGTACTTTCCATTCTTGTATAATTTACAATATATTTTCAAATCATTTAAGATGAAATAACAATTATGATGATATTTTTTTATTTAAAAAAAAAAAACAGAAGTAACTAGCTACCAATTTAATGTCATTGTTTGAATAATGACTTTGTTCACAGTCCTGTTGAATAAGCACAGTTGTGCACATCTTTAAGGCTATCTAGGCTACAGTAAGCATCCCATGAAATGTAATGTCCTACAAGCTCAAAGCAAATGTAACATCATGGTGCCAATGAAATGCAAACTGGTACTTTTAGCACTACCCAAATTCAATTGATTTTAATAGAGAAATGAAATGCAGTGTCCATTGTTTCAACATCGCACATCATTAACACATAACGCACATATATTTTACATTGTAACAACTGTCATTTAAACTTTAATGAATTCTAATTAACACATATGCAGTTTCTAAACTATAGTTCAAAATACAGTTCATAGTATGCTCCCATTTTTAGTTTCAGTTCCTACTTAAACATCAACCATTATCTCAATCAAATCATGCAACTAACCCCCACTGCCCTCGAAAGGTAATCTCCCTAAATTCAACTTGATTTAACATCTCGCCAGCCTTAAGTAAACTGCTCTCTAAAATTACTACATAACTTCACATTCGCACTCTCCAAAGTAAACTCTTCCCCCTTGAAGTAAAAACTTATCTGCCTTTTAAAGCATGTAGCTTCAGCACTCAACCCAAATTACTTCCGCTCAATGGTCATGAAATTCCTCATTAATTTATACACCATCATTAATTATCAGTTATACTTCCTCATCAGATGTCCACTCTCTTCGCTAAATGACCATAAAATATGTTAATAATTCTATTTTTAGCCTGCTGTACGCGAACCTTTGACAGTGTCATATATCAAAAATTCAAACTAATTAGTATCTCCAAATCTTAAATAACTTAATGCTTGTACTTATAGCATGCCATACACACCAGTATTATTTTGGATTTAAGTTTTACATTATAAAAAAATGGAATACAATAATTAATAATTGAAGTGACTGACAATAACACACTATATATATAGTTGACATACAGACTGAATGATTGTATGCAAGTATTTAAGTATTCTTTATTTTTATTTCAATTTACCTTACTGAATGGAAACTGAATAGGGTTTAAAACGTTTATAAGTTAAAATTTGCTTAATGTTTCTTATTTGTATAAATAAGCCATATTTCATACCAAATATTTTAACCAAAGTCCACATCATTACACAATTGAAAGCCTTTATATGAAAAAGTAATGGAAGTCTTTCAATTTGTCCAAGGTCAGACTTGAACTGACATCTAACTCCTTGGAGGAGTTTATACTTTCTTGTACTACAAAGACTTTCTCCCTGATAGACTTCCTGTGTAAAGTTAAGAAAGTATTACCTCTTTTCGGTATTTACAATTTCTACAATAAAAACCACAATTAGTATTGATACACAGAAATTACAGAACAATATTTAATGTTTTAAACCACTCTTTAATAAGTATAAATAGAAACAATCACTGTCATTTTTTCTGGAAGAGAAAACGTTTGTTGAGACTGCAATATACTGTTATAATAGATCTGTCTTTGGGTGGTGTGCATTTTAATGCGGTGTATTATTTTTATGTTTTTGCTTTTAAACTCTTATAATGGTAGTTTCATATACACATGTTTGTATGTGTGTGGGGTTTGGTGTGTGTGTGTGGAGGGGGGGGGGGGGGGTAACAATTTTTGTAACGAAGGTATGTAAGTTATCGATTTACATTGTTATACTCATTAAAACCTAAAAATAACAAACTCACAGTGGTAAAACCAAATTTTAAGTCACATTATTATGATATTTCCAGAACTCTGAGCGAAAAACACCTACCAATCAATGTCTTAATGTAATTTCTCCTTCACAATGTAGACAATATAATATATATTCGTCAAGAGAATATTATTTCTCCTTTACAATGCAGAAAAATCTAATATCAACGTCAAGAAGATTCAATACTCTCCAAAATGGAAGTTTTGGTTTTTCGCAGCAGAGATATTGCGAATATGAAAAAATATTGATCATGCGCAGTGACAGGGAACCTTCTTGATAAATAGCCTCTTCCTTTTTTTTATCAACTAAAACTAAGAATTTTATTTGTCAAAAATATTTAATTATTTTAATATAATTATTGCGATATTTTTTTTTTTGGACAAGATTATTTAGCTTTATTTTAAATCGAATAATAAACCCGAAACAACGTATGGGTTAAAGGTCGTCGTGATTTTTTTGAAACACACAACTTTTCTCTGAGTTCTAGATGTCGCTCGAGTGATACCGTAACGGGTTCGTAAACGAACTCGCCCTTATCTATCTGGTCCTGTACAGCCGTTTGAACGTATTGATTGAGACGTATACACAGACGCAATAAAACCGTGTCTTCTATTTTCACTTCCGAGGCCGATCCTTTTCTCAATGTTAAAATGACGCACGGTTTGCAGGCTTAATAAAAATGTAAATATGTACCTGAGTCATAATGTCATTGATCATTTCTATATTTAGCACATTATGTGTGTGTGATTACATGTGTATGCTCGATTAATTCAGTAAACTTGTCTCCCTTTTTATCGATAAATATCACATTCCTGGTAACTGACACATTAATATATTCAAGTAATATGAGCACACACGCGTACGTAATATGGTATGCTTTACACTTTATGTTTGCTAGTTTTAAATTATTTACCATTGTCTGCCATGAATGTAATGTTACAGTTTGAACAATCACGAAACCCAAAGGAAGCGACCGCATATATTGGCAAAATCGTAACGGAAATATTACTTTTAAGGGCAATATAATTTTTATTCATATGCTATAATAAATGTTTAAAATATTAAAAAATTCCAATATTGTTTGAACACACCTCGCAAACATGCCAAAATAATATATTGAAAAGGGCTTTCCTAACTTTGGCTACACGCTCAGGTTAGACTAAAATAGATTTCACGCTTAAAGGGAATTTATCAGGATTTTTCAAACTTTTAAATGGAGTATATCAGGAATAAGCATTATACATATCTTAAAAAATAACAATATTTTTAAAATAGATAAGACGCATCTTATTATCATAAATAAATAAAATCCGAATGGTTACCATATATAAAATCCACCGAAACGTGACAAAATCGATGTTTCAATCGGAGTAGTAAATTTGAAAAGAAATCCCCATTCTAAAAATAGACACCACTTAAATACTGCTTGAAGTCCTTCTCATCATCATTCGGACTCTTTCTAAGATGAAACAAATTTCAAAACCACGGTCAGGGAACTCTGTCGCAACGTAGAGTGGTTTGTCACAGATTCACGTCGACAGTATTATTGTTTTGTAAATTTTGTCACAGTTGCTAGTCGATAGCGGGGACATAATCGCTGATATGTTTATATAATCAAACGTATGAAGTATATATTTGACATTCCGGGGAATGTAGTGTATTATAAGTAAAATACGATCAAACTTAACATCTGATTATGAATATTTCTTCAAGTTTAAAATTTTTAAAATGTCACAGGTTTGTTACGACAGGGTAACGGAGGCGTGTCGATCCTAATTTTAATGTCACGGATTCAGTGTCGATAGTTTTAACATTGTAGAATAGTGCAACCTTTCGCCAGTACTGCCATTTACACTTCGAGTCTCGTACAGAGGCTCTCCGGCATATAGTTTTAGAGCAGTAGCTAAGCTGACCTTAAAATGATGTGCAAGCCCAACAGGTTCTAGCTTGGTCTGGGGGCATGTCCCAGCAGAAAAAAAAAACACTTTCAGATTGCATTTCCTGCGTTCTGAAGGGTATTTTCAGGAGATATAATGATGCGTACGCAAAAATATGTGCAAGCCCGGGCGTTATAGCGTAAAGGCAGCTTCGCCACTGTAGAGCATTGTCGTTATGTTACGGATTAAGTCTGTGAAAGTTAGAACAGACACACAGAAGCAAAACAATACCTCGGTACTTACAACCCAATAGCAATAGTCATGTTTCATGAGACTTGCGTTGGTAGTTTAAAACTCTACATATAACGAATCATTTTAGGGAAAAATTGTCACTTTTTATACGTGTTTCCGTATTTACGTTTAGAGTGATGTATTTATCCAGCTCATCGACTGAGTCATGTCTTGTTCTCAATTAACTGCCCAAGTTTGAGACTCGGATTAAAATCTTCCGTTACTCTCCATTATTCGTTTTCTTCTATTTAACAAATAAGAAATTTAATCAAAATTTGAACTTGGAACCTTTTCAAACTTTTCTGGATTAATAAAACACAACACATATAGTAACATTATATTCGTTTTTTTATGAAATAATAAAAACAAAATGTACACAAAAGCTATCTTGATCTGCAGGGGAAAACATGAAAGACAAGTTAGGGTAACGTGAACACCAGCAAGTATACTTGGGATTCTGTAGATGTGCTTATTTACACATGTCAATATATCGTACATTTGACCTACACTCACAAAAAAAAATTCTTGTATTCATGTGTTTTATACGTTTTATATGATTATATGGTCATTTGAAGGAAAAAAGATGTTGTAATATTATATTATATATAGGCCCTACTCAGCAAAAACGTCCCTCTTTTTTATAACTGATGTAGCTCTTGTCTGTGTTTCATGCCGAATGTTCATGTATTTTTTACCCTGTCGATGTTGAGATCATATGCCGCGTGTACACAGCACTTAGTGCCCAGAACATTCATTTCCACTTTTTCGCAGTTTTCAACATGCAACGGATTTCTGAAACGGATGCAATAAAATGATAGTGGGTGTCGTAACGGCCATGGTGGTCGCATTTCAGTTATGTGGCTGTCGCAAATAGAATGAGCAACTTGAGGCACGTTCCGATATACCTGAACCGTTTACAGTTCCAGCGACCTCGTAAACGGTAAACCTGGAGAGACAAAGACCGGAACCGAACGTTGCGTATTTACGTCAGTGTCTGTTGTCAGCTACCGTCGCTGCTGGACAGCATGACGTTTCAGTACAGACTATTCGTTACCGTTTGCGTCGTAACTCCTAACTAATCAGAGAAGCGATGCTCCCATACACTAGTACTGGTCAAATAATGATCCAACGTCACCTCGCTGCCAAGCTTTTATGTGTGCGACGTCATTTGAACTGGAGCTAAATGGCAGCCCATGTTCACCAAGCATTACTTGACCCAGGTCAATGTTCTCACATGGCCGGAAGTTTTCCTTGATCCTTGCAAAAATTGAAAATATCTGGGTCAGAAAAATGATAATCTCTGTGATTTGGCTCAGGCGTTGCTACGGTGATAGCGGAATTTGCCAAACGCATTGGTTTTGCGTTACGTTACGTCGAGACGCCGTAAAATTATTGAATACATACCTGCAAATGGTAGATTGTAGATTGACAAATTTTTACTCAAACTCGATGATCTATTCGTTACATAACGAGTGTCTGATAGTTTGTGATTTTTTATTTTGACCCCCCACCAATCCCAACGCACGCACGCACGCACGCACACACGCACGCACGCACGCACGCACGCACGCACGCACGCACGCACGCACGCACGCACGCACGCACGCACGCACGCACGCACGCACGCACACCGACTTCCCTGTGGTATCACTATGAAAATGTTCGCGCTAACCAGACTTAGCGAAATGATATCAATCCGCAAATAAATGAACGGTTTTGGTACATGCTTCATTTCCATTTTCGTCCAAAGACACATGCATAGGTAAGACATAAAATTCCACGTAACTTCTGACCGGCTTAGTTAATCTCTTTCTCGTTCCTGGAACGATGTCATCGGCAGAGGAAAGAAACAGTCATGACATTTAATGTAAAATGAAATATTTTATTTTCAAAAATCTAAGCTGTTTCATTGGTGCCTGAGAAAGGACATGTAATCAATGATAGGCCTTCATCCAGATCACAATACAGCAAGGAATCCTCGACAAAAGATATGTCCATTCCTGCCAATAGTGTCGACTAGAATCTGTGACCCTGTAGAGAAGAATCCGTGACATTTAAATCAACATCGACACAAACCTGTGACACATGAAGCTTTTTTTCAAACGGAATTTCTCACATGGTATAAGTAAAAAGTCAATTAGTTATAACTCTTTTTTAAACAAAATTACTTAAACAACAATTATAAATGATGTTTTGCACTGATTAATGTTTTTATTGGCAATTTCATCTCTACTTTCGTTTTACATACATATTTAGCGAGGATTTATTAATTCTTGCGTTTTAAACATTTACTGATTCACACATGATTGTTTGGAACATTGAAAATACTTATTGATATTAGGTGATACTCAATCTTGGGAAAAATTTAAAACTTATAGCTGTATCCAGTAAATAACTGACTTTATATATCAAAGTATGCCGTGTTTTCCCGCATCAGATCGACGTGAATCTGTGACAAACTGTGGACGCGAATCACTCTACGTTGTGACAGAGTTCCCTGACCGTGATTTTTTTATTTTGAAAAAGAAAATCATGCGTTCTGACTCTGATAATTGACACGATAATAAATCAATGTTTGTTTTGATTGCGAATACTGGGATAATATCCTGTGCGCTACCGTGACTTACCGTTATGGCTTCGGGCGGTTAGAAGTTGGGGAGGTGGTGTCGTAAATTAAATTGTTTTAATAGTTGTCATGGGACATTAAAACATATCGGCTGCACATTGTACACTGATATAGAAAGATACAATACTTTCTGCATTGTAAGATCCATTTACTTGTGTAATCCGCCATTGGACCATTCCTGATATAGACATATATAGTAGTATCTGCATTTGTAGACCCATTTACTGTTGCAATCCGCCATTGGACCTCACCTGATATGGAAAGATACAGTACTTTCTGCATTGTAAGATCCATTTATTTGTGCAGTCCGCCATTGGACATAACCTGGTATAGAAAGATACATTACTTTCTGCATTGTTAGGTCCATTTACTGGTACAGTCTGCCATTGGACTACACCTGATATAGAAAAAAAATACAGTACTTTCTGCATTATTAGGTCCATTTACTGGTGAAGTCCGCCATTGGACCACACCTGCTATAGAAAGATACAGTACTTTCTGCAATGTAAGATCAATTTACTGGTGCAATCCGCCATTGGACCACACCTGATATAGAAAGATACAGTATTTTCTGCATTGTTAGGTCCATTTACTGGTGCAATCCGCGATTGGACCACACCTGATAGAGAAAGATACAGTACTTTCTGCATTGTTAGGTCCATTTACTGATGCAATCCGCCATTGGACCTGGCCTGATATAGAAAGAAACAGTACTTTCTGCATTGTTAGGTCCATTTACTGGTGCAATCTGCCATTAGACCTGATCTAATATAGAAAGATACAGTACTTTCTGCATTGTTATATCCATTTACTGATGCAATCCGCCATTGGACCTGGCCTGATATAGAAAGAAACAGTACTTTCTGCATTGTTAGATCAATTTACTGGTGCAATCCATCATTGGACCTCACCTGATATAGAAAAAAAAGATACAGTACTTTCTGCATTGTAAGATCCATTATCTGGTGCAATGATATCAAATATACGTCAAAACACACCAGAGCCATTATACACACAAACAATTTCTGCAATGGGCATAAGCCGGATTGCATCTAGCATTACCCGTAAAAAAGAGGCCCTCCCAGGGTGGGGGGAGGGGAGGGGATTCCCTGTTCCCTGGATCTCTTAAAGTAATGCCTATTGTTCCCCAGATCTCCAGAAGTATTTGCAAAAGTTCCCTATAGTATTTTGTCCATGTTCCCCAGATCTCTAAAAGTATTTCCACTGTTCCCTAGATCTCCAAAAGTTTTAAACATAGTTCCCTGAAAGTACCAAATGGTGTTCCCTTAAGTAAAACGTCTACTATAGTCTTCACTATTATTATTTCATATAAGTAAAATCCATTCACTTCTTTTCCGTGTCCTTTCTGCAGGCAGATGAGGCTCACCCTCCAAATATCTTGTCTCTCTGTGTCAAACGTCTTGACAAGTGCTGTTTGACTATGTATGTAATCCTCATCATCAAGTTCAATGAAATCGTGTTTGACTTCACTAGAGAGGACACATAGAATATCTTCAGGTGAAATGCCCAAATTTGACCCCGGGAACCCAACTTCTACAACCCTTTCAGATGACCCCAATAGTGACAATGCTTCTGTTTGCTTCATGTAAATATCTACTGCCTATGGCTTGAACTTTCAGAGAAAAGGTGTGATTTTAAGTTTCCTTAAAAATGTGTTTGTAAGCCCTGTGGCAGGGTGCATTTGTGGTTCAATCACGCTGGTTCAAGAACTTGTCCGCGATTTTGTGGTTATACAAATGCTGTGCAAGTTTGGTCAAGATTCGTTGAAAAAATGATGTGAGGATGCTATCGCATCTACAAGAAAAAGGTTAACCGACGGACACTTTACAACGACATAAGCCCTGCTGACCTTTGGCAAGTAGAGCCAAAGAAGAGATCGAGGGAAGGACAGAAGAGACAAAAAAATTAACAGCTGAAAGGTTAATTTACAAAAGGCAATATATAAACATAAATTATCGACTTTATTATGTAAACACGATCTAATAAATAAAAAAATGTTTGCTGTCGAGTGGGATTAAACACCAGTCCTTACGATCCGAAATCGACGATGATAACCACTGCACAATTCTGCCTGTTACCATCAAAACTGTAAATATATCTTTGTTAGGAATTAAAAAAGAAAAAATAATCTCCAGAATTTACAATCAAACCCTTTCGTTTGATACCGTAATCACAAACATATGTTGTCTAATTTTGGAGGAGTTGTGTTTCCATGATTTAGAAAACGCCACGTGGTCTAGTGGTAGAGCACCGAACCCATGATCGGAGGGACGTGGGTTCGATTCTCTGCCACAGCTATGTGTGGTGTCCTTGAGCAAGACACTTTTTCCACATATACTTAGTGCTGGTTTTACCGAGGAAGACTTCGAGCGTGATTTGTCCAAGTTGTAAGAACTTCTGTGGACGCTGTTGTCGTAGGCGGATTACGTATACATATAACGTAACGGTTCGGAATCTTCCGTGCATCCAATCAGCTTCGCGACTTTTTGTTATCGGAGATAAACGAAAGTTACCGAGTGTTACTGGAGGATTGTTCAGATGAGACCAAACAAAATATTTTTATAACTGTTGAAAGCTATACTATACATGCTGTAAATACAATTTGTGAAACAGGTGGCAATGTGTTGAAAATTTAAAATAAAAAAAAACAGCAATAAAAAATTACACGCGATTAACAAAACAGCCAGAAAGCGGTTGGTTTATAATAAGTGGATTTGCAACTAGACCGGACATGAAAAGCACATTTGGTTTCCCAAAATCTACTCTATATATAAAATGGTATTTTCCCCACTTCCATTCCTATCCAATATAGTATAACTGCCATAAATGTACTTATATACTCTCTTCACGTTTACGTTTTCAAACATATCTAAAACAAATGTATTAAAAAATTATTAGGAATATGTCATTTTTGTTTTTACATTTTTTTCACGAATTCCTCAGAAACCTGGCGGTGAGGGGGGAGGAGTGTGTTCGGTGAAGTTAAAACATCAACAACATTTTTAACATGGCGAATGATAGTATCGTTTTTTCGGCATCACTATATCTCGATATTGTATCTAACTTTGTTTTAATGGGTGGCAGTACACACTTCAATGTATATTGCAATGTCACCAAGCTTAACTGATTTTTTTTCAAATTCCCAGAGTATTTTAGAAATTAGGCTATGTTCAGCACCGTTAAACAGCAAACAAGTGTAATATCTGGTGTCCGTAATTTGTTGCGTGTTGTATGATAATTTGAGATTTAGCCAGTATCCAGAAAAAATATGTTGGCTAACTTTTAACCAAATTGAACGCAGCCCTGGGATGTGCTACACTATTTGTACTATTGGACGGATAATCAAAAAATGAGTGTAGTAGTTAAGTTTACATAAAATTAATGCATCAATAATTAAACCTAATATTTCATACTGATGCTTACATGGATATAAACGACTTTCTAAAGTCGCTTAGATATGTGGACTGGCCGGACGTGGAGTTTACTTATATTAGAAATAAACACATCTTAATTTATTTTTATATTAAAATACGAACATTTTGTATACAAATGCTGTAACTTCTATTTAGATAACAAAACATACATAATTTTGATTACGTTGTCAACCTGATATATGTTTTATCTCGTATTTACATTAAGCATAATTGTACTAATTGTTATTTTCAGTTTTGAGTCACGTATATATTTTTATCAACAACATATACATGCAGTGCTGCCACGATTCTAAACTTCCGTGATATATTAGTATTGTAAAGCATGTGCGTGCATGGATGCGCGATACTCGAATGTGTATTGCACTGAATGTCACCAAGCTTATCTGATTTTTTTTCAAATTCCCAGAATAACGGATTCGATGAAAAGATCCTGTTTTTATAGATAAAACATCCTGTTTTTAGATGGGAGTAATGATTTATAATGTGAATATTTTCCATATATATATAACACGTGCAGATTTATCTGATTTATTTTACTTCAAGTTCTTACAGTTTATACAAATTACGCTTGAAGTTTTCCTGTATATAACCAGTTCTAAGAAATTGCGGAAAAGGTGTCTTGCTATAGGAAACCACGCGTGACCGTGGGAAGGAACGAACCCACCACCTTCCGATCCTTGGTTCCATTTACAATTATATAAGCATTATCATTACCATTACCACAACCACTGCCACTGTCACTACTACAACCACCATCACAACAACTACATTAGCAACTGCCACTACCAATGACACTGCCACTACCACTACACCTACCGATACAATTACCATTATTATAATCACAAACACTATCACCACTACTTCAACCATCATAAACAATATCACAATCGCAGCTACCACTTCCATTACCACTACCGTTAAATAGACATAAAGAATTAACCTATTCATTTGGCATGAACAATGTATCGTTTAGAACTAAGAAATTGAAATTAAGAATAAAACAGTATACAAATTATATAAAATGATAATCAGCTATTTAGAATCAGGCATTTGGCATGAATGTTTGAACAAATCATTTAGAATTAAGAAATTGGAATAACAAATTAAGCATGAAGCATATTCATATATGAACATTTGGATTTATTATCATTATACATTTAAGAAAGATTCTAAATATGATTATGTGTGCTGAGTAAAAAACAGTTACCGATACAAAATGCAAACAAATGCTGATGCTAACAGAAGTTGGAGCTTTGCGCATGTCTTCCAATATTGTTATTATACGGGCATTCGCGGTAATAGATATATTGCGATATAGGTATACAAGGGATATATTTCTCTGATAAAATTGATCAAATTCGGTACTTTTCCCCCGCTTTTTTAAGGACAATATCCCTAGATCTGTAAAATTAGGCCTTTGATTCCTGAATCTCTGAAAGTAAATGGCCATGTTTTCCAGATCTCCAAAACCCCTGGGAGGGCCTAAAAAGGTGTCCTGGGGATCGCGGGATCCGTTAGTGTCGAGCCCTGGTAAATAATATTATCAGGCCAAATATCAACTGAAATAAAACATAATGTAAATAGACCTACCTCCTTAACAGTAGAAAAAAATCCATTAAATTAAGTTTCGCTTGTATAGCTTTTTGTTTATCGCCAGTCTGTAAGTATACCAAAATTAATCCTCAATCAGTACAATACGTCGGATCGCATATGTCATTGATTGTTGCGTTCTGCTCAGTCAGACTATCGCAAACGTCTTTGAAGCTCCTTGTTAATCGAGAATATTCTAAGAGGTTCTTTAGGGGAAAATCGGAGATGGGAAATATGAAATATCAACCATAAACTACAATTTAGGTATTCAATTGTGTTTTATAGATGAATAATTAAGCGCTTGAAACGTCTTTTTTGTGTTAATGCAATATCTTTTTTTAAGAAATAGGTCCCGAAAAGAAGACACGTATCACCAATTTAGGGGCGTAGCTAGCCCAAAAAGTAATGTGCAGGCAAAAACAAGGGTGGTCAAGGGGCATGCCCCTCGCGTGATATGTTTGTGTGTAAACTGGCTCTGGTGCATCTTGACATCTATTTGATTTCATTGGCAAATGATGGTGAGGTCCAGTGGCAGACTGCACCAGGTAATTGATCTAACAATGCAGAAAATGATGTATTTTTCTATATCAAGTGAGGCCCAATGGCGGACTGCACCAGGAAATTGTTATAACAATGCAGAAAATGATGTATTTTTCTATATCAAGTGAGGTCCAATGGCGGACTGCACCAGGAAATTGATCTAACAATGCAGAAAGTGATGTATTTTTCTATATCAAGTAAGGTCCAATGGCTGACTCTACCAGGAAATTGATCTAACAATGCAGAAAGTGATGTATTTTTCTATATCAAGTGAGGTCCAATGGCTGACTGCATCAGGAAATTGATCTAACAATGCAGAAAGTGATGTATGTTTCTATATCAGGTGGCGTCCAATGGCGGACTGTACCAGGAAATTGTTCTAACAATGCAGAAAGTGGTGTATTTTTTCTATATCAGGTGGGGTCCAATGGCGGACTGCACCAGGAAATTGATCTAACAATGCAGAAAGTGGTGTATTTTTCTATATCAATTGAGGTCCAATGGCGGACTGCACCAGGAAATTGATCTAACAATGCAGAAAGTGGTGTATTTTTCTATATCAAGTGGGGTCCAATGGCGGACTGCACCAGGAAATTGATCTAACAATGCAGAAAGTGATTCACCAGGAAATTGATCTAACAATGCAGAAAGTGACGAATTTTTCTATATCAAGTGAGGTCCAATGGCTGACTGCACCTGGAAATTGATCTAACAATGCAGAAAGTGATGTATTTTTCTATATCAGGTGAGGTCCAATGGCAGACTGCACCTGGAAATTGATCTAACAATGCAGAAAGTGATGTATTTTTCTATATCAGGTGAGGTCCAATGGCGGATTGCACCAGTAAATGGATCTTACAATGCAGAAAGTGATGTATTTTTCTAAGTCAAGTGAGGTCCAGTGGCGGATTGCACCAGTAAATGGATCCAACAATGTAGAAAGTACTGTATCTTTCTATATCAGTTGGGTCTAATGGCGGTTTGCACCAGTAAACGGATGTCACAATGCAGAAAGTAATGTATTTTTCTATGTCAGGTAGGGTCCAGCGGCGGATTGCACCAGTAAATTGTTCTAACAACGAGAAAGTAATGTATGTTTCTATATTAGGTGGGGTGTAGTGGCAGATTGCACCAGGAAATTGATCTAACAATGCAGAAAGTGATGTATTTTTCTATATCAAGTGTGATCCAATTGAGGATTGATCCATCAATACAGAAAGTACTGTATATTTTTACATCAGGTGCAGTCCAATGGGGGATTGCACCAGTGAATGGATCTAACAATGCAAAAAATAATTTATTTTTCTATATCAAGGGAGGTCCAGTGGCGGATTGCAGCAGTAAACGAGTCTAACAATGCAGAAAGTGATGCATTTTTCTAAATCAAGTGAGGTCCAGTGGCGGATTGCAGCAGCAAACGGATCTAACAATGCAGAAAGTGATTTATTTTTCTATATCAAGTGAGGTCCAGTGGCGGATTGCAGCAGTAAACGAATCTAACAATGCAGAAAGTGATGTATTTTTCTATATCAAGTGAGGTCCAGTGGCGGATTGCAGCAGTAAACGGATATAACAATGCAGAAAATGATGTAACTTTCTATATCAGAGAGGTCCAGTGGCGGATTGCACCAGTAAATGGGTCTAGCAATGCAGATACTACTATATATTGCTATATCAGATGAGGTCCAATTGCGGATTGCACCAGTAAATGAATCTCATAATTCAGAAAGTACTGCACTTTTCTATAGCATACGAGGTACAATGGCGGATTGCACCAGTAAATTGATTAAACAATGCAGAAAGTACTGCATTTTTCTAAATCAAGTGATGTCCAGTGGCGGATTGCACCAGTAAATGGATCTAACAATGCAGAAAGTGATGTATTTTTCTATATCAAGTGATGTCCAGTGGGGGACTGCACCAGGAAATTGATTTAACAATGCAAAAAGTAAAGTATTTTTCTAAATCAAGTGAGGTTCAGTGGCGGATTGCACCAGTAAATGGATCTAACAATGCAAAAAATAATGTATCTTTCTTTATCAGATGGGTTTCAATGGCGGATTGCACCAGTAAATTGATCTTACAATTCAGAAAGTAATTGATATTTCTATATCAAGTGAGGTCCAGTGGCGGATTGCACCAGTGAATGGGTCTAGCAATGCAGATACTACTATATATTTTTATATCAGATGAGGGCCATGGCGGATTGCAGCAGTAAATGGATCTAACAATGCAGAAAGTGATGTTTTTTTCGATATCAAGTGAGGTCCAGTGGCGGATTGCAGCAGTTAATGGATCTATCAATGCAGAAAGTGATATACTGTAGCTTTCTATATCAGGTGCGGTCAAATGGTGGATTGCACCAGTAAATGGCTAGGTTTACTGATCGTCTGTAAGCCATCGATTGCATAAAAAAATGATGCTAAATATTCAATCAATCAATTTATTACAGAAAACTTTGCATTCTCTCATGTAAGCCCAAGTTATATAGAGTTACTATGGTTTCCAACGGGTACCAACGTGGAGATCTGACTGAACGACTTTTTACAAGCAATTTTAAAATAAATATATGACCTATATTCACGAGGGGTAGACATACATAATAAAAATATGTCATCATATTAAGGAAAATTAACACCTACTTATTCCTACTTACACGAGTTCTGGTTTGTATAGATCTCCTCCATGATTTTATAAATTTAGATAACCCGAACGTCTTTTGCGCCTCTCATAACTAGTTTTTTTACAACTTATCAGTAGATTTCTTAAATATATTTATCATATTCTTGTATTTACTTTGTAGATCTAGATATAGATCTACTATGTAAATGTTCATGACCAACATCGCAACAAAGTCATTTTTGGTATCAGTTAATCGATTTTCGTTGTTTTTGGGGCATTGTGGCTAATAAAAAAAGACAACAAAGGGAGGTCACTCTCAATTTCTCTTTTTCCCCCAAAAAAAACAACAGAATAAGATAACAGAACTCTACTGATAAGCTATAAAAGACAAGTTATGAGAGGCGCAAAAGACGTTAGGGTTATCTAAATATATAAAATCACGGAGTAGATCTATTCAAACCAGATCTCGTGTTCAGTGCTAGCAGACTCCTTCACGAAACTTCACTCAGTCCCCTATAGTATTCACGCCAAGGCTCGCTAACTCGTGTCCGTCAGACTTTTACAAATCGAGAGTTTCTGTCGTAGAAAATTTTGCCTGTAGGCTTTTAATCCTAAACATTCTTATAAGTTGAAAATGTCCGTGCCTTCCTCCATTTTGGAAATTAGCCGGTGTTTCTTATAAACCCACCCGTTAAAATCGTCCACATAATGATAAGTCACATAATAAAGTATCTACAGCATATGATAACAACTGAATTGTCTACAGGATATAATGTTCATGTTTGACTACATAACATAATGAAGAAAGTACATAATATAATTATAAAAGCACATCATATAATGACACATCTACATAATATAATGGTTAATGTACATAATGTAATAAAGAATGTAAATCATTTAATGACAAATCTACATCATATAATGACATGTCTACATAATATAATGGTTAACGTACATCATATAATGTTACATCTACATAATATATAATAAAAGCACATAATGTTATGACAAATCTACATAATATAATGGTTAATGTACATCATATAATGACAAATCTACATAATATAAAGATAAAACTACATAACATAATAAAGAATGCAGCGCATATAATGATTAAAGCACATAATATAATGAAAAAAGCACATCATATAATGACACATCTACATAATATAATGGTTAATGTACATATTATAATAAAAAATGTACATCATATAATGAAAAAAGCACATAATGTAATGACAAATCTACAGCATAAAATGACAAATCTACATAATATAAAGATAAAACTACATAACATAATAAAGAATGCACAGCATATAATGATAAAAGCACATACTATAATGAAAAAAGCACACCATATAATGACACATCTACATAATATAATGGTTAATGTACATAACATAATAAAAAATGTACATCATATAATGATAAATGTACATAATATAATGAATAAAGCACCATATAATGATAATTCTACCTAATATAATGACAAATCTACACAATATTAAAGTAAATCTACATCGTATTATAAAGAATGCACAGCATATAAAGATAAGTCTACCTAATATAATGAAGAAAGCGCATACTATGAAGGAAATTGTACGTCATATGCCAAAATTGAAGCACGGAAGACAGCGCCGGCTTTCCATACATTCCCATCAAGTATATATATATATAGATCTATATTTAAATTTTTATTGTTGTTATACATGCATGGTAAAAAATATTCAATCGCACATACGGCATGTACAAGAACCATAAAAAGGGTATCAGTGTTCACAGGCTTAGGCCTACTCACTTTAGGAGAGATATATAGACAGAAAAAACTAAATAAATTTCTAGTCACTTTAGGAGAGATATAGCTTGAACAAATAAACAAATTTCTACCATCTGAACGAACTGAAGTTTTTTGTGGCTTTGAACACTGAATTATTATTTTTTTTTTTTGTATTTACTTTAAATTCCCCAACTTCCCTCTAACAATAATCTTCGTAAATCAAATGCTTCGAAAGTGGGTGCAAGCGTCTGGATGAAACACGGCAAAAATCAATGACGTGGCATGTTCCGTGGGGTAGTCGCATAATGGCGGTTATAAATAATCCTCAATTCTTCTTCTTTAAAAATGCATTTTCCTTATTTTAATGCTCATTTTTTTTTATTTGAATGGCATTATTGATGTATTTTGAACATTTTGATAGCATTGCCATGTTTGAATTGTGAATTTAGAAAAAAGAATGATGCTTGGAAATTGGGGTATGAATTAATGATTTCGGAAGTCTACTTTCACTTTGTCACCAGTGTACACATTGAGCAGAAAAAAAAATCTCTTATATGACACATGACCTCTACTTTTCTCATCATATTTTGAAAGTGCAGAGGTTGACAAACAGTAAAATGTAGATTTCACTTCTTTCATTTGGGACTCTCTATGAATGACAAGCCTTCAAACTTTTATTGGTAAAATTAGTCAAACACATCAAAATTGCATGTCGGTCAACATCTCGCGCCTGTATATAATGATCATGTAAAAAGTGGACTCTCTATGATTGCCAAGCCTTCAAACTTTTATTATTTACTATAGAATAAAGAACAAAAATCAATGGTGGGGTTACACCTCTAGGGTTTCCTGTATATAGTCTTGTATCCTGCCCAAAACTTTATTCCTATACTCTCCATTACGAAGGTCCTTCGTAATAGTCTTGGTCATATGCAACGCTTGCTTTTCTAAAATATGTCTTTGTCTTTTAGAAAAGCAAGCGTCGCATATGATCAAGACTACCTTCGTAATGGAGAGTAACGGATGAAGTTGGGCAGAGTACCAAACTACGCGCGAGCATTATTTATAGTCCAAAATGGGTTTTCCCAAGTTTATTTTTAGATATTCATTTATATAAAATTTAAAATACCGTGACAAATATAGAAATATGATAATATGATATAATACGTGGAAAAATTTTACGAAAGTGAAATGTGAAATCTTCACCATCGTAGTTTCAATGTTTCACCATCGTTGTTTCCGAATCAATTTATAAAAATTAAGCTTTTAATAAATGATATATTTTTTAAACTATTAAGTTAAAATATTTACGTTTTGATAAGTATTTTTAACAAATACAAATTACATTTAATCTTTAAATAGACTGCATGTGTAGGCCTACATAATATACGATAAATAGTTTGTGCTTTCGGAGAGATTCGATCTCATAGCCTCCAGTTCTCATATATATATATATATCCAAAAGCTATACTAGTAAGGTAGGGTCTGTGTGTTTAACGTGGGTACCACTTTAACAGGCCATAACAACCAAGGCTACCATTTATGATCAAATTTACAAGTTCTCGGACCAGAGGAGAACTATGTACAACATTGCATAATTGTGTTTTGTGCCATGTCCTTACAAGCATTACCAAGTGGGTCTCACATGAGAAGGTTTGTTGTAACCATACATGCTTTGTAATCTCTACGTCATGGCAATTGGGCCATGTTTTTATTCTTAATAATTTAGTTTTAACATATTTTATCACTTATCATCGGTTACAGATAATTAAAATCACATGATACTACATATTTATATATAACATACGCAATTGGATTGAACTACAAGTTATAACAACATTAGTTACAGTTTTCTCTCCATATCATCATTATCAATATGTTATTTATAACGGAATGAACTGTTATAACATTTATAATATAGGCTAATTTTATATGAATACTAGAAACTTGAAAAAAAAAACACACACAATAATGTGAAAAAAAGAAGGGAGAAAATCCCGGCTTGATAAACCTACTCTGTTGCCCATCTCAGTAGAAACCATACAATCGCGTCACATATTGTTCAACAGCCACGCGTAACACACTTTTCTAATAAGTTAGTCGATTTGAAAACGTTGTGTGTTTTTAATATATTTTTGAAATTCTTTAAAAATAAATTAATTATGATCGATTGAGGTATTTGAAGTGTCGTACAGCAATTTTTTTTGTACTTAATGAGTGACTTTCAGGAGCTTCCTTAATAATATATACATTTGCTTTTTTCCGGTCCTTGATGAGTTGGGCAGTGTCAAGGGAACACTGAAAACTCCCTTTAACAATGGTGAAATGACCCCACGCATGTAGCTTTTACAGGACTCTAGGGTCTTTACTTATCTAAGTCAGCAGCCACGTGAGAAGTTCAATCCTTTATAATAGTTTATATCAATGACATATCCACATGATGATGATGAAACTATTTATTAAAAATATGATATCAGAAAAAGTGTTTGTAAGTTTAGAGAAGCCACATTCGAATCCAAATCGAGAAAGACACTGCAAGATTTGTTTTTCAAAATGATTTAAGTCAACTTCCAGCATACGGATCATAATAAAACTTTCAGTGCCCATGCAATGCGTATTACTGATTATAAAACCGATTTAATTAACAGAACGAAACATTTTTTTTTATATTCGCACTAATATGCAACCATGCCGGATAATGGACGGGGAAGTGTTTATTCCAACATTTGTGATTATTCTTGAGAATCAGTATTTAAAAAACGCTCGAAATTGATCTGGTATACTTAAATATAGAAAAAATAAAACAATTATATGTGAAATATGGCACCAACGACTTTATTTTTCAAAAATATATCATAATAATATGTGCAGTTTTTGTTTTCAAAATGGCCGACAATGACGCTATAATTTGATTACGTTTTTCTCGGAGTGCGTGCCTGCGTTTATAGATAGCTGCTGTAGCGCAAGAACTGTCTCGTCTTCCAGTATCGATGCAGAACCACTATTTTAGCAATGTCGCACGGCTGATTCTGTTATTAAGTCACTCTTCTTGAGTAGAACCAGTGTTCTTCGTGTTTTTTCTTGGAGGTATCGGGTTGAGATTGCGTGTCGAACCCGTAGCCTCTAGGGTAAGCGGCAAACACTGTATCCATTATACGACCGTCCCGCTCATCCATTAGGAATTTCTGGATCGCTTCCTCCGATATAGTGTTGTTTGATACATTGGTATGTTTAATCATATGTTTAGATTGTACTGATGTTTTGAAAAATGAACCTTTATCTATCAGGTCCTGTACAGCCGTTTGAACGAATTGACTGAGACTTGGGTCTGAAGACGTATACACAGACACAATAAAACCGTGTCTTCTATTTTCACTTCTGTGATTCGGATATTAAATATAAAGCGTGTTTTGCAAGTACGTAATGACCAAACTTTAAAAATATAAGCATATTGATATTTAAATATTGAGTTATAATATATATATGAATTCTACTATCGATCCTCCGAAGGGAAAAGAAAAGAATATAATACAAATGTCTATTTTAAACTTTTTTTTTCTCAATAAATGTGAGTAGGTGCATGTAGCCAGTGATTTAATTACAGAGACTGGCAGGCTAATATCAATTCAACATACACGGTAGAAATTTCGGGTGCACCTTAAGTATATCTTTGATAACTTTTTGACATCTCGTTAAATATAATAAATTTGGTGCCAAAGTAAGAATGATACGTTGACTCTTTCCAATTATCAATTATTTTATTTTTTCTGAATTTAAATTGTCAATGGTTGAAAACGAAATATATTAGTTTTTCAGTTGATATTGAGTTGTTGCTTATTTCCTTAAAGAATATAGTAAATACTAAATCTTGTCATTGAATTTGTATGTTATTTCTATTTTTTACAATATTTTTATCATTTCTTACCATGCTGTTTCTTTGTAAAAAAAACTGTATTTTTCAACTGAAAATTATTTTTTGAGGGCACGGCCAATGTTTTTAGGGTCAGCAAATAAAGTACATTTATATTTTGGGGGGTTACTGTTTAGTTATAGAAGAGGAAGGGGAAACAAATTACCCAATGTACAATGGAAGTAATGACATTTATTATTGTAAAAGAAGCATACTGATCACAATTATATGGTTATTACACATGTACAACTGTTATACAAAATACAGAAACATAAAACAACATATTTAATGTAAATAACACGCAACATTGCATTTATACAAATTCAATAATATTGTTTAACGCCATTTTCAACAGATTACACGGTGGGGCGGTAGTCGAATGGCAAGAGTATTGGCCGCTCACGCCAGATGTTGCGGGTTCGATCCTCAGCTCGACCCGATGCCTCACATAAAACAATACTCAGCACTGGTTCTACCAAGGAAGCAGTCTCGAGGGCGGTTCATATAAGCGCTGTGCTTTCATCGCAATCGAGCTACAATAAATTATTAAATTAGTATAATCTAACAGATTAAACATTAAAATATGGCTTCCAGTTTTACAGTTGGGTGGGGGCACCTCAGAATAACGTTATCCAGAACCCCAGTTCTTCCTAAAGAATTGTCAAGTTGACCTCATCTTTGAGAGACCGGTGATTTTGAGACGGCGTATTAGACCACTATGGCTATTACATGTAATTCATGACAAATAGTCAACATTAATTCATATCGCAAAAGTAGTTTAACATAAAGGTGATTGAACCATGACTATGTCATGCATTGCTTAGGCCATCCTTAAAAAGAATTAGTTTGCTGTGATCCGACTCTGTATTTTTCATGTGGGTAGGTAAGTAGCTATTTTTTGGGCCAAATTTTGATTTTGCATAGTCATTTTAAAGAAAAAATGGACAGAAATCACGAAAAATCAAATTAAACGCTTTGAAAGTCAATAAAAAAAGTTAAATATTAAATCACTTTATGTAATTAATAAATGAATTTAAAATTAAAAGTAGAACAAAACCTTACTGAAAACACCTCATGTGATTGTACAAAATCACCAAGGTAACACATGCCGACATTCTATTATGCAATAGTACACCATTTAATGAACTGGTATTTATATGTAAACAATGACACCACGCGCTGTGCTTCTATAAACTAACAAGGAAACCCAACTACTACTGGGTTTCTTTCGTTAATTGGTGAAAAAATAATTCAAATTGAATATAATGACACATTCTGAAAATTTATAAAATAACAAGAACGAAAATGGATTGAACAACAATTATAAAATATAGACCTCCCAATGTTGTAAATCACCGTGTATCTCATGGTTAATTACACCTGTAGTGATGCCATTCAGTAAAAGCATATTATATTACAATTGTACTAATTCACAGATCAAAGTACCATACCCTGGATGTAAAACATCATTCATTATACATACATTCGCTGTTTCATTAGACATTGTCATTCATTAGTTCATTACACATAAGACGTGTCATTCAACAGATGTAATCATCTTGCACCGACATACGTCAATTAGTTACTGTCGGTGTAACCATTGCTACTGGCTTACACTTGTGGTAACTCTTTATGTTAGCGCTTGCATTTACTGCATGGTATTGATTTTTGTCCATTTCCATCATGCTATTACTGCCATGTTCCTACTCCTGTTGAAGTGGCATCTCCGTCTCTTGTCGATGGATCGCTACATTCTTCCCGTGGTTGTAGAGCCTGATATTAGAAGAGGAGCCTGAAACAACAGAACAAGTTAATTAATTAATAGAAAAAGGTGTTAATGTTAATAATCTCATAAGGTCATGGGGTCTCATAGGCTCGATATTCAGCAGAATAACTGTAACATCATCGTCAACGTCATCATCATCATCAGCAGCAGCATTATTATCGTCATCATCATCATCAACTGATATCGTCATCATCATCATTATCATCAGAAGTACAAGAAGATTGCTTTTTTAATTTTAGATTGTGATACCTTTTGGGATATAAATGTCAAACACTGCATAGCAAAATGACAAAAGTGGTCAATGAGCTTAATGCAATCTACTGACAATATTAAACTACTACAGTGGGGTCGGCTTGGAGGCATTTCAGGAAATGGTTCAATTGCTTTAAACGTGAATGACGTCATCGTAACTCCGTCTCCTTTCGAATTGATGAGTCATGCGGCATATCTCCAAGTCAGGTGAGTACAAGTGCCGACGCCGCTTAAAGGGATTATATCAAGAAAAAACGCTATAGATGTCTCAAAATATATTTAATTGGATAAAGCTCGTCTCATTATCATAAATAAATAAAATCCGAAAGGTTTCGTATATCACACCAACCGAAACGTGAAAAATTGATGTTTCAAATCGTAGTGGTAAACTTAAAACGAGTCCCCATTCTTAAAATAAACAGCACTTGACAACTTTCAGTATAGATTAGATGATATATTGTATTTTCTACGCTATAACTTCTAACCGGCTAAGATGTTGTTCTACGTTTTTGTTCCTGGGTATATATATAACACAAATCCACATTTGTTAAATACATATATGTTTATTTATATTCTTTATTTTTATTTATATTCTATTTTTATGTATTTATATTGTATATCTTATATAAGTATTGTGAATTGACTTCAAGCACTTTTTCAAGCACCATTTCATGAAATGCCTCCAAACCCACTCAACTGTACCAGAGTTATGGAAATGATTATTTGTTTTTCAGTAAATGGCTTCAAGAGCAATGCTACTAGATTATCGACTAGAAGCAATTATTCTCATTTTAGTAACAATGACCTTGACCATGAGGTCATTCACTTAAAAAGCGATGCTTACTTTTGATTAAACCAATTTACATGTGAAATTGCATCAAAGTATCTTAAATGAAACTATGTTTACATTTATTGTGCAGAAACAGTTTGTCTTCTTAGCCAAGCAGAGCTTAAAACGATACATTCAAATGAAACTGACCTGGCATGGATGAAGTGTTATTGTCATATTGGTAGATTTTCTTACTTTCTTCCACGGGTGCATGTTCCATATCTTTGAGAAATTTACTTTCCTCTTCCTTGATCTTTCCCAACAGATGCTCCTGTTTAGTTGAAGACAATGCAGATAGGAATGCGCCATACGCTTTGCTTCCTTTTCTTTTTACAAGTATAATGAGTTCTCTAACTTTATCCGAGGTTTTTTTTAAATCCTGTTGTACAAAACAAAAAGATTAACAATAATATAACACATTTGACAGCAAGCACTCATACTGTAAAACATTAATTGCTAAAGTAACTTTAATTAGCAATTAACAGCAATATGTTGAACTGACCTTTGTAGCACATATGATGATGATTGATTGGTTGAATATTTAGCGTCATTTTTATGCCATCAGGGACTAACAGACGATCAGTTAACCTGACCATTGTTTCCTGAGATCCTGGAAGGTTAACCAGTACTCGAGCAAACCCGATCTCCGCAAGCAACTGTTTACTTTCCAAATTGAATCAGGGGTGAGAGACGAATGACAATGTGAAGCAATGTCGTAATTCAACCACAACGAAGAATGTGGCTGGGCGGGGATTCGAACTCAAGACCCCTGGATTGCTAGCCGGAAATGCTAAAGACTGACCGAATCGGGCCCGGCACATATGATAAAGATTGAAGTTTAATGCGACCAGCACTTATGACTGGTACATGGAATTATAACTGTCTGTACAAGTTACTTGTATTGAATACTTGAGCGTAATGCTTGTACAAACATTTAGTTATAAACAATTTACCATTATATCATGCACTTCTACTTCTGTGAAAACCCCTTTCGTAATGATGTGGTCCATCACACAATTAAAGGAGGAGAGGTTTGTCACTATTATCTCCCGGCATTGGTTAAGAACATCTACTATAACATTGCCTGTATTGAAAACACATACATGAAACGTTTTATTAACATAGTATTGATACCAATTACATCATCATTATCATCAATATCGTCATCATAATCATCATCATTATTATCAGAAAATACAATAAGAAGGAAGACAATGCCGAGGGTGCTAACAAAAAAGAAGTTCAGGAAAAACAAAAAGGATACATAGATTATGATAATGGGAAAAGTAAATGATGATAATGTTGATCGTAAAAGGAAAAATATAAGGAAGATGAATAAGAGCTATTATTTGAGAATAACTTAAGTAATAACGTATGGCAAATTCTTCCAAAGTATCACCTACACGTTTATAGAATGGTCTAGTGTTAGAGCATCGGATCCAGGATCGTGGGTTCGATCCCCAAACCACGGCTATGTGTGGTCTCCTTGAGCAAGACACTTTATCCACATATGCTTCGTACTGGTTCTATCCAGGAAAACTGCGAACGTGGTTTGCATAAGTTTTAATAACTTGTTTCACAAACGAAGTAAATAGATATGTAAATAAAAATAGATTAAACAAGAAATCAAAATCTGAAAAAAAATCAAGAATATATAAATATAGGAAATAGTTACTGGTTTAAATGAATTTTATCGAGTGATTGCGTGGGGGTGGGGACACTGGAGTGGTACGGTCACCAGTGGCTTAATCAAAAGTCAGTGGGCATGCACATGTCAGTGTTCACTCAAAACAACAGACATGATATTTCACTAAAACTACGACAGTATCGGTGATTTACCTGACCTCCAAAAGAAAAAAAAAATCTTACCCCCACTCTTAAATCCCCCTCCTCACAATAGATATACGGTTTTTTTTTTGTGTGGAAAAATATAATAAAAGAAATGAATTGTTTAATATAATTATTTCACTATTTTACATTGTGATGCAACCAAAAATAATATACTGATAAAATTCATAAAAAAACATAAAATAAAACATATAATCATACTGTAAATGATTAACAGAAGTTTACCTACATGAGAGGCCAGCATCACCAGTAGGCATAATTGTGTCTTCAGAACTAATTAATCAATCAATTAATCAATCAATCATTCAATCTGAAACGAAACGGCGGTAAGTCACATTAGCTGTGATTATTTAAAAAAATGTACCGGGTTATCATTACAGTTTAATAATGTATATTGAAATGATGCATAGATAAAATATAGCTTCAAAACAATGAGACAAATATAAACATTGTGATAATAAACTGTTTATCAGGTTTGATATTAATCTATTTATAATTCCAATCGCATTATCATATATGTCTATTGCGTAGCATTAAAGGCAGATGTGATCAGATTGGCGTAAAGAAAGAAGCATCGACATTTTGATGGTCGGTTTAACAATATACGAACTTAAATGAGGTTCAATACGGTTCCACGCTTATTTCAATAATAAAATATAACAAAAACAAATGTTAGATCTAGTCCTAGCTGTTTTCATCGGTTTATTGTTTCATAGATTTCTTTGGTTCAGCGATTTAACCGGGCGTCACAATCAGACCATAAGTTGTTTTGAGAAACAATGAAGTAGGTCATAAAATGTTCACATTTGAGATATATTGTGTACCATTGAACACAACCATGGTTTACCGAACGTGAATGCTAGTCGTTGACAAAAATTTCCACAGATCAATTTATTCTACAGGAAAAAATGAAATAAAAACATGTACATGTAGTTGAAGTTCAGAAGCAGACGATCGTGAGACTACGTAAATACACAAACCTTGCACGTTAAAGTCGTTTAAAACGTTCCAAATTCGGATTCTCCATCAATGAGCGTGGATTTATATGACCTTCGTAAATATTGACACATTTTTTAAAAACAAGCGTGTAAACAAAAACTAAACAATGACGTCAGCGTCTACACTGTGTGGTCATTTTCTGGAATTATTGACTTTTATTTGTCTAAATCGAGAGATAAAAGGCTGGTGTTTATTATTTTCACCGCAAAATATTTCGTCATTTTACAATAAACCAACTAATGTTATCCGAGTTCATCTGATAATGGAAACAATAGCCGTTACGATATTATTGTATATTAGATCTTGAAATTTTGATATCAACCAGGACAGAGGTGATGTATTCTTACGCGTTTACTTTGCAGCGTATAGTTATTTTTGTTTTGTTTTTTTATTCACTTGAGGAGTTTCAAATTAAATATAATCATCAGGATTGGAATTATAAGGATTAAATTCCTTTTTTTCTGTTTTTTATGCATGTGTAAAGAATGTCAAATTACGCACAAATCTGACATAAAGTCCTTTGGACTTTATTTGATTTGTGCGTGATTCGACATTATGAAACAATGCATTTAATCCTATAATAGATTATTGAAATAATTAATATGATCTCGTCAAACTTATGAATTTAGAGATTTAGCCTATACATATATATAATTTTGATATTCTATCGATTAGATATTAGTACGAAGGACCTATATTTCTCTTTAATTCCTTGTTTATATAAATAAATTATAATTTCCGCATTTTAGAAGTGAACTGTATTCGTTAAACGTTTTTGAGATATGAATAGACATATTTACCACGTCCAGACATGTAAATAACAGCCATATATTTTTTTAGAAATTCAAGCGAATTTCCCGTTAATATTTTCAAACAGCAGTAAGAAGGTAGCATAGATAAAAAGCAACAAAGATCCCTGTTCTTTGGATCTCTTAAAGTAATGCCTATTGTTCCCGGCATCTCCAAAAGTATTAGCCAAAGTTCCTCAAAACTATTTTGTCCATGTTCCCCAGATCTCTAAAAGTGTTTCCCTAGATCTCCAAAAGTTTTAAACATAGTTCTCTGAAAGTACCAAGTAGTGTGACGTAAAGTAAGACGTCTACTATAATCTTCTCTATTATTATTTACACATCATCATAATAAGCAAAATCCATGTACTGTCTTGTTTTCCTTGTTTAGAATATCTATGGTCTATGGCTTGAACTTTCAGAGAAAAGGTGTTTTTAAGTTTCCTTAAAAATGTGATTGTAAGCCCTATAAAGGGAGCATATGTGGTTCAATTACTGCAAGAGTTTGTGGTTATACAAATGCTATGCGAGTTTGGATAAGATTCTTTGAAAAATGTGGGAGATGCTATAGCTTCTACAAGAAAATGTTAACGGATGGACGATGGACAATTTGCCACGACATAAGCCCTGCTGTCCTTTGGCAAGTAGAGTCAAAGAAGATATCGATGGAAGGACAGAAGAGAAAAAAAAATTGAACAGCTGAACGGTTAATTTACAAAAGGCAATAAATACACATAAATAATTACAAATACACATAAATAATTGACTTTATTGTGTAAATACGGTCTAAAAAAAGAAAGAAGTAGATGCCGGGTGGGATTGAACACCAGTCCTTACGATCCGAAATCGACGATATTAACGACTACACTTTTCTGCCTTTACTCATCAGTACTGTAAATATATCTTTGGTCGGAATTACTATACAAAATTTATTTCGGGTACATACGATTATAGGATGAAGTTGTGCAGGGTTCCAGACTTACACGTAAGAAACCTCCAAAGCTGTCAAAAGCTGTTTCAAGCAGTCGACATTTCATTTTTAAAGTAAATTATGATCAAGTATAAAAATTATACATAAAATCAGTGACTTAATTACAGAGACTGGCAGGCTAAAAGCAATATTATGTCGTCCACGGCACTTTTAGTATTTCTATAATAACTCTTCGAATCTTGGTCTGAATCTAACAATTTTGGTGACAAAGTAAAGCTGATAAAAATGATGAACAATTCCAATTATCAATTATTTAATATTTTTCTTCTGAATTTAAATTATTACGGATTGAAATCGAAATATGTTGAAATTTCACGAAAAAAAAAAGAAGATTTTTAAACTAAAAACCGGTAGTCTTGATTTAACAAATACCATGTACGTTTAAACAAAACACAATACAAATAGAAGTATTAGGTAGGAAGATGAAGCAGTAAGTTTTCCATCGGTGGCGAAAGTTTCTATGGAAGGGTATCACCGCCATAACTCTAAGTTTGCAATTTGTCGTTTGTTCTTTGTGCAGTTGGTGTACATGTTTCTTTCTTCTTAGTTCTTTGATGGAAATGAAATATTTCACCTTTGTAACGTTGCTATTTGTTTATCCTACTATATCCTATCATTGTAAAAGTTACATACTTCCTGTAAAATATAACGTGTTCAGCATAATCACGTGTTTCAAAAGGATTCAAATTACAAATGTTAAACATACGTTTGTATGTTGTACAACGCACTTAGGCATAATGTAACAATGCAAAATACACAGTTTGCATTGCAATTATGACGACAGGTGCCGTAGAGGCATATGAAAGAATAACGACTGGTCCCTAGTGGAATCGGCGTTGCTTTGTTTTCATCGTTGGTGATATGGAACATATGGTCAGCTACCACCATTGAGAGGAGCTCTCTGATCGGCTGAAAAAAGTATAGGGATGTTCAGGTTGTATATTTTTATAGTAAGCTTAATTTTATTTGGATGAAAATGTAAAACTGGCAAATGATCACACTAAAATATAAGTTTACTATGTTTGTGTCAATAAAAAAATAAAATTATGTTTCTGTGACTGACTTAATTCAACCCCCCCAACCCCCCCCCCCCCCCCCCCCCAAAAAAAAAAATGGGGTTGGCATATAGTAATCGCAGTGTCCGTCCGTCCGTCCGTCCTTCCATCCGGTATTTCGTGTCCGGCCTGTATCTTTGTCATGCATAGATGGATTTTGTTGATACTTGCTACAAATGATCAACATAACATGACCACGTGTCTCTAGTAAGACCCACATCCGTACCTCAAAGGTCAAGGTCACAATTTGAGTTTGTTTGACAACACTTCGAGTTTGTGTGAGATTTCGTGTCCGGCCTGTAACTTTGTCATGCATCTCTTTGATACTTGCTACAATTGATCAACATAACATGACGACGTGTCGCCGGTAAGACCCACACCAGTACCTCAAAGGTCAAGGTCACACTTTGAGTCTGTGAGATTTCATGTCCGGCCTGCAACTTTGTTATGCAAAGATGGATTTTTATAAATACTTGTTATAAATGATCAACATAACATGACGACGTGTTGCACTTAATACCCAAACTCCCACTTCAAAGGTCAAGGTCACAATTTAACTTTGTTTGACAACACTTTCAGTCATTTTGACATTTCTTGTCCGGTCTGTCATCTATAAATGAATTTTAAAAAACACTTGGCTCAGTTGATCAACATGACATAATTAAGTGTAGCATGTAAGACCCAGAACCTTTCCTCAAAGATCAAGGTCACACTTTCAATTTGTTTGGTATTTTGTGTCTGGTCTGTGACTTTGCTTTTAACTTGGCTGAATTTATCAAGATGACACGACGACGTGTCATAAGTAAAACTTAAACCCATACCTCAAAGGTCAAGGTCACACTTTTAGTACGTATGACAACACTTTGAACCTGTTTGAGAAGTCCGTCCTTTAACGTTATCATAAATGATGGGATTTTAAAAACACTTGGCTCAATTTATCAACAATTGATCTGTAACGTTGTCTTATATTTAGGGATTTTAAAATAGCTTGACCCAAGTGATCAGCATGTCATGATAATGTTTCAGCAGCATTTAACTGTTGAAATACCCAGACTATTACATCAGATGTCAAGGTTACACAAAGGTCAAGGTCACACTTTAATGTAAACAAAACATGAAATTGCATGTCTCGTCATGAAACATCAGTCCATTACTCTTTATATTCATGGATACATCGCTACCTATTATAACATAATTATATTGTAATTTTTCAACGACCATTTGGAGGGCATGCGTCACTTACCAGGGACATTTCTTGTTTCATGCTGAAAGAGGGGATACCCAACTTCAGGGGGCAAAAAGAGGTAAAAATTGATACTTTTGACCCCATTTGCGGGACATTTTAATTTGATTCTAGGATAATACTTTACTATGATGTAGGACTTTTGGTGAAGCACGTGGTCAAGTGGTAGAGCACTGAACCCATGATTGGAGAATCGTGGGTTCGATCCTCCACCACGGCTCTGTGTGGTGTCCATGAGCAAGACATTTGTCCGCATATACTTAGTACTGGTTCTAACAAGGAAGACATCAAGCGTTATTTGCCTAAATTGTAACTTTTTCACAATCGAAGTAAAATAAATAAACGCAATGGTGGTGGTTGACCTTAAAGAAACCTCACACTTACCTTTTTGGGTCAGCTACCACCATTGCGTTTTCCATAGACACATTATAACGTTTGACCTAATTTCACTATTTTTAGCATTTGTCGACAAAAAAGTCCTACATCATATTAAAGTACTATCCTAGACTCAAATTAAAATATTTTAATTGTGACCATACGCCAGTTTGACATTTTTATCGAACCAAAATTAAGCTTACTATAAAAATATATACCCTGAAACATCCCTACTTTTTTCAGCCGATCAGAGAGTTCCTCGCAATGGTGGTAGCTGTATTTAGAGTCGCGAATTCTGATGACTATTTACAGCAAATATTCCCATTCGCAACTTCTTGAGTTGTTTACTGGGGACCTGTCTGTAATTTTGCAGCGCCAATGAACGTTATAAGGGGAAGTTGGGATTTATTACGATGATGACGTTCAGTGGCAGCACAGTCGAAATAGTCCGGTACCCTGTCCAAATACATTCCCTAAACTCATTATAAAGGAGGTGAACATTGGAATAAAAAGATATTCGTGACTGACTGCAGCCGAAACACATATCGTAACATACATCAAATTCTAAAAATACATTTTACGCAGCAAGTAATGTTTAATCGGGCACGAATAGACAAGACGTATGTAACTTTTACAATGATAGGATATAGTAGGATAGACAAATAGCAAAGTTAGAAAGGTGAAATGTTTCATTTCCCAGAAAGAACTAAGAAGAAAGAAACATTTACATCCATTGCACAAAGAACAAACGACAAATTTCAGACTAAGAATTATGGCGGTGATACTCTTCCATAAGTTTCATATTGATATTTATTGAAGTCGTTTTTCTTATTTCTTATTTCAAAAATGGGCAAAAAAAGAGAAAACGATCACACAAAAAAACTTTAAGCGTAAAATTCTTCATTTCTTTAAATTTAAAAAAGAAAAAAATAAATCTCCCAATCAAGCCCTTTCTGTTGATACCATAATCATAAAAATATGTTGTTTGATTCTGGAGGATGTGTGTTTCCATGATTTAGAAAACGCCACGTGATCTAGTGGTAAAGCACCGATCCCGTGATCGGAGGGTCGTGGGTATTTCAATCCTTCGCCATGACTATGTGTGGTGTCTTTGAGCAAGACACTTTTTCCATATATGCTTAATACTGCTTATATCCAGGAAGACTTCGAGCGTGATTTGTCTTAGTCGTAAGAACTTGTTATAAAATCGAAGTAAACTAAATAAGTTCAAACTAAACTAGAAAAAGCCAAAATGTGCCACCTGAAAATTAGACAAGTGCCTCCAGTTGCCTATCTCTGTTTATATGTCTCTGATAAAGTTGATCAAATTAGGTACTTTTTTTCATTAAGGACAATATCCCCAGATCTCTAAAATTATGCCTTTAATCCCTGGATCTCTGAAAGTAATGGCCAATGCTCCCCAGATCTCTGAAAATAAATGGCCATGTTCTCCAGATCTCCAAAACCCCCGGGAGGGCCTCTTTAGCATCTGTGAACTAAGAACATAATATACATTTATTATGGTCTATAAACCATATAAACAAAGTATCACAGGGAAAGCATGCAACATTAGAAAGTATAGTTAAACTTATTCATTGTAGCCGTTTGACCTCTATATTGTACTAAATAAGAATTACATTTTTATACAAGATACAAGATACAACACGTTAACATATTTATAATGAAACAGAAAGATAACATTGAAATCTGTATGTAATAGGAACGACAATTAATTATTTATAACAATTTCTTTTAATAGTATTTAAGGTAATAAATAACATTATGGTAGTTACGTAAATTAAAGTGTGGAAATACTAGTAAAACTATATAGACCCCTAATAATCAATGGTAAATATTCAATATAGATATATAAAAATTACTGTTTCGGTTTTATAGTCATTCCTGCTACAGTATATATGAAGTCACACTTGACTGAACCTAGGCCAAATCTAATCATATCCAATATTAAAAGATCGAAATGTAACTACTTTATGTAGACATACTATTATAATGTGGACCAGCTGAATTGAATATGATACTGGCGACCCTTTCGCTACAATTAATGTGTATTGAAAGTTTAACTGAAATAAATTAAATAATAATCGTTCCCTAAATATTCTATTTAGTTCATCACCGGCGCGTATATTGGACCTACCCAAAGGTATCTCACCCTACAAGGTTACTCCCCAACCTCTCACTTCTCAAATTATATCTTGAAATACTGACCATACAATCAGTTTGAAACATTTCGTTAATGAGAGAGGCTGGTGGGGTGCCCTTATGAGATGTGGGTACTCTTTGGTAGATCTACGCGCCAGACGCCCGGGTAACCTAATAAACTAGAGGCGCAGATTGGTAAATTTAAAAGTTACAGTTCTAGACATTATACGGGGTGTGTAGGGTCCTCTCTCGGAATTTTTTACACTGTAAATGGCCACTGGTGCAATTTCAAGGATTTTGTGTGTATTAACATACAAATTACTTACGGAAATTTTAATTAAATCAGATTTTGATTTTTCAAATAATCTACTGGCTCTGTAGTAAGCTGGTAATTTTGCCATTCAGAATACAACATATAAATTAATAAACGTTAAAGAGAGCAAACACTAACAGTCAAATACACAGAGCGGGGTTTTACATATTTCTAATTTACTAAATATGTATATAAGTATCTATCTAATTAATATTATCAGGCCAAATATGATTTAAATAAAACATAGTGTAAATAGGCCTACCTTCTAAATAACAGATAAGCCAGTGACTTAAGTTTTGCTTGTATTGCTTTTTGTTTATCGTCAGTCCGTAAGTATAGTTGGTATACCATCGCGCAAGTCGCATTTATAATCCTATATGGGGTTTCCCAAAGTTTATCTTTAGGTATTTTCTAATTGAAAATAACGTGCCAAATATAGATTTTTTGTCGACTTATTTCGTCGTTGCGACTTTATTTAAAAATAATAAATATGCCGCGATGGTCCCAACAGGCCAACGTTATAGTATACGAAACTTGGCAGTATTTTCATATTAATTTAGTTTTTGATCAATCATATTTAATTTTTTAACTATTTCTGAAGTTAGTTCGTAAGTATAGTTGGTATACCATCGCGCGAGTCACCTTTATAATCCTAAATGGGTTTCCCCAAGTTTATATTTAGATATTTTCTAATTTAGAATTATTTTCGACTTATTTCGTCGTTGCGACTTTTTTCAAAAAATAATAAATATGCCGCGATGGTCCCAACAGGCCAACGTAATAGTATACAAAACTTGGCTGTATTTTCATATTAATTTAGTTTTTGATAAATCATATTTAATTTTTTAGCAATTTCTGAATTTATCGTATTTAAGTATTTTTAACTAATACGAAATACATTTTTATTTTTAGATAGACTGCACGTGTGGACCTACCTGATACATACACTTAATAGTTGATCCTTCTAAATCTAGCTATATAAGGCAGCATATAAGTGTTCCTTCCTGAATTGGGAAGAGCTATATTTGAATCACTCTGTCTGTATGCCCGTACTGTCCCGCTGTTTACGTAAATATTACTTAGCCTAACGGTAGTAGTACATAGCTTTAATAGCAAAAGCCCACTACATGTATTCACTCCACATTTGAGTTCCAGTTCAAATTTCGGCAACTGCTTAATAGATTGCAATTATAAGTTGCTTTTAACGTGGGTACCACTTTAACAGACCATAAACAATTCAGGCTACCATTAATTATCAAATTCACAAGCTCTCGGACCAGCAGAGAAAAGTGTACAACATTGCTATGATTGTGGTTCGTGCCATGTCCTTACAAGCAATACCAAGTGGGTCTCACATGAGAAGATTATACAAGACAAGGTATTTTTTATCTGGGTCAGCAGCCTAGTGAGAAGTTTAATCCTTTATACTAGTTTATACCAGTGACCACATAATGATAACGAAACTATTTATTTTAAATAAAAATATATATCAGAAAAAGTGTAACTGCCATATTAGAACCCAAATCGAGAAAGACACGGCAAAATTTGTATCAACTTCCAGGACACGGATAATAATAAAACTGTCAGCGCCCATGCAATGCGTCTTACTGATTATGAAGCCGATTCAATTAACAAAACGAAAAAGTTTATATTCGCACTAATATGCAACCATGCCGAAAAATGGACGTGGAAAATGTTTATTCCAACATTTGTAATTATGCTTGAGAATCAGTATTCAAAAACACTCGAAATTGACCTGGTTTACTAAAACATAAAAAAAATAAAACAATAATATGTGAAATATGGCACCAACTTTATTTTTTATAAATATATAGTAATAGTTTGTACTTATATTTTTCAAAACTGCCGACGATGACGTTACAATCTAATTACGTGGTTGTCGAAGTGCTTGCCTGTGTTGATAAATAGCTTCTATAGAGCAAGAACTGTCTCTTCTTCCAGTATCGACGCAGAACCGCTATTGCCACACGATTGACTCTGTTATCAAGTCACTTTAAAATCAGTACTGCGTTTTTTTCTTGGATGTATCGGGTCGAACTGGGTGTCGAACCAGTAGCCCCTAGGGTGAGCGGCATACGCATTACCAATTTTACTACCGTCACGCTCCTCCATTAGTTTTCCGTATCGCTCCGATATAGTGTTGTTTGATCCACTGGTATGTTTAATCATATGTTTAGATTGTACTGATGTTTTGAAAAATGAACCTTTATCTATCTGGTTCTGTACAGCCGTTTGAACGAATTGAATGAGAATTATTCTGAAGACGTATACACAGACGCAATAAAATCGAGTCTTCTATTATCACTTCTGTGATGCGGATAAAAAATATAAAGCGTGTTTTGCAAGTACGTAATAACCAAATTTTAAAGATATAAGCATATTGATATTTAAATATTGAGTTATAATATTTATATGAATTCTACTATCGATCCTCCGAAGGTAAGAAAATATAATACAAATGTCTATTTTAAACTCTTTTCTTCTCAATGAATGTGAGTAGTAACAACTTAATTACAGAGACAGGCAGACTAATATCAATTCAATATACACGGTAGAAATTTCGGGTAGCACCTTTAGTATATCTTTGGTTACTTTTTGACATCTCGTTAAATTTAATAATTTTTGTAATTAAGGATGATACGTTGACACCTTCCAATTATTAATTATTTGATTATTTCTGAATTTAAATTGTCAATGGTTGAAAGCGAAAAATCTTGTCAATGAATTTATATGCCATTTCTATTTTTTACAATATTTTTATAATTTCTTACCATGCCTTTTCTTTGTAAAAAAAACCTTGTATTTTTCAACTGAAAAATATTTTTGGGGGGCATGGCCAATGTTTTTAGGGTCAGCAAATAAAGTACATTTTTATTTTGGCGGGATACTGTTTAGTTATAAAAGAAGAAGGGGAAACAAATTACCCAATGTACAATGGATGTAATGACATTTATTATTGTAAAAGAAGAATACTGATCACAATTATATGGTTATTACACGTATACAACTGATATACAAAATATAGAAACATAAAACAACATATTTAATGTAAATAACACACACGATTGCATTTATACAAATTCAATAACATTGTTTAACGCCATTTTCAACAGATTACACGGCGGGCGTTAGTCTAATGGATAGAGTGTTGGCCGCTCACGGCAGATGTTGCGGCTTCGATCCTCAGCTTGACCCGATGCCTCTCATAAAACAACGCTCAGTACTGTATCTACCAAGGAAGCGGTCTTGAAAGCGGTTCATATAAGCGCTGAGCTATCATCGCAATCGAGCTAAAATAAATTATAAAATGATATAAACTAACAGATTACACATTAAGATATGGCATCCAGTTTTACAGGTGGGTGGGGTAGACCTCAGAATAACGTTAAGCAGAACCCCAGTTCTTCCTAAAGTATTGTCAAGTTGGCCTCGTCTTTGAGAGGCAGGTGTTTTTGAGAGATCGTCTTAGACCACAATGGCTTTTATATTCATGACAAACAATCAATATTTATATCGCAAAATTAGTTTTACAAAATGGTGATTGAACCATGACTATGTCATGCTTGCTTAGGCCATCCTTAAAAAGAATTAGTTTGCTGTGATCCGACCCAATATTTTTCATGTTTGTAGGTAAGTAGCTATTTATTTGGGCTAAATTTTGATTTTGCATAGTCATTTTAAAGAAAAAAATGGACAAAATCATGAAAAATAAAATTAAACTGTTTGAAAGTCAATAAAAAAATTGGGTAGCGGCGATTTTGAGTGAGTAGGTAGGAGAACGGCAAACAATTGATTTTTTAAGGACTGCTCTTTTCAGTTAATCAAATACAAAAGTTTTATATATTTTAAAAACATACTGAAATAATTAAATGACTGAGTATTTAAAGCTAAATATTAAATCACTTTATGTAATTAATAAATGAACTTAAATTTAAAAGTAAAACAAAACCCTACTGAAAACACCTCATGTGATTGTACAAAATCACCAAGGTAACAAATGCCGACATTCTATTATGCCATAGCACACCATTTTATGAACTTGTATTTATATGTAAACAATGACACCACGCCTTGTGCTCTTTATAAACTAACAAGAAAACCCAACTACTACTGGGCTTCTTTCGTTAAATAGTGAAAAAATAAGTCAAATTGAATATAATGACACATTCTGTAAATTCCAAAATTACAAGAACGAAAATGGATTGAACAACAATTATAAAATATAAACCTCCCAATGTTGTAAATCACCGTGTTTCTCATTGTTAATTATACCTGTAGTGATGCCATTCAGTAAAAGTATATTAAAATACAATTGTACTAATTCACAGATCAAAGTACCATACCCAGTAGCCATCCTACATAAACACACACACGGATCCAGGATCGTGGGTTCGATCCCCAAACCACGGCTATGTGTGGTCTCCTTGAGCAAGACACTTTATCCACATATGCTTCGTACTGGTTCTATCCAGGAAAACTGCGAACGTGGTTTGCATAAGTTTTAATAACTTGTTTCACAAACGAAGTAAATAGATATGTAAATAAAAATAGATTAAACAAGAAATCAAAATCTGAAAAAAAATCAAGAATATATAAATATAGGAAATAGTTACTGGTTTAAATGAATTTTATCGAGTGATTGCGTGGGGGTGGGGACATTGGAGTGGTACGGTCACCAGTGGCTTAATCAAAAGTCAGTGGGCATGCACATGTCAGTGTTCACTCAAAACAACAGACATGATATTTCACTAAAACTACGACAGTATCGGTGATTTACCTGACCTCCAAAAGAAAAAAAAAATCTTACCCCCACTCTTAAATCCCCCTCCTCACAATAGATATACGGTTTTTTTTTGTGTGGAAAAATATAATAAAAGAAATGAATTGTTTAATATAATTATTTCACTATTTTACATTGTGATGCAACCAAAAATAATATACTGATAAAATTCATAAAAAAACATAAAATAAAACATATAATCATACTGTAAATGATTAACAGAAGTTTACCTACATGAGAGGCCAGCATCACCAGTAGGCATAATTGTGTCTTCAGAACTAATTAATCAATCAATTAATCAATCAATCATTCAATCTGAAACGAAACGGCGGTAAGTCACATTAGCTGTGATTATTTAAAAAAATGTACCGGGTTATCATTACAGTTTAATAATGTATATTGAAATGATGCATAGATAAAATATAGCTTCAAAACAATGAGACAAATATAAACATTGTGATAATAAACTGTTTATCAGGTTTGATATTAATCTATTTATAATTCCAATCGCATTATCATATATGTCTATTGCGTAGCATTAAAGGCAGATGTGATCAGATTGGCGTAAAGAAAGAAGCATCGACATTTTGATGGTCGGTTTAACAATATACGAACTTAAATGAGGTTCAATACGGTTCCACGCTTATTTCAATAATAAAATATAACAAAAACAAATGTTAGATCTAGTCCTAGCTGTTTTCATCGGTTTATTGTTTCATAGATTTCTTTGGTTCAGCGATTTAACCGGGCGTCACAATCAGACCATAAGTTGTTTTGAGAAACAATGAAGTAGGTCATAAAATGTTCACATTTGAGATATATTGTGTACCATTGAACACAACCATGGTTTACCGAACGTGAATGCTAGTCGTTGACAAAAATTTCCACAGATCAATTTATTCTACAGGAAAAAATGAAATAAAAACATGTACATGTAGTTGAAGTTCAGAAGCAGACGATCGTGAGACTACGTAAATACACAAACCTTGCACGTTAAAGTCGTTTAAAACGTTCCAAATTCGGATTCTCCATCAATGAGCGTGGATTTATATGACCTTCGTAAATATTGACACATTTTTTAAAAACAAGCGTGTAAACAAAAACTAAACAATGACGTCAGCGTCTACACTGTGTGGTCATTTTCTGGAATTATTGACTTTTATTTGTCTAAATCGAGAGATAAAAGGCTGGTGTTTATTATTTTCACCGCAAAATATTTCGTCATTTTACAATAAACCAACTAATGTTATCCGAGTTCATCTGATAATGGAAACAATAGCCGTTACGATATTATTGTATATTAGATCTTGAAATTTTGATATCAACCAGGACAGAGGTGATGTATTCTTACGCGTTTACTTTGCAGCGTATAGTTATTTTTGTTTTGTTTTTTTATTCACTTGAGGAGTTTCAAATTAAATATAATCATCAGGATTGGAATTATAAGGATTAAATTCCTTTTTTTCTGTTTTTTATGCATGTGTAAAGAATGTCAAATTACGCACAAATCTGACATAAAGTCCTTTGGACTTTATTTGATTTGTGCGTGATTCGACATTATGAAACAATGCATTTAATCCTATAATAGATTATTGAAATAATTAATATGATCTCGTCAAACTTATGAATTTAGAGATTTAGCCTATACATATATATAATTTTGATATTCTATCGATTAGATATTAGTACGAAGGACCTATATTTCTCTTTAATTCCTTGTTTATATAAATAAATTATAATTTCCGCATTTTAGAAGTGAACTGTATTCGTTAAACGTTTTTGAGATATGAATAGACATATTTACCACGTCCAGACATGTAAATAACAGCCATATATTTTTTTAGAAATGCAAGCGAATTTCCCGTTAATATTTTCAAACAGCAGTAAGAAGGTAGCATAGATAAAAAGCAACAAAGATCCCTGTTCTTTGGATCTCTTAAAGTAATGCCTATTGTTCCCGGCATCTCCAAAAGTATTTGCCAAAGTTCCTCAAAACTATTTTGTCCATGTTCCCCAGATCTCTAAAAGTGTTTCCCTAGATCTCCAAAAGTTTTAAACATAGTTCTCTGAAAGTACCAAGTAGTGTGACGTAAAGTAAGACGTCTACTATAATCTTCTCTATTATTATTTACACATCATCATAATAAGCAAAATCCATGTACTGTCTTGTTTTCCTTGTTTAGAATATCTATGGTCTATGGCTTGAACTTTCAGAGAAAAGGTGTTTTTAAGTTTCCTTAAAAATGTGATTGTAAGCCCTATAAAGGGAGCATATGTGGTTCAATTACTGCAAGAGTTTGTGGTTATACAAATGCTATGCGAGTTTGGATAAGATTCTTTGAAAAATGTGGGAGATGCTATAGCTTCTACAAGAAAATGTTAACGGATGGACGATGGACAATTTGCCACGACATAAGCCCTGCTGTCCTTTGGCAAGTAGAGTCAAAGAAGATATCGATGGAAGGACAGAAGAGAAAAAAAAATTGAACAGCTGAACGGTTAATTTACAAAAGGCAATAAATACACATAAATAATTACAAATACACATAAATAATTGACTTTATTGTGTAAATACGGTCTAAAAAAAGAAAGAAGTAGATGCCGGGTGGGATTGAACACCAGTCCTTACGATCCGAAATCGACGATATTAACGACTACACTTTTCTGCCTTTACTCATCAGTACTGTAAATATATCTTTGGTCGGAATTACTATACAAAATTTATTTCGGGTACATACGATTATAGGATGAAGTTGTGCAGGGTTCCAGACTTACACGTAAGAAACCTCCAAAGCTGTCAAAAGCTGTTTCAAGCAGTCGACATTTCATTTTTAAAGTAAATTATGATCAAGTATAAAAATTATACATAAAATCAGTGACTTAATTACAGAGACTGGCAGGCTAAAAGCAATATTATGTCGTCCACGGCACTTTTAGTATTTCTATAATAACTCTTCGAATCTTGGTCTGAATCTAACAATTTTGGTGACAAAGTAAAGCTGATAAAAATGATGAACAATTCCAATTATCAATTATTTAATACTTTTCTTCTGAATTTAAATTATTACGGATTGAAATCGAAATATGTTGAAATTTCACGAAAAAAAAAAGAAGATTTTTAAACTAAAAACCGGTAGTCTTGATTTAACAAATACCATGTACGTTTAAACAAAACACAATACAAATAGAAGTATTAGGTAGGAAGATGAAGCAGTAAGTTTTCCATCGGTGGCGAAAGTTTCTATGGAAGGGTATCACCGCCATAACTCTAAGTTTGCAATTTGTCGTTTGTTCTTTGTGCAGTTGGTGTACATGTTTCTTTCTTCTTAGTTCTTTGATGGAAATGAAATATTTCACCTTTGTAACGTTGCTATTTGTTTATCCTACTATATCCTATCATTGTAAAAGTTACATACTTCCTGTAAAATATAACGTGTTCAGCATAATCACGTGTTTCAAAAGGATTCAAATTACAAATGTTAAACATACGTTTGTATGTTGTACAACGCACTTAGGCATAATGTAACAATGCAAAATACACAGTTTGCATTGCAATTATGACGACAGGTGCCGTAGAGGCATATGAAAGAATAACGACTGGTCCCTAGTGGAATCGGCGTTGCTTTGTTTTCATCGTTGGTGATATGGAACATATGGTCAGCTACCACCATTGAGAGGAGCTCTCTGATCGGCTGAAAAAAGTATAGGGATGTTCAGGTTGTATATTTTTATAGTAAGCTTAATTTTATTTGGATGAAAATGTAAAACTGGCAAATGATCACACTAAAATATAAGTTTACTATGTTTGTGTCAATAAAAAAATAAAATTATGTTTCTGTGACTGACTTAATTCAACCCCCCCAACCCCCCCCCCAAAAAAAAAAATGGGGTTGGCATATAGTAATCGCAGTGTCCGTCCGTCCGTCCGTCCTTCCATCCGGTATTTCGTGTCCGGCCTGTATCTTTGTCATGCATAGATGGATTTTGTTGATACTTGCTACAAATGATCAACATAACATGACCACGTGTCTCTAGTAAGACCCACATCCGTACCTCAAAGGTCAAGGTCACAATTTGAGTTTGTTTGACAACACTTCGAGTTTGTGTGAGATTTCGTGTCCGGCCTGTAACTTTGTCATGCATCTCTTTGATACTTGCTACAATTGATCAACATAACATGACGACGTGTCGCCGGTAAGACCCACACCAGTACCTCAAAGGTCAAGGTCACACTTTGAGTCTGTGAGATTTCATGTCCGGCCTGCAACTTTGTTATGCAAAGATGGATTTTTATAAATACTTGTTATAAATGATCAACATAACATGACGACGTGTTGCACTTAATACCCAAACTCCCACTTCAAAGGTCAAGGTCACAATTTAACTTTGTTTGACAACACTTTCAGTCATTTTGACATTTCTTGTCCGGTCTGTCATCTATAAATGAATTTTAAAAAACACTTGGCTCAGTTGATCAACATGACATAATTAAGTGTAGCATGTAAGACCCAGAACCTTTCCTCAAAGATCAAGGTCACACTTTCAATTTGTTTGGTATTTTGTGTCTGGTCTGTGACTTTGCTTTTAACTTGGCTGAATTTATCAAGATGACACGACGACGTGTCATAAGTAAAACTTAAACCCATACCTCAAAGGTCAAGGTCACACTTTTAGTACGTATGACAACACTTTGAACCTGTTTGAGAAGTCCGTCCTTTAACGTTATCATAAATGATGGGATTTTAAAAACACTTGGCTCAATTTATCAACAATTGATCTGTAACGTTGTCTTATATTTAGGGATTTTAAAATAGCTTGACCCAAGTGATCAGCATGTCATGATAATGTTTCAGCAGCATTTAACTGTTGAAATACCCAGACTATTACATCAGATGTCAAGGTTACACAAAGGTCAAGGTCACACTTTAATGTAAACAAAACATGAAATTGCATGTCTCGTCATGAAACATCAGTCCATTACTCTTTATATTCATGGATACATCGCTACCTATTATAACATAATTATAATGTAATTTTTCAACGACCATTTGGAGGGCATGCGTCACTTACCAGGGACATTTCTTGTTTCATGCTGAAAGAGGGGATACCCAACTTCAGGGGGCAAAAAGAGGTAAAAATTGATACTTTTGACCCCATTTGCGGGACATTTTAATTTGATTCTAGGATAATACTTTACTATGATGTAGGACTTTTGGTGAAGCACGTGGTCAAGTGGTAGAGCACTGAACCCATGATTGGAGAATCGTGGGTTCGATCCTCCACCACGGCTCTGTGTGGTGTCCATGAGCAAGACATTTGTCCGCATATACTTAGTACTGGTTCTAACAAGGAAGACATCAAGCGTTATTTGCCTAAATTGTAACTTTTTCACAATCGAAGTAAAATAAATAAACGCAATGGTGGTGGTTGACCTTAAAGAAACCTCACACTTACCTTTTTGGGTCAGCTACCACCATTGCGTTTTCCATAGACACATTATAACGTTTGACCTAATTTCACTATTTTTAGCATTTGTCGACAAAAAAGTCCTACATCATATTAAAGTACTATCCTAGACTCAAATTAAAATATTTTAATTGTGACCATACGCCAGTTTGACATTTTTATCGAACCAAAATTAAGCTTACTATAAAAATATATACCCTGAAACATCCCTACTTTTTTCAGCCGATCAGAGAGTTCCTCGCAATGGTGGTAGCTGTATTTAGAGTCGCGAATTCTGATGACTATTTACAGCAAATATTCCCATTCGCAACTTCTTGAGTTGTTTACTGGGGACCTGTCTGTAATTTTGCAGCGCCAATGAACGTTATAAGGGGAAGTTGGGATTTATTACGATGATGACGTTCAGTGGCAGCACAGTCGAAATAGTCCGGTACCCTGTCCAAATACATTCCCTAAACTCATTATAAAGGAGGTGAACATTGGAATAAAAAGATATTCGTGACTGACTGCAGCCGAAACACATATCGTAACATACATCAAATTCTAAAAATACATTTTACGCAGCAAGTAATGTTTAATCGGGCACGAATAGACAAGACGTATGTAACTTTTACAATGATAGGATATAGTAGGATAGACAAATAGCAAAGTTAGAAAGGTGAAATGTTTCATTTCCCAGAAAGAACTAAGAAGAAAGAAACATTTACATCCATTGCACAAAGAACAAACGACAAATTTCAGACTAAGAATTATGGCGGTGATACTCTTCCATAAGTTTCATATTGATATTTATTGAAGTCGTTTTTCTTATTTCTTATTTCAAAAATGGGCAAAAAAAGAGAAAACGATCACACAAAAAAACTTTAAGCGTAAAATTCTTCATTTCTTTAAATTTAAAAAAGAAAAAAATAAATCTCCCAATCAAGCCCTTTCTGTTGATACCATAATCATAAAAATATGTTGTTTGATTCTGGAGGATGTGTGTTTCCATGATTTAGAAAACGCCACGTGATCTAGTGGTAAAGCACCGAACCCGTGATCGGAGGGTCGTGGGTATTTCAATCCTTCGCCATGACTATGTGTGGTGTCTTTGAGCAAGACACTTTTTCCATATATGCTTAATACTGCTTATATCCAGGAAGACTTCGAGCGTGATTTGTCTTAGTCGTAAGAACTTGTTATAAAATCGAAGTAAACTAAATAAGTTCAAACTAAACTAGAAAAAGCCAAAATGTGCCACCTGAAAATTAGACAAGTGCCTCCAGTTGCCTGTCTCTGTTTATATGTCTCTGATAAAGTTGATCAAATTAGGTACTTTTTTTCATTAAGGACAATATCCCCAGATCTCTAAAATTATGCCTTTAATCCCTGGATCTCTGAAAGTAATGGCCAATGCTCCCCAGATCTCTGAAAATAAATGGCCATGTTCTCCAGATCTCCAAAACCCCCGGGAGGGCCTCTTTAGCATCTGTGAACTAAGAACATAATATACATTTATTATGGTCTATAAACCATATAAACAAAGTATCACAGGGAAAGCATGCAACATTAGAAAGTATAGTTAAACTTATTCATTGTAGCCGTTTGACCTCTATATTGTACTAAATAAGAATTACATTTTTATACAAGATACAAGATACAACACGTTAACATATTTATAATGAAACAGAAAGATAACATTGAAATCTGTATGTAATAGGAACGACAATTAATTATTTATAACAATTTCTTTTAATAGTATTTAAGGTAATAAATAACATTATGGTAGTTACGTAAATTAAAGTGTGGAAATACTAGTAAAACTATATAGACCCCTAATAATCAATGGTAAATATTCAATATAGATATATAAAAATTACTGTTTCGGTTTTATAGTCATTCCTGCTACAGTATATATGAAGTCACACTTGACTGAACCTAGGCCAAATCTAATCATATCCAATATTAAAAGATCGAAATGTAACTACTTTATGTAGACATACTATTATAATGTGGACCAGCTGAATTGAATATGATACTGGCGACCCTTTCGCTACAATTAATGTGTATTGAAAGTTTAACTGAAATAAATTAAATAATAATCGTTCCCTAAATATTCTATTTAGTTCATCACCGGCGCGTATATTGGACCTACCCAAAGGTATCTCACCCTACAAGGTTACTCCCCAACCTCTCACTTCTCAAATTATATCTTGAAATACTGACCATACAATCAGTTTGAAACATTTCGTTAATGAGAGAGGCTGGTGGGGTGCCCTTATGAGATGTGGGTACTCTTTGGTAGATCTACGCGCCAGACGCCCGGGTAACCTAATAAACTAGAGGCGCAGATTGGTAAATTTAAAAGTTACAGTTCTAGACATTATACGGGGTGTGTAGGGTCCTCTCTCGGAATTTTTTACACTGTAAATGGCCACTGGTGCAATTTCAAGGATTTTGTGTGTATTAACATACAAATTACTTACGGAAATTTTAATTAAATCAGATTTTGATTTTTCAAATAATCTACTGGCTCTGTAGTAAGCTGGTAATTTTGCCATTCAGAATACAACATATAAATTAATAAACGTTAAAGAGAGCAAACACTAACAGTCAAATACACAGAGCGGGGTTTTACATATTTCTAATTTACTAAATATGTATATAAGTATCTATCTAATTAATATTATCAGGCCAAATATGATTTAAATAAAACATAGTGTAAATAGGCCTACCTTCTAAATAACAGATAAGCCAGTGACTTAAGTTTTGCTTGTATTGCTTTTTGTTTATCGTCAGTCCGTAAGTATAGTTGGTATACCATCGCGCAAGTCGCATTTATAATCCTATATGGGGTTTCCCAAAGTTTATCTTTAGGTATTTTCTAATTGAAAATAACGTGCCAAATATAGATTTTTTGTCGACTTATTTCGTCGTTGCGACTTTATTTAAAAATAATAAATATGCCGCGATGGTCCCAACAGGCCAACGTTATAGTATACGAAACTTGGCAGTATTTTCATATTAATTTAGTTTTTGATCAATCATATTTAATTTTTTAACTATTTCTGAAGTTAGTTCGTAAGTATAGTTGGTATACCATCGCGCGAGTCACCTTTATAATCCTAAATGGGTTTCCCCAAGTTTATATTTAGATATTTTCTAATTTAGAATTATTTTCGACTTATTTCGTCGTTGCGACTTTTTTCAAAAAATAATAAATATGCCGCGATGGTCCCAACAGGCCAACGTAATAGTATACAAAACTTGGCTGTATTTTCATATTAATTTAGTTTTTGATAAATCATATTTAATTTTTTAGCAATTTCTGAATTTATCGTATTTAAGTATTTTTAACTAATACGAAATACATTTTTATTTTTAGATAGACTGCACGTATGGGCCTACCTGATACATACAATAAATAGTTGATGCTTCTAAATCTAGCTATATAAGGCAGCATATAAGTGTTCCTTCCTGAATTGGGAAGAGCTATATTTGAATCCCGCTGTCTGTATGCCCGTACTGTCCCGCTGTTTACGTAAATATTACTTAGCCTAACGGTAGTAGTACATAGCTTTAATAGCAAAAGCCCACTACATGTACTCACTCCACATTTGAGTTCCAGTTCAAATTTCGGCAACTGCTTAATAGATTGCAATTATAAGTTGCTTTTAACGTGGGTACCACTTTAACAGACCATAAACAATTCAGGCTACCATTAATTATCAAATTCACAAGCTCTCGGACCAGCAGAGAAAAGTGTACAACATTGCTATGATTGTGGTTCGTGCCATGTCCTTACAAGCAATACCAAGTGGGTCTCACATGAGAAGATTATACAAGACAAGGTATTTTTTATCTGGGTCAGCAGCCTAGTGAGAAGTTTAATCCTTTATACTAGTTTATACCAGTGACCACATAATGATAACGAAACTATTTATTTTAAATAAAAAATATATATCAGAAAAAGTGTAACTGCCATATTAGAACCCAAATCGAGAAAGACACGGCAAAATTTGTATCAACTTCCAGGACACGGATAATAATAAAACTGTCAGCGCCCATGCAATGCGTCTTACTGATTATGAAGCCGATTCAATTAACAAAACGAAAAAGTTTATATTCGCACTAATATGCAACCATGCCGAAAAATGGACGTGGAAAATGTTTATTCCAACATTTGTAATTATGCTTGAGAATCAGTATTCAAAAACACTCGAAATTGACCTGGTTTACTAAAACATAAAAAAAATAAAACAATAATATGTGAAATATGGCACCAACTTTATTTTTTATAAATATATAGTAATAGTTTGTACTTATATTTTTCAAAACTGCCGACGATGACGTTACAATCTAATTACGTGGTTGTCGAAGTGCTTGCCTGTGTTGATAAATAGCTTCTATAGAGCAAGAACTGTCTCTTCTTCCAGTATCGACGCAGAACCGCTATTGCCACACGATTGACTCTGTTATCAAGTCACTTTAAAATCAGTACTGCGTTTTTTTCTTGGATGTATCGGGTCGAACTGGGTGTCGAACCAGTAGCCCCTAGGGTGAGCGGCATACGCATTACCAATTTTACTACCGTCACGCTCCTCCATTAGTTTTCCGTATCGCTCCGATATAGTGTTGTTTGATCCACTGGTATGTTTAATCATATGTTTAGATTGTACTGATGTTTTGAAAAATGAACCTTTATCTATCTGGTTCTGTACAGCCGTTTGAACGAATTGAATGAGAATTATTCTGAAGACGTATACACAGACGCAATAAAATCGAGTCTTCTATTATCACTTCTGTGATGCGGATAAAAAATATAAAGCGTGTTTTGCAAGTACGTAATAACCAAATTTTAAAGATATAAGCATATTGATATTTAAATATTGAGTTATAATATTTATATGAATTCTACTATCGATCCTCCGAAGGTAAGAAAATATAATACAAATGTCTATTTTAAACTCTTTTCTTCTCAATGAATGTGAGTAGTAACAACTTAATTACAGAGACTGGCAGACTAATATCAATTCAATATACACGGTAGAAATTTCGGGTAGCACCTTTAGTATATCTTTGGTTACTTTTTGACATCTCGTTAAATTTAATAATTTTTGTAATTAAGGATGATACGTTGACACCTTCCAATTATTAATTATTTGATTATTTCTGAATTTAAATTGTCAATGGTTGAAAGCGAAAAATCTTGTCAATGAATTTATATGCCATTTCTATTTTTTACAATATTTTTATAATTTCTTACCATGCCTTTTCTTTGTAAAAAAAACCTTGTATTTTTCAACTGAAAAATATTTTTGGGGGGCACGGCCAATGTTTTTAGGGTCAGCAAATAAAGTACATTTTTATTTTGGCGGGATACTGTTTAGTTATAAAAGAAGAAGGGGAAACAAATTACCCAATGTACAATGGATGTAATGACATTTATTATTGTAAAAGAAGAATACTGATCACAATTATATGGTTATTACACGTATACAACTGATATACAAAATATAGAAACATAAAACAACATATTTAATGTAAATAACACACACGATTGCATTTATACAAATTCAATAACATTGTTTAACGCCATTTTCAACAGATTACACGGCGGGCGTTAGTCTAATGGATAGAGTGTTGGCCGCTCACGGCAGATGTTGCGGCTTCGATCCTCAGCTTGACCCGATGCCTCTCATAAAACAACGCTCAGTACTGTATCTACCAAGGAAGCGGTCTTGAAAGCGGTTCATATAAGCGCTGAGCTATCATCGCAATCGAGCTAAAATAAATTATAAAATGATATAAACTAACAGATTACACATTAAGATATGGCATCCAGTTTTACAGGTGGGTGGGGTAGACCTCAGAATAACGTTAAGCAGAACCCCAGTTCTTCCTAAAGTATTGTCAAGTTGGCCTCGTCTTTGAGAGGCAGGTGTTTTTGAGAGATCGTCTTAGACCACAATGGCTTTTATATTCATGACAAACAATCAATATTTATATCGCAAAATTAGTTTTACAAAATGGTGATTGAACCATGACTATGTCATGCTTGCTTAGGCCATCCTTAAAAAGAATTAGTTTGCTGTGATCCGACCCAATATTTTTCATGTTTGTAGGTAAGTAGCTATTTATTTGGGCTAAATTTTGATTTTGCATAGTCATTTTAAAGAAAAAAATGGACAAAATCATGAAAAATAAAATTAAACTGTTTGAAAGTCAATAAAAAAATTGGGTAGCGGCGATTTTGAGTGAGTAGGTAGGAGAACGGCAAACAATTGATTTTTTAAGGACTGCCCTTTTCAGTTAATCAAATACAAAAGTTTTATATATTTTAAAAACATACTGAAATAATTAAATGACTGAGTATTTAAAGCTAAATATTAAATCACTTTATGTAATTAATAAATGAACTTAAATTTAAAAGTAAAACAAAACCCTACTGAAAACACCTCATGTGATTGTACAAAATCACCAAGGTAACAAATGCCGACATTCTATTATGCCATAGCACACCATTTTATGAACTTGTATTTATATGTAAACAATGACACCACGCCTTGTGCTCTTTATAAACTAACAAGAAAACCCAACTACTACTGGGCTTCTTTCGTTAAATAGTGAAAAAATAAGTCAAATTGAATATAATGACACATTCTGTAAATTCCAAAATTACAAGAACGAAAATGGATTGAACAACAATTATAAAATATAAACCTCCCAATGTTGTAAATCACCGTGTTTCTCATTGTTAATTATACCTGTAGTGATGCCATTCAGTAAAAGTATATTAAAATACAATTGTACTAATTCACAGATCAAAGTACCATACCCAGTAGCCATCCTACATAAACACACACACATAAAACAAATGTGAGCATATCAATTTTAAAATATTAAAGTATACAATTTATGAACATTTTCATAAAAAAAATTGTTTACTAATTTGGTTTTCCTTCTTTTTATAAAAAAAAATAGCTGGAACACAAGTTTATGTGACAAATTGATTATATAACAAATCAAAAACTTTTAAAGTCTCAGAAACAAAAATATATTCGTTGTATTTAATATACTAGTTTACAAAAAAACACGTCATCAAAAAAACTACTATGTTGTTTGAAATGCATATTCACAATTTATTACAAAGACTTGTTTATTCGCAGACTGGTTCGCTTTACATACTTCATTCATGAACATATGTTTGTTGTTTGTATTGAATACTAACCCATTCAAGCTTAATTGGGACATAAGCTCATCCATTTCGTGATATGTTGTATTGTCCAAGTCCTTCGAATAACCAGTACTTGGGTGTTGTCACGAGTTTTGAGAGACCATCTGACCGAGCATTGGGACCCACTCTCGTGTAACCCATCTTCAATGGCCAACACTCTATATACTGCATCATAATTCAGCGCTTATTATATTTAGACTTATTTCATTAAAAACACAATTATATTTGTCAACGAGAAGTATTTTTATTGAAAGGTATGAATGCTTTCAAACCTGGTACATAGGAAACTACATGTATCACCGAGGTTTTTAAATGTGTATTGGGTAAAGGTCGGCCGAATAATGTAGTTTGTCCAATACAACATAATTGCTCATGTAAATACAATTTTTTCCATAATTGCTTATGGACTATCTTCAAAGTATATATAGTTTTCCTAATTTCTGTCATTTGAGTACATTTGACTGAATAAAAAAACATCGAGGGCTTATCGCAAAAGTTTGTACTTCTTTTGTCCATAATGAGCTAGGCTAGTTTTGCACGATACCCTCGATATAGAAGTTTATCTAGTCAAATTGAAAAGCTATGAATATATTATTATTTATAAATCTTGCCAAGTGTTTGAAAAAATAACTAAGGATGCATTGAATGGGTCACATTGTGACCAGTTATTATTATGCAATATATGTAAAGCACATATGTGTTATAAAACATGGTTATCATTATGCATTATTAGAACGACACACATTTGCCATTAATGTTTTATACATTGCATCTTCAGAAGCAAGGCACATATGTGCCATAATATAAATAATATATATTGCAAATATTCAAATAATACCGAAAAAAGAAAAGAAATGTGAAGGGTGTGATAGAATACGCCACTCCAACATATATGTTAAATATCTAAACGGAAATATGGACCATATACCTGATCTGTGTGGAGCATGGGGTGGTGAGGGTAACAAATAAATATGTGTGTTCCGAGAGTGTCTTGAATAATAACTGAGACAAATGATCTCCACTGACCAGGTAACTGACCAATCAGCGACGAGCTAATCCGTCATGTTTCCAGCAGAGCTAATTGCGTATGTGTGAAAAGGCTAGCGATAAGACCTGTGCAGTCCGAGAGTGTCTAGATTAGTAGTCTAGATAAAAGATTTCCACTGGCCCGGTAACTGACCAAACATTGACGAGCTAATCGGTAATGCTTGTGTATGTGCTGTAAGGGTTGCGATAAAAACTGATTATACAATACACGCTGCCCTTAGCTCGATTTATAAAACGCGCTATGATTTTCATAACTATTATCTATAAATCTTGCCATGGGTGTGAAAAAACAACTGAACTAAGGATGCATTGAATGGGTTACATTGTGACCAGTTATTATTATGCAATATATGTAAAGCACACATGTGTCATAAAACATGGTTATCATTATGCATTATTAGAACGACACACATGTGCCATTAATGTTTTATACATTACATCTTCAGAAGTAAAGGGTTTAACGGCAGTATGGCAATCGCCCATATGTACATCTTCACAATACAATATACAGCAGAAAGATAATATTAAGAGTCTAAAGAAATGAAAAACACATTATAATTATAAAAATACATGCTACAGGTGTATACATGTTACTCAAAATATTCATTAATATTATACATAGACATAGTATATAATACAAAATATGAATATCAAAGTACATGTTACAAGCCCATGCATGTAACACAAAACATCAATAGTATAGTTCACAGTAATTCAAAGTAGATAACATAAAATATGAATTCAGAGTTCATGGTACAAGCCAAAGCAGGTAACAAGAAAATAGCATTATCCTAGTACATGTTACAAGTAACATGATGTAAAATCACAGCCATTCAACCATATAAAGTATGCCCTGGATGTGAATGAAGAGCTTGCCACTATTAGATACTTGGCCCGCAGATAGATACATCCCTGCCGAAATGATCGTATTATCTTAATAAAGTCCAGTAAATATCATTCATGATACATACTTTCGCTGTTTCACTACACATTGTCATTCATTATTTCATAAAACGCTACATTCTCCTTGTGGTTGTAGAGACTTGATATTAGAAAATGAACATCATTCATTATGCATACTTTCGCTGTTTCATTACACATTGTCATTCATTATTTCATGAGACGCTACATTCTCCCCGTCGTTTTAGAGCCTTGGTATAAGAAAGGCAGCCTGAAACAATAGAACAATCTAATTAATTAATAAAAAGGGAGTTAAAGGTAAGTCATTGGATATCTTAGGCTCGATATCCAGCAGTATAGGACTCACACCACTATTATCTCCCTTGAGTACTCCGGACCTACTGATGAAGGAGGTAGAAATAAAACTTTAGTTCTCTTTTTCTTCTTTTGTTAGAGCTTTGTACTGCAATGTTTCGTTTTTTGCTAGCATGAGTTAAATGGTCAGTATTTTAGAAATCACCACTGAAAATTTGATGCTGATACCAGCTTTCTGGAATATTCTGTGTCATTTCAGAATTATTGGTTCGAACCGCATCTAGGGCGAATAATTGACATATTATTACTCTGGAAATTGATAGGTCTCACAAAAGCATTGAATTTTATAAAAAAAAAACTGGTCAAGGTATACTTTTTTTTCTTTATAATTGCATATCTTGAACCAGTGAAGAATTTGAGCCCGGACACATTTTTTCACTCTGTTTTGAACATAAATGTTACAATGGAGCCCTATGGGAAATGTTATAGTGGCGTTAGACGTATACCTCTAACAGCATCGTCATCATCAACATCATCATCATCAGCATTATCATCAGCACCATCATCATCATCATCAGCAGCAGCAGCAGCAGCAGCATCTTTATTATTATCGTCATCATCATCATCAACTGATCACGTCATCATCATCATTATCATCAGAATATACAAGAAGAATGATTTTTTAATTTTAGATTGTTGATACCTTTTTGGATATAAATGTCACACACTGCATAGCAAAATGACAATAGAGGTCAATGAACATAATGTAATCTACTGACAAAATTAGACTACTACAATCGGGTCGGCTTGGAGGCATTTTAAGAAATGGTTCAAGTGCATTAAACGTGGATGACGTCATCGTAACTCCGTCTCCTTTCGAATTGATGAGTCATTCGGCCTATCTCCAAGTCAGGTGACTACAAGTGCCGACGCCGCTTAAAGGGAGTATATCAGGAAAAAACGCTATAGATGTCTTAAAATATATTTAAATGGATTAAACTCGTCTCACTATCATAAATAAATAAAATCCGAATGGTTTCGTATATCGAACCAACCGAAAAGTGACAAAACAGATGTTTCAATCGGAGTAGTATAACGAAATCCCCATTTAAAAAATAAACAGCACTTGACAACTTTCACATTATAGGTTAGAAGTTATATGGTATTTTCTACATAAGTAGAAAATTCCATCTTACTTCTAACCGGCTAAGATGTTGTTCTACGTTCTTGTTCCTTTATATATAACACAAATCAACATTTGTAAAATACATATATGTTTATTTATATTCTTTATTTTTATTTATTTTCTATTTTTATGTATTTATATTGTATATCTTATATATAGTATTGTTAATTCACTTAAAGCACTTTTTCAAGCACCATTTCCTCAAATGCCTCCAAAACGACCCAACTGTACCAGAGTTATTGAAATGATTATTTCTTTTTAAGTAAATGGCTTCAAGAGCAATGCCACCAGATTATCGACTAGAGGCAATTATTCTCATTTCAGTAACAATGACCTTGACCATGAGGTCATTGACTTAAAAAGCGATGCTTACTTTTGATTAAACCAATTTACATGTGAAATTGCATCAAAGTATCTTAAATGAAACTATGTTTACACTTATTGAGCAGAAACACTTTGTCTTCTAAGCCAAGCATTGCTATAAACAATACATTCAAATGAAACTGACCTGGCATGGATGAAGTGTTCTTGTCATATTAATTTTGTAGTTGTACTTACTTTCTTCCACGGGTGCTTGTTCCATATCTTTGAGAAATTTACTTTCCTCTTCCTTGATCTTTCCCAGCAGATGCTCCTGTTTAGTTGAAGACAATGCAGATAGCAATGCGCCATACGCTTTGCTTCCCTTTCTTTTTACAAGTATAATGAGTTCTCTAGATTTATCTGAGGTTATTTTTAAATCCTGTTGTACAAAACAAAAAGATTAACAATAATATAACAAATTTGACAGCAAGCACTCAAACTGTAAAACATTAAGAGCTTAAGTAATTTAGCAATTAACAGCAATATGTTGAACTGACCTTTGTAGCATATATGATGATTGATTTGTTGAATATTTAGCGTCATTTTTATGCCATCAAGGGCTAACAGACGATCAATTAACCTGACCACTGTTTCCTGAGATCCTGGAAGGTTAACCAGTACTCGAGCACACCCGATCTCCTTAAGTAACTATCAACTTTCCAAATTAAATCAGCGGTGAGAGACAAATGACAATGTGAAGCAATGTGGTAATTCAACCATAACGGAGAATTTGGCTGGGCGGGGATTCGAACTCAAGACCCCTGGATTGCTAGCCGGAAACGCTAAAGACTGACCGAATCGGACCCGGCACATATGATAAAGATTGAAGTTTACTGCGACCAGCACTTATGACTGGTATATGGAATTATAACTGTCTGTACAAGTTACTCGTATTGATTACTTGAGCGTAGTGCTTGTACAAACATTTAGTTAAATAATAATGGTATAAACAATTTACCATGATATCATGCACTTCTACTTCTGTGAAAACCCCTTTCGTAACGATGTGGTCCATCACACAATTAAAGGAGGAGAGGTTTGTCACTATCATCTCCCGGCATTGGTTAAGTACATCTACTATAACATTGACTGTATTGAAAAACATACATGAAACGTTTTATTAACATAGTATTATTATCATTAAATTAATTACATCATCATCATCATCATCATCATCAACTGATATCGTCATCATCATCATTATCATCAGAAAATACAAGAAGAATGATTTTTCATCATCATCATCAATATCGTCGTCATAATCATCATCATTATCATCAGAAAATACAAGAAGAAGGAAAACGATGCCGATGGTACTAACAGAGACTAAGATCAGGAAAAAACAAGAAGAATACATAGATTATGATAATGAAAAAAGTAACTGATGATACTGTTGATCGTAAAAGGAAAAAAGTGATGAAGATGAATAAGAGCTATTATTTGAGAAAAACTTAAGTAATAACGTATGGCAAATTCTTCCAAAGTAGCACCTACACGTTTATGGAGAGGTCTAGTGTTACAGCATCGGACCCAGGATCGTGGGTTCGATCCCAAAACCACTGCTATGTGTGGTCTCTTTAAGCAAGACACTTTGTCCGCATATACTTCGTACTGGTTCTATCCAGGAAAACTGCGAACGTGGTTTGCATAAGTTTTAATAACTTGTTTCACAATCGAAGTAATAAATAAGTAAATAAAAATAGATTAAACAAGAAATCAAAATCTAAATAAAAAATCAAGAACATATAGATATAGGAAATAGTTACTGGTTTCAATGAATTTTAACGAGAGGGAGGTGGGGGTATGGGTGGGGGTACTGGAGTGGTACGGTCACCAGTGGCTAAATCAAGAGTCAGTGGGCATGCACATTTCAGTGTTCACTTAATACAACAGACATGATATTTCACTGAAACTGCGACAGTATCAGTGTTTAGACTATCCAATTTACCAGACCTCCAAAAGCAAAAACTGAAAATCTTACCCACACTCTAAAATCCCCCTCCACACAGTTTTTTTTTGTGTGAAAAAAATATAATAAAAAATTCATCTGTTGAATATAGTTATTTCACTATTTTACACTGTGGTGTTACCAAAAATAATATACTGATAAAATTCATAAAAAAAACATAAAATAAAACACATATTCATACTGTAAATGATTAACAGTAGTTTACCTACCTGTGAGGTCAGAATCACAATTAGCCATAATTGTGTCTTCAGAACTATTCAATCAATCAATTTATCAATCATTCATTCAATCTGAAACGAAACGGCGGTGTCACATTAGCCGTGATTATTTAAAAAATGTACGGGTTATCACTAAAGTTTAGTAATGTATATTGAAATGATGCATAAACAAGATATAGCTTGATAACAAAGGGGCAAATTTAAACATTATGATAATAAACTGTTTGTCAGGTTTGATATTAATCTATTGATAAGTTGTTGATATAATTAACATAATCTCGTCAAACGTATGAATTTAAAGATTTAGCCTTTATATGTATATACATGTAATTTAGATATTCTATCGATTAGATATATGTACGAAGGACCTATGTTTCTCTTTAATTCCTTGTTCATATAAATAAATGATTTTTTTCCGCATTTCAGAAGTGAACTGTATTCGCTAAACGTTTTTGAGATACGAATAGACATATATACCACGTCCAGACATGTAAATAACAGCCATATATTTTTTAGAAATTCAAGGGAATTTCCCGTTAATATCTTCAAACAGCAGTAAGAAGGTAGCATAGATAAAAAGTAACAAAGACATAAAAAAAGGGGGAGTACAAAATTAGTTAATTTTAGTAGAATGATCAAATGCATTTCAAGTTTATATTGATGTTATTTTAGAAGACGTTACTATTTATTAAAAATAAAATTATTATGAGGGATTGATTGAATATTTATCGTCATTTGTATGCCATCGAGGGCTAACAGACGATCAGTTAACCTAACCACTGTTTCCTGGGATTATGAGAGAGAGAGAGAGAGATATAAGAAAGAGAAAGAGACTTAACTGGTTGACTAGTAAGGTTGACATTCCCTTTAACGTCTGTGAACTAAGCTCATAATATACATTTATTATGGTCTATAAACCCAATATAAACAAAGTATCACAGGGAAAGCATGCAACATTAGAAAGTATAGTTAAACTTATTCATTGTAGCCGTTTGACCTCTATATTATACTAAATAAGAATAACACTTTTATAAGCAATACACATTATTACTAAACACGTAAACATATTTATAATGAAACCGAAATATAACATTGAAATATGTATGTAATAAGAACGATAATTAATTATTTATAACAATTTCTTTAAATAGTATTTAAGGTAATAAATAACATTATTGTAGTAACATTCACGTATATTAAAGTCTATGAATACTAGTTAACTGTATAGGCCCTAATAATCAATAATAAATAGTCAATATAGATATATCAAGATTACTGTTACGGTTTTATAGTCATTCCTGCTACAGTATATATGAAGTCACACTTGACTCAACCTAGGCCAAATCTAATCATATCCAGTATTGAAAGATCGAAATGTAACTTCTTTATGTAGACATACTATTATAATGTGGACCAGCTGAATTGAATATGATTCTGGCGACCATTTCGCTACAATTAATGTGTATTGAAAGTTTAATTGAAATAAATTAAATAATAATCGTTCCTTAAATATTCTATTTAGTTCATCACCGGCGCGTAGATTGGACCTATCCAGAGGTATCTCACGCCATAAGGTTACTCCCCATCCTCTCACCAAACCCCTGCCCAAATTATATATTGATACTGATCATACAATTAGTTTAAAACACTTGATTAATGAGAGAGGCTGGTGGGGTATCCTTATGAGATGTGGGTACCCTTTGGTAGATCTTATCTACGCGCCAGACGCCTGGATAACCTAATAAACTAGAGGCGCAGATTGGTAAATTCAAAAGTACAGTCCTAGACATTTTATGGGGTGTGTATGGGTCCTCTCTCGTAATTTGCTAAACTGTAAATGGTCAATTGCGCATTCTAAAGGGTTTTGTGTGTATTAACATACCAATTACTTACGGAAATTTCAATTAAATCAGACTTTTATTTTTCTAATAAACTATTGGCTTTCTAGTAAGCTGGCGATTTCGCCAATAAGAATACAACATATAAATTAATAAACGTTAATGAGAGCAAACAACTTAACGGTCAAATATACAGAGTGGGGTTTTACATATTTCTTATTTACTAAATACGTATGTAAGTATATTGTTTGATCAAGAATATTTATCTATTTAAGTAATATTATCAGGCCGAATATAAACTTAAATAAAACATATTGTAAATAGACTTACCTTCAAAATAATAGAAAAAAGCCAGTGAATTAAGTTTTGCTTGTATTGCTTTTTGTTTATCATCAGTCCGTAAGTATACGAGTAGTTAGTATACCGTCGCGCGAGTCACCTTTATAATCCTTAATGGGTTTTCCGAAGTTTATATCTAGATATTTTCTAATTTAGAATTGGAAATACCGGGCCAAATTTAGAACTATTATCGACTTATTTCGTTATTGCGACTTTATTTAAAAATAATAAATATGCCGCGATGGTCTCAACAGGCCAACGTAATAGTATACGAAACTTGGCAGTATTTTCATAATAATTTAGTTTTTGACAAATCATATTTAATTTTTAACTATTACTGAAGTTATCATATTTAAGTTTTGATACGTATTTATTTTTAACTAATACGAAATACATTTTTATCTTTAAATAGACTGCACGTGTGGACCTACCTGATAATACAATAACTCGTTGATTCTGCTAGTTCTAAATCTAGCTATCTAGTAATCATCAAGGAAGTATATAAGTATTCCTTCCTGAATTAGGAAGAGCCATATTTGAATCGCGCTGTGTGGCAACCCTTAGAGGAACAAAAAAAAACTACAATTGTTACACCAACCCTTAGTATAACAAAATCAGTTTTTGATACACGTTACACTAGGGGTTGACACTGCAACCCTTAGTGTAAAAATAAAATTGTACACTAAGAGTTGTTGTTGACACCGCGACCCTTAGTGTAACAAATCCCATTTTCTTTACACTAAGGGTTGCGGTGTCAGCCTTTAGTGTAACAATTGTTACACTAAGGGTTTTTGTTACACTTAGGGTTGCCACAACGCTGTCTGTATGTCCGTACTGTACCGCTGTTTACGTATAACATTATTACTAATGGTAATAGTATATATGTGAAACTTTGCATGAGCCTTTATAGCTAAACCCACTGCATGTACTCACTTCACATTTAAGTTACAGTTCGAATTTTGGCAACTGCTTAATAGATTACAATTTTAAAGTGTTTTTAACGTGGGTTTTGATTATGCGTCTTACTAATTATAAAGCCGGTTCAATTAACAAAACCAAAAAAAGTTTCTATTCGCACTAATATGCAACCATGCCGGATAATGGACGGAGAAGTGTTTATTCCAACATTTGTGATTATTCTTGAGAATCAGTATTTAAAAAACGGTCGAAATTGATCTGGTATACTGAAATATAGAAAAAATAAAACAACAATATGTAAAATATGGCACCAACGACTTTTTCAAAACCATGTCGAAATAATATGTTCAGATTTTTTATAAAACGGCTGACGATGACGCTATAATTTGATTACGTTTTTCTCGGAGTGCGTGCCTGCGTTTATAGATAGCTGCTGTAGCGCAAAAACTGTCTCGTCTTTCAGTATCGATGCAGAACCACTATTTTAGCAGTGTCGCACGGCTGATTCTGTTATTAAGTCACTGTACTTGAGTAGGACCAGTGTACTTCGTGTTTTTTCTTGGAGATATCGGGATGAGATTGCGTGTCGAACCCGTAACCTCTAGGCTAAGCGGCAAACACTTTATCCATTATACTACCGTCCCGCTCATCCACTAGGAGTTTCCGGATCGCTTCCTCCGATAAAGTGTTGTTTGATACACTGGTATGTTTAATCATATGTTTAGATTGTACTGATGTTTTTAAAAATGAACCTTTATCTATCTGGACCTGTACAGCCGTTTGAACGAATTGATTGAGACTTGATTCTGAAGACGTATACACAGACGCACTAAAACCGAGACTTCTATTTTCACTTCTGTGATGTGGATATTTAATATAAAGCGTGTTTTGCAAGTACGTAATAACCAAACTTTAAAGATATAAGCATATTGATATTGAAATATTGAGTTATAATATTTATATGAATTCTAATATCGATCCTCCGAAGGTCAGAAAATATCATACAAATGTCTATATTAAACTCTTTTTCTCAATGAATGTGAGTAGGCGCATGTAGCCAGTGACTTAATTACAGAGACTGGCAGGCTAACATTAATTCAACATACTCGGTAGAAATTTCGGGTGGCACCTTAAGTATTACTTTGATTACTTTTTGACTTCTCGTTAAATTTAATAAATTTGGTACCAAAGTAAGGATGATACGTTGACTCTTTCCAATTAACAAATATTTGATTTTTTTTTCTGAATTTAAATTGTCAATGGTTGAAAATGAAAAATGTTAGAATTTATAAGGCATTTTTTTTAACAAAAAAGGTAGTATTCTCGTTTGTAACAGAAATATTTTAACAACACATCATATAAAGTTTATGTAGAAAGAAGAAATAATTTACTATGGATGGTGAAAATTTCATATCGATTTTTAAAGAAATTGTTCTTAATTCCTACTTGAAAAATGGGCTTAAAATCAGAAAATTGTTCCAATAAAAATAACAGTAACGGTAAGCTTGAAATAAATTTGATAAAAACGCTAGTTTACCAACCAAAGTTACAGTCAATGCCTTTCTTTTGATAGCAAAATCACAAATATACGTTGGTTGGTTCTGGAGGAATTGTGTTTCCATGATTTGGAAAACGTCCTATATGTCACCTAAAATTTAGACAAGCACCTGAAGTCACTTATCTCTATTTATATGTCTCTGATGTAGGTTGGCACATTCTGATGTTTCCTAATTCACCTATCATGACCCGCGTCTTCCACATGGAGCAACTGTTTGTAAATATATACAATCACGAATACCTTAACATTTGTTAACACTGGACTTGGTCAGTTAATATTGAGATGTTGTATATTTCCTTGAAGAATATGTTTAATCATAAATCTTGTCATTGAATGTGTATGTTATTTCTATTTTTACAATATTTCCATCATTTCTTACCATGCTGTTTCTTGGCAAATAAAACACTTCCATTTTTCAATCGAACATTATTTTTTGGGGGCACGTCCAATGTTTTTAGGATCAGCAAATAAAGTACCTTTTTATTTTGGCGGGATACTGATTTGTAATAGAAGAGGAAGGGGAAACAAATTACCCAATGTACAATGGAAGTAATGACATTTATTATTGTAAAAGAAGAATACTGATCACAATTTTATGGTTATTACACATATACAACTGATATACAAAAACAGAAACATAAAACAATCAATCAATCAATCAATCAATCAATCTATCAATCAATCAATCAATCAATCAATCAATCAAAGTAGCCGTGTTTTCTGGCCTAGCAAATGAACCATTCTTTACTTTGTCACTTCTTTGGACGTCATTGAATGTCCCGTCTTGACTGCTACGGTCAGGTGTTTCAGAACCGTTTGTAGTAACTCCCATCCGACATTGATCTTTTCCCATCTCCATCGTGTGACTGCTTCCAGTACGCTGCGTGGAACTGACATCTCCGTCACTTGCCGGTGAATCACTACCTTCTACCTGTGAAGGTAGAACGCGCTTATTAGACGAATTGCCTGAAACAATTTACAAGACTCACATAACAAGCTAATAGATTAATCCAAAAAAGTGTGAATTTATTTTAGAATCTAGAAATTCATAGCGATTCATGGGCTCGATATCCAGCAATAAATCTGTAGCAGATTTCTATCAAACGTTTTGTTTTCTGCTAAGAAAAAACATTTGCGCTAGTAAGAACACATTATAGCTATGCGAAGAAAAACGAAAAAAATGTTAATTATGAATGTAAATATTATATTATTGTTGCCCGTATTGGAATTTTGAACTTGATGGCGCCAGTAACAGAATACAACTCCGACAATCTTAACAAAGCTTTCTACATTTATATCTATGGTAATATATTTTTTTAATTTTTATCTGCAAATACAAATTTCGGTATAAATATCACACTCTATAAATAACAAAAGAGGTGCTAACTGCACATCATACCAAAGTAAAGTCTAGAAACCACTTGAGAATGACATGTAGTATAAACAGTTAATATTTAAAGTCAACCGTATACAACGGTCCTGTCGGTCGCGATACGCACATCCGCCTGTGCGTATCATTTGAAATTCGTACAGCGAATTTTTAAAAAAATGACAAAAACTTGAAATATGCAAAAAGAGTTGATGCTTAAGGAGGGGGAGGGGGGAGGGGGAAGGGGGTTAGTGCCTAAGATGTTGATAATGAAATAGATCTAGCAACTTTTTTCTTTTAGAGCTAGATGATTATGAACGAACGGTCAGGGTATTTCTGTATAACACTGTTTCGCGTTATAGACAGACCCACGAACGGTTTATCGAAACCGAACATTTCCGAATGCTTTGTTTTAGTTTGTAAAGTGAAGGGGGGGGGGGGGGGGGGGAGGGGTGGGGAGTTGGGCGAACACCCTCTTAAATATCCTGCATTGTGCGTATATTCAAAAAAGGCAGAACGACGTTCACATACAAGTTTTTATTTGTATCGGATCCGTTCATATTACATTTGCGTTAGATTTCAAAGGAGTTAAAATTTGAGTTTTATATTAATTTTATTTTCTATAACTGTTCTATAATTCGGCATTAAATATGCCTCAAATATGAGATATAATTCTTATATCATTATTGAGTGTACTTCTCAGTTAATGGTCTAACCTCTGGAAAACTCTAGCGATTCTTTTCATAATTGTCGATAGTTTTTTTTGTTTATATGTATTGTTAACATTAACACCAAAAGAGAGAAAATAAGGAATAAAAACATTTTATTTGAACTCATTAGGCTTTATATATTTTAATGTGGAACACTAAATATAAAATTGAATTCCGCTCATTGACTTTTTGTGTACACTTCTTTAAACTTGTTTAAATTTCTCTCTGCATGAAGTCATCAAAACTGAAGAAAAAAAAATGTCTTTTATGAAATGACTTAATTTATATGTTTACCAAATTGAAGCAAATCAGGTGGGTTGTTTGTAATAATAGGACAACCGAGTTATTTTCCGTGAGTTTATTTGATTGATCGCGAAATAGGCTCAGAGTGTATATGAACCGCTCTCAAGCCCGCATCCTGGGTAGAACCAGTCCCGAGTGTTGCTCTTTTACAGACCATCAAGTCGAACTGGTGAGCGAACCCGCTGAACCTATAGCATAAACGGCCAACAATCTATCAAATGCGTTACCGACCCTTTCATCCTCCTTTTATTATAACTGCATGAGAACTATGCCTATATATCTCTTCATTAGAAAAGTTTTCAGACATGTCTATGCAAACGTTATCAGAATTTCAGTTTGGATTTTCAGGCAGATTTAATGCCAACTAGACAAAGGTGGATCTAAGCTTTTGGTTAAGTGGGGAGCACCAACTTCAAAGTATCTCCCAATATAGGTTTCTGATGTGGTACAATAACTAGTGGCTATGGGCATGCATATTTCAGTGTTCACTCAATACAATAGATATGATATTTGACTGAAACTGCGACAGTATCGGTGTTTAGTGTTTAATCTCATTTAACAACCATTGTAATCGCTTCAATTTTCAAAATTGTGTCGCTCTTCTTTGTTTAAACAGCCTAGAAAATAACTTAATTATTAAGATCGTTCTTCATTATTAAGAAGTTCGTCATCACTACGCACGTGTAAATGACATTACACAGACTCCGCCCTTGATTCAATTCTAAACCAGTCATCTACAAACTACAAAGCCGCGCGAGTAATGCTTAGAAACGGCCTGAGCAAACATCATCTTTCAAACGACAATCATCTAAGCTTTCATCGTTGCTCCCGCCTAGAATCAGTCAAGCCAATAAGCTCCATGCGGTCGTTCACTTTGGGTTTCTTACTTGTTAAATTTTTACACTAACTATTACTTAAGCTATCCAATTTACCTGACCTCCTAAAACTAAAAAACATATATTCATACTGTAAATGATTAACAGTAGTTTACCTACTCTAGCGGCAAGAATCGCCAGTAGGCATAATTGTGTCTTCAGAACTAATTAATCAATCAATCAATCAATCAGTAATTTTTAACTCTAGGGTTACCATTTGAACAAATCTAACAAAACTATAGTTGGTCATCATTACTACTTAAACATTTTGAAAACCTATTGGACCATTCATGAGATGAAGATTTTTTAAGTTTTGGACTATTTTAGCAATGGTGGCCATCTTGAATTTTAGATAGAAAAAATAAATCTTTTGTATAGTCTCCTATGCAATAGAAACATTCATGTGAAGTTTCAGTTTAATTGGCCTTGTGGTTTCAGAATAAATGGGAATAAAAGAGAATTTTCTGTTTTCCCATAGTATCCCTATGTAAAATTCTAAGTCCCCTTACAGGGCCCCTATAAATTTTAGCCCGTAAATTATTATCTGCAATCAAATCCCTACACATAGGGATAATTTATGCAAAATATGAACAAATCTGACATACTGGTTCTTAAGAAAACGAATTTAGTAATTCCCAATTTTGACCCTTTTTGGGTCCCTCCTGACCCCTTAAGACAATGGAACCAAGTCATTTTTACAAATCGGAACCTCCTTCACCAAACAATGCTTCTGTGAAGATATAGGCAAAATCATTTCCATTTAAAAAAAAAAAAAAATAAATATTATAATGACATGTGTCCCCTAATTGAACCCTTAGGGCGGGGTCATATTCAACCCTAGGGACACCATTTGAACAAATCTAACAAAACTATAGTTGGTCATCATTACTACATAAACATTTTGAAAATCTGTTGGGCCGTTCATGAGAAGAAGATTTTTTTAAGTTCTGGACTATTTTTAGTAACGGCGGCTATCTTGAATTTTAGATCGAAAAAAAAGCTTCTGTATAGTCTCCTATGCAATAGAAACACCCATGTGAAGTTTCAGTTTAATTGGCCTAGTGGTTTCAGAGAAAATGCTGCTAACAGACGACAGACGACAGACGACAGACGACAGACGACGGACGACAGACAACGCGCCATCGCATAAGCACTTCTAGCCTTTGGCCAGTAGAGCTAAAAATGTATGGGTTATCAATAAAGTTTAATAATGTATATATAAATGATGCATAGATAAGATATAGCTTATTAACAAAGGGACAAAGGTAAACATTGTGGTAATTAGATTTAATCTATTTATAAGTTACATGTATTGTAATAATAAATATGATCTCGTCAAACGTATGAATTTAGAGATTTAGCCTTTATATGTATATACATGTTATTTAGATATTCTATCGATTAGATAAATGTACGAAGGACCTATATTTCTCTTAAATTCCTTGTTTATATCAATAAATTATATTTTCCGCATTTCAGAAGTGAACTGTATTCGTTAAATGTTTTTGAGATATGAATAGACATATATACCACGTTCAGACATGTAAATAACAGCTATTTTTTTAGAAATTCAAGCGAATTTCCCGTTTATATCTTTTAACATCAGTAAGACGGTAGCATAGATAAAAAAAGTAACAAAGACATGAAAAAGGGGAGTTTAATCTTTTTTAATTTTAGTAGAATGAATAAGTATATATTTATGTTATTTTAGAAGACTATTTATTTAAAATTAGTATTTGAGAGAGAGAGAGAGAGAGAGAGAGAGAGAGAGAGAGAGAGAGAATGGGGAAGAGAGAGAAAGAGAGAGATTAGAAAGAGATAGAGACTAAGCTCGTTGACTAGTAAGGTTGACATTCTCTTTAGCGTCTGTGAACTAAGTACAGAATATACATTTGTTATGGTTTATAAACCCAATAGAAACAAAGTATCATAGGAAAAGCATGCAACATGAAAATTACATTAGAAAATATAGTTAAACTTATTCATTGTAGCCGTTTGACCTCTAGAGTGTACTAAATAAGAATTACACTTCAATAAACAATACTAATTATTATTAAACACTTAAACATATTCATATTGAAACAGAAAGATGACATTGAAATCTGTATGTAATGAGAACGATAATTGATTAGTTATAACAATTTCTTTATTTGACCTTAAAATATCCAAGATGCCAAAGTGACAGTTTATGCTAACACAACAATAGAAGTATATGTATTCATACATTGTATTTAAGGTAATGAGTAACATTAAGGAAGTAGCATATATTAACATCTATTAATACTAGTAAAACTGTATAGGCCCTACTTATCAATGATGAATATTCAATATAGATATATAAAGATTACTGTTACGGTTTTATAGTCATTCCTGCTACAGTATATATGAAATCACACTTGACTCAACCTAAGCCAACTCAGTCTAATCATATCCAATATTAAAAGATGGAAATGTAACTACTTTATGTAGACTATTATAATGTGGACCAGCTGAATTGGTTATGATACTGGTGACACTTTCGCTACAATTAATGTGTATTGAAAGTTCAACTGAAATAAATTAAATAATAATCGGTCCCTAAATATTTTATTTAGTTCATCATCGGCGCGTAGATTGGACCTAGCCAAAGGTATCTTACACCATAAGGTTACTCCACAACCTCTCAACCAACCCCTTCCCAAATTATATCTTGAAATACTGACCACACAATCAGTTTGAAACATTTCAATAATGAGAGAAGCTAGTGGGGTATCCTTATGAGATGTGGGTACCCTGTGGTAGATCTAATCTACGCGCCAGACGCCTGGCTAACCTAATAAACTAGAGGCGCAGATTGGTAAATTTAAATGTACAGTTCTAGACATTTTATGTGGGGTGTATGGGTCCTCCCTCGGAAATTTCTAAACTGTAAATGGTCAATAGATCCTTCTTAAGGGTTTTGTGTGTATTAACATACGAATTACATACGGAAATTTTAATTAAATCAGATTTTGATTTTTCTAATAAACTAATGGCTCTCTAGTAAGCTGGTGATTTCGCCAATCAGAATACAACATATAAATTAATAAACGTTAACGAGAGCAAACAAATTAACGGTCAAATACACAGGGTGGGGTTTTACATATTTCTAATGTACTAAATATGTATGTAAGTATCTATTAAATTAATATTATCAGGCCGAATATAAACTTAAATGAAACATAGTGTAAATAGGCCTACCCTCTAAATACTAGAAATAAAGCCAGTGAATAAAGTTTTGCTTTTATATCGTCGGTCCGTAAGTATAGTTAGCCTAAATGTGGTTTTCCCAAGTTTATATTTAGATATTGGAAATACCGTACCAAATATAGAAATAGTTTTGACTTCTCAACATTGTAATTTCGTTGTTGCGGCGAATAGAATCACAGTAACATCGTAACGGAAATATTACTTTTTAGGGCAATATAATTTTTATTCATATGCTATAATAAATGTTTCAAATATTACAAAAGTCCACTTATTGTTTGAACACACCTCGCAAACATGCCAAAATAATATATTGAAAAGGGCTTTCCTAACTTTGGCTACACGCTCAGGTTAGACTAAAATAGATTTCACGCTTAAAGGGAATTTATCAGGATTTTTCAAACTTTTAAATGGAGTATATCAGGAATAAGCACTAGACATGTCTTAAAAAATAACAATATCTTTAAAATGGATAAAACGCATCTTATTATCATAAATAAATAAAATCCGAATGGTTACCATATATAAAATCCATCGAAACGTGACAAAATCGATGTTTCAATCGGAGTAGTAAATTTGAAAAGAAATTCCCATTCTAAAAACAGATACCACTTAAATACTGCTTGAACACCTTCTCATCATCATTCGGCGCTTTCTAAGATGAAACAAATTTCAAAACGTGTACACCTGTATGACCGATCAATTTAAAATCAAAACAAAACTATGTGACTAATTTAATACGTCACAAAATATGTTGCAATTTTAAGCGTGAAATCTATGCTAGTCTAGTTGCCCAAGTTAGGAAACCCCTCTTCAATATAATATTTGGGCATGATTAAATAGATATATTTTTGGCAATATGGCGCCAATGAGTATATTGGAAAATAATATTTTAAGTCTATTTTGAAAACTTTGATCCTTATATATTTTCTTTAAAATTGGTTAAAAACATTTTTACCAATATATCATGCTTATATATATAATCACCGGCCCAATACTGCCAAAAGGATATATATATAAAAATGCCAAAAAGGGATTTCCTAACCTGGGCTACGTGTCTAGGTTGATTTCAATGTGATCCACTATACAGGTTAACACGTAATACAAATTGTTTCATCTTAGAAAGATAAAAAGGCATCAAGCAGTATTTAAGCACTGTCTATTTTTAGAATGGGTTTTCGTTTCAAGTTTACCACTCAAAATTAAATATTGATTTTGTCCTTTTTTAGAGGATTCGACATACTAAGCTATTTGTTATTTATTTGCTAATGATGAAATGCCATTTGCTCGCTATTCCATTTTCTAAGACATTTTATTGTGTTTTTTTCCTGATACACTACCTTTAAGTCAACTATATTTTATAACATTTGTCAAATGCTGACAACTGACTTAACGTTTTGGTGGATTTGACATACTAAACCATTTTCCATAATATTTGTAAATGATTTTGGTTGTGTAATGTATTTGATGCCATTGTTAAACAAACGATTATGCAATCTGTAAGGAAAGAGCCGAATCTAATGTTGGCAGAACATGTGACCCAACCCCATATCATGTAAAATTATGAAATAAAATATGTTTAAACTAAAAAGAACATTTGGATTCTATTTATGGCCATAATAAGTCAATTGCTAGATTATCATCCCCATCCGCCCCTTAATCTATGTCATTTGCTTGAAAAAGTTTGTAGGCAGACATTACATCATGACACAAGCCTCTATACATAACCTACTTTCATTTTTTTTATAACTTGGATAACTTTTTATTCAAATAATCCAAAGGGGCTAAAAGTCCATGAGGACACAAACATATAAACATTATATGACAATACATTTTTCCAATGTAATCAATGTTTTAACAAAAATGTATCAGTAACATAATATAGGTCTATGTCAGACTATGGACGTACTTATCCAAAAAAGTTAATAATGTACAATGCATTATCATTTAACAGAACACGCGATAACTAAAACATTTTAAATACAATATAAAATAAATAGTGCTATTGTTTTTGTTGTCCTGGAGATGTTAACAATAACCATTTTATTACTCGCTACCAAGAACAGAAATTCGTTTCTCAAATGCATAATATAGTTATATATAGACCTAATATGACAATTGTTTTTTTGTGAACGGATTTTATGTGATTTACAAGTTTAAGCATGTTTAGTTAGGGTTCAATAATATCTTTTAATACATTTTCTTCTCAAATTTATGTTTGTGGAGTACATGGTCGGATGGTCGTGGGTTCGATCCTCTCCAATGGCTACATGTGATGTTCTTGTGCAAGACACTTCTTCTGCATATGCATAGTACTGGCTCTACCCACAGGAAGACTTCAAGCGTAATTTGTATCAGTTGAAATGACTTTATTCACAATCAAAGTATAAAAAATAAGTAAAATAAATTTATGTTTGGGAAGTGCAGAAAATTAACAAGAATTTTTTATTTGGTATATTTAATTTCTTTTTACAATACAAATGTACAAAAAGTATGCTAAAAGTCAAATTTTTCGTCGACGTCACCGACATACTCACATATAGCATCGTAGTCCAGCTCCACCACCTTGTCCCTGTCGCTTAGCAACTGAAGTAATGACACAGACTTCTTCTTGTCTCTCTCTAACACATGAGCAATCTGAAATGTACAGGTAAACATATGGTCAAGAACTAAATTTTGTATAACAAAAAGCTGTTTTTATTTTTTTCCTCAGTTTTGTTCCCAAGTTCAGAATGATGTACGTTATGTATGAACATAAGTAAGCATTTAATGATAAGTATTTGTACTGTGTGTATGTGTCAGTTGTTAAATAGCCCCACACATGTTAAAAAATAAAAATGCCATGTTTAATATATATTTTGCACTGGATGAATACACAGAGGATCCTACACGAGTGCTTATTTATTATTGAATTTATCAAATGAGGTGGAAAACATGTATTATGCGAGGCTCAGTCGAGCATTTATCATTTTTCCCTACAAGTTTTATAAATTCAATAATAAATGAGCATGAATGTAAGATTTGTTTTATCACATAAATCGGAAAAGTTTACATTTACCATTCATTAACATAAGTTAAATACTGAGAGCAAGAAAAAAAAGTGAAGATAGATAGAATGTGTTTATTTTATTTTATCATATATTATAAATACAGTCAAACCTGTCTTAAGCAGCCAATCAAGGAAATGAGCAAAAGTGGCATTTTAAGACAGGTTGTTGCTTGATACAGGTTAATTTACTCAGAAAGCATAGAAATGGGAAATAGCAAATATTGCTGCTTAAGACAAGTGGCTGCTTAATCAAGGTGACCACTTACACAGGTATGACTGCACAAGGCATTGTCATAAAGATCACATAACAAAAGTTTGCTGTACATTCATACTGAATCTTCATACAACACATTTTCTAAAATTAGATAATTTGAGATTAATAAATACAACAAGCGGAAGATAGAAGGTGTTAGAAGTAATTCAGAATATGTTTATTTTATAGATACTTTGCATAACGAATATGTAAAGATGTAAACTGTGTATACCAGTATTTATTAATGTGTCTCATCAGCCATGTCCAGTCTAAGATTATTTTGTATATTTTTTCTAGTTTTTTTATTACAGCTATGATACATTCTGTCTATGTTTTCTATTTTATAAAATAAACAACACTGTGAATGTTATTTTTGTTTTCATTCAAGTACCGTATAGCATCAAATAATCACACTTCATACAAAATATGAATGTTGATTTCTCAGGCACAAATAAATAATCCTATTTTGCAGCCTGCATCACCCCTGGGGGTGTTTATTTGGATGTGTACAATATATGAAATATTTTGCGGAAATTGTTACAAAGGCAAGAATTATTACATAGCATGTTTAATGTATTTTAACTAGAACTAACCCCAACAGGGTCTGAATAACTGAATAACAGATTATTGAAACAAAGGTCATCTTTGACCGAGTGGTCAAAGGCGCCGTCTCGACATCATCACTTACCTCTCACCACGTAATTAATTTAGATCTATAATTCATTACCAACTTCCAGTACAGGTTATACCTAATAAAATGGACTAGCTAGCAATCCACAAAAGTGCTGAGTACCAATGAGTTAAAATGACTTAAGTCATAAGAGGAATGACATACCTGTCCTCTGTGTTTGCCGGACACAATACATACATATGAGGAGTCAGACTTTGGTACTAAAGTTTCCAACATGGACTGGGAAATGTCTGAAATATGGAAAATGAATTGAACAATTACTAGCATACATGTATAGTAATACTTCATATAATACATAACCAGTTTTATCGCATACAAGATAAAAATATCAGCCTTTGACCTGTTATGAAATTATACGAATCTTTGTGGGTACTTTATTGAGATTATAAGAATCTAAAATGGGTTTGAGGTTTGGATAGAAAATTCTTTCATGAGGGATAACGCGAAAAGTTATCCCAGGTTGAGTTTTTTTATCCAAACCAAAAAAAAGTGAGAGAATTTCGGGAGAACTGACTATGTCTCTATCAGTATGATGTATTTAGTCTTTGTTCTTTATTTAATAGCATAAAAAAGATGCGAAATATTCAACAATCAATTGTTCTTTATTGACTATCATTTCTGTTCTGTCGATTAAGTGGCAGTGTGTGAGCAGGAGTTTATTTAAAACATTATTTTAAATATCTTTTTCTTGTTTTCTAATTATTGCCGTCACAACATACAATAATGGCAATGCCAAGCCTACAAAGCTATTCAATCTATCCAAGAGAACTTGGCAATATGATAAATGAATGCAATCTATGAAAGCCTTCAACTTTATTTCAAATATTAAAAAAAACAACATATAATTCATCTTAATTGTTGTTTTCAATACTATATTTAAATCATGCCTAGAAAATATACGCTGAAACTACACAACCAAAAAGCAATGTTTATTACAATAATAATACCCCGCCCACATTTTTCTTTATGGTAAACTCAATTTCAATAACAACTCTCACGTTTTCACAGAAGAAAATTTATATATATACAGTTCCAATTATTGTAAATCTACAAAATACTTAAAAAATTACCAGAACCTAACGCTGACATTTTACATAACGCGACCGATCGCAAATTATCTGCAAAAACATTATCGTTACCATTTTGGCAAAGGGAGGTAATTTTATACTCATCATAATGGAGAATTTGAGAAACACCCGCGAATTACGTCATCGTCTTTTTTTAGTCTTTGCTCGGGTAGGTGGTAAGAAACGTGTTTACCTTGGGCGTAGATATCCGACCAATCAGAGCGGTTATTAAAAAAAGATTACTTTATATTCAAAGCTATCAACCAATCACATTAGAGGAATTAAAATAGATAAATGAGTATGCATGACAGGTTTTCCAAAGTCGCATTATCGGGCATGTGGTATGATAAACACCGCAGGGGTCAGTTGTTTATACTGATTAGTTACGGTCTTTAAACAACAGTTTGACCTGTGTCGTTTCGAATAGAGATATTTGCAGACCTGTGTATTGTGAAAACTAGCTTGTCCGATTTTTTAAGACAAGCCCGACGGGCAAGTAACTTTGAAAAAGGCACATGCCCGGATCCAGATTTGACAAGCCCCGGGCATCGGGCTATCCTATTCTTGGAGCGCTGACGCCATGAATGATTCTTTTTCTTACATACCAGACACATTGACTAATATATTTCATTAAATTCATCCTTATATTTTACCATGATCGCTTTTAAGACATCAAATAATAAAATTTGCGCCATATATTTTTCTACATCACATCATAGATGTTAACGTCACAACGTGTGGATGGGGAGAAATATCGTACCCCGGTAAAAATGCAAATATCCTTATCTGGCACGCAAGAAAACTAAAGGCTATTTAACCTGAGGATACTTCTTTATCTCATCAATACATCAACCTATTTGTTTAGTAAAAAAATATAAGAAATCTAGGCTGTAGGCGAGAAAAAGAATAAATAACGAGATTCCAGCCGTAAATTATCAATTTTTGTATTGGAATCTGAACAAAATGTAATAATGATAATTATGACCATACCTAAACAATTATTTATGAAGACCAATTATGTTTACAATATCAGACTTTTATATTAATCAAATATTTATGGTGCATGATGGTAATCAAACCATGACATATGTTTTAAATTAACCTTCATATAGTGTAATATCACTTCCAATTCACCGTCCGGTGTTTCAGTATAACTCGGCCACCCGAATATATAAATGACATTGACTTGTCATGGTAAAATGATGTTATTTTGAGACTTTACATCATACGGCAAATGACAGAAACAAATATGACAAATTGTACTACTTTCCTTAGTTATGTGATAAAAAGAATCTTTTAATCATGATTTATTATTTAATTTATTAAACTCATTGGCAAAAAAAATAATATAACACTCGACAGAGCCTTATATAATATTTTTTTTCCAACTCGTTTAATAAATTCAATAATAGACAAGCTTTCATGAAAGAGCCTCTATATATAATACAACAAAATAGTCAATGATCAAAACATAAAGTTACAGCACAGGAACACCAATGACACAGATTTTTATCTAGCAAATGTAATGTGAAGTTTTATGTGAGTAAGTTTTTAGTTGGAAAGACAGTGGTTCTGCACGGGTTCTGAGGTCTTCTTCCACCAATAAAACTGGACGCCATATTACGGTGGTGAACCCATGTTACCTAATGGTATGGAGTGGTGTAAGTATACCAGAGGAATAAAACCTGCTTCAGGTAACATATATCTTTCTTATGTTTCATGAATGTTCACACAACAAGGCAAATGTTGTCTTTGTATAGAAAGTTATTAAGTGGCCATGCAAAACTAGTATTTATTGCAAAAAATGCAATGACATTTTTTTTTGTAAATAACCTCACTTCCTACCATATTTTTTCAACTAAGCAAAATACACTGTTGCACTTTTAGCAAAATATATGAATGTTACTAGAGAAAAATATTTATGAAAAAAAGACAACAATTTATGAATATAAGGCAACTACCTTCCAGAACTTCCCCTCATCTGTTCTACAGACACAGTGATCTTTGTCAGATACATCGACTATAACTACCTGTAATTAACAAAATGTTAATTGGCTAATCGACACAAAAAAATACAAGTATGACATGAATAATACATGATTCCTGTTTGAACATTTTTTTTTATTTCTTCACAACTTCTGAAATTTACATGTATGGTAATTCAATTTTATTGACTTGAAAAAATATTTTTGAATTTCTAAAACTTATTCAAATGATTTTCCAAATATCTCTTTTATTAAATTGATATGACAAGTAATTTATTTTCCATTTAAAGTAACAGCTTTTTATAAATTATTGATACAAAATACAGAATATATAAATTTACAGTAATGTTGTTATTGCAAGCTTCAGCCACAGGTTACTGGCTTAAATAAATACAAATTAAGTTACATACATAATAATATAATATATAAGGTATTAGAAGAGGAAAAGATTATTGTTAATTCCAACTCGTTGTATGTATGTGTGACCAACTCGTATGTATGTGTGACCAACTCATTGTATGTATGTGTGACCAACTCGGAGGATGTTTCAATACCAAAAAGTCGGGCCTGGTTAGGTCAATCAATAGCGCATCTGACTATCAATCCAGGCGTCATGACTTTCAATCCCCCAAAGTCTCTATAATTGATTTACAACATTGCGTCTCATGATCATTTGTCCCTCACCGCTGATGCAAGCGGGAAAGCTATCATTTACTTGCTGAGATGGGTTTGCTTGAGTACTGGTTAACTGCAAGGTGGGGGAGTTAGTGCAGTGGATGTTGTTTGCTTTAAATTACCACACAGACAAAGGGTCAGCTGACAGAAACAAGGAAAAGGAAGATAGAAAGAAGAAGTGGGAAGAAAAAAAAGAAGTCGAGAATGGTAGACACACTATCATTTACTTGCTTATATGGGTATGCTTGAGTACTGGTTAACCTTCCAGGATCCAAGGAAGGAGAGTTTAAGTTAACTGATTGTCTATTAACCCTCGATGGCATAAAAATAATACTGCATGTAAATATTCAATCAACCAATAACAGAAGTTACTTAAATACTAAATACTGCATTAATTTGCACAACTTTAGTCGGGCATTCTGTTTCATGCAATCGTTACATGATTGTATGAAAATTAAGCCCATAACTACAGAATAATTTCTCCATATTTCATATACTTGAAGAACAAAATACCTTTGTATTGTAATATTTTCCTTTCTTGTAACGTGTATCAATAATGCGTAACCGTAATTTCGAACGTACACATAGATATCTGTGAGATAAGTGAGTGCTGCCGTTGGTGGAACTGTGAGAGCTGAAATAATATAAGAGGGATGGCCAGAAAGTATGTGGACTTTTGTTCCTCCTCGGAAATATTATAAATTTATCGAAAATTCTTTTTACTCTTTTTCGAAGTATTCTCAATCTACATCTATACATTTTGGCAATTTCTGCAAGCGCTTATGTATTCCCTCTGCAAACCATGAAACAGATTGTGTCTAGAAATATATTTTGTTTATGTTGTTTTTAATGACTGTTTAATTAAGGTGTCAAGGCCTTAAAGCGCTTATTATAGGGGGTATGTTGTGTTTACAAATGTGTGTGATTCTTTTGTAAACGCAATATTGACATACATTTTACATATTAACGCGTTCCTATTGATCGCTGAAGTAAACAGTTTTGAACAGATCAAACATTTGTGAGTAAAACATGGTGGTTTGATTACATTTTTTGTTAATAAACTTTTTAGTGTGAGCCTCAACGTAGCACTATCGATACTGCCGTCACGAAAGACATGGTTAAATTGTTTTGGGTTGGTGGTGGGAGGGGAACTGCTTGGTATTTGATAACCTGTATATTACTTTTATTACACTTTGAATTTCTGATTTTGAAAAAAATTGTCAACATTCCTAAAATAATCTATAAGTCTATCAGACAAAAACAAGTTTTTTATGAACAATTACCTTTCATCTTTATGTTTTCTTTTTCTGCTTGACTTATCACTCTCTCTATCTCTGTCTCTGTATTTGTCCTTCTTTCTTTCATGTCTGTCTGCGTGTCTACCATCATCACCATGTAACCTGTCCTCAGTCTTCCTATGTGTGCTCTCCCTGTCGGAATCTATTTCTCGACTTCTTTCTTTTTCTTCCCGCTTCTTCTTTCCATCTTCCTTTTCCTTGTATCTGTCAGCTGACCCTTTGTCTGTGTGGTAATGTAAAGCAACTTATAAAGAGCAGATACAATTAACAATATGAAGACAAATTACTATTTCTATGTAAAAACTAAAGTCCCCTTACTGGGTCCCAATATGAACCCTAGCTCCTTCATTTGAACAAATTCGACCCCCCCCCCTCCCCCACCCCCACACTCAAATGGATCATTCATACAAAATATGAACAAATCTGGATGGTTGACTCTTGAGAAGGAGTAAAATTTCTTTATCTTAAACTGACACTCTTTTGGCCGGGCCAATTTTGACCCTAAGGTCATGACTGGAACAAACTTGAGGAAACAAGATAAGGGAAATTGCGTGTAAAACATCAAAGCTTAAACCTTCTAGTTTTGAAGAAGATGGTTTTTTGAATTAAAAAAAACAACAAACGACGATAAACCATTGTGTCAGAGTCAATTGTGACCCACAATTTTGAACAATATCAAAAGAGCTTACAGTAACATTAGAATGTTTCACACCAAATTTGGTGAATATTTGTCAAGTGGTTTCAGGGCAAATGTCATTTGAAGCAGAAGCTAAAAATCCACTAAACAATAACAAATGTGACTTCTACTAGTGGTGTAGAGTTCTATTTCAGCAGACTTATGTCAGTAAATACATTAAATCTAAAGTTACTGAACCCACCTCTGGGCAGTGTTCAGTTCACTTAAATTTTTAATTTGTTTGCACACGTTTGATAACAGAATTGAACTGAACGTCATGTTTGTTTTAAATGTTTGCTACCAGATTAAACACCTTCATGAGCTGTTTGCTTGTATTTAATCACATGACTTAATGGGGAGTGACTTAATGGGAGGGACAACGCGGAATAGACCGATTTCCGTTTACTTTTCATTTGTAAGGTCACCCTTTGCGTGTATAAATAGAGTAAACATATTTAACCAGATCAGTTACTGGTGAATTAAGAATGGTCACTCCAACAATTTCTGATTTGTGTTTATAGTGAAATAAGGTTGGAAGAGTAAGTTCCCTTTGACATTTTCATCTATATTTTTGTATACAAAATAATGTGATCAAAAGTTTATGTATCAAATGAAATGGATAAATCCTGGCTTAAGCAGTGGCTTATTAAATGTTACTTTATACATCTGTATATTATCAACATAACACAAACACAAATCAATATAAAAATAAGAGAAGTTAAAAAGTCCCCTAATACAACAAGGAGACAGTTGTATAGACAGCTATATCCTTTAACTCTGACAGATGATATAGTTGACTTTTAAAGCAAAGCCAGGTTCAATATCTTTATGTGAGAAAGTTTGCCAGTTCCTCACAGAAGGAGGGCAGTTCTACTCGGATTCATACTGAGGGTTGTCTCCTGCATCCTGAAACTGGATGTCACAACTTGTATTGTGTTTAAGAAAATGCCATTAAAATCCAATCAACAATACATTCCAGGATTTCTAACTTAAGCCATACATGTACGTGCTGATATATTTTGAGTATTTGTTGTATTCTTTGCTGGAGACCAATTTTGTGTTGTACTGACTAACGTTGATAGACTTCCCGTTGACTGTCAGCTTCACCATCAGGCGTGCATTGTCTTCATCGAGGCCCTCAATCTGCAATAAATTATCTTAAACTTCATTATCTGGTAAATAGGTAGAATATCTTCTTTTAGTTATCTCCTATAATACAGTCAAACCTGTCTTAAGCAGCCAAGGGGAAGAGTAAAAATTACTCCTTCAGGCCAGTGACTGCTTAATACAGGTTGATTAAAACTAAAATTATAAAAATGACAAATACAAAATGTGGCTGTTTTAGACAGGTGTTGCTTAATAGAGGTAACCACTAATACAGGTTTTGACTGTAAGTTTTATTCTATAAAATACAGTTTTTTTTCTGCACAAATGGATGTGATCATGAACTATATGTATTTAACTGCAAGGTAGGGGAGTTAGTGCAGTGGATGTTGTTGGCCACTCATGCCAGAGGTTGTGGATTTTACCACAGAATTGGCCTCTCAAAAAATGGAATCAGAAAGGAATTCTTATAATGCACCAGTTATTTGCTTTACTTTATGCCAAACAACTTGTTTCTAGAACAACTAGCCTGGTCACATAATTACTGTCTAAGTTACCTGTCCTTGAATTGTCTAAATTTGCTTTACTTGGTCTTATATATTTGATAGCATACTCAGTGTGCATTCAATCTTAACCAAATTTACACAACAGTTCTTGATCTTATATATTTGATAGCACACTCAGTGTTCACTCAATCTTAACCAAATTTACACAACAGTTATGTAACCACAAGAGGTCCTCTGGGGAAAAATGCATTAAGCAACAAAGTGTCACTGAAGGACTGAACCTTTACTACATGGACTCTGCAGACAGAACCGTCTAAGTTCCCATTTTATATTCAAGTGTAGGGAGAGCAGAGAGAGCAGGGGTTACAATTGACTTGTGTATTAGATCAGGGGTCATATTTACCAACCATTCTTGAGAATATTCTTAGATTTGAGCTTGAAAATCCAAATTTCAACCTCAGATGTCTAGTATATCATGATATATATATAGAATAATTGTGACTAGATTTGACTACATGTATATACTAGATGTCTCTATGCTCGCAAATTTTGGTCTCAAAAAATGGTCTCTAAGTGTATTTTTCAAAATTCATTCTTGAGTTCAAGTCTAAGAATACTCTTAAGAACAGTTGGTGAATACCAGCCCTGAGCTTACATTGCAATCGCGCTAAAATAATAGTATATTCAAGGTACGTGTGTAATGATATATTGTGCACATGACTGAGATACTTGTTTATATTAGCAACCATTATCTGATTACACAACCTAAGGGCATATATAGATTCCATACCATTACACTGGGAGGTAACACTATTCACTCTCAGGAGATCAATAAAACAATTGTACCTTGACCTAAATCATTCATAACTGAGATCAACTAGCATCTATTTATTAACTCAACACAACTGTATACATGCAGTCATACCCTACGTAAAGGGAGAGAACCATATAACTCATTTAAGTTTAAATAAATCCATTTTAACATAACATCTATTTATGTAGAAGGTGCTAAGTACGTAAGGCCATTATAAATTAATTGCTAGATTATCATCCAAATTTTTCTTAAAAATGGGAAGAGTGGGAGGATTTTATTTTTATTTTTAAAATTTTTGATGTTTTTTCTTTTTATTATTTTTTTTTTATGAAAATAAAAAGGGTCCAGGCAGCATGGAAATTAGGGGGCAGGCTGGGATGATAATCTAGCAATTAGTTAATTATGGCTAATGGAATAAGAATGTATCTGGCACCTTTGTGCCCTTATATAGCATATTAATTGAACTCAGCAAATGACTAAACTTAAAGGTATTGACATGAAACATTAACATGCTAATTTTTTAATAATTACGTTCTCTTTGTTCCTTGTTGTATACTTCTAAAAAAACTTTTTCGCTTACTACTTTAACTTGTGTAAGAACCAGTCCTCAGCATAATCTGATTATGATCAAGGATACTACACATACATGTAGCTGTGATGGGGACATAACCCAAGGCCGTCCAGCGCTCGGACTGATGATCTACCACTATATACTACGTTCCATATCCGCTATACAACATTGATTATCTACATTTCTACTGCAATCAGTCAAGATTGATTGCATTTCATTTCCCAATGAAAAACATTTGAAGCTGGCCGAGCCATAAAGGACCAGATTGCATTTCATTGGTTGCACGATCATGTGGTGCTGATGAGGAATCATGCCAATATGAGTTTCAGATGAAGTGTGCTGTATGTTGCCATAAAAATGTGCACTCATTCAGCATGTTGACAACGACACTGTTCCAATCATGACATTGACTTTGTGGTTTAATGCTTATGATCACCATTTTTAATATCAAAATAACATAATAGTTTTAACTAAAACAGCTAGAAAATATACTGGTAATGTAAATATAAGCATTAAAAGCGCAATTTTGAGTTTTCATTTATTGGTGAAAAACATTAGTCCACTTTAATGTTACACAGTACTAAGCATTGGTGGAAAAAATGTCTTGCTCAAGGGTACCACACATAGCGGTGGTGGAGGATCAAACCCAGGGCCATTCATTCATGAGTTAGGTGCTCTATCACTGAACCATGTGCTCTTTCCAAGAAACCCTTTCATGAACATTAAACTAACCTAATGTTTTTTTTCACCTGAAAAATTGTGCTTTTAATGCTTAGCACAAACTTGACTCACCACTCCATACAAATCTTTGTGAGGTCCTTTCTCAATGAGACAATGTGCCCCTTTCTTCATACTGACTTGCTCTTCATCTTGGTCCTTGTTAGAGTTACCTCCCTGTTTGCTGTTGTTTAAATCCTGTGCCTGCTTCCAGTCTGCCCCAAGCCCCATACCCTTCGGTCGCAGAACTGCCTCTACAGGAGCTATGGATCTGCAAGTACAACAAAAAGTGTGTACTTAATTATATCTCAACTCACACAAGAATTTGAATAGACATACCAACACTTATAACGTCAAATCTGTTAGTGGTCAGCTCCATTAAGCAACCACTTGTCTTCAACCACCACATTTTCTATTAACCATTTTTATAATCTTAGTTTTCATCAACTTGTATTAAGCAGCTATCTGCCTTAAAGGGAATTGATCAGGATTTTTCAAAAGTTTAAAATTGGTTATAAACATTTTTTCCAAATATATAATGCCTATATAAAATTATATTCATTGACCCCATATTGCCAAAATATATCTATTTAAACATGCCAAACTAATAAACTGAAAAGGGGTTTCCTAACTTGGGCTAAGCGCCAAGGTTAGACTAAAATAAATTTCCTGCTTAAAACACATTTTGTGACGTATTAAATGAGTCACGTGGTTTCATTTTGATTTAAATTTGATCAGGTTTACATGTAGTAAAAATTGTTTCATCAGAGAAAGAGACAGAATAATAATTTGATGGTTGTCTAGCAGTATTTAAGTGCTGTTTATTTTTATAATGGGGATTCGTTTCAAGTTTACAACTCCGATTTAAATAGGGAATTTTTTCACATTTTGGTAGATGTGACATATTTAGCCATTCAAATGTGACTTATTAAGGGCTATTCCATTTAAACATACAACCCACCCATGAAAGGCACTTTGAAATTGGACCCTCCCCCTTTATATTTTTAATTAATTTTATCAGGCTCACTATTTTGAAAAACACTCCCACCTTAGAGAAGTTTATTATTTTGCTGTCCATGGGTGGGATGTATGTTTAAATGGAACAGCCCTTATGGTAATAAGATGTATTTTGACTATTTTAAAAACATTTTTATTTTTTAAGACTTTTTAGCATTTTTTTCTTGATATACTCCCTTTAATAGGAACCTATTTTTGTTCTTTCCCTTTACATGCGGCATAAGACAGGTTTGATTGTATATAAATTAAATGTCTGTCAGGTTTGTTTATGGTGGAAGACTTTAAATACATGAACATTCTACAATACTAATGCACACCAATCCACAATCATATCATATTCCACACTTTTTACTATTTCTAATTAATGTAAATCAAATTTACATTTAATCAGTGGTTTGCAGATAGTTCAGAGAAATAAAAACACATAACATCTGCAAATCTTGATTATATTTTATAGTGTTTTTGAACGTTGTGTTTTAAAATTTTCCGACCTGAAAATGCGACATGACTACGGTATGCGTATTTGTCGTTTTCTGTGGAAGAAGGTATCTGCATTTTGTCTAAAGTTGAACTAGATATCTTATAATTAGAGGTGATAGAAGAAGGAAAAACTAAAAAATGTTACCAAATCAAAATAAATGGTTGAATAAAAATCAAATGAAAATATCCGTAACTCTTGTTACCATGGTGTCCTGTTAATGGTTAAAAATGTTAACAGTTTATTGATAAGCTCTTTAAAACATTTTTGTGTTTTTTTCACGTTTTTCATTTGGACATTCTGTATGTGTGAGATCCTCAGAACCATGGGGGTTTCTTGAAAATGTATAACTTGTGTCACACTGATTGTGTGCTTGCAATATGTTTCATTGATGAAAAATATATAAAACACAAACTCTGATATGAAAATATTGAAATTCAATGTACTTACTTGTTATTTTTACCGATGCCTTGACCAGGTTTCCATCCCATACCTCGTAACATGACAATACCAAAAGCTTCCATGGGAATCTCATCATAGTGTGTGTCTTCCGGCTGAAAATAAGGCAAAGTCTAGTAAGATTTTTGGTGCCTATATCTTATTATTGGCAGATAGGACACTGTATATACCTCTAAATTCATACAAAACGGTACACCTATTTTCAATAAAAACTTCTAGAGTATGTCCAAGCCAAAATTCCGATGATTTTCAATATTTTCTGGAAAATTTGCAACTCACAGTGTAACTATATTTGTGAAATGAAAATACATGTTACATCAACAAAGAGAAAGAAATAAAATAAATAATATATAAATATTCAAGCAACTAGGCCCTGCAGTCTGTCCTCTGTCACGCCTGCATCATGTCAGATAAACAGACCTTAAAGCCATACATGTACTGACATGGAAAATAACTAGTGCATGCAGTCAAACTTAGGGAATCACATCTACCGAAAAATATTATTTTAGGAGACTGCCACAATAGGATTACCTCATCTGGTCGCAGTGAGACATCAAGGCGATCTTCAGTTTCGTAGCCCTCTGGTACCTGGTTCTTCATCAGAAGGGGAACCTCCAGTCCCCTGTCCACAGTACCTCGCTCTTCCCAGTCATCCATATGCTTCACAGCATCTGAAATTGACATTTTTAGAAAGATTATGAAAAATACTGAGATGATTTTTTGAATGAATTTATATAGTAATTATGGCATATCCAGTTTTATTGGTGAAGGAAGACCTCAGAATGAAAATGAGTAGAACCGTCGTTCTTCTACAAGAAACTGGCAAATTTTCTCACATAAAGCTTTTGGAGCAACCAGTTAAGTAATTTTGAGATGATGTCTTAGATCACTCGGCTAAAGAGGACCCTTGAGACGATGTCTTAGATCACTCGGCCAAGGAGGACCCTTGAGACGTTGTCTTAGATCTCTCGGCCAAGGATGACCCTCGAGATGATGTCTTAGATCACTCGGCCAAGAAGGACCGTTGAGGCGATGTCTTAGATCACTTGGCCAAGGAGGACCCTTGAGAGGATGTCTTAGATCATTCGGCCAAGGAGGACCCTTGAGAAGATGTCTTAGATAACTCGGCCAAGGAGACCCTCGAGACGATGTCTGAGATCACTTGGCCAAGGAGGACCCTTGAGACGATGTCTTAGATCACCCGGCCAAGGAAGACCCTTGAGACGTTGTCTTAGATCACTGGGCAAAGGAGGACCCTTGAGACGATGTCTTAGATCACTCGGCCAAGGAGGACCGTTGAGAAGTTGTCCTAGATAACTGGGCAAAGGAGGACCCTTGAGAAGATGTCTTAGATCACTCGGCCAAGGAGACCCTTGAGACGATGTCTTAGATCACTGGGCAAAGGAGGACCCTTGAGACGATGTCTTAGATCACTGAGCAAAGGATGACCCTTGAGACGATGTCTTAGATCACTTGGCCAAGGAGGACCCTTGAGACGATGTCTTAGGTTACTCGGCCAAGGAGGACCCTTGAGACGATGTCTTAGATATCTTGTCCAAAGAGGACTCTTGAGACCTTGTCTTAGATCTCTCGGCCAAGGAGGACCCTTGAGACGATGTCTTAGATCACTCAGCCAAGGAGGACCCTTGAGACGTTGTCTTAGATCTCTCGGCCAATGAGGACCATCAATACTATGTCTTAGATCACTAGGCAAAGAAGGACCCTTGAGACGATGTCTTAGATCACTTGGCCAAAGAGGACCCTTGAGAGGATGTCTTAGATCATTCGGCCAAGGAGGACCCTTGAGACGTTGCCTTAGATTACTCAGCCAAGGAGAACCATTGAGCAATGTCTTAGATCACTTGTCCAATGAGGACCCTTGAGACGATGTCTTAGATCACTCGGCCAAGGAGGACCCTTGAGACGATGTCTTAGATCACTCGGCCAAGGAGGACCCTTGAGACGATGTCTTAGATCACTCGGCCAAGGAGGACCCTTGAGACGTTGTCTTAGATCTCTCGGCCAAGGAGGGCCCTTGAGACGTTGTCTGAGATCACTCGGCCAAGGAGAACCCTTGAGCAATGTCTTAGATCACTGGGCAAAAGAGGACCCTTGAGACGATGTCTTAGACCACTCGGCCAAGGAGGACCCTTGAGAAGTTGTCTTAGATAACTGGGCAAAGGAGGACCCTTGAGAAGATGTCTTAGATCACTTGGCCAAGGAGACCCTTGAAACAATGTTTTAGATCACTGGGCGAAGGAGGACCCTTGAGACGATGTCTTAGATCACTGAGCAAAGGAGGACCCTTGAGATGATGTCTTAGATTACTTTGCCAAGGAGGACCCTTGAGACGATGTCTTAGATCAATCGGCCAAGGAGGACCCTTGAGACGATGTCTTAGATCTCTCGGCCAAAGAGGACCCTTGAGACCTTGTCTTAGATCTCTCAGCCAAGGAGGACCCTTGAGACGATGTCTTAAATCATTCGGCCAAGGAGGACCCTTGAGACGATGTCTTAGATCACTTGGCCAAGGAGGACCCTTGAGACGATGTCTTAGATCACTTGGCCAAGGAGGACCCTTGAGACGATGTCTTAGATCACTCAGCCAAGGAGGACCCTTGAGACGTTGTCTTAGATCTCTCGGCCAAGGAGGACCCTTGAGACATTGTCTTAGATCTCTCGGCCAAGGAGGACCCTTGAGATGATGTCTTAGATCTCTCAGCCAAGGAGGACCCTTGAGACCTTGTCTTAGATCTTTCGGCCAACGAGGACCCTTAAGACAATGTCTTAGATCACTCAGCCAAGGAGGACCCTTAAGATGATTCAACATGGGGGGAGTTTTTATGATTTTAATAGGTCATTTCATATACTATGCCAAATTATATTTTTTATTTATAAAAAATCAGAATGAATTCATTTATTTGTCTCAATTTCTCCACTTAAATACAATTGTACAACTCATATGCTAATAAATATTTGAATTGACTTTGTATATATAATTTGGCAATTCATTTTGAAACTGGCATTAATGACTCCCCGGGACTAACATACATTATAACAAGGAGTCCCATCTGAATTCATTGGGTCCCAGGTCAGTGGACAAATATTTAATAACAACATAATCAGGATCAGTTTTTTCTGCTCTAATTGAACTACAAACTTGTTCTTTATTTTGGTCAAATTTTCACAATCATGCATGTAATAAAAAACACATGTTTAACATAGACTGGAAAATACTACGATGTTTACATCATAATTAGACAGTTGCAAATACATGCTACAACACCTTATAAAACAAAATGCAAGACATCTGTACTAAAATACTTCCCAGATATAGTTGTCTGTACATTTTAAACATTAAAATAACATGATCATATTGAAAAGGAACTCTTAACTGAAATGGTATACATATATTTTTGTTATCATTTAATTCATGCTTGCATACTTTTGATATTTGAGACTTCAGAAGCAATGCGTCTGATATTATACACATATATTCTATGACCATGCATCCTAAAAAAACTAGTGTATCTAGAATGCGAGACACACGTCAAAATGAATCACTGATATTCATTAAATAAATCTGTATACCTTGCACAAGTTCATTTACCGCCAGGGATTCCAGCGTGTCCCCAGGCGGAGGTTTGTCCGTGGATGTTTTGTTGGCATGCTTGGTCTTCCAGTTGTTTGTCTTTATCAGTGGTATGATTAGCTCCTTCTTTACTTCTTTAGGTTTAACACTACAAGAAAAAAATGAAATTAAATAACAAACTTTGTTGTTTATGTACATGAAGTTTATAAGCTTGTCCCCCCCCCCCCCCCCCCCCACACACACACACTTTTAAGACATTTTGAACATGTAGTGGTTTTAAAACCTTTGCTATCACTGCTTAATGTTGAAGAGGATAGGGCCAACCTCTGTTTGCTACTCGCTCCAAATGTTGCAGTTTTGATTCCAGACTAGACCTTAAGGTCTCTCATGGAAAAACATCCAGTACTAGTTTTACATGTACCCTGGAAATGGAGTAATTCACGAAAGCTCTGAGATTACTTCACAACTGAGCTAAAATAAATACTAGTAGTACAACTCAATCAAAATCGTGAAAGTTTTAGACTTCTAGCCAATGAATATATACATATGTATCTTTCAGGAACATAAAACCATTGTATAACTTTTTACACAATACATGTATTACCTCTACATTTATACACAGAACTTTCCAAGTTACATCAACATACAAAAACATGTAGAATGAAATTTCAGAGGACAAATCACCTTTAACATTCATATAATATGGCACCTATCAGCTAGCCAATGAATAAATTACATGCTTCTAGGATGACAAAGTTATGGTTATTATAAACCAGTACTGAATGTCAAGACTTTCACAATACTTTTAAGCCGCACAATTCCATTGTTAGTGGGAGACTGTTGGTTGGTACATTGTAAAACTATTGTTCTAGGTTTTTGTAATCACCGGTTGACATCAAACAGTAGATATCTATAAATTTGATTTATAAGATGATTTCATTTGAAAGTTTTCAAATCAAGTGCGTTTCAATGTAAAAGGAGGTAATTGGAATCTAATGTTGATATTCTGTATTCCCTCAAAAGTCACAAATGTATGATTTAAAAGAATGAAATACAGATATTTATTGTTAAGGTATGACCCTACAATGTCATATTCATGAACCTTACTTGAGTACATACCGATATCAGTATTAATAAAATCTAGATTTTATCAGCAAATAAATGTTTTACCTACAGGGCTCATAATCTGGGGCATTGTCATAAAAATCAAAATGTTTTTGAAATCAAAATATTCACCTACAATATTGTTTTAAAAATAATTCAATTTAGTAATGTTAAAATATTTTGAACTCTCAACTTTATGGGGTGAAACTTTTGAAGGTCAGTATATCATCCATATAACATCCATTTAATGGTAGAGTAGAATTGTTAATAAAATCATTTTACCACCCTTAAGTCTTTTCCCCTCAAAATCTCTACACACCCACATATTGAACCCAATCCCACATCCATTACTGTGCAATAAAACTTCTATGACTGGTTGACACAGGGCCCAATTACAACTAGATGCCAGGGCCAAAACTTATGATTGTATGTTTGCTCTCTTTGAACCTACCCACCAAAAGATCGACCATGCCGGCCTACTAATAATCTTTATTTTCTCATATTTAGAAGAAAACAATGTTTTTAACATATTCAATCAAGAAATTTATTATGCATTTGTATTAAATGTTTTATATATTAAATGAATGATAAAAAACAACATGATATAACATGACAATGTAGACCCACCTCAATGGAAATATATGATAATAACATGTTATAATAATGCCATTTCATAATATGATGCATATTGATTAGGTTCTGTATTCTACTTGAATATATTAAGTTAACATAACATAAGATTTACAACTAGAACACCAGAATTGGAGCACTAGGTCAAGACAGATCTATGTCAAATAAATTATGTCAACTAAAGCAAAAGACAAAATCAAATTGTACCTGGAGCATTTCACCCTGCTCACCCAACAACGTCTGATTAAATCAAGATGACATATTAGAACTATTACTGAAATCCTGAAGAGTAGGGTACAGGATCCATTCAGTTCATGCCTAGGATGCCATCAATTCATTTCTGGGATCCCATCAGTTCATACCCGAGATCCCATCAATTCATGCCTGGGATCCCATCAGTTCATGCCTGGGATACCATCAGTTCATAACTGAGATCCCATCAATTCATGCCTGGGATATCATCAGTTCATGCCTGGGATCGTGTCAGTTCATGCCTAAGATCCCACCAGTTCATGCCTGGGACCCCATCAGTTCATGCCTGGGATCCAATCAGTTCATATCTGGGACCCCATCAGTTCATGCCTGGGATCCTATCAGTCCATGCTTAGGATCCCATCAGTTCATGCCTGAGATCCAATCAGTTCAAGCCTGGAATCCCATCAGTCCATGTCTGGGATATCATCAGTTCATACCTGAGATCAAATCAATTCATGCCCGGGATCCCATCAGTTTACGCCTAAGATCCCACCAGTTCATGCATGGGATCCCATCAAGTCATGCTTGGGATCCCATCAGTTCATGCCTGAGATCCGATCAGTTCAAGTCTGGGATCCAATCAGTTCATGCCTGGGATACCATCAATCCATGCCTGATCTGATCAGTTCATGCCTTGGATCTGATCAGTTCATGCCAATAGGATCCCATCAGTCCATTCCTAGGATCCCATCAGTTCATGCCTTAGATCCAATCAGTTCATGCCCGGGATCCCATCAGTAGATGCCCAGGATCCAATTAGTTCATGCCTGGGATCGCATCAGTTTATGCTTTGGATCTCATCAGTTCATGCCTGAGATCCGATCAGTTCATGCCTGGGATACCATCAATCCATGCCTGGGATCCCATCAGTTCATGCCTGGGATCCAATCAATTCATGCCTGGGATCTGATCAGTTCATGCCTGTGACCCAATCAGTTCATGCCTAAAGGATCTCTTCAGTCCATGCCTAGGATCACATCAGTTCATGCACGGGATCCCATCAGTACATGCCCAGGATCCATCAGTTTGTGCTCAAGATCCCACCAGTTCATGCCTGTGATCACATTAGTTTATGCTTGGGATCTCATCAGTTCATGTCTGAGATCCGATCAGTTCAAGCCTGGGATCCAATCAGTTCATGCCTGGGATACCATCAATCCATGCCTGGGACCCCATCAGTTCATGTCTGGGATATCACCAGTTTATGCCTGGGATCCAATCAGTTGATGTCTGGGATACCACCAGTTCATGCCTGGGATCCTATCAGCTCATGCCTGGGATCCAATCAGTTCATGACTGGGATCCCATCAGTTCAAGCCTGAGATCACACCATTTCATGCCTGAGATCCGATCAGTTCATGCCTGGGATCAAATCAGTCCATGCCTGGGACCCAATTAGTCCATGCCAAGGATCCCATCAGTTCATGCCCAGGATCCGATCAGTTCATGCCTGGGATCGCATCAATTCATGCCTGGGATCCCATCAGTTCATGCCTGAGATTCGACCAGTTCTTGCCTTGGATCTGATCAATTCATGCCTAGGATCCCATCAGTTCATGTCTAGGATTCCACCAGTTCATGCCTGGGATCCTATCAGCTCATGCCTGAGATCCAATCAGTTCAAGCCTGGGATCACATCAGTTCATGCCTGAGATCCGATCAGTTCATGCCTGAGATCTCATCAGTTCATGCCAGGGACCCAATAAGTCCATGCCTAGGATCTCATCAGTTCATGCCAGGGATCACATCAGCTCATGCCTGGGGATCCAATCAGTTCATTACTGGGACCCCATAAGTTCATACCTGGGATTGCATCAGTTTATGCTTGGGGACTCATCAGTTCATGCCTGAGATCCGATCAGTTCATGTCTGGGATACCATCAGTTAATGCCTGGGATACCATCAGGTAATGCCTGAGATCCCATCAATTCATGCCTGGGATCCCATCAGTTCATGCCTGGGATCTCATCAATTTATGCCTAAAATCCTACCAGTTCATGCCTGGGATCCCAATAGTTCATACCTGGGATCCTATTATTCCATGCCTATGATCTTATCAGTTCCTGTCTGGGACCCATCAGTTCATGCCTGGGATCCTATTAGTCCATGCCTGAGATCCCATCAGTTCATGCCTGGGATCTCATCAGTTCATGCCTCAGATCCGATCAGTTCATGCCTGGGACCCGATCATTTCATGCCTATTGGATCATATCAGTCCATGCCTAAGATCCCATCAATTCATGCCTGGGATCCCATCAGTTCATGCCTGGGATCCAATAAGTTAATGCCTTGGATCGCATCAGTACATGCCCAGGATCCATCAGTTTGTGCCCAGGATCCCATCAGTTCATGCCTGGGATCACACCAGTCGTGCCCAAGATCCCATCAGTTCATGCCTGGGATCGCATCAGTTTATGCCTGAGATCTCATCATTTCATGCCTGAGATCCGATCAGTTCAAGCCTGGGATCCCTTCAATCCATGCCTGGGATCCCATCAGTTCCTGCTTGGGATCCCATCAGTTCATGTCTGAGATCCCATCAGTCCATGCCATGGATCCCATCAGTTAATGCCCGGGATCCTATCAGTACATGCCCGGGATCCGGGATCCCATCAGTTCATGTCTGGGACCCGATCAGTTCATGCCTAGGATCCCATCAGTTCATGCCTGAGATCCCACGGGTCCATGCCCAGGATCCCATCAGTTCATGCCTGGGAACCCCATCAGTTCATGCCTGAGATCCCATCAGTCCATACCCAGGATCCCATCAGTTCATGCCCGGGATCCAATCAGTACATACCCGGGATCCGGGATCCCATCAGTTCATGCCTGGGATCCCATCAGTTCATGCCTGAGATCCTATCAGATCATGCCTGGGATCCCATCAGTTCATGCCTGGGATCTCATCAGTTCATGCCTGATATATGATCAGTTCAAGCCTGGGACCAATCAGTCCATGCCTCGGATCCCAACAGTTCATGCCCGGGATCCAATCAGTACATACACGGGATCCATCAGTTCATGCCTAGGATCCCAGCAGTTCATGCCTGAGATCACATCAGTTCATGCCTGGGATCTAATCAGTTCATGCCTGGGACCCAATCAGTCCATGCAAAGGATTTGATCAGTTTATGACTGAGATCCGATCAGTTCATGCCTGGGATCCCATCAGTTCATGCCTGGTATCCGATCAGTTTATGACTGAGATCCGATCAGTTCATGCCTGTGATCCCATCAGATCATGCCTGGGATCACATCAGTTCATGTCTGAGATCTGATCAGTTCATGCCTGGGATCTAATCAGTTCATGCCTGGGACCCAATCAGTCCATGCCAATGATCCGATCAGTTTATGCCTGAGATCCAATCAGTTCATGCCTGGTACCCCATCAGCTCATGCCTACAGGATCCTATCATTTCATGCCTGGGATCCCATGAGTTCATGACTGGGAACCCATCAGTTCATGCCTGGGATCTCATGAGTTCATACCTGAGATTCCATGAGTTCATGCCTGGGATACCATCAGTTCATGCCTGGATACCATCAGTTCATGCCTGGAAACCTTTAAGTTCATGCCTGGGATCTTATCAATTCATGCCAGGGATCCCATCAGTTCATATATGAGATCCCATCAGATCATGCCTAGGATCCCATCAGCTCATGCCTGGGATCCCATCAGTTCATGCCCGGGATCCCATCAGTACATGCCCGGTACCCCATCAGTTAATGCCAGGGATATCTGGGATCCCACCAGTTCATGCCTGAGATCCCATCAGTTCATTCCTGGGATCCTATCAGTTCATTCCTAGGATCTCATCAGTTCATGCCTAGGATACCATCAGTTCATGCCTGGAATCTTATCAGTTCATGCTTGGGATCCCATCAGTTCATGCCTGAGATCCCATCAGGATTGTACGCTGTATGTCTTAACTAAATGGATTGTTTTATTTGTAGCAGTGTAAAATACTATCTTATAACCATGTTTAAACTGTTTATCAAACTAATAGTCTGGCTGTAGTTAATTTTATTGATATATTAACAATATATATAATAAATATAGCCCCAGTTCATGGAACAGAAAATGACAGGTTCTCACCATTGCTGTATATTTAAATATCACACCTTGTTATTCGGCATTCTACATGACAATAAACAAAATTAAGGTTGATGAAACCACTAGTACCTATATCATGAACACAAAATTAAAGTTGGCAAACCAGTTTGTAAACGAAACTACCAACAGCCACAATTATAAACTGGAACCAAAGTTCTGGATGAAGAAGAATACCCCAACCACTATAAAACTTCAAACAAGACATTCACCTGTTAACTTGTTGATTTTCCAAAGAAGATATGAATTCAGGTTCTTCTGTCTTCCGTTTAATATCATTACCATCGTTTTGTTTGATAACTTTAGTCTCTGATTTCTTAGAGAATCCAAAAGAAACTGCACTTCTATCTGTTTTTGAGGCATAGTGTCACCATTGCGAAAATGAAGTGCTTCCGTGGGGTAGTCGCATAATGGCGGTTATAAATAATCCTAAATTCTTCTTCTTTAAAAATGCATTTTCCTTATTTTAATGCTCATTGTTTATTTGAATGGCATTATTGATGTATTTTGAACATTTTGATAGCATTGTCATGTTTGAATTGTGAATTTAGAAAAAAAAAAAAGATGCTTGGAAATTGGGGTATGAATTCATGATTTCGGAAGTCTACTTTCACTTTGTCACCAGTGTACACACTGAGCAGAAAAGAAATCTCTTATATGACACATGACCCCTACTTTTCTCATCATATTTTGATAGTGCAGAGGTTGACAAACAGTAAAATGTAGGTTTCACTTCTTTCATTTGGGACCCTCTATAAATGAAAAGCCTTCAAACTTTTATTATTTACTATAGAATAAAGAACAAAAATCAATGGTAGGGTTACACCTATAAGAGAGACTTGAGAGAAATGGGGGTGACTTTCCAAAATGTTAATTGTAGGTAAAATAACCTCTTTTTTACACTCTCATAGTATTAAATGACAAATTGGAGACATTTGCTTCATAAAAAAACACATTTTGGCAAGTGTATGTCTCAAATAAAGCATATATGTGCATATCTACATTGAAATTTCATGAAAAATCACAAAATTTTGAAGATTTTTTATTTTGGATGATTTAAATGTGCAATTTTTAGCAAGTACATTGTATTGAATAATGTATTTTGGTAAGATAATGTCTTCAGTGTATCATGAGACAATTTTGGTGTAAAAAATTTAATGGAATTAGGTAAAAAAAAAAATTTGGGTAAAATTAGTCAAACACATCAAAATTTCATGTCGGTCAACATCTCGCGCCTGTATATAATGATCATGTAAAAAGTGGTATTTTGACAAAAGTTTCAGTATTTAATGCCTGCAACTTGGCAGTATTACTTCAAATTGGTAGTACTCAGTGAAAATGAGGTAATTATGAAATTAAAAAAAAAAGAGTTTCCTTATAGGCATAGTGGCACCATTGCGAAAAGGAAGTGCAGAGGTTGACAAACAGTAAAATGTAGGTTTCACTTCTTTCATTTGGGACCCTCTATGAATGATTAGCCTTCAAACATTTATTATTTACTATAGAATAAAGAACAAAAATCAATGGTGGGGTTACACCTTGACTCACAATCCATAACACATCTTCATTGTTTACAAACGCTTTATGGTCGATTTCGATTTATCGGAAAGTAGTTGAAATAGCGGAAAGTAAGATTACCACGAGAACGGAGATAAAACTGTCGGAAAAAATACTTTCCGTCAAAAGAGTTTCTCATGTCGTGAAGTGTGAATTTTAACTTGCTGTGGTACTGTTTGATAATTCTAAGCACCTTATTACTTTATTTTGCATCATTTTAACCGTATAGCTAGAGCCCTATATATAGGCCAAATCAGGTAATTAGTCACTGAATTACAGCAGCATATGTCATATACACGTTTCATGTCATTTGTCATGCGGGCGGGCCTTTGGGACCAATCACTTCATTTTTTATATGTCTCTGGCTGGACCTATTATTCTCATGTATAATATACCAGTTTACTTAACAAAATATATGTAACATCTATTTATTGAAGGTATATTTCAAGTGGCGTGCAGAAGAACCCGGTACGAGAATTGGACAAAACTTGGGATAACTTTATTTAGCATTCATAAAATATAAGTATGTGTTTTTTAACACTCGCATTCTCGAGACCGTATAATACAAACCTTAAAGAATAAATTGTTTGAATAGGGTCGTGTTGTTATAGCTTGGAGAAGAGACATACAAATGCCCCTAATACGGCTATGTTGAGATAACTTCCTATTTATAAGCTGTTTTATGGTATATTGGCCACTGCAAAATCTCAGAATATGTATAATATGCTGCTTTGTGGCCCGCTGCAAATAGGGTGTGTTACAATCCAAGAAAATAGCAAACAACAACAACAACAACAACAACAACAACAACAACAACAACAACAACATTTGTATAATTGAACAAATTCTCAACACGCAGCTACGCACGCATTTACGTACGCACGCACGCACATACGCAAGCACACACGCACGCTCGCACGCTCTGTGTGTGTGTCTCTCTCTCTCTATCTGTCTATCCCTCTCTCTCTCTCTCTTTTCTCTCACTCTCTCACTCTCTGGCACTGGCTCTGGCTCTGCCTGCCTGCCTGCCTGCCTGCCTGCCTGTCTGTCTGTCTGTCTGTCTGTCTGTCTGTCTGTCTGTCTCTCTCTCTCTCTCTCTCTCTCTCTCTCTCTCTCTCCAGCGGTCATACTATGTCATTTTTCATATTTTACCCGAAGGACTTGAACGAACTTTTGTCCTTTAATATGTTCCGATTATTAAACTCGACGCATTCTTTTAGCGTTGAGCACGCCTGGTTGTAGAGAACAAATAGTGTACCGTGGGCCTTTTGAAGTAGTCTTCAATATGGGTTAGAGTAATAAAAGATGGGTTCTACTTTCTTAAAATTGATAATGCACTTGTGGCACCAAGATGGTTCACCCTCATTCAATACGGAAGTATTTATTTTCTAATACCTGCGTCAAGTGCCAATACTTATCCCCGAACTTGTTTCATAAACTGGACGCAAAATTTACTTTGGTCAAATAGACCGTGTGTTTCTTCAATTGAATTTATAGTGACTATGTACACATTTAATAGTCATAACAGATTAATTACAAAATAAGCATTTTCATGCCGCATATGAAATATTTGTGAACAATTATATTTGAATCTTTATTGGACAATATCGTACGGATGAATTTGCTTTGTACCAATTGCTTATTAAAGAAACGCCTGGCATTTTGATAATGATTTGCTATATCTGAAAGTTATATATGAACGATTATGTATACGTCCGTTAACATTTCAGAAAGATGTATATGACACACGCATGACACAACTATAACACATCTAATTTTCATCAGATTTGGTTATTATTATTATTATTATTATTATTATACCACATTTATATAGCATACATACGTTCAAAAGTGCTTAACAAACAAATATACGTGTACATATGAACAATCTATAAAAAAGCATCGTAGGAATAAAATATTACAAATGATAGAACAAAAAAACAACAAAAAAAACAAAACAAAAAAAAACACTGGAACTTCATACAAATATCTATAAAAAAGCATCAGGAGGTATTAAAAAAACTAAAAAATGGTAAAAGCAACTCTAAGCAGAACTTAAATGATGCCAACAGAGTTAAATAATACAGAAAGTGACCAAAAGCATAAAATGTTCTTTAAGATATCCAAACATTTCAATGCTAAAAACTGTTAAGAGAAAAATCACAATTAAGTTCCATATATCTCAATAAAAAAATGTGTCTTCAGGGCTCTTTTAGAAGAAGCAAACGTATCACAGTCTCTTATTCCTCCTGGAAGAAAATTCCATAGCTTCGAAGCAGCAGTAACAAAACTTCTATCACCATACATTGCGGTCCGCCTTCTTGGAAATATTAGTGTTATAGAGTTATTTTTAGATCTTAGATTGGCGTTGGGGTCTATACACCTCTAGCATGTTTTTGATATATTCTGGTGCTTGTCCATGCAAGTCTTTGTATGTAATTGATAGTGTTTTGAACTGTACTCTGTACTGAACAGGTAGCCAATAAAGTTCTTTGAGCACCGGAGTGATGTGACTGTAACGGGAAGTCCTCGTAATAATACGGGCTGCTGTGTTTTGAACATTTTGCATTTTATTTATCACTGTCTTAGGCACACCATTTAGCAACACGTTACTATAGTCAAGTCTAGATGTGAATAGAGAGATCACCAGAGATTTCGTGGCATCTGTGGTTAGGTATTGTCTGACATGACCTATCTGTCGTAAATGACCATAGCAAGATCGACAGACCGAGTTCACATGCTGCTCCATGTCCATCCTCGAATCCAGCATCGCTCCAAGATTTCTAACACAGGTGATAGGCTTTATCTCAGAAACTCCAACTTTCACAGAGACATTCGAAACGAGACTGGCATTGCGTTTTGATGTAAACAGTATTACTTCTGTTTTGTCAGTGTTCAGCTTTAAAATGTTGGCATGCATCCAAGACACAATATCATTGAGACAGGCCTCAACACGACACAATGCCTCAACATGGGAATCCATATCTGTTGGTTCAAAAGATAGGTATAGTTGTGAATCATCAGCATAGAAATGATGTTTAAGTCTATGATTTCTGCAAATGTTACCAACTGGCTTGGTATACATGATATAACATTTTTGGTCCTAGAACTGATCCTTGAGGCACGCTATATTTCATCAGTACTGGTTTTGATAGTTCACCGTTAATACACACAGTTTGGTAACGATCACTTAGATAAGATGTCATCCATGCGAGCGGTTTTCCTGCAATTCCAAAGTGATGCTTTAAGCGATTTAAAAGAGTGTTGTGATCGATGGTGTCAAAAGCTGCAGACAGGTCGAGTAGCACAAGTACTGTGACTTTGTTTTGGTCAAGAGATTGGAGAATGTCATTCTGGACTTTAACTAAAGCGGTCCCAGTTGAGTGGAGCTTTCTATAGGCCGACTGGTGTTCCTCGTGAAGGTTGTTCAATGTCAAATGCTGTTCTAGACGCACGTCAACTACCTTTTCCAGAACCTTAGAAATAAAAGGTAGGTTTGAAACAGGTCTATAATTCTTGAATGTGTTTAGATCAAGTCCAGGCTTTTTTAAAAGGCGTCAGCTTTTAAAGGATTTTGGTACGTTCGCAGTTGCAAGTGAGACGTTGATGATCTTTGTCAACACAGGTAATAGTTCATCTATGCACATCTTAAGAAGCCATGTTGATAAAGGATCTTTTTCACACGATTTATTTGGGGATCGTTGAATGATCTTCTTCACCTCTTCCTTTGTCACTGCTGTAAATTCTACAAGCTCGCATATGGGTGATGGTTGATCTACCACTTACGTTACTGAGTGCGAGTTAGGCTGACTGGTGTGTGTAGTTATGTCACTACGTATACTTTCAATTTTATTGATAAAGAAGTCGCTGAAGTCTTGAGCTAGTTCCTTAGACTGTTTGTTGGATGGTAAGATGGTCTCATTTGAACCTCCAAATAAGTTTTAAGTTATCTTGAATAAACTCTTGTGATCCCGCCCACATGATTTTACCTTGTCCGAGTAGTAATTAACCCTAGCTTGTCTGAGAAGCCTATTCACACTAGCACATTGGTTTCTGTATATTTCATGGTCAATCGTGAGTTTAGTTTTGAGCCATTTACGTTCTAACTTTCGTCTTAAGTGTTTGGCATCGTGGAGATCTTCTGTATACCATATACATGTAGGTCGTAAAACAATAGTTTTGGTTCGTAGAGGAGCATGTTTATCACAGGGGCAGGTTTAGCAGCCTGAACGATAAAAGTAACAGCAAAATGGTCTCGTGCCACCTTACCCGTGTTGTCAGAAAGTCCAGGATCTGTGACTGCTACATTTGATACTATGTTGTTTGTATCCCTGGTGATGACAACATCCAGTGTGTGGCCGCCGACATGTGTTGGTTCGTTAACATGTTGCCGCATGCCACATGATTCAAGAGTGCTTGTAAACTGTGCAGCATCCCGGTCCGAGTGAATGTCAAGATGGAAGTTTAAGTCCCCAACTATTATAATGTTCTTGTCTATTGTTGCATATCTGGCCAGGAATGATGGCCATTCCTGTTCTAGGAATACATTTGTCTTTAGACCGTTTTCCCGTGTTGGAGGTTGCCTATATACAACCGCTATACGTAGAGAATATCCGTTAACGACTAAATTACAGTCCATAAATTCAAAGTTTGAGAAGTCACTGTCACGGCTTGATGCAACAATGCGAAGGTCTATTGCAGTTTTGTATATGATAGCAACGCCCTCGCTACGCCTACTGCCACAGCGAGGAACGTGTTTGATTTGGTAGCCACTTGGTAAAAGTTCACTGATACATGCTTTATCCACCGAAGTTCCTAGCCATGTTTCAGTCACAGCAACGATATCAAAGTTGTTTGAAAGTATATAATCACATATAGACAGTGTTTTGTTTTTAACTGATCTTGGATTGATACAGCACATATTCATATACGTTTCGCCTTTCGCTGCATTACCAGGTTCACATTTAATCTTGATGATGTTTGAAATGATTTTGGAGCCCTTATTGATAGTTTCAGTAATTGGTAAAAATCGATTGTGTGTAATAGTGGAGATTACTTGAGGCAGAGTTTGTAGGTTCATTATATTGACTCCCTGATAAGTGTCCAAGGCACGTCGCACTCGAGCATTTCCCCCTCTGGTGCCTCTATATCTCAAAATACCTAACTGTTTCAGTCGCGATAATATGGAAGGATTAGGTCTATCAATGGTTAATTGCCCAATTTCATAGAGATTACATCTGTCAAAGCGTGTAGTCCTTGGTATGTGCTCACTCACCTTTGCTTGAGGCATAATGCACTGTGATGAAAATCCGATTGAATCTCCAATATTGTTACTAAAATTCAAATTTAAATAAAACGACAATGTACATCCAAATAAAAACCACATATAGTCATTCAATGAACATTCATGCATCTTCATGACAATTTGCACATGTGTACACGAAGTATTTATGCTGTTATAAATTAAATCACTGAGAGCTTATTTAAGTGCAGCATACACCTGGCGCTGTTGTAATAATAATAATAATAATAATAATAATAATAATAACTATTTATTTTATTTCTTCGCCAGTACTGTTACAACGGAATCACAGGTCAGTTTCTGTACTGGGATGCAGAACAATCTACATATCTTCCTGCCCCCACAGGACATGATGATGGCACGGAGAAGAACGATACAAAGGAGGATAGAAAGGAAGGAAAGGAAAAGAAAGAAAAAATAAAAGTTGCTAAGAAGATAGCAAAGGTAAGTTATAGCACTAACTTCATAACGTTTCGTAGTCAGTGAAGAATGTGAAACTGGGTGGTCGTGCAGTACATAATAGTTTTCAGCTTAATCATGCTTTGCAATCAAACTAAACTAAATCATTATTACCTATACTTAGCGTGGCAAAACTCTAATAAGCAGAATCGTTGATGTTATGTATTAGCAGGCATAGATAATTTCATGTTGTACACGCATATGTTGTACACACATATGAATTTGTGTGCACCTAAGATTTAAAAGCTTGCCTTACTGTGGTGGAAGGGAGTGCAAAAATTTGCCTCATACTTGACTATTTCTAATCCTTTGTCGTCATGGAGCTCATGTGTGGCTATAGAAAGCATAAGGCTGAAACCATTGCAAGAAGAAAAGTAACCTTTCAGTAGTTTGTGTAATGAATACTGTTATTTTTGCATAATTAATTGCATATAAATGGAATCTTAAACAAATACATGTACATGTGTGATAGCATGCTTGCTGACTGGCCATTAATGTTAACAGGACATGAAGAAGTGGGCCAAGTCCATGAATGCCCAGAAGGAGGCGTTGAAGGATGGAATTAAGAAGTTCAGTCTACCAAATCTGTCGGGCAAGAAGGAATCTGCCACAGCTGATGCTGGGTTTGCCATCTTGGAAAAAGTTGTAAGTCAACCCAACTTCCCTCCATTCATCGTGTACTGTTAATGTCTGTTCCATCACTACCTGAAGCAAGAATGGAATTCATTTTTAGCTCTACTGGCAAAAGGCCAGAAGTGCTTATATGATGGCACGTTGTCCGTTGTCCATCGTCTGTTGTCTGTTTGCAGCACTATCTCTGAAACCACTAGGCCGATAAACTGAAACTTCACATGGATGTTTCTATTGCATAGGAAATTATACAGAAGAATGTTTTTATGTTTTTAAGAACTGAAATTCAAGATGGCCGCCATTACTAAAAATAATCCAAAACTTAAAAAATCTTCTTCTCATGAACGGCTCTACAAATTTTCTAAATGTTTTATAGTAATGATAACCAACTATAGTTTTGTTAGATTTGTTCAAATGGTGTCCCTAGGGTTAAAAATGAGGGGGGCAATTAGGGGATCCATGTCATTATAATAATATTTTTTTTTAAATGGAAATGATTTTGCCTATATCTTCACAGAAGCATTGTTTGGTGAAGTCGGTTCAGATTTGTAAAAAAGACTGGGTTCCACAGTCTTAAGCGGTAAGGAGGGGCCCCAAAAGGGTAAAACTTAGCATTACAAAAACTGTTTTCTTAAGAACCGGTATGTCAGATTTGTTCATATTTGGCATAAATTATCCCTATGTGTAGGGGTTTGATTGCAGATAAGAATTTAGGGGCTAAATTTACTTATGAGTATTATAGGGAAAACTGAATTTTTTTCATTTTGCATTTATGTGTTCAAAAAAACTTCTTTTTAAAATTTGAATCATTTCTGCTCATAACAAATCGCTTTGAGTTGGTGATTGAAGTTCTGAAAAATTATGGGGCTGGGTTGTATATTAATGGTTCTGTCCAGGGGACTAAATTTTTTTTTACAGATGAATGGTATGGGAAGTTTTTGTTCAGTATGGGTGTGGTGGGGGTATTAATCATAAGTTGTTAAGACGACCCCCCAAAGAGGGTAAATATTGTGAAATTTCAAAAAAGTGCTTTGGCCACTATGAGTCAGTAGAGTGTCCTCAGAGGGCCTCTTGTTCTACTTTATGTCCTGACAATGTATTATAAATTTGAAATTGTCTTCCGTCTGACTGTTCTTAATAATGTTAATTAATCCTCTATCTTGATTGGTTGCAAAGAAAAAATATCCAATAATATTCCCTTTAACTTTTTCTTATTAAGATTAAGAAAAAATAGCAATGTATAAGTCTTGTTATGTACATAGCCTGTTAATATTGTATTACAGAAAATTGGAACTTATGAAGATATGAAACTGATGCCACCTCCTCCACTGGTATGTTATTCAAAATTAAGATTGAAACTATAAACATGACAATGTTACTGATTTGTGTACATTTTTGTTAAATATTAGTAGAGAAATGAAGTTGGTATAAAACTAAAGAAAATACAATTTTAATCCAGGAGATTTTGTTATTGATTAAAGATTGATTAAATATTTTCACATTCTTCATATCCGTAACAGCCTGGTGGTGGTAGCCCAACTGATCAGGAGCAGAAGTCCAAACTGGGTCTTGTGGCCTCGTATGGCGGAGATTCGGACGGGGAGGAAGACGAATCCTCTCCACCTCAGATTGGCGATGTGGACGAGAGTAAACTTTTAGACTTCAGCAAGATGGCGTGTCTGCTGTGTAAACGACAGTTCAACAACAAAGATCAGCTGTTGCGACATACACAGATGTCTGATCTACATAAGGTATGCTTCCCTACGCTGTTTAATACTGGGCTGCATTCAGCACCGTTAAACAGCAAACATGTTTAATGCCTGGTTCCCTAAAATTATTGTGTACTGCATGCTAATATGAGGTTGAGCCAGTGTCCAGGAAAATATGTTAGCTAACGTTTGCAAACGTTTAACTGAACTGAACGCAGCCCTGAAATATTGTTTGATATTATTTAGATTCATTGTCAGGTAAGATAATGGTCCCAACCTTTCTTTACAACTTGCCATGTTGGACTTAATCTTCCTACAGTTTTGATGCAATTATATTGAAAAGTATGAAGTTTTTGGGTGGCATATAGTAATCGCAGCGTCCGTCCTTCCGTCTGGTTTTTCGTGTCTGGCCTGTAACTTTGTCATGCATGGAAGGATTTTGTTGATACAAATGATCAACATAATATGACAACATGTCGCGAGTAAGACCCACACCCGCACCTCAAAGGTCAAGGTCACAATTTGAGTTTGTTTAACAACACTTTGAATTTGTGTGAGATTTCGTGTCCGGCCTGTAACTTGTCATGCATGGATGAATTTTTATGGTACTTGCTACAAATGATCAACATAACATGACGACGTGTCGCAAATAAGACCCACACTCGTACCTCAAAGGTCACAAATTGAGTTTGTTTGACACCACATTGAGTTTGTGTGAGATTTCGTGTCCGGCAACTTTGTCATGTGAAGATGGATTTTATAAATGCTTGCTACAAATGATCAACATAACATGACGACGTGTCGCAAGTAAAACCCATACTTTAAAAGTCAAGATCACACGACAACGTTTCCAGTCTGTTTGAGATTTCGTGTCTCAGGTCTGTAACTTTGTCATGCAAAGATGGATCAACATAATATGACAATGTGTCGCACGTTACACCCAGAATCCCACTTCAAAGGTCAAAGTCACAATTTAACTTTGTTTGAGGACACTTTCAGTCTGATTGCTATTTCGTGTCCGGTCTGAAACTTTGTCACCTATGGATATAATTCAAAAACATTTGGCTCAATTCATCAGCATGACATTACAACATGTCACATGTAAGCCCCACATGCGTACCTCAAAGGTCAAGGTCACACTTTGAGTTAGTTTGACAAAACTTTAAGTCTGTGTGAGATTTATTGTCCAGTCTGTAACTTTGTTATCATTGGATAAATTTTAAAAACACTTGGCTCAGTTGATCAACATGACATAATTAAGTGTTGCATGTAAGACCCAGAACCTTTCTTCAAAGGTCAGGGTCACACTTTCAATGTGTTTGATATTGCGTGTTTGGTCAGTGGCTTTGTCTTTAATTGGCTCAATTTATCAAGATGACATGACGATGTGTCATAAGTAAGACATAGACCCTTACCTCAAATGTCAGGTCACACTTTGAGTATGTATGATAACACTTTGAATCTGTTAGAGATTTCAAGTCTGTCCTTTAACTTTATCATACATGGATGGATTTCAAAAACACTTGGCTCAATTTATCAATTGATTTTAAAATAGCTTGACACAAGTGATCAGCATGTCATGATAATGTTTCACCTGCATTTAACTGTTGAAATACCCAGACGATTACATCAGATGTCAATGTTACACAAAGGTCACGGTCATGCTTTAATATAAAAAAAACCCATGGAATTGCATGTCTAGTCTGAAACATCAGTCCATTACTCTTGATATTCATGGATACGTTGCTACATTTTATATCATGATTATATTGTTATTTTTCACAGACCATTTGGGGGGCATGCGACACTTAACAGTGACATTTTTTGTTTATCATATATTTTTTCCAGGTCTTGTGCCCATTTTCAGTATTGAATATATAGTTATATATACAAATGTACACCATTTCTTAACCTGTCAGTCTATTGACAGTCATCAGGTGCCAGTAATGCAAACTCGGGAGGATTACAGGTACTTGTGTGATTGGCTTTTATAATTATTAAAATAAATATTTCACGTAATTAAATTGTGATTAAAGAGATCAAACATAATACTTTGATTTTATAAATTTTCATGTATTTGGTCAAATGAATTTTTGTTTAAAACATTTTTGACATATGGAACTTCAAACACTTATTTATTGCATACTGTTTAACAATCTATGTTATTTTACTGGTATGAGATATACCTCGCCCTGGCCCCCCTAGATAAAAGTAATTATTCAGAGTGTTTGGAATGCAAGAGAAGATTTATTCATTGGTTTTGCAGATTGGATATAAAGTTCAGTCCCTTAGGATAACTGAAATCGCAGAAACTCTATAGTCTAGTTCCAGTCAAAACACTTATCTCCCGGGACAAATTTTTCTGTCTGAACCTCTAGCCCATGAGAAATTCTTATAGTTTTAATTGAACACCAAAGCAGAGATGGAGATTCTTTGTGTGTTGGTAGCAATTCCAAGCTTTATAAGGCAATCATATGTAATAAGGCAGACAGTTCTCCAGTTTTTAATTATCTCCTTGCATAGCAAGTATATATTTTTAAACATGATAACAGAATTGTTGATATTTTTGTTTTGTTTTTTGTCAGTACCGTGATAGGGCAAAAGAGAGGCATGAAAAAAGTGGGTCTACAGCTCCACCTCTACGGAAACGCCCCCCTCCAACAGCAGATGCGTAAGTTGAATGTTAATTTTGTCTGGGTTCTATTTAATCTGGTGAAAACAAAAAAAGGAAGAAATGAAAAAAAAAAAAATTTCTGGATTTTGGTATAACATGTAAACGAGTTATTTTAAGTTAAGAATTCACATAACTATTGGATCAAATCCCTTTAATATTGGATGTACATGCAGATTTATAAATGCAAATTGTAACACTGCATCTCATTGGTACATTTCGGTAAATATCACTTGACCTACAATGTCACACTACTTGGATTGTATATTTACCACCTATTAATGTTTATTTTACATTGATGGATTGTGATAAAGTTAAAATTACTCTCAATTAGTTACATGTTGATAATTTCAAGTATTCCAGTATCAATGTATACTGTAGCAATTTGTATAATATTATTATTCTTATTTCTCCATAATAGGTTTGAACAGCCTACCAAAGCAGGTATAGGTGCAGACAACATTGGTAATAAAATGTTACAAAAGATGGGTTGGTCATCAGGACAAGGCCTGGGCAAGACTGGTCAGGGAATCGTCAAACCTATACAGGTCAGTTATGCTAACTGTTAACTCAAATGTAAGGCTCAGAACTCAAAGAAAATGTCCATCCTGTGTAACTCAAACAGGACTGATATGAACAGAATTCTCAATAATAAAATTATGATTATTATTTTTTCGTATTGGTCCTTGAGCAGTTGTGTTTTGGTGCAGTCCACAACCTTTGGGTCATTATGACAATTCTTGGACCAATATGAAATCACTTTATACCATTATAGAAACGCTAATCTATTTTAACCATTTACCTCATAGATACGCATTTTCCCGCACCAATCACAGAAGGCTCGTGACGAGCAATCTGAACACTTCCTGCACTGTTTTCCACTCTGTCAGTTGATATAAACATAATTCACCCAATAATTCAAAAGCCTTCTATATTAAGTATACAAAGGCGTCTATATGAAGTAAAGGGTTAAGAAATACAAGATTATTAGTTGAGTTAGGAAACTGTTGCCAAACCCGATCCTCAGCTAAGAACAGTTATTGTTTTACATCATATCTTGAATATCAGTGCAAAGTAACAAATCAAATTTTATTTCATTTTTTTTCTGCAGGCAGAAAGAAGGAGTGCATCAGCTGGATTAGGAATGCGTGGGGCGAACTATAACATCGAGGACACAGACAATTAAAAGGATGCGCTCATGAAATCAATGTTTGCCCGATACAATGAATTTGACTGAAATCATACACGCATTCAACACTAATAGAAAGTTGTGATTATTTTGGACAGATGAGCCTCGACTGGTTATCCGGTATATTGTGGACATGGTGATAGCAAACAAGCATGCTTAATGTGGGATCTCAGTCTGATATGGTCCTACCGTTCAAAATGCAAGAACTAGGTGGTGAGATTATGGCATATTCAGTCTAGATGCTAAATATTCGATCTCTTTTCAAGATTTTCATATTTATGCCAGACCAGGATGTTATGGCTGCAGAACATTCAATATAGTGATGTGTAGTGCAAACACCATATAGCTGATATTCCCCAAGTCAGCTTTGTGCTCGTCGAGTTACGCAGGCAGGGAGAAGATCAAGATCGTTGTCATTCAAATGCTTTTATATTTTGAGAAATGAGATTTTAAGAAAAATACAAAATTATGCCATAAAGTTACGCTTAAGGAATGTGCAAATAATAATAATAATTTATGAATAAAAATCAGTTGTACATATGGTTATACAAAATTAAATAAAAGAAACAAATTCTGTCATGTTTGAAAGATTAACAAGAAAATGTATATTAACAACAATATGTATGGTGAACACCGAGAGTTACTGTCCGTGTATTTGAATCTCACTAACTGTGAATTGATAGAGGAATACATTCACATTGTTCAATTTTGCCCACCAAGGCAATATTTTCTCATAACTGCCATATTTCACATTGTTTAAATTTATGAACTGATTTGCTCAAACCTGAGTACACTTGTCATTTTTGTTGTTAAATTGATAATCATGTTTTTTGTGCAATTCACATTGATATTTTGTCTTTTTAGTAAAATATGGTATACATTTGTAAATTGTTTTTCATGTATAGCAGTGTGAATTTCACATGCATGTTTAATTGCAATGCATATATGTATATTTGATTCTGTTACTATTAACAGCGTGTGATAAATGTTTTGAGATATTTTATTGATCATGTCATGTTTTCTAATAAAACACAAATATTTGAAATGGCTTTGTATGATGTTTTAACTTACATTTTGTGACATGGAAGTGAGACTGATTATATTTCACTTGGGAATATGGTCAAATAAGATCATTAATTATAATGATTGGTGTTGTCCGTAATATATGAATGCATCTAACTTCCTTCTGACTTGGGGGTCAAATTTGAGGTTGCCACAGGGGTCACTGTTTTAATTATATAGGGAAAATGTTAATGAATGAATTAACAGGGTTTTACGGTGTACCAACACATAGGTTATTCGACGCCAACAGGAAGGAAGATTCCAGGTTCACTCTACATGTACAAAAACAACAAATTAACATACAGATTAAAAAAATACATCAACAAATGAATATGCAGAATGAACCTAGAACCTTGATACATGCAGAACTGCAGAGTTTTAGCAAAAGGAAAATGTTAAAATATTTATGTAAACACAACAGCAACCCCATTTTCATTGACTAAACTTGCAAAGCAGTAATATACACATAAGATCTTAGACAAGTTCTTGAACCAGCGTGATTCAACCACAAATGCCCCCAGGTATAGGGCTTGTAAGCACATTTTTAAAGATCTTTAAAAATAATTTTCTCTGAAATTCCAAGCCATAGCTATTTTAAATTTAGTATTGAGGTCCTCAAAAGAGTTGTTGAAGTGGGTCCCCGGGTCACTGTTTTACATAGAATTATATAGGGAAAGTAGTCAATTTTTCGTGCAGACACGATAGCATCTCCATTTTCAGTTCTATTGAATTGGTTTGAATTTGACGATGTGTTAAATATTGCATGTTTTGTAAGTTTCTGGTGATGCTGTAAAACAGGACCAGCCTGGGATCAACCCTCCTGAGTTGAGAAGTATCCAATGTAGTATTCAGTATGTTTCACACCCAAGAAGTGCGGGAAAAGTCGTGTTTAACCCTTCGAGCAGCTCGCCGCTGAAAAGCCTCTACTTGGCAAATACGTGCGATGGTATGGGGAGAAAAAACAGAAGCGCAGTTCACTAGTTGGGGCCTGACTTGTGTCTTACATGCAGTATTTTTATATTTGAGGAATCTCTGTTCAATTTGCCTTTTTAGTGATATCGGCGCGAGTGTTCCATGATAGACATGGTCTTTCTCTCTGAAAGGAGTTCGTAGAAGAGATTTAAGGTAGTGAAATGTTTGGTGACACCAGAAGAGACGATGTTTTCCAGTGTCTTCTACAGACTACATGTTGGAGATATAGAGTGATAGTTTGCAGGATCTGATTAGGAACAACCCCTTTTAAAGATTGGTATAACATTAGCTATTTTCCAGGGTTCTGGCAGAGTGCCAATACTGAGTTATTTCTGAAGATACTTTGTAGAATAAACGATATTTCTTTACTAGTATTTTAGAATAATGGACTTGATCTCATTGGGACAAACTACTCAGTGTGGGTTTAAATTATGAAATAGTTTTATACCTTTCGATGATGTATGCAAACTTGACATTTGTCCATGAGCGCTGCAAGTTGGCTAAATACATTTTTGTGACAAAGTGTTTTAGGTCTATATATTTTATCTCTACACTTTGACCTGTGTACACGTGCTTTGTACATGCTTTGTTTCGTTTTCTGTATCTATAGGCGTTTAAGATCAACTTTAATGGATGAAAGTTTGTTTTTGCTGAAGCCATTTTTGTAAGTATGTTGGTTTTAACGCCAATATTAAGGTTTTCATGAAAAAGTTTCCAAAGTAGATCCACAGTGCAGTGATCGTATGGCTTCAGGCCCTGCTACTCTTCATGGAATTTAGTGATATGGGCCCTTAGACCAAACCTTTCTCAATACTTTAGTCTGACCTAAGAATCACAGGAAAACGTAATATTTTTGTTGTTCTATTTTATATAATAGTAATAAAATACATATATTTAGACGTTGTCCTACTTTCTCAGCCAATAAAATCGCATGATTTTTCAAAATAGAACATTCTATTTGACATAGAACATTATGACTCTCAGTAGATATTAGTCTGTTTCCTCAGCAAGTGAAATTGCTCTAGTTACAATAAAGTAGAGCAACATGTAAGCCGGTTAGAAGTCGCATGGATTGTTCTACTGGCATCGAAAGTTCCATGTAACTTCTAACATGTACCTAAATTAATAGTAATAAACGCAATGTCGAAACCTTCATATTCTTCTTTGAAGCAACATAATACTAGTATTTAAAAGCAGTCTGTATCATTCAGTAGAAATTTAATTTTATAGCATTTTAATACACCACGCTGTGACTAGAATTTTTTTCTCACAAAAATCATGATTTTCAGTTATTTTCATCCGTTGTGTTTAACCCTTTACTCCGTAGATACACGTTTTCTTGCACCAATCACAGAAAGCCTTTGAAAACAGTACAAGAAGAGTTCAGATGGCTCGTAACGAGCAATCTGAACACTTCCTGCACTGTTTTCCACTCTGACAGTTAATATAAACATAATTCATCCAATAATTCAAAATCCTTCTTTATTAGGTGTCCAAAGGTGTCTATATTAGAGGTGTCAAAAGGCGTCTATATGAAGTAAAGGGTTAAACCTAAAGAACTTGTTACTTTTCTTTGCTTGGAATATTTTTTCTCTTAGGGTGTTACAGATAGTATATTATATTTTACCAATATGTAGTAGTATATTGGATTTGAATATTACAGATAGTTTATTATATTTTACCAATATGTAGTAGTGGTATATTGTACTTTGAATATTACAGATAGTACATGTATATTATATTTTACCAATATGTAGTAGTAGTATATTGGACTTTGAACTTTGAATATTTTTTTCAGTCGGAAATAGACTGGTGCATTTATTTAAAAAATAAACGTTCTCATTAATTAACGTTCAGCAGCGACTTTGTGCATGCGCAGGTTTATCTGAATTTCCCCACATTTAGATTGTTAAATTTCACTTCGTAGTGATTGATTTTGCTTTTACATTTCAGTCCTTTAAAGCAAATTTGTTAGGTTTATAAATGTGAAAAAATAAGATAAATTTAAGTACATGCAGTCGAGTTTGACTAAGAAGCTTTGTCCATACGGGCCCTGGCAGATTGGTTTACTAGAAACTGTTTTAACGTGTACAGGTGATGTGTACAATGACATATAAATGTCCCCTAGTTAAGTATCATGACAGGCCACTTTTTTATTAAATATTTCAGTTTAAGATTTTCTTCAACTCAAATATATCAAATGCTAACACTTCATTTGTAATCTTGCATAATATCATTTAACCAATGAGTAAACATTTGTTACGATTTCAATTCTGTGTGGCCAGTTAATATAAAGTATTCAACTAATCATATAGAGAAATTGAAATTGTTCAGTTGAGAAAACTCCCAGCTTGAGATGTTTGTGAAACCGGTCCCTGGCCATATTTGTTTATCGAGTGATGACCAGTGTCCGTTTAAACATGTCTGATTTGCCACGAAACCAGAAACTTCAAAATAAACTCTTCGTTAAAAGCTGTTTAATAAAGGGTGGATAGATAATACTTACTATAAAGAGATGGGTATAGTTATAGGATTCATTGGAGTTCTCCTTCACCGAGTGGTCCATTGCGCTGTCGTCTATCAAACACTATCCTCTCACCGATGAGGTTGTGGGTTCGAGTCGAGCTCGGTCCTTAAACTTTACATGAGCAAGTTTACTTGCAGAGGACGGTGGTTCAAAGGTCATCCTCTACATTCAGTAATATAAATTTGCAGCAAACCATTAATACGCGAAACAACACTCGTGAAAATTTACCAAATGAAAAAAGTATCACTGAAATTTGCAAAAGTCAGCGCGAAAATAAAAGATTATTAAAATCAAAGACCGCAATTTCTATGTTACAAATCAATATTATAGCCTGCTTTCTTGAAAAAAAAAAGAACAATCTGAAGTCATTTTTCCATTTTAAGTACCACGGCGGTGGTCTAGTGGAAGAGAATCCGCCTCGCATGTGGAAGGGTGTTAGTTCGGCCGTGAGGCAGGGTTTAACCCAAAACCTGAAAAATGGAACCTATTTCCTCGTTTGGCGTTCAGCATTTATGGGATAGTTTTTTGGTCTGGTGGGTCCGGTATAATGTGAGTGGCTGGAGTATCATACCATGTGTCTGCATCTGAACATCAAAACATCTGAAGGAACGAAATTCTTAAAACTGACGACGATGGCGGCGTGTGAGGCCATCAAAGCAGTCTCTCTAAAAGGTCCAGCAAGTCTTTGCGGACAGGAAGCATGCATCATTTTACATGCATTCGTATCCCCTGCATTCGTGCGCTGTCGCAAGACCAAACTTTTGACATTTTATATATTTCAGTCATTGATGAGTATCACATTATCATTAAACCAGTTAGGACATCCTTTAAATTTATTTGTTTGCCTTTTTCTTACCTAGGACTTCAATGCGGGTATGTAGGTTAACATGTTTTTTTTTAAAAAAAATGCGGAAATTTATATATGGAATAAAAGGAAACTTTTCTAAAAATAACCAACATAATCCATTTAATAAAAGGCCATCAACTGTTTGAGTAAGGCATGGATATGTCGGTAGGGATACAGAAAACAGTTTTAACAGTTTTAACTTTTGGCCTTATCTGTCCGACTATTTTCACTATACTTAGCCAAAATTGTCGTTGAAACAATCGTTACGGAGTGCGGATCTATCGTTGGTGTTTTAATATAAGCGTGAACAACAATAAAATATGTCAAAGTTTTGGATTTTATTTTCGATCGTTTGCTGCACGTGCGTGTCCGGTCAGACATCATCGACTGTGGACGAACTGAAGTTGATGGTACAGACGCTGCAGCAGCAGGTGTCGGCGATACACAGCACGTTATTGACGCAGCAGACGATGAGCATTGACGACGTCTGTAAAACGATTACAAAGACTATAGGTACGGCGATCATTAGTTGTTGTTGTTGTTTCTTTTTATTTATACTGATTTATTTTAGCTCGATTGCAAAGTAAGCTCAGAGCTAAAAATGTCAATCGCTCAAATTCATTTCCTGTATAGAACCTTTGGGTCGTATTCACCAACCATGCCTGAGAATATTCTTAGACTTGAGCTTGAAAATCCAAATTTCAGCCTTAGATATATTGTTTATCATGACAGATAGAATTATTGTGAGAGTGTATTTGACTATATATTAGGTGTCTCCACATGTCTGCAATTTTCGACATTAAAAGATGGAACCTAAGTGTATTTCTCAAACTCCATTCTTGAGCTCAAGGCTAAGAATATTCTTAAGAATGGTTGGTGAATACCGCCCCAGGGCTTGGTGCTTGGGACAAATGCCGTGACCTCTGGCGCAATTTTCTCGCTTAAAATAGTATTTTTTTGCATTTAGAGATAAAAAGTAGCTGCTACACGTTAACATGTTTAGGTAGCAAACGTTAGTAATTAACTAATTTCTCTTAAAGTTGAGACGCATTTCGGCTGCATTTAATTTTATAGTTTTTACTGTATAGTAATGCTCATAACTGAGGTAACCAACTACATATTATATTTGTCTTTTATAACAGAATATTTCTAATTATATGTTTTTTCTGCAAGACGTAAGACATTGCGGATGTGACCATTTTTATGTACTTATATTACAGCAGCTTCCGAACCAAAAGACTGTTTTGCTGTATTGGCCGCAGGGGATACCAAGTCAGGCGTGTACATGATCAAACCCCCGGGAGAAAGTGTCGCTATAGAAGCATATTGTGACATGCAGACTGACGGTGAAGGCTGGACAGTAAGTACCATAGTATGGTGAATTGAATTTTAAGTCTAGCTGGGTCCAATGCGGATATTTCGAAATCGCAAATGGGGTCGCCAAGTCCAATTAGCAAATATTCGTTATTTCCAATTTTCACTGAAATGTGTACCTTTATTAGTATTCGAGGAACCTCAATTTGACGACGGGAGGGTCCTGAACTCCTGTCCCGCCCCTCTATATCCACTATTTCCAGTTATCAGTTATTTGATAATTTTCTTCTGATTTTAATTAAATTAAAAACGAAAAATGTTGCAACTTTTACGAAATATCTTTCATAGTTTTAACAAAATAGTAGTGCATTCGTTTTATCAATAACATTTTAAAACACATCATCTATGGATGGCGAAACTGTCATATCAATTTTCTTACTTTAAAAATGAGCTTATATGAGAAAATGAACGTAAGCATAAACAGTCTTCATTTCTTTAAATTTAAAAAAGAAAAGTTTACCACACTAAATTACAATCAAGCCCTTTCTTTTGATAGTAAAATCACAAAAATATGTTGGTTGGTTCGGGAGGAGTTGTGTTTCCAAAAGTTGGAAAACGCCAAATGTACCACCTGAAATTTAGACAAGCACCTGTAGTCACTTATCTCTGTTTATATGTCTCTGCATGCACCTTATAATACCATTGTCAGCATCCAGACAGTGTACACTGTCAAAGTCACTAATCTTATCAGTATTCAGATATCAACTTAAAAAAACTTTCTTAAACGAATACATGTAAGTGTCATCTATTTGACTGTTTCATTTTTACGACCCTTAGGTGATCATTGGGAAATATTCTTTAGCAATTATATTATTGATACATACTAGTATAGAATATTTTTTTTATGATTTGAGATTTCTTTGATAATGTCTCTTTAAAATAATTCTTTTGTATGTTTTACTATGTTTTGTTTGTAAAACGTCAATTTGTTGTATACAAGGAACCGTGTAAATTGGCGTATTGTAATTTATGCATATGATATCCTCTTAAAGTAATTAAACTATTTTACAGCAAATTCAAAAGAGAATAGACGGGACCGTTGACTTCTACAGATCATACAGGGAATATGAAACAGGATTTGGAGGAAATAAAACCGGCGAACACTGGCTCGGTGAGTTTGTACTGGTCCAACTGTGTGGAAGAACTAAATAACCGGTTATAGATAATACCAATACAGTTGTAGTAAAGCGCGTGGTAGACTACAGCGTTTTAATGGGGTTTAACGCCATTTTCAATACATTTCCGGTTATATATGGCATATCCAGTTTTATTGGTGAAAGAAGACACCAGAATGAATCTGAATAGCACCACCGTCCTTGCGCAAGTAACTAACCAACTTTATCACATAAATGTTTGGAGTGAGCGGGGCTCGAACCTGCGACCTTAGCGGTGAGAGGTAAGTGATCTTGAGACGGCGTCTTATACCACTCGTCCACGGAAAACCATGGTCCAGTGGTACAGCATCGGATCAAGGAGATCGTGGGTTGTAAGAACGGTTTCACAATCGATGTGAAATAAATAAGCTAGAAGATACAGTTGTACATTTGGCAACAACAATAGTTCTAAATCTAGAATAAACATTAAAGATTACTTGTAATAACGATTTGACTAAACGGAAGTGTGTAAAATGTTTTCAACAAGAAATGAACACGAGGTGATAAGAAAATGATTCAAAGGGAGCGAATTCTTGCAAAAGGGAGCAAGTTTTATATCCATGGTTCATGCACCATAGAAATTATGTTAATTGTATTGCTGGGTGTAAACGGTTAAGCACTGATTAGTAATAATTGGGTCTTGTCTTGCTGGTGCCGCACGTATTTGGCCCCGTTGTCTCTCAGAACACACAACACAACACAACACAACACAACACAACACAACACAACATAATATAACATATATTTTATTTAAGTCTCACCTCTATAACATTACAATTATAAATATATAAAACATTTACAAATATAAATAGTGAAGTTAAGAAAGGCTCTTTACAGAGCTATGAGAGACTGACTGATATTTTTCTACAAGTATACATCTAAAATCAACAACATGTTTAAAAAAAATCAGCAGCATTTTCTACATTCATTTAGACTAAAGAAGAAAAGAGAAAAAAACAACAATAACGTAATAAAACATCATCTACATTTATTATTAAAATCATTTACAAATAAAACAAGTAAGATGTCATTCTAAAATACATGTATACAAAATAACGGTAAAAAAATAACTATCATAAATTTAAATCAATTATATAAAATAGTTTTTCTTAAAACGTCAAAGCAGATTTTGGCAGATAATCTTATTCTTTTTCATCTTTACAGCTTAACATATAATGTAATTGTTCTTGAACTGTTAAACTTCTAAAATCAATATTCTCCATGTTTATTTTATCTAAATAGCTTTTTCTAATATCATCATATATAGGACAGGATAGTAATGAGGCCCTCCCATGGGGGTCCCTGTTCTCTAGATCTCTTAAAGAAATGCATATTGTTCCCCAGATCTCCAAAAAGTATTTGCCAAAGTTCCCCAAAAGTATTTTGTCCATGTTCCCCAGATCTCTAAAAGTATTTCCACTGTTCCTTAGATCTCCAAAAGTTTTAAACATAGTTCCTTTAAAGTACCAAATAGTGTTCCCTTAAGTAAAACGTCTACTATAATATTTTCTATTATTATTTACACATCATTTAATAAGCAAAATCCATGTACTGTCTTCTTTTCCTTGTTTAAAATATCTATGGTCTATGACTTGAACTTTCAGAGAAAAGGTGTTTTTTAAGTTTCCTTAGAAATGTGCTTGTAAGCCCTGTGGCAGGAAGCATTTGTGGTTCAATCACGCTGGTTCAAGAACTTCAAGAGTTTGCGGTTATACAAATGCTGTACGAGTTTGGATAAGATTGTTTGAAACATGTGGGGGATGCTATAGCTTCTACAAGAAAAAGGTTAACGGATGGACAACGGACACTTTACCACGACATAAGCCCTGCTGGCCTTTGGCAAGTAGATCCAAAGAAGATATCGATGGAAGGACAGAAAAGACAAAAAAATTGAACAGCTGAACGGTTAATTTACAAAAGGCAATAAATACACATAAATATTTATAAATACATATAAAAAAATGCCTTTATTGGATAAACACGATCTAATTAAAAAAATAGTAGATGCCGGGTGGGATTGACCACCAGTCCTTACAATCCGAAATCGACGATATTAACCACTGCACTATTCTGCCTTCACTGTAAATATATCTTTGGTCGGAATTACCATCCAAAATTTATTTCGGGTACATACGATTATGGGATGAAGTTGTGCAGAGGCCCAGACTAACACGCAAGAAACCTCCAAAGCTGTCAAAAGCTGTTTCAAGCAGTCGACATCTCATTTTAAAAGTAAATTATGATTAAGTATAAAAGTTATACATAAAATCAGTGACTTAATTACAGAAACTGGCAGACTAATAGCAATATAATGTACACGGCACTTTTAGTTTTTCTATAATAACTCTTCGAATCTTGGTCTGAATTTAATAATTTTGGTGCCAAAGTAAAGCTGATAAAAATGATGAACAATTCCAATTATCAATTATTTAATAATTTTCTTCTGAATTTAAATTATTACGGATTGAAATCGAAATAGGTTGAAATTTCACGAAAAAAAAAGAAGATTTTTAAACAAAAAACGGTAGTCTTGATTTAACAAATAACATGTACGTTTAAACAAAACACAATAAAAATAGAAATATTAAGTAGAAAGGTGAAGCAGTAAGTTTTCCATCGGTGGCGAAAGTTTCATATTGATATTTATTGAAGTGGTTTTCTTTATTTCTTAATTCAAAATAGGCTAAAAAAGATAAAACGATCACACAAAAAAACTTTAAATTTAAAAAAGAAAAAAATAATCTCCCAAATCAAGCCCTTTCTTTTGATACCATAATCACAAAATTATGTTGTTTGATTCTGGAGGATGTGTGTTTCCATGATTTAGAAAACGCCACGTGATCTAGTGGTAAAGCACCGAACCTGTGATCGGAGGGTCGTGAGTATTTCAATCCTTCGCCACGACTACGTGTGGTGTCCTTGAGCACGACACTTTTTCCACATGTGCTTAGTACTGGTTATACCCAGGAAGACTTCGAGCGTGATTTGTCTAAGTCGTAAGAACTTGTTTCAAAATCGAAGTAAAATAAATAAGTTCAAACTAAACTAGAAAAAGCCAAAATGTGCCACCTGAAATTTAGACAAGTGCCTCCAGTTGCCTATCTCTGTTTATATGTCTCTTATAAAATTGATCAAATTAGGTACTTTTTTTCATTAAGGACAATATCCCTAGATCTCTAAAATTAGGCCTTTAATCCCTGGATCTCTGAAAGTAATGGTCAATGTTCCCCAGATTTTTTTTAAAAAATGACCATGTTCTCCAGATCTCCAAAACCCCCGGGAGGGCCTCAGTAATACATGTTCTTCATCTTCGACAGTATTTATACAGTAGAAACATTTTCCCTCTTCAGCAGGTAATTGTTCATAACGTCAAGTTTTTATACGAGTTGGAGCTACTCCGCATTGAAATTTTGAACAAGCACTGCGATGAGATCGAGGCATTAAACAAGTAACATAACCTTCAACTTTATATTCAGTTTTAAAACATTTATACAGCCGTAACTTATTTCTACCATTGCCTTGACGTACATTTTCCCTATTAATGTCATTGATCCAATCATTTTCAATGTGTCCACGGTTGTGTAATTGGTAATTGATATTTGCTTCCTCAAACATCGAGTGAACTCTAAAATTCCAGTTTTCACAATATAGTACATGTACATCAAATAGGCAACGTGCAGTATGACCGTTATCTACAAAAAACATCCAAAAAGCAACAATGGATTGTTCACAGTTTTTATGCCCCCGCTGTAAAGTTTAATTATTGAAAGAGATACTTATTATCGAAAAAAAAATTACGACTCTCCTTTTGTAGAATTATTCATTAAGCTTAAATGGATGGCATTTGTTGAAATGGTTTAATTTCAAAAGGCCGTATTCGTGTACAAATCATTTAATGACCAGGCTCCTGCATATCTCAAATATGTATTTGCTCTTACTGCTTACGTCCATAAAAGTGCACTACGACCATCCTCTAGACAAATTTGGCCGGTAGTGATATGGCACCTGTTTGACATAATTGTTGGTGTTTATTCTGACATTTAGTGGGGACATCTTTGTCCTATTGACACATTTCTGGTTTTAGGATATTATTGTATAATTTTACAATAAATGCATTCACAATATCATACATCATTCTCGCACATTGCAAGACTGACTGTATTGGGTAAATAGGTCATGTTAAATTTTGCCAACTTAAAGAACTAAGACTGACATGTGCATCCTGGGCAAACATATTATACGCACTGTTATCTGGATACCATACCATATTCGTTGACACATGAGAGAGGAAATAACTCGGTTCTTAAGCAGCACTTGCTATTTGTTTGAAACTTATTTTGTTGGCCTCGATTGTGAAACAATTCTTACAACTTAGACAAATCACGCTCGAGGTCTTCCTGGGTAGAACCAGTACTAAGCATACTAACCTCATGCCAGATGTTGCGGGTTCGATCCTCAGCTCGACCCGATGCCTCTCATAAAACAACACTCAGTACTGGTTCTACTCAGGAAGCGGACTCGAGAGCAGTTCATATAAGCTCAGAGCTTTCATCGCAATCGAGCTAAAATAAATTAGTATAAACTAAGCATATGCGGATAAACTGTCTTGCTCAAGGACACCATACATGCCTTGAGAGAGGATCATACATGCCTTGAGAGAGGATCGAACCCAAGACCCTTCAATCATTGATCACGCGCTCCGTTATATTTGTTAATCATGAAGTAGGATGCTATTAATACTATGACGCTAAATATATGATGATGCGCTTGTAATTAAACATACTGTCAACTAGGTATTCTAGCAACTGTTTACATTTGTATTTTACAGGGAACCGGCACATTCACGCCCTCACTAATTCCGGTAAACACGGGCTGCTAGTTGAACTTGAAGATTACCAGAACGTAGTGAAGACTGCCCACTATGATACCTTCTCCGTGGGTGACAGCAGTACAAAGTATGCATTGAGTGTTGGTAATTACACTGGCACAGCAGGTATGCGTGTTGATAGTTTAACATTTAATATGTAAATGGTGACATGTAAATGCAAATTTGTTAGCGGATTACCTTAAAACTGATTGTTGAATTATGACTGTGACAAAACATGAAAAAGAAGTTGGCTATCAGAGTATGCATGCATGTATATATGGAATAGCCGCTGCACGCTTAGTTTAGTTTAAACTTGTTTTATTCCACATATAATTATGACAATGAACGTTTCTGCATGCATTCAAAAAAATTAATGTTGTACATTTTGTTATCATTAACAATTGACCTGCCGCGGGATGTTTTTACAAATTCGATATTTCACCATCGTTGTTTCGACTTTTCTTAATCACCATCATTTTGTCACGATTTTGTTCCGTTATGGTCCGAGGAAGCGCGACATATAGTCCAAAGTGACTTTCGGACAATTTTTTATTTTGCGTTTCCCCGAGTAATGGACAGCAAATCGGGTATCCAAATATTTATAAGCTGTCTATTCACATCTTATGTAATCAGGTTACAAAACTTTGTTCCGTGCTCAACTCAGGATTACATGCTCAACTAAAACATGGATGGACTCATTGTAACAAAGAAATTGTAAATACCTTAAACTCTTTACTTCAAATCAGCATTAATACTTTCAAATTTGAGGCCGATTTAAGTGTTTGGCTTTATTTGCGTTTATAATATAATGCACGAGTACGAATTTGAGTTGAGCATGCAAATAGTTTGCTAACCTCGACGCCCATTTTAGCCCAATTTTGTCCCGACCTGGCAGGGAAAGTGGGTTGAGATTGCCGTTCGGATAGCACAAGCGATATATAAATGTAGCGAAGTTACGACATGGCTGTATTGAGCATATGGCATATCTCTCCCTCCTTCTTTTTTTCTCTCTTGTTCATCCCTTCTTTAGGTAAAGTCGCCGCAACTACGTTGCTAATAATTAGTGAGTCATTATTTCACATTTAACCAATTTTCAAAATTGTGTCGCTCTTATAAATTTGTTAAAACAGCCTACAAAATAACTTAATTATTTAATTCATTCTTAATTATTAAGAAGGTCATCATCACTGCGCACGCGTGAATGACAATGCATAGACTTCGCCCTTGATTCAATTCTGAACGAGTCGTCTACAAACTACAAAGCCGCGCGAGCTATGCTTTCACCGTAACTCCCGCCCAGAGTCAGTCAAATGACGTCAAAACTGTCAATCAAATGACGCTCCCTTTGGGTTTCTTAATTGTTAAATTTTTACTTAATGAACACTAACTATTACATGGAGCCCGTGTGATAATTTATTCTGTATATGATACACAATTAGTTAATACAGAAATTTAACTCATCTTTCATATATGGTTGTATCCCTTGCATCTATATACTTGGTCAGATTTAAAAAAGAAAAAGTTTGTCCAAACTCGATCCTTTTTCCCAATAAATGTGAGTAGGTGCATGTAACCAGTGACTTAATTACAGGGACTGGCAGGCTAATAGCAATTCAACATGCGCGGCTGAAATTTCTGGTGGGATCTTTAGTATTTCTTTGATAACTTTTTGACCTCTCGTTCAGTTGAATAACTTTGGTACCAAAGTAAGAATGATATGTTGACTATTAACAATTATATTTTTTCTGAATTGAAATTGTCAATGGTTGAAATCGAAAAATGTTAGAATTTTTACGAAATATATTTTTTAACAAAAAAAGAGGTATACTCGTTTGTAACAAAAATAACAACACATAGAAAGTTTATGTAGAAAGATGAAAAGGTAATTTTCCATGGATGGTGAAAATTTCATTTCGATATTTAAAGAAATTGTTCTTAATACCTACTTTTAAAATGGGCTGAACATGAGAAAATGGTCATATAAAAATAACTGTAAGTGTAAAACTTTCATTTATTTAAATTTAAAAACGAAAGGTTTGCCACCCAAAGTTACAATCAATCCCTTTCTTTTGATAGCAAAATCACAAATATACGTTGGTTGGTTCAGAAGGAGTTGTTTCCAAGATTTGGAAAACGTCAATGGGCTATCAGAAATTTAGACAAGCACCTGAATGTCTCTGATGTAGGTTGGCACATGTTAATGTTTCCTTAGTTCACCTATCATTGCCGCGTGTTCCACATAAACAAATCTTTGTAAAGATTTACAATCACGAATGTACATCTACCTTAGCATTTGTTAACACTGCACTTGGTCAGTTGATACTGAGTTGTTGTAGCTTTCTTTCAAGAATATGTTAAATCCTAAATCTTGTCTGACAGTGAATTTGTATGCCATTTCTATTTTTTACTACTTTTTTATCATTTCTTACCATGCTCTGTTTCTTAGTAAAAAACCTGTATTTTTCAACTGAAAATTATTTTTTGAGGGCACGGCCAATGTTTTTAGGGTCAGCAAATCAAGTACATTTATATTTTAGAGGGACACTGTTTGGTAATAGAAGAGGAAGGGGAAACAAATTACCCAATGTACAATGGAAGTAATGACATTTATTATTGTAAAAGAAGAATACTGATCATAATTATATGGTTATTACACTTATACAACTGATATACAAAATACAGAAACATAAAACAGCATATTTAATGTAAATAACCTGCAACATTGCATTTATACAAATTCAATAATATTGTTTAACGCCATTTTCAACAGATTACACGGCGGGGCGTTAGTCTAATGGATAGAGTGTTGCCTCTCATAAAACAATACTCAGCAGTGGTTATACCAAGGAAGCGGTCTCGAAAGCGGTTCATATAAGCGCTGTGGTTTCATCGCAATCGAGCTAAAATAAATTATTAAATTAGTATAATCTAACAGATTAAACATTAACATATGGCTTCCAGTTTTACAGGTGGGTGGGGACACCTCAGAATAATGTTATTCAGAACCCCAGTTCTTCCTAAAGAATTGTCAAGTTGGCCTCATCTTTGAGAGACCGTTGTTTTTGAGACGGCGTCTTAGACCATTATGGCTATTAATTCAAGACAAATAGTCAACATTTACTCATATCACCAAATTAGTTTTACATAAAGATGATTGAACCATGACTATGTCATGCATTGCTTAGGCCATCCTTAAAAAGAATTAGTTTGCTGTGATCCGACCCAGTATTTTTCATGTGGGTAGGTAAGTAGCTATTTTTTGGGGCCAAATTTTGATTTTGCATAGTCATTTTAAAGAAAAAAGAAATCAGGAAAAATAAAATTAAACGCTTTGAAAGTCAATAAAAAAAGTTAAATATTAAATCACTTTATGTAATTAATAAATCAATTTAAAATTAAAAGAAGAACAAAACTTTACTGAAAACACCTCATGTGATTTTACAAAATCACCAAGGTAACACATGCCGACATTCTATTATGCAATAGTACACCATTTAATGAACTTGTATTTATATGTAAACAATGACACCACGCCCTGTGCTCTTTATAAACCAACAAGGAAACCCAACTACTACTGGGTTTCGTTCGTTAAATGGTGAAAAAATAATTCAAATTGAATTTAATGACACATTCTGAAAATTTACAAAATAACATGAACGAAAATGGATTGAACAACAATTATAAAATATAGACCTCCCAATGTTGTAAATCACCGTGTATCTCATGGTTAATTACACCTGTAGTGATGCCATTCAGTAAAAGTAAAGTACCATACCCAGGATGCAAAACATCATTCATTATACATACATTCGCTGTTTCATTAGACATAAAACGTGTCATTCAACAGACGTAATCATCTTGCACCGACAAATGTCAATTAGTTACTGTCGGTGTAACCATTGCTACTGGCTTACCCTCGTGGTAACTCTTTAGGTTAGCGCTTGCATTTACCGCATGGTATTAATTTTTGTCCATTTTCGTCATGTAACAAGTGCCAGCATGTCCCGCGAAACTGACATCTCCATCTCTTGTCGATGGTTCGCTACATTCTCTTCGTGGTTGTAGAGCCTTGATATTAGAGGAGGAGACTGAAGCAACAGAACAAGCTAATTAATTAATTAATAAAAAAAGGTGTTAATGTTATAATCTCATAAAGTCATTGGGTTTCATAGGCTCGATATCCAGCAGAATAACTGTAACATCATCGTCATCATCAACATCATCATCATCATCATAATCATAATCATCATCATCATCAGCAGCAGCAGCATTACGTCTCACACCACTATTACATTTCCCATAGGGCTCCATTGTAACATTTATGTCCAAAACAGAGTTAAAAATTAAATTCTGCAGCATGTGTCTGGGCTCAAGTTCTTCACTGGTTCAAGATATGCAATTATGAAGAAAAAAAAGTATACCTTGACCAGGTTGTTTTTTTTTTAAATTCAATGCTTCTGTGAGACGTATCAATTTCCAGAGTAATAATATGTCAACTATTCGCCCTAGATGCCGTTCGAACCAACAATTCTGAAATGACACAGAATTGTCCAGAAAGCTGGTCTCAGCATCAAATTTTCAGGGGTGATTTCTAAAATACTGACCATTTAACTCATGCCAGCAAAAAACAAAACATTGCAGTACAAAGCCCTGAAAAAAGAAGAAAAAGAGAACTAAAGTTTTATTTCTACCCCCTTCAACTGTAGGTCCGGAGTACTCAAGGGAGATAATAGTGGTGTGAGTCCATTATTATTGTCATCATCATCATCATTATCATCATCATCAACTGATATCGTCATCATCATCATTATCATCAGAAAATACAAGAAGAATGATTTTTTAATTTTAGATTGTGATACCTTTTTGGATATCAATGTCAAACACTGCATAGCAAAATGACAAAAGGGGTCAATGAACTTAATGCAATCTTCTGACAATATTAGACTACTACAGTCGGGTCGGCTAAGAGGCATTTCAGGAAATGGTTCGATTGCTTTAAACGTGAATGACGTCATCGTAACTCCGTTTCCTTTCGAATTGATGAGTCATGCGGCATATCTCTAAGTCATGTGACTACAAGTGCCGACGCCGCTTAAAAGAATTATATCAGGAAAAAACGCTATAGATGTCTTAAAATATATTTAATTGGATAAAGCTCGTCTCATTATCATAAATAAATAAAATCCGAATGGTTTCGTATATCAAACCAACCGAAACGTGACAAAATTGATGTTTCAAATCGGAGTGGTAAACTTAAACGAAATCCCCATTCTTAAAATAAACAGCACTTGACAACTTTTCACAGTATAGGTTAGAAGATATATTGTATTTTCTACACTAGTAGAAAATTCCATATAACTTCTAACCGGCTAAGATGTTGTTCTACGTTCTTGTTCCTGGGTATATATATAACACAAATCCACATTTGTTAAATATATATATGTTTATTTATATTCTTTATTTTTATTTATAATTCTATTTTTATGTATTTATATTGAATCTCTTATATAAGTATTGTGCTTCAAGAGCAATGTCACCAGATTATCGACTAGAAGCAATTATTCTCATTTTAGTAACAATGACCTCGACCATGAGGCCATTGACATAAAAAGCGATGCTTACTTTGGATACAACCAATTTACATGTTAAATTGCATCAAAGTATCTTAAATGAAACTATGTTTACATTTATTGTGCACAAACATTTTGTCTTCTTAGCCAAGCAGAGCTTAAAACAATACATTCAAATGAAACTGACCTGGCATGGACGGAGTGTTTTTGTCATATTGGTAGATTTTCTTACTTTCTTCCACGGGTGCATGTTCCATATCTTTGAGAAATTTACTTTCCTCTTTCTCGATCTTTCCCAGCAGATGCTCCTGTTAAGTTGAAGACAATGCAGAAAGGAATGCGCCATACGTTTTGCTTCCTTTTCTCTTTACAAGTATGATGAGTTCTCTAACTTTATCCGAGGTTCTTGTCAGATCCTGTTGTACAAAACAAAAAGATTAACAGTAATATAACACATTTGACAACAAGCATTCAAACTGTAAAACATAAATTGCTAAAGTAACTTAGCAATTAACAGCAATATGTTGAACTGACCTTTGTAGAACATATGATGATGATTAATTGTTTGAATATTTAGCGTCATTTTAATGCCATCAAGGGCTAACAAACGATCAGTTAACCTAACCACTGTTTCCTGAGATCCTAGAAGGTTAACCAGTACTCGAGCACACCCGATCTCCGCAAGTAACTGTTAACTTTCCAAATTGAATCAGCGGTGAGAGACAAATGACAATGTGACGCAATGTCGTAATCCAACCATAACAGAGAATGTGGCCGGGCGGGGATTCGAACTCAAGACCCCTGGATTGCTAGCCGGAAACGTTTAAGACTGACCGAATCTGGCCCGGCACATATGAAGAAGATTGAAGTTTACTGCAGCCAGCACTTATAACTGGTACATGGAATTATAACTGTCTGTACAAGTTACTTGTATTGATTACTTGAGCGTAGTGCTTGTACAAACATTTAGTTAATTAATAATGGTATAAACAATTGACCATGATATCATGCATTTCTACGTCTGTGAAAACCCCTTTCGTCATGATGTGGTCCATCACACAATTAAAGGAGGAGAGGTTTGTCACTATCATCTCCCGGCATTGGTTAAGTACATCTACTATAACATTGCCTGTATTGAAAAACATACATGAAACGTTTTATTAACATAGTATTATTATCATTAAAACCAATAACATCATCATCATCATCAATATCATCATCATAATCATTGTCATTATCATCAGAAAATACAAGAAGAAGGAAGACGATGCCGATGGTGCTAACAAAGAAGAAGTTCAGGAAAAACAAGAAGGATACATAGATTATGATAATGGGAAAAGTAAATGATGATAATGTTGATCGTAAAAGGAAAAAGGTGAGGAAGAAGAATAAAAGTTATTATTTGAGAATAACTTAAGTAATAACGTATGGCAAAATCTTCCAAAGTATCACCTACACGTTTATGGAGTGGTCTAGTGTTAGAGCATCGGATCCAGGATCGTGGGTTCGATCCCCAAGCCACAGCTATGTGTGGTCTCCTTGAGCAAGACACTTTATCAGGAAAACTGCGAACGTGGTTTGCATAAGTTTTAATAACTTGTTCCACATTCGAAGTAAATAAATAAATAAATACAAATAGATTAAACAAGAAATCAAAATCTGAAGAAAAAAATCAAGAACATATAGATATAGGAAATAGTTACTGGTTTAAATGAATTTTATCGAGGGGTGGCGTGGGGGTGGGGGCACTGGAATGGTACGGTCACCAGTGGCTAAATCAAAAGTCAGTGGGCGTGCACATGTCAGTGTTCACTCAAAACAACAGACATGATATTTCACTGAAACTGCGACAGTATCGGTGATTTAACTGACCTCCAAAAGCAAAAACAAAAAATCTTACCCCACTCTAAAATCCCCCTCCACACAATATATATACGTTGTTTTTTGTGTGAAAAAAATATAATAAAAAAATGATATGTTTAATATAATTATTTCACTATTTTACACTGTGATGCTAACAAAAATAATATACTAATATACTGATAAAATTCATAAAAACACATAAAATAAAACATATAATCATACTGTAAATGATTAACAGTAGTTTACCTACCTGGGAGGCCAGCATCACCAGTAGCCATAATTGGTTTTTCAGAACTAATCAATCAATCAATTAATCAATCAATCATTCAATCTGAAACGAAATGGCGGTAAGTCACAATAGCTGTGATTATATATAAAATGTACCGGGTTATCATTTAAGTTTAATAATGTATATTGAAGTGATGCATAGATAAGATATAGCTTCAAAACAAATATAAACAATGTGGTAATCAACTGTTTATCAGGTTTGATATTAATCTATTCATAATTCCAATCTCATTAGCATATATGCCTATTGTGTAGCATTAAAGGGCGAGGTGATCAGATTGGCGTAAAGAAAGAAGCATCGACATTTTGATGGTCGGTTTAACAATATGCGAACTTAAATGACGTTCACTACAATTCCACGCTTATTTGAATAATAAAATATAACAAAAACAAATGCAAGATCTATTCCTAGCTGTTTTCATGGGTTTATTGTTTTACAGATTTCTTTGGTTCAGCGATTTAACCGGGCATCGCAATCAGACCATAAGTTGTTTTGAGAAACAATGAAGTAGGTTAAAAGAAATTCACATTTGAGATGTATTGTATACCACTGAACACAACCCTGGTGTACCGAACGTGAATACTAGTCGTTGACAAAAATTTCCACAGACCAATTTATTCTACAGGAAAAATGAAATAAAAACATGTACATGTAGTTGAAGTTCAGAAGCAGACGATCGTGAGACAATGTAAATACACAAACCTTGCACGTAAAAGTCGGTTGAAACGTTCCAAATTCGGATTCTCCATCAATGAGCGTGGATAAATACACAGGAGCTTGGGGAGTGGATAATAACGTTAAATGGGGGTGGGCAGATCCTCTGGTGTATTTAAAGAGGCAAGGAAAGAAACAAATGTTGACCCCTTCCCCGGTCAAAATTAGAATTTCTAAGTCAATAGGCCATCAATTTTAACAAACCCGGTCTCGTTCTATCACTGAATGATTAATCTTCAAGATCGATCCGGTAAGTTAAGCAAAAACGATGTTTAAAGGTAAATGTTCGGCATTAACAGCATATTTTCTTAATTATTAAGAAGTTCGTCATCACTGCGCACGTGTAAATGACATTACACAGACTCCGCCCTTGATTCATTTCTGAACCAGTCATCTACAAACTACAAAACCGCGCGAGTTATGCTTAGAAACGGCCTTAGCAAATGGCAACTTTCAAACGACAATCATCTAAGCTTTCATCGTAGCTCCCGCCTAGAATCAGTCAAGCCACTAAGCTTCCTGCAGTCGCTCCCTTTGGGTTTCTTAACTGTTAAATTTTTAAACTAACTATTACTTAAACTATCCAATTTACCTGACCTCCTAAAGCATAAAAACATATATTCATACTATGAATGATTAACAGTAGCTAACCTACCTGGGAGGCCAGCATCACCAGTAGCCATAATTGTGTCTCTAAAAACTAATCAATCAATCAATCAATCAATCAATCAATCAATCAATCAATCAATCAGTCATATAGTCTGAAATGAAACGGCTGTGAGTCACATTAGTTGTGTTTATCTAACAAATGTACCGGGAGTAGTGGTGTATGCCCTCTATTTCCACTTCTTCGTGTTCGTGTTTGGATTGGCCTATGTTCTATATTCTGAATCTCGTTTAGGGTATAGGTCATGGTGTACGTGCCATTTAAAACCGCAGGAATGTGCCGAGTCAGTAAATATAGCTATTAATCATTAGTATATATGTAAACCCGCCATCTTGTTTGGAGGAGGGTATTTTTTGAGAGTATAGCTGCGTGACGCATTGATCCATTTAATAAAAGGTCATAGTTAGGTTATATGGTTACTGCAGACGATTTACGTAGGTTTGATGTACTATCTGAGACGTTTGTATACAACAGCAGACGATGTTCGGCAGATTTACTAATTGAATTTTATCCCAACTGTTAAAGTGTATCACTAAAACGTCCGGGTTTATTTATCACAATAAGTTTTTATATAAGTATGCTTAAAACTGCCAATATGGTCCATTGTGTGGTGTTATTCAATGGCTTCAACCCTTTTCAATACAGATATAGAGCCTGATGAATGATAATGCATTCGTCAATAACATCTCCTCAATTTACTAAAAGATGCGTAAGAACATGCATTATACTCACTAACATGAACTTTAAACTTTCAACAACATGTGTCTGTTAATACGATATGTACGGCGTAAATGAAGCGTTAACGAAAGGGAGATAAATGTTGACAAATAAAAGAGTAGAAGTATTGAGATATATAACTAAGGCGAATGTATAGTTCTGCGATTTATTTTAGATGCTCTCTAACAGGAATAATTAACGCATGCGCATGTACATAGAATAGAGATACATAGTTTAGATAATACATAACACTTATTGATCAAATTGCAATATGCAGGATGATACAAATGTAAGAGTTTATTTCCATAACAATATAAATTAAGCTTGAGGGAGTACTTATCAAGCGAGACACTCACTCCTCAAATTAATTGAGGTAACACATCCGCACTCCTCAAGTAAGTTTTGTCATCCACATAAACATTAACTATAGTTAAATATAATCACCTCAGTCATTCTATAAGCATTAAGGTTAAATAATTTTTCTTACACTGCACATGTTTTTGCTGTAAAGATATTCACAAAAACACGTCAGCCACCAACTTTAAAATATTTAGGTGTGTATGACAACTTAATCACTGATCCATTTCACAGATTGTCGTAGCCACCCGAGTCCGTTTGTTTATATATAAACATTATCGGAGCATCGCATTACATCGGGTTAAGGGACACATTAACACTCGTTGCTATAGCAAAGAGATCCCAGGTTAAGTGACTTTAATATTATCAATTTAAGAAATGATACACGTTAAAGCTAGTCACTCGTTATCAAATTTTGTTTATTTCATTTATTTAAGAAACAGAAACTGTCCATTACATAGTGTTGTCATAAAAAAAACCAATAAGAATAGTCAACAGTTGAACTAATACGTGCGTCCGTTGATGGATATTTTAGGGGCGTTTCGCATTCGTTCTAATTCATGTTCGGCCCACTTATTCACCCGGTGAATGGAACTTTCTGCGGCGTCTTCTCCCCCTCCTCTCTGTCGAACTGCAACCCGACCCCTGAACTCTGGAGGATCGTATCGCTTTAGAATGTTTTCGAACAAGTACTTTCTCTTTTTAGTCGCGTATTTCCACGCCTCATCAGTATCATAATCATCGATTATCTTCAGCTCTTCAGCGGTTTTTTTAATCGCGGAATACACCGGATCTTCGAGCATTGCGTTCATCCATTCAACCTTGGCAGCGAAGTCACCCGCCATGTTTTTTCTGTATTTAGGTATCATATCTCTATATATTCTCTGACCAGCTACCTCCTCCGTGACACCCTCCGTTTTTATATAGTGTTCCACCTTTTCCTCATATTCAGATTGGTACTGAGTAACAACTTTCTCTACAATAATATCCCAGGGATCTAAAGAATCCCGTTCTTCATATTCGTCGCTACTGACGTCATCTGAGTCTATCATTGCTTCCTCATCACAAATCGATTTCAATTCCGAATCACTTTCGTCGGCGTGAATAGTTTTCTTATGACGTAACATGTTGTCACGCCTGCCAAATGATTTATCGCAAATGTCGCAAGTGAACATGTTGGTGTCTCCGCCAATAATGAGGAGTGAGGAGGAGAAGGAGTTGCTTTAAATAGAGAAAAATATCGCCCTCCTCATTATTGGCGGAGACACCAACATGTTCACTTGCGACATTTGCGATAAATCATTTGGCAGGCGTGACAACATGTTACGTCATAAGAAAACTATTCACGCCGACGAAAGTGATTTGGAATTGAAATCTATTAGTAATGATAGACTCAGATGACGTCAGCAGCGACGAATATGAAGAACGGGATTCTTTAGATCCCTGGGATATTATTGTAGAGAAAGTTGTTACTCAGTACCAATCTGAATATGAGGAAAAGGTGGAACACTATATAAAAACGGAGGATTTCACGGAGGAGGTAGCTGGACAGAGAATAACGTGTGTCATTTCTAAAATTGATAATATTTAAGTCACTTAACCTGGGATCTCTTTGCTATAGCAACGAGTGTTAATGTGTCCCTTAACCCGATGTAATGCGATGCTCCGATAATGTTAATATATAAACATACGGACTCGGGCGGCTACGACAATCTGTGAAATGGATCAGTGATTAAGTTGTCATACACACCTAAATATTTTAAATTTGGTGGCTGACGTGTTTTTGTGAATATCTTTACAGCAAAAACATGTGCAGTGTAAGAAACTTTATTTAACCTTTATGCTTATAGAATGACTGAGGTGATTATATTTAACTATAGTTAATGTATATGTGGATGACAAAACTTACTTGAGGAGTGCGGATGTGTTACCTCAATTAATTTGAGGAGTGAGTGTCTCGCTTGATAAGTACTCCCTCAAGCTTAATTTATATTTTTATGGCAATAAACTCTTACATTTGTATCATCCTGCATGTTGCATATTGCAATTTGATCAATAAGTGTTATGTATTATCTAAACTATGTATCTCTATACTATGTACATGCGCATGCGTTAATTATTCCTGTTAGAGAGCATCTAAAATAAATCGCAGAACTATACATTCGCCTTAGTTATATATCTCAATACTTCTACTCTTTTATTTGTCAACATTTATCTCCCTTTCGTTAACGCTTCATTTACGCCGTACATATCGTATTAACAGACACATGTTGTTGAAAGTTTAAAGTTCATGTTAGTGAGTATAATGCATGTTCTTACGCATCTTTTAGTAAATTGAGGAGATGTTATTGACGAATGCATTATCATTCATCAGGCTCTCTATCTGTATTGAAGAGTGTTGAAGCCATTGAATAACACCACACAATGGACCATATTGGCAGTTTAAAGCATACTTATATAAAAACTTATTGTGATAAATAAACCCGGACGTTTTAGTGATACACTTTAACAGTTGGGATAAAATTCAATTAGTAAATCTGCCGAACATCGTCTGCTGTTGTATACAAACGTCTCAGATAGTACATCGAACCTACGTAAATCGTCTGCAGTAACCATATAACCTAACTATGACCTTTTATTAAATGGATCAATGGGTCACGCAGCTATACTCTCAAAAAATACCCTCCTCCAAACAAGATGGCGGGTTTACATATACTAATGATTAATAGCTATATTTACTGACTCGACACATTCCTGCGGTTTTAAATGGCACGTACACCATGACCTATACCCTAAACGAGATTAAGAATATAGAACATAGGCCAATCCAAACACGAACACGAAGAAGTGGAAATAGAGGGCATACACCACTACTACCGGGTTATCATTAAAGTTTAATAATGTATATTGAAATGATGCATAGATAAGATATAGCTTCATAACAAAGGTACATAGGTAAACATTGTGATAATAAATGTTTGTTTGATATTAATCTATTTATAAGTAACTGTAAAAAGTAAAATGATCTCGTCAAACTTGTGAATTTAGAGGGTTAGCCTTAATATGTATATACATGTAATTTAGATATTCTATCGATTAGATATTTGTACTAATGAGCTATATTTCTCTTTAATTACTTGTTTATATAAATAAATTATATTTTTCGCATTTGACAAGTGAAATGTATTCGTTTAACGTTTTTGAGATATGAATAGACATATATATCACGTCCAGACATGTAAATAACAGCCATATTGTTTTAGAAGCGTTTTTTTTAACCGCAGTAAGACGGTAGCATAGATAAAAAGAAACAAACACCTAAAAAGACGTTACTATTTATTTAAAATTATTATTGGAGAGAGAGAGAGAGAGAGAGAGAGAGAGAAAGAGAGAGAAATAGAAAGAAAGATAGATTAGAAAAAGATAGAGACTGAGCTCGTTGACTAGTAAGGTTGACATTACCTTTAGCGTCTGTGAACTAAGTACAGAATATACATTTGTTATGGTTTATAAACCCAATATAAACAAAGTATCGTAGGAAAAGCATGCAACATGAAAATTTGATTAGAAATATAATTAAACTTGTTCTTTGTAGCCGTTTGACCTCTATATTATTCTAAATAAGAATTACACGTTTATAAGCAATACTAATTAATATTAAACACTCTAACATATTTATAATGAAACAGATAGACAACAATAAAAGTGTATGTATTATATAAATAATATTTAAGGTAATGAATAACACTAATGTAGTAACATATATTAAAGTCTATGAATACTAGTACAACTATGAAGGCCCTAATAATCAATGGTGAATATTCAATACAGATAAATAAAGATTACTGTTACGGTCATTCCTGCTACAGTATATAAGTCACACTTGATTAAACCTAGGCCTACTCTATAACAATATCGAAATGTGACTTCGTTATGTAGACATACTATTATAATGTGGACCAGCTGAATTTAAAATAATACTGGCGACCTTTTCAGTACAAATAATGTGTATTGAAAGTTTAACTGAAATAAATTAAATAATAATCGGTCTTTAAATATTCTATTTAGTTCATCACTGGCGCGTAGATTGGACCTATCCAAAGGTATCTCACACCATAAGGTTACTCCACAACCTCTCATCAAACCTTTTCCCGAATTATATATTGAAATACTGATCATACAATCCGTTTGAAACATTTGATTAATGAGAGAGGCCGGTGGGGTATCCTTATGAGATGTGAGTACCCTTTGGTATATCTAATCTACGCGTCAGACGACCGGGTAACGTAATAAACTAGAGGTACAGATTGGTAAATTTAAAAGCCAGTCCTAGATATTTTGTGTGGTGTGTATGGGTCCTCCCTCGGAATTTTCTAAACTGTAAATGGTCAATTGCGCATTCTAAAGGGTTTTGTGTGTATAAGCATACCAATTACTTACGGAAATTTCAATTAAATCAGATTTTTATTTTTCTTATAAACTATTGGCTTCCTAGTAAGCTGGCGATATCGCCAATAAGAATACAACATCTAAATTAATAAACGTTAATGAGAGCAAACAACTTAACGGTCAAATACACAGAGTGGGGTTTTACATTTTTCTTATTTACTAAATACGTATGTAAGTATATTGTTTGGTCAAGAATATTTATCTATTTAAGTAATATTATCAGGCCGAATATAAACTTAAATAAAACAAAGTGTAAATAGACCTATCTTCTAAATAATAGAAAAAAGCCAGTGAATTAAGTGTTGCTTGTATTGCTTTTTGTTGATCATCAGTCCGTAAGTATAGTTAGTATACCGTAACGCGAGTCACCTTTATAATCCTAAATGGGTTTCCCAAAGTTTATATTTAGATATTTTCTAATTTAGAATTGGAAATACCGTTCTAAATTTAGAACTATTTTCGACTTATTTCGTCGTTGCGACTTTATTTAAAAAGCAGTATTTTCGTATTAATTTAGTTTTTGATCAATCATATTTAATTTTTTAACTATTACTGAAGTTGTCATATATAAGTTTTGATACGTATTTATTTTTAACTAATACGAAATACATTTTTATCTAGACTGCATGTGTGGGCCTACCTGATTCATACAATAAATAGTTGATGCTTTAGTTCTAAATCAAGCTATCTATCAATCATCAAGGAAGTATATAAGTGTTCCTTCCTCAATTAGGAAGAGGAATATTTGAATCGCGCTGTTTGGCAACCCTTAGAGGAACAAAAAAAATACAATTGTTACACTAAGGGTTGACACAGCAACCCTTAGTATAACAAAATCAGTCTGTGTTACACGTTACACTAGGGGTTGACACTGCAACCATTAGTGTAAAAATAGAATTGTTACAATAAGAGTTTTTATTGACACCGCGACCCTTAGTGTAACAAAGCCCATTTACGTTACACTAAAGGTTTCGGTGTCAGCCTTTAGTGTAACAATTGTTACACTAAGGGTTTTTGTTACTCTCAGGGTTGCCATAACGCTGTCTGTATGTCCGTACTGTACCGCTGTTTACGTATTACAATATAACTAAAGGTAATAATATATATCTGAAACTTTGCATGAGCCTTTACAGCTAAACCCCACTGCATGAACTCACTTCACATTTGAGTTCCAGTTCGAATTTCGGCAACTGCTTAATAGATTACAGTTTTAAGTTGTTTTTAACGTGGGTACCACTTTAACAGAAAATAAACAATTCAGGCTACCATTTATGATCACATTCTTAAGCTCTCGGACGAGCGGATAACAGTGTACAACATTGCTATGATTGTGTTTCGTGCCATGTCCTTACAAGCGTTACCAAGTGGGTCTCACATGAGAAGGTTCTACAGGACTAGGCATTTTGTTTATCTGGGTCAGTAGCCTAGTAAGAAGTTCAATACTTTATACTAGTTGATACCAGTGACCACATAATACTAACGAAACTATTTATTTAAAAAAAAGTGTTTGCAAGTTTAGTGAAGCCATATTCGAACCCAAATCGAGAAAGCGAGAAAGACACGGCAAGATTTGTATTTCAAAATGATTTAAGTCAACTTCCAGAACACGGATAATAATAAAACTGTCAGCGCCCATGCAATGCGTCTTACTTATTATAAAGCCGATTCAATTAACAAAACAAAAAAAAGTTAATATCGCACTAATATGCAACCATGCCGGATAATGAACGGGGAAGTGTTTATTCCAACATTTGTGATTATTCTTGAGAATCAGTATTTAAAAAATGCTCGAAATTGATCTGGTGTACTAAAATATAGAAAAAATCAAACAACTATATGTAAAATATGGCACCAACGACTTTTTCAAAACCATATCGTAATAATATGTTCAGATTTTTTTAAAAACGGGCGACGATGACGCTATAATTTGATTACGTTGTTCTCGGAGTGCTTGCCTGTGTTTAAAGATAGCTACTATAGCGCAAGAACTGTCTCTTCTTCTTCCAGTATCGATGCAGAGACACTGTTGTAGTATTGTCGCACTGTTGGCTCTGTTATTAAGTCACTGTACTTGAGTAAAACCAGTACTGTGTGTTTTTTCTTGGAGGTATCGGGTTGAGATTGAGTGTCGAACCCGTAACATTTAGGGTAAGCGGCAAACACAATATCCATTATACCACCGTCCCGCTCATCCACTAGGAGTTTCTGGATCGCTTCCTCCGATATAGTGTTGTTTGATACACTGGTATGTTTAATCATATGTTTAGATTGTACTGATGTTTTGAAAAATGAACCTTTATCTATCTGGTCCTGTACAGCTGTTTGAACAAATTTATTGAGACTTGGGTCTCTTGGGTATTTTCACTTCTGTGATGCGGATATTCAATATAAAGCGTGTTTTGCAAGTACGTAATAACCAAACTTTAAAAATATAAGCATATTGATATTTAAATATTAAGTTATAATATTTATATGAATTATACTATCGATCCTCCGAAGGTAAGAAAATATCATACACATGTCTGTATTAAACTCTTTTTCTCAATGAATATGAGTAGGTGCATGTAGCCAGTGACCTTATTACAGAATCTGGTCGGCTAATATCAATTCAACATACACAGTAGAAATTTCGGGTGGCATCTAAAGTATTTCTTTGATAACTTTTTGACATCTCGTTAAATATAATAAATTTGGGACCAAAGTAAGGATGATACGTTGACACTTTCCAATTATCAATTATTTGATTTTTTTCTGAATTTAAATTGTCAATGGTTGAAAACGAAAAATGTTAGTTTTTCAGTTGGTATTGAGTTGTTGTAGCTTTCCTTCAAGAATATGTTAAATCCTAAAACTTGTCAGTGAATTTGTATGCCATTTCTATTTTTTTACTGTATTTTTATCATTTTTTACCATGCTGTTTCTATGTAAAAAACCTTGTATTTTTCAACTGAAAATTATTTTTTGAGGGCACAGCTAATGTGTTTAGGGTCAGCACATAAAGTACATTGATATTTTGGCGTGATACTGTTTAGTTATTGAAGAGGTGGGGAAACAAATCACCTAACGTACAATGGAAGTTATGACATTTATTATTGTAAAAGAAGCATACTGATCAAAAGTATATGGTTATTACACATGTACAACTGATATACAAAAATAGAAACATAAAACAACATAGTTAATATCAATAACACGCAACATTGCATTTATACAAATTCAATAACATTGTTTAACGCCATTTTCAACAGATTACACGGCGGGCGGAAGGCTAATGGATAGAGTGTTGGCTGCTCACGCCAGATGTTGCGGGTTCGATCCTCAGCTCGACCCGATGCCTCACATAAAACAACACTCAGTACTGGCTCTACCAAGGAAGCGGTCTCGAGGGCAGTTCATATAAGCTCTGAGCTTTCATCGCAGTCGAGCTTAAATAAATTATAAAATTAGTATAATCTAACAGATTAAACATTAAAATATGGCTTCCAGTTTTACAGGTGGGTGGGGGACACCTCAGAATAACGTTATTCAGAAACCCAGTTCTTCCTTAAGAATTGTCAAGTTGGCCTCAACTATGAGAGGCAGATGTTTTTGAGACGGCGTCTTAGACCACTATGGCTATTAACTCATGACAAATAGTCAACATTTACTCATATCGCCAAATAAGTTTTACATAAAGATGATTGAACCATGACTATGTCATGCATTGTTTAGGTCATCCTTAAAAAGAATTAGTTTGCTGTGATCCGACCCAGTATTTTTCATGTGGGTAGGTAAGTAGCTATTTTTTGGGGCCAAATTTTGATTTTGCATAGTCATTTTAAAGAAAAAAATGACAGAAATCACGAAAAATAAAATTAAACGCTTTGAAAGTCAATAAAAAAAGTTAAATATTAAATCACTTTATGTAATTAATAAATCAATTTAAAATTAAAAGTAGAACAAATATTACTGAAAACACCTCATGTGATTGTACAAAATCACCAAGGGAACACATGCCGATATTCTATTATGCAATAGCATACCATTTAATGAACTTGTATTTATATGTAAACAATGACACCACGCCCTGTGCTCTTTATAAACTAACAAGGAAACCCAACTACTACTGGGCTTCTTTCGTTAAATAGTTAAAAAATAAGTCAAATTGAAAATAATGACACATTCTGTAAATTTACGAAATAACAAGAACGAAAATGGATTGAACAACAATTATAAAATATATACCTCCCAATGTTGTAAATCACCGTGTATCTCGCGGTTAATTACACCTATAGTGATGCCATTCAGTAAAAGTATATTATATTACAATTGTACTAATTCACAGATCAAAGTATCATACCCAGGATGTAAAACATCATTCATTATACATATATTCGCTGTTTCATTAGACATTGTCATTCATTATTTTATTACACATAAGACGTGTCATTCAACAGACGTAATCATCTTGCACCGACACATGTCAATTAGTTACTGTCGGGGTAACCATTGCTACTGGCTTACCCTCGTGGTAACTCTTTAGGTTAGCGCTTGCATTTACTTCATGGTATTGATTTTTGTCCATTTCCGTCATGTTACTCCTGCCAGAATGTCCCGGGGAAGTGGCATCTTCATCTCTTGTCGATGGATCGCTACATTCTCTCTGTGGTTGTACATCCTTGATATAAGAAGAGGAGTCTGAAACAATAGAAGAAGCTAATTAATTAATAAAAAAGGTGTTAATGTTAATAAGCTCATAAAGTCATTGGGTCTCATAGGCTCGATATCCAGCAGAATATCTGTAACATCATCGTCATCGTCATCATCAACATCATCATCATTATTATCATCATCATCATCAGCAGCAGCAGCAGCATTATTATTGTCATCATCATCATCATCATCGTCATCAACTGATATCGTCTTCATCATCATTATCATCAGAAAATACAATAAGAATGATTTTTTAATTTTAGATTGTGATACCTTTTTCGATATAAATGTCAAACACTGCATAGCAAATTGACAAAAGGGGTCAATGAACTTAATGCAATCTACTGACAATATTAGACTACTACACGTCTCACACCACTATTACATTTCCCATAAGGCTCCATTGTAACATTTATGTCCAAAACAGAGTGAAAAATTAAATTCTGCAGCATGTGTCTGGGCTCAAATTCTTCACTGGTTCAAGATATGCAATTATAAAGAAAAAAAAGTATACCTTGACCAGGTTGTTTTTTTTTTAAATTCAATGCTTTTGTGAGACCTATCAATTTCCAGAGTAATGATATGTCAACTATTCGCCCTAGATGCGGTTCGAACCAACAATTCTGAAATGACACAGAATTGTCCAGAAAGCTGGTATCAGCATCAACTTTTCAGTGGTAATTTCTAAAATACTGACCATTTAACTCATGCTAGCAAAAAACAAAACATTGCAGTACAAAGCCCTGAAAAAAGAAGAAAAAGAGAACTAAAGTTTTATTTCTACCTCCTTCATCTGAAGGTCCGGAGTACTCAAGGGAGATAATAGTGGTGTGTGTCCTGAAGAGGACTTTTTTTTAAATTTAAGATTCTAAATTTACATAGTATGTAACAATACTCAATACAAATTCAATAAAGCTAAATGCATCCCCACATCTGAACTAGTTCTGCAATAAAATAAGTTTTAGTGACATATGGTTTCAGTCAAAATGCTGCTATTTCTTGTAAAAAAGCAAGAATTCAAAACCCTACAGTCTAAATTTCATGATAACTTGACCAATTGTATCTAAAACGGTCTGAAACTTTCACAACTACATGGTAAAATGAAAAGGTGTCTGAAAATGGAAAGCAAAACAGACATTTTGATTACAAAAAAATGATATTGTGGAACAAAACTTATTAAACATAACATATTTTAGATAAAATTTCAATATCAGAATGATATGGCAGCAACACAAGCAAACAATTCAAGCTATTTTCATTCTAAAGTACTCCATTACCCTGTCTACACATCAGTTCCAATATAAGAAAGGCAACACAGGCTCAATAGATAATGCATACATGACATTCAATGTAAAATTCTGCATATCTATAGCATTTTCTATAAAAATGTAGTACAAGCAAAAACTTCGCAAAATTCATTGATTCGACGCAGAATTTAATGTGACGACAACCGAAAACAATCAAAGTTAACTGTAAACTGGCCTCTCGGCAAGATTGCAACTACTGCCTTTTCATAATTAAACAATAAATACAAACTCCCAGTCCACTGTAAATATACAATTTATTTCATTTTGCAAACAATTCTATTTTTGTATGCAGAAATAAGTGGGTGGGGTAATAAATTAATGTAAAAATCAGCTTAAAATTCACAATCTGAGCAATAAGCATGCCCATTGGAATTCAGTGTGATCTTGCAGATACTTTCACCTGAATTAAGGGTTGGTAGCTCTACAGAAATATGGCAAAACCACACATGATGGAGAGAGTGTCACAAATGGGATCTGTCTATGAGGACAGGTGTTCATGAAATATGAGACTGGACACTGCTCATAAACCTAAATTTAGGGCAAGGAAACACCAAAATGACCATCTACAGAGTAAACCAGCATTCTGCCATGCATTAGACATGATGTATTTCTCTTTTTGTTTCCATATTTAACAGAATACTAAATCATACATGGATAATATGAATATCAAGAAATTGACATATACAAAGTTTGGTCAATGTGTGTAATCTCTATCATAAATGCATGAAAAAAAATCCAAATCTGCATCATCAGTTATATTGAAATGTTTAAAAACTCAGATTGTGTTCAACTATTCATAACATGCCCAAATTATAGTTTAATACCTTCTATTTAAAGAAATCACCATCCCTCAACACTGCAACATGCAGATCTGTCAGTTTCTGTTAACGTCTCACACCACTTTTACATTTCCCATAGGGCTCTATTGTAACATTTATGTCCAAAACAGAGTGAAAAATTAAATTCTGCAGCATGTGTCTGGGCCGAAATTCTTCACTGGTTCAAGATATGCAATTATAAAGAAAAAAAAGTATACCTTGTTGTTTTTTAAATTCAATGCTTTTGTGAGACCTATCAATTTCCAGAGTAATGATATGTTAACTATTCGCCCTAGATGCGGTTCGAACCAACAATTCTGGAATGACACAGAATTGTCCAGAAAGCTGGTATCAGCATCAAATTTTCAGTGGTAATTTCTAAAATACTGACCATTTAACTAAAGTTTTATTTCTACCTCCTTCATCTGAGATAATAATGGTGTGAGTCCTACAGTCGGGTCGGCTTGGAGGCTTTCAGGAAATGATTCAATTGCTTTAAACGTGAATGACGTCATCGTAACTCCGTCTCCTTTCGAATTGATGAGTTATGCGGCATATCTCCAAGTCATGTGACTACAAGTGCCGACGCCGCTTAAAGAGATTATATCAGGAAAAAACGCTATAGATGTCTTAAAATATATCTAATTTGATAAAGTTCGTCTCATTATCATAAATAAATAAAATCTGTATCGTTTCGTATATCAAACCAACCGAAACGTGACAAAATTGATGTTTCAAATCGGAGTGGTAAACTTAAAACGAAATCCGCATTCTTAAAATAAACAACACTTGAAAACTTTCACAGTATAGGTTAGAAGATATATTGTATTTTCTACACTAGTAGAAAATTCCATATAACTTCTAACCGGCTTAGATGTTGTTATACGTTCTTGTTCCTGTGTATATATATAACACAAATCCACATTTGTTAAATACATATATGTTTATTTATATTCTTTATTTTTATTGATATTCTATTTTTATGTATTTATATTGTATCTCTTATATAAGTATTGTGCTTCAAGAGCAATGTCACCAAATTATCGACTAGAAGCAATTATTCTCATTTCAGTAACAATGACCTCGACCATGAGGCCATTGACATAAAAAGCGATGCTTACTTTGGATAAAACCAATTTACATGTTAAATTGCATCAAAGTATCTTAAATGAAACTATGTTTACGTACATTTATTGTGCAGAAATATTTTGTCTTCTTAGCCAAGCAGAGCTAAAAACAATACATTCAAATGAATTTGACCTTGCATGGATGAAGTGTTCTTGTCATATTGGTGGATTTTCTTACTTTCTTCCACGGGTGCATGTTCCATATCTTTGAGAAATTTACTTTCCTCTTCCTCGATCTTTCCCAGCAGATGCTCCTGTTTAGTTGAAGACAATGCAGATAGAAATGCCCCATACGTTTTGCTTCCTTTTCTCTTTACAAGTATGATGAAATCTCTAACTTTATCCGAGGTTCTTGTCAGATCCTGTTGTACAAAACAAAAAGATTAACAGTAATATAACACATTTGACAACAAGCATTCGAACTGTAAAACATTAATTGCTAAAGTAACTTAGCAATTAACAGCAATATGTTGAACCGACCTTGGTAGCACATATGATGATAATTGATTGGTTGAATATTTAGCGTCATTTTTATGCCATCAAGGGCTAACAGACGATCATTTAACCTAACCACTGTTTCCTGGGATCCTGGAAGGTTAACCAGTACTCGAGCACACCCGATCTCCGCAAGTAACTGTTAACTTTCCAAATTGAATCAGCGGTGAGACGAATGACAATGAGACGCAATGGCGTAATTCAACCTTAACGAAGAATGTGGCCGGGCGGGGATTCGAACTCAAGACCCCTGGATTGCTAGCCGGACACGCTGAAGACTGACCTAATCGGGCCCGGCACATATGATTAAGATTGAAGTTTACTGCGAAAAAAATATAATTTAAAATTGATATATTTAATATAATTATTTCAGTATTTTACACTGTGATGTTACCTAAAATAATATACTGATAAAAAACATAAAATAAAACATATATTCATACTGTAAATGATTAACAGTAGTTTACCTACCTGGGAGGCCAGCATCACCAGTAGCCATAATTGGTTTTTCAGAACTAATCAATCAATCAATTAATCAATCAATCATTCAATCTGAAACGAAATGGCGGTAAGTCACAATAGCTGTGATTATTTATAAAATGTACCGGGTTATCATTTAAGTTTAATAATGTATATTGAAGTGATGCATAGATAAGATATAGCTTCAAAACAATGAGACAAATATAAACATTGTGATAATAAACTGTTTATCAGGTTTGATATTAATCTATTTATAATTCCAATCTCATTATCATATATGTTTTTAAAGCATTTTCATTGGACAACGTCAATTTTTTTAAGACTTTTATTTTTTCGATAAAATCCTGGAACCGGACTACTTTTACGTTTCTCGCTTAAATGACGTTCACTACAGTTCCACGCTTATTTTTAATAATAAAAAACAACAAAACAAATGTTAGATCTAGTCTTAGCTGTTTTCATGGGTTTATTGTTTTATAGATTTTTTTGGTTCAGCGATTTTACCGGGCATCACAATCAGACCATATGTTGTTTTGAGAAACAATGAAGTATGTCATAAAATGTTCACATTTGAGATGTATTGTGTACCGTTAAACACAACCTTGGTTTACCGAACGTGAATACTAGTCAAAAATTTCCACAGACAAATTTATTCTACAGGAAAATGAAATAAAAACATGTACATGTAGATGAAGTTCAGAAGCTGACGATCATGAGACAATGTCAATACACAAACCTTGCACGTAAAAGTCGTTCCAAATTCGGAATCAAGCGTGTAGACTAAAACTAAACAATGACGTCAGCGTCTACACTGTGTGGGTATTTCCTGGAATTAATGATTTTTTTTGTCTAAATCGAGAGATAAAAGGCGGGTGTTTAATTTTTTCACCGCAAAATATTCCGTCATTTTACAATAAACCAACTAATGTTACAGAGTTCATCTAAAAATGGAAACAATAGCCGTTAAGATATTATTGGATATTAGATCTAGAGAATTTGATATCAACCAGGACAGAGGTGATGTATTCTTACGCGTTTACTTTGCACCATATAGTTATTTTTGTTTTGCTTTTTCATTCACTCGAGAGTGTCAAATTAAATATGATTATCAGTATTGGAATTATATGGATTAAATTCTTTTTTTTGTTGATTTTATGAATGTGTAAAGAATGTCGAATCACGCACAAATCTGATATAAAGTCCTTTGGGTATTATTTGATTTGAACGCGATTCGACATTCTGAAAAAAATGCATTTAATCCTATAATAAGTTATTGAAATAATTAACTTGATCTCGTCAAACTTATGAATTTAGAGATTTAGCCTATACATGTATATAATTTAGATATTCTATCGATTAGATATTAGTACAAAGGACCTATATTTCTCTTTAATTCCTTGTTTATATAAATCAATTATATTTTCCGCATTTCATAAGTGATGTATTCGTTAAATGTTTTTGAGATATGAATAGTTTATATTTGTGTTATTTTAGAAGACGTTTCTATTTATTAAAAATTATTATGAGAGAGAGAGAGAGAGAGAGAGAGAGAGAGAGAGAGAGAGAGAGAGAGAGAGAGAGAGATTAGAAAGAGATAGAGACTTAGTTGGTTGACTAGTAAGGTTGACATTCCCTTTAGCGTCTGTGAACTAAGCACATAATAAACATTTATTATGGTCTATAAACCCAATATAAACAAAGTATCACAGGGAAAGCATACAGCATTAGAAAGTATAGTTAAACTTATTCATTCTAGCCATTTGACCTCTATATTGTACTAAATAAGAATTACATTTTTATAAGCAATAGTAATTATTATTAAACACGTAAACATATTTAAAATGAAATAGAAAGATAACATTGAAATCTGTATGTAATAAGAACGATAATTAATTATTTATAACTATTTCTTTAAATAGTATTTAAGGTAATAAATAACATTATGGTAGTAACATACACGTATATTGAAGTGTGTGAATACTAGTAAAACTGTACAGACCCTACTTATCCATGGTGAATATTCAATATAGACATATAAAGATTACTGTTTCGATTTTATAGTCATAGAGTATCGATATGAAGTCACACTTGACTCAACCTAGACCAAATCTAATCATATCCAATATTAAAAGATCGAAATGTAACTACTTTATGTAGACATACTATCATAATGTGGACCAGCTGAATTGGATATGATACTGGCGACCCTTTCAATACATTTAATGTGTATTGAAAGTTTAACTGAAATAAATTAAATAATAATCGGTCCCTAAATATTCTATTTAATTCATCACCGTCGCGTATATTGGACCTACCCAAAGGTATCTCTCCCCACAAGGTTACTCCCCACCCTCTCACCAACTCCCTTCTTATATTATATCTTGAAATCCTGACCATACAATCACTTTGAAACATTTTGTTAATGAGAGAGGCTGCTTGGGTATCCTAATGAGATGTGGGTACACTTTGGTAGATCTAATATACGCGCCAGACGCCTGGGTAACCTAATAAACCAGAGGTGCAGATTGGTAAATTTAAAAGTACAGTTCTAGACATGTTTACATGTATGTAGGGGTCCTCTCTCGGAATTTTCTACTCTGTAAATGGTCAATGGTGCAATTTCAAGGGTTCTGTGTGTATAAACATACGAATTACTTACGGAAATTTTAATTAAATCAGATTTTTAATTTTTCTAATAAACTATTGGCTCTCGAGTAAGCTGGTGATTTTGCCCATCAGAATACAACATATAAATTAATAAACATTAAAGAGAGCTTACACTAACGGTCAAATAACAGAGCGGGGCTTTACATATTTCTAATTTACTAAATATGTATATAAGTATATATTTAAATAATATTTTCAGGCCGAATATAAACTTAAATACAACAAAGTGTGAATAGGCCTCTCGTTAAATTTAATAAATTTGCTACCAAAGTAAGGATGATACGTTGACTCTTTCCCATTATCAATTATTTGATTTTTTTCTGAATTTAAATTGTCAATGGTTGAAAACGAAAAATGTTAGAATTTTTACAAGACATTTTTTTAACAAAAAATGTAGTATTCTCGTTTGTAACAGAAATATTTTAACAAAACACCATAGAAAGTTTATGTAGAAAGATGAAGAAATAATTTACTATGGATGGTGAAAATTTCATATCGATTTTTAAAGAAATTGTTCTTAATTCTTATTTTATAAATGGGCATAAAATGAGAAAATGGTCACAATAAAAAAAACAGTGACAGTAAGCGTAAAATAAATTTGATAAAAACGATAGTATACCACCCACTGTTACAGTCAATCCCTTTCTTTTGATAGCAAAATCACAAATATACGTTGGTTGGTTGGTTGGTTCAGGAGGCATTGTTTTTTCAAGATTTGGAAAACGTCAAATGTGTCACCCGAAATTAAGACAAGCACCTGAAGTCACTAAACTCTGTTTATACACGTATGTCTCTGATGTAGGTTGGCACATTCTAATGTTTTCTAATTCACCTATCATGAAATGGAGCAACTCTTTGCAAATATTTACAATCACGAATACCTTACAATACCTTAGCATTTGTTAACACTGGACTTGTTCAGGTAATATTGAGTTGTTGTATATTTCCTTCAAGAATATGTTTAATCCTAAATCTTGTCATTGAATTTGTATGTTATTTCTATTTTTTACAATATTTTTATCATTTCTTACCATGCTGTTTCTTTGTAAAAAATACCTTCTATTTTTCAAACAAACTTTTTTTTGTGGGGTGGGGGGGGGGGGGGGGGGCACGGCCAATGTTTTCAGTATCAGCAAATAAAGTACCTTTTTATTTTGGCAGGATACTGTTTAGTAATAGAAGAGGAAGGGGAAACAAATTACCCAATGTAAAATAGAAGTAATGACATTTATTATTGTAAAAGAAGAATACTGATCACAATTATATGATTATTACATATATACAACTGATATACAAAATACAGCAACATAAAACAGCATATTTAACGTAAATAGCACACAACATTGTATTGATACAAATTAAATAATATTAACGCCATTTTCAACAGATTACACGGCGGGCGGTAGTCTAATGGATAGAGTGTTGGCCACTCACGCCAAATGTTGCGGGTTCGATCCTCAGCTCGACCCGATGCCTCTCATAAATCAACGCTCAGTACTGGTTCTACCAAGGAAGCGGTCTCGAGAGCGGCTTATATAAGCTCTGAGCTTTCGTCGCAATCGAGCTAAAATAAATTATTAAATTAGTATAAACTAACAGATTACACATTAAAATATGTCATCCAGTTTTACAGGTGGGTGGAGAGACCTTAGAATAACGTTAAGCAGAATCCAAGCTCTTCCTCAAGAATTGTCAAGTTGGCCTAGTCTTTAAGAGACCGGTGTTTCTGAGACAGCGTCTTAGACCACTATGGCTATTAATTCATGACAAATAGTCAGCATTTACTCATATCGCCAAATTAGTTTTACATAAAGATGATTGAACCATGACTATGTCATGCATTGCTTAGGCTATCCTTAAAAAGAATTAGTTTGCTGTGCTCCTAGTATTTTTCATGTTGGTAGGTAAGTAGCTATTTTTGGGGGGCCAAATTTTGATTTTGCATAGTCATTTTAAAGAAAAAATGGACAGAAATCATGAAAAATAAAATTAAACGCTTTGAAAGTCAATAAAAAATATTTTTAGGACTGCCTTATTCAGTTAATCAAATACTAAAGTTGTATATATTTTAAAAACATACTGAAACAATTAAGCTTTGGCAAGCACAAATGAAAATGACTGAGTATTTAAAGCTAAATATTAAATCACTTTATGTAATTAATAAATGAACTTAAATTTAAAAGTAAAACAAAACCCTACTGAAAACACCTCATGTGATTGTACAAAATCACCAAGGGAACACATGCCGATATTATATTATGCAATAGCATACCATTTAATGAACTTGTATTTATATGTAAACAATGACACCACGCCCTGTGCTCTTTATAAACTAACAAGGAAACCCAACTACTACTGGGCTTCTTTTGTTAAATAGTTAAAAAATAAGTCAAATTGAATATAATGACACATTCTGTAAATTTACGAAATAACAAGATCGAAAATGGATTGAACAACAATTATAAAATATAGACCTCCCAATGTTGTAAAGCACCGTGTATCTCATAGTTAATTACACCTGTAGTGATACCATTCAGTAAAGGTATATTGTATTACAATTGTACTAATTCACAGATCAAAGTACCATACCCAGGTGCCATCACACATAAACACACACACATAAAACAAATGTGAGCACATCAATTTTAAAATATTAAAGTATACAATTTATGAACATTTTCATTAAAAAATTGTTTACTAATTTGGTTTTTTCTTTCTTTTTATAAAAAAATATATAGCTTGTAAACAAATAATACAGGGCTAATTATATTTAGACTTATTTCACTAAAAACACAATTATATTTGTCAACAAGAAGTATTTTTATTGAAAGATATGAATGCTTTCAAACCTGGTACATAGGAAACTACATGTATTACCGGGGTTTTTAAATGTGTGAATTGGGTAAAGGTCGGCCGAATAATGTAATTTGTCCAATACAACATAATTGCTCATGTAAATACAATGTATTCCATAATTGCTTATGGACTATCTTCAAAATATATATAGTTTCCGTAATTTCTGTCATTTGAGTAAATAAAAAACATCGAGGGCTTATTGCAAAAGTAGCGTTTGTACTTCCTTTGACCATATTGAGCTAGGCTAGTTTTGCACGAAACCCTCGATATAGAAGTTTAACTAGTCAAATTGAAAAGCTATGAATATATTATTATATACTTGGCCCGCAGGTAGATACATCCATGCAGAAATGATCGTATAATCTTATTATAGTCCAGTTAAACATCATTCATAATGTAAAACATCATTCATTATACATACTTTCGCGATTTCATTACACATTGCCATTCATTATTTAATTGCACATAAGACGTGTCATTCAACAGACGTAATCATCTTGCACCGACATACGTCAATTAGTTGCTGTCGGTGTAACCATTGCTACTGGCTTACCCTCGTGGTAGCTCTTTAGGTTAGCACTTGCATTTACCGCATAGTATTAATTTTTGTCTATTTTCGTCATGTTACTAGTCAGAATGTCCCGCGGAACTGACATCTCCATTTCTTGTCGATGGTTCGCTACATTCTCCCCGTGGTTGTATTAGAAAAAGAGCCTGAAACAATAGAACAAGCTAATTAATTTATAAAAAAAGTGTTAATGTTAATAATCTCATAAAGTCATGGGGTCTCATAGGCTCGATATCAAGCAGTATAACTGTAACATCATCGTCATCATCAACATCATCATCATCGTTATCATCATCATCATCAGCAGCATCTTCATCACTATCATCATCATCGACTGATATCGTCATCATCATCATTATCATCAGAAAATACAAGAAGAATGATTATGGTGGAGTTGCGCTAGCAACTTTACCAATGTTGGCATGTTCACGGTCAGGGAACGCTGTCACAACGTAGAGTGATTCGCGTCGACAGTGTGTCACAGATTCACGTCGACAGTATTATTGTTTTGTAAATTTTGTCACAGTTGCTAGTCGATAGCGGGGACATAATCGCTGATATGTTTATATAATCAAACGTATGAAGTATATATTTGACATTCCGGGGAATGTAGTGTATTATAAGTAAAATACGATCAAATTGAACATCTGATTATAAACATTTCTTCAAGTTTAATTTTTTTAAAATGTCACAGGTTTGTGACGACAGGGTAACGGAGGCGTGTCGATCCTTATTTTTGAGTGATGTATTTATCCAGCTCATCGATTTAGTCATGTCTTGTTCTCAATTAACTGCCCAAGTTTGAGACTCGGATTAAAATCTTCCGTTATTCTCCATTATTCGTTTTCATTTATCTAACAAATAAGATTTTAATTAAGTTTTGAGTGATGTATTTATCCAGCTCATCGATTCAGTCATGTCTTGTTCTCAATTAACTGCCCAAGTTTGAGACTCGGATTAAAATCTTCCGTTATTCTCCATTATTCGTTTTCATTTATCTAACAAATAAGAATTTAATTAAGATTTGAACTTGTAACTTTTTCAAACTTTTCTGGATTAATAAAACACAACACATATGGTAACATTAGATTCGTTTTTTATGAAATAATAAAACAAAATGTACACAAAAACTATCATGATCTGCAGGGGAAAACATGAAAGACAAGTTAGGGTAACGTGAATACCCGCATGTCAATATATCGTACATTTGACCCACACTCACAAAAAAATAAATCTTGTATTTATGTGTTTTATACGTTTTATATGAGTATATGATCATTTGAAGAGAAAAAAAAACATGTTGTAATGTTATCTTATATATAGGCCCTACTCATTAAAAAAAACAAACGTCCCTCTTTTTTTTAACTGATGTAGCTCTGTCTTTGTTTCATGCCCAATGTACATGTATTTTTTACCCTGGCAATGTTGAGATCATATGCACCGTGTACATAGCACTTAATGCCCAGAACATTCATTTCCACTTTTTCCACGTGCACATGCAGTCGACAGGTTTTTCAGTCCACGTCATACGATTCATGTAATAGAGGCCGATTTGATTTTTTTTAGTTTTTCACAGTTTTCAACATGCAACGGATTTCTGAAACGGATGCAATAAAATGATAGTGGGTGGGGTAACGGCCATGGTGGTCGCATACCAGTTATGGTGCTGTCGAAAATATAATGAGCGACTTGAGGCACGTTTCCGATAAACCTGGGGACCGTTTCACTAACGTTCGTAAGTCTAAGATTTTCGTACGAACGTTTGTACGAAGTTTGGAGGCGTCCAAAGGTGTTTCACTAACACCATCTTCGTACGAATTTTCTTAAGAATTTCGCAGATTGTTTCGTAACTTTACGATAGCAATGTACCTTTCGTAACTAGGAAAACATTCGTAAGTGTCTTGGCGGAAGTTAATAGTTTCAATCGGCATCAAGCCATTTTACGACGAGAGAGGACGTTCAGAGAACGTAACAACCCATTATATCTACAGTTTTTAAATAACACAGAGATCATCGAACGATATCGCCTACCGCAACAAGGGATAGAAGATCTTGTGGATTTGATAAGAGGGGATATTTCTCCAAGAACTGACAGAAGACACCCAATGGATGCTATGACAATGGTAGATCTATATTGAACTTACTTTATCTGTAGGTTTCTCCCCAGCTGTGTCTACACAGCAAGTATTTCTCATGACTATGTTATTATAATGACACACAGGCCTTGACCTTTTTATCTCTTGGGGAAAAACGTTTGCAATATATTTGTGTTTTACCTTTTGTCAATATAACCTAAAATCGTTGACATTTAGGTACCCGTGTGGTTTCCGGGTAAGAATAGGGCCACTGTCGATCTCTGCAGAGGGGTAGGATTCCTCCAAAAGGGTGTTAAATACAGCATACTGTATATTTTATCGTTTTTTCAATCCTGTAGGATCGTTATATAGTAAAGATAAAAATGTAACAGGACGAGAAAATATGCAGCCAGTCCGGGACTCGAACACGGGACCCTTCGCTTACAGGGCGAATGCTCTACCGTCTGAGCTAACCGAACCGCTTACATAAATTCCTCTCCTAGTAGGTTACAACACACTGTGACATATTCCCTTACAAATTTTGAATTCGTCCCGAATTCCCATAGAGAACAGAGAATCATGTGAAATGTTTCTCGGAATATATATCAGTCACAGCCCCACGTTGGGCGCCAATGTTAAAGGACGAGAAAAATATGCAGCCAGTCCGGGACTCGAACTCCGGACCCTTCGCTTACAGGGCGAATGCTCTACCGTCTGAGCTAACCGAACCGCTTACATAAATTCCTCTCCTAGTAGGTTACAACACACTGTGACACATATATAGTTTACCCTCGCACTTTTAACATTGCATATGCAGGTAAGTTTTTAATTTTATTTGCGCCGGTATTACGATACAAGATAACCATTCTACAGCAATCAGCAGGCCAGAAAATAATATTACAATAATATTATCGTTGCTTAACTTCCAATGCTATATAGATGCACTTCAACCATGTTGCTATAAAAGCTTAGAGTTTAGCGCTAACTGCATAGCATATGGCTTCCTGCAGGTCCTGGCCATATCCCATAGAAATGGTTTTGTGCAGATGCATGTTCAAAAGTTAATCCTCGTCGGCATTAAAATGATAGTGGTCACCATCCAAGTAAAATAATCTGTACTTTGTTGTTACGAAGCCACCTGGTATGAAATAACCAAAAACCGCTGAACAACAAGGCTGTTGTAAGTGACCTATGTACATTTATTACAATATATATTACAATGTAAATCAATTAGATTGACGATTGTGTAATCAGACCAGAAAAAATCAGAAGAAATTCAGTACCCTAAGCATGCATTCAAAACCAGGCCATTGTTTAGCAAACTGTTTTACCTAGTTTCTATAAAAGCTAGCTATATGGTAATATAGTATAAATGCGTACACCAATATACACACCAATATGTTATCATCAGTCCCTATCATATAGCTTCTACCACTGAATAATGTGTTTATTTGTTTCTTGAGAGATCAGTTGGTCAAGAGTTAGATCGAACATGACTCCGGCATAATTATACTCTCTATCCAATGCACTTCCTAGGTAGGAGTAATGCCGACATACTTCATTTTTCTTCTATCAAAACTGTAAGATTACAACAAATGAAGTAGTAATGGATGGATGGATGGGTACTATTATAATGGTCATTAGTAAAATCAACTTTGGCAAGTTTTTGTCTGATCCATATGCTCCCCTGTCTTAACAGCACACAATAAAATGCGATGGTGTAAATAAAAAAAATCCTGTTGGATTGTATGGAGTATTCTTATGTTTATTTAGATAAAAAAATACTATAATTTTAAGGTATCAATTAAATTTTATTATTTCACCTTTCAGACGTTGGTGACTCTCAGATACTTGATTAAAGGTGATTTTTTTTCTAAGGCTGGGGATATCCATGGCATATCAAAAACCTCTGTGAGTAGGAGTGTTTTGAGAGTGGTGGCCTCTGTTAACTGACGATTAGATAATATTAAATTTCCACAAGAATTAGAAGTATTGTCTGATATCAAGAGGCAATTCTACGAAATGGCAAGGGTTCCAAATGTCATTGGAGCTATTGACGGAACCCTTATTCCCATCAAAGCTCCAAGTACTTTAGATGAGCCAGTTTATGTATGCAGAAAGGGAAATCATGCCTTAAGTGTACAAGCTGTCGTCGGCCCAGACTTAAGGTAAACTTAGCATTAAGTTGGTAGTTTGCATTGTTATAAGTTGGTGTACACTGCCTAAATTATTATATAACTAACATGTTGTATGGTGTTTAGTGTTGCTTTATCCATTTTTCTGTTGTACTGCGACAATGTCTACTTGAGACAGTTTCTAAGTGCTGCTACACTGACTCGTATCATAGACATATGGTTTGATACCCTGGCACCCAGTCACATATTTATGACATCTGTCTTTGGTATAACCTAAATGGGGGCCAGTCCCACAAACTCTGCATACGAGACGAACCCTCTACAATTAGATCATTCCGGTTGTTATATAATATAATAACCACGTTTTTACAAGTGTTTCTGTGTGATGCAACTTTCAGTATCGATCAATGACGCTTTCTGTTTCTATATCAAACAATGACATAATAAATACTGAAACACAAAATGTATACATGTATATACATATTCTTTATTTCCTCCATATAGGAGAGTATCATGAATACAACAGAACATCAATACAAATTTACAATCTATACAAGGACAATGATAAACAGTTATTCACAAAGTTATAGCAAGAAAATATATATATATATACAGTAAAACCTGTGTAAGCGGTCACCTCTATTAAGCAGCCACCTGTCTTAGGCAACCATATTTTCTATTCCCCATTTCTATACTTTCAGAGTAAATCAACCTGTATTCTGCAACAACCTGTCTAAAAAGGTCACATTTGCTCTTTTCGTTGACTGGCTGTTTCAGACATGTTTGACTGTGTATAGTTATAGGTGTATATACCACAAATACATCATACATTTATAAACTAATACAACATACTAATTATAACTGACATAGGAACATAATTCACATCTCAAATATTAACGCTTGAATATGCAAATTGTTTTTATCTAATTATCAGATTCACTGATGTAGTCAGCAAATGGCCAGGCTCACAACATGATGCTAGTGTCTTTGATAACTGTGAAGAATCACCACCTGGAGATAGTGAACAATGGATGGCTGCTTGGAGATCCTGGTTATCTGCTCAAGAAATACCTAACAACACCAAAACTGCATCCCAGTACTGAGGCTGAGTTGAGTTATAATCAAGCTCATTCAAGGACAAGGATAGTCGTGGAACGTGCCTTTGGTGTACTAAAGTCTAGATTTAGGTAATAAACATGGTCATCTGAGGTCAAACTTCCTGTTTTTTTTATGTGATGATATCATAAGAGTTATTTTAATAGTTACATTTCCTTACAAAGCAATTATAATTATAGAGTTGGCAAATATGTATTTTCTGTGTGATGTGCACTTGATGAATTTTTCACGGAAACCAACAATTATTGTTAATATTTGTCATATAAACAAATATAATTTAGTTTAGTTTACTAGGATACTTAAGGTCAAAATCAAACAAAGCTCAGATGTGTGAATCTCTTTTAATAAACTTCGCGGGAAATAGTATAATGTCATTTCACAATTAAGTTTGCGTTGATGTCACGTCTTGACATAGAGAAACCTTTCATAACTGTCATTTGTGTCAGAATTATTCCAATCAATGAGATGAAGTGTTTAGTTGTATTTTATTCTTAATGAAGACCAATTGGGCAGATATATAATAGGTAATCAAATTGATATATTTGTTTATATTGCATGTTATTGATAAGATGGCGATAGTAGTTCCTACTTCTGTAGCACATGCTAAAAATCCCATGCAATATCAATGCATGCAATACCATGAAATACTGCATGGTCGTCCTCTATAGAAAACTATAGGGACAATATGAAAGTATACAATAATAAATTATACAATAGTAGGTCGTATATGAGTAGAACCACAGTTGTTCCACAAGAACATGTATTGTCAAAGCGTTTTCACATTATGTGTTTGAGCGGAGCTGGACTCGAACCCAAGATCTCAATGGTGGGAGGTAACTACTTCTGAAATATGGCCTTTGACCACTCTGCCACAGAGGACACCTTATGTGTTAGAACTATGTATTGAGCCAATACATGTCTATTTCACCTATTTAGCGATACAAAACTGTGCTACTGAGTTGGTAATACATATCTATGCTACCTTTGTGTACTTAGCAATACATATGTACGCTACTTCGTTAGCAATACATACCTTAGCTACTTTATAGTAAGGCATTTTTACCTATGCTGCAAAACTAATTGTTGTTCAACTAAAATTCAATTTAATTTTTAGGTGTTTACACAAATCTGGTGGATACTTGCCTTTCACCCCAGAAAAAAGTGGCAAGATGGTAACAGCATGCATGCATCTGCACAATAAGTGTATAGAAATGAAAGTTCCCATACCAGATGTCCACGCGCACCGGAAGTAGGGTTATGGGTAAATCATTGTCCTAAGAATTCGCAGCTACGAATTCGCAGCCGGTTATCGTACAAACGTCTTAGTGAAACAGTCGCATGTTTTTCGTACGAATTTCGTAACTTCAATTCTTAAGCTTAAGAATTTCGTAGACTTACAAACGTTAGTGAAACGGGCCCCTGAACTGTTTACAGTCGCAGCGACCTCGTAAACGGTAAACCTGGAGAGACAAAGACCGGAACCGAACGTTGACGTACTTACGTTAGTGTCTGTTGCCAGCTACCTTCGCTGCCGGGCAGCATGGCGTTTTAGTACACACTGTTCGTTACCGTTTGCGTCGTAACTCCCGACTTATCAGAGTAGCGCGGCGCCCATTCACTAGTATTGGTCAAATAATGACCCGACGTCACATCGCTGCCATGCTTTTATGTGTACGACGTCATCAGAACTGGAGCTAAATGGCAGCCCATGTTCACCAGGCAATACTTGTCCCAGGTCAATGTTTTCACATGGCCGGACGTTTCCCTTGATCCTTGCAAAAATTAAGAATATCTGGGTAATAAAAATGATAATCTCTGTGATTTGGCTCAGGCGTTGCTACGGTGATCGAGTAATTTGCCAAATGCATTGGTTTTGCGTTACGTTACGTTGAGACGCCGTTAAATTATTGAATACATACCTACAAATGGTAGACTGACAAATTCTTACTCAAACTTGATGACCTAAACGTTACATAATGAGTGTCTGATAGTTTGTGATTTTTAACTCTACTGGCCAAAGGCCAGAAGTGCTTATGCGATGGCGCGTTGTCTGTCGTCCGTCGTCTGTCGTCTGTCGTCTATTAGCAGCACTTTCTCTGAAACCACTAGGCCAATTAAACTGAAACTTCACATGCATGTTTCTGTTGCATAGGAGACTATACAGAAGATTTTTTCGATCTGAAATTCAAGATGGCCGCCATTACTAAAAATAGTCAAAAACTTAAAAAATCTTCTTCTCATGAACGGCCTAACAGATTTTCAATTGTTTATGTAGTAATGATGACCAACTATAGTATTGTTAGATTTGTTCAAATGGTGTCCCTAGACTTAAATATGACCCCGCCCCGAGGGTTCAATTAAGGGACACATGTCATTATAATATTTTTTTTTTTTTTTTTTATAAATGGAAATGCTTTTGCCTATATCTTCACAGAAGCATTGTTTAGTGGAGGAGGTTCAGATTTGTAAAAATGAATGGGTTCCACTGTCTAAAGGGGTCAGGAGGGGCCCCAAAAGGGTAAAAATTCGGAATTACTAAAATTGTTTTCTTCAGAACCGGTATGTCAGATTTCTTCATATTTGGCATGAATTATCCATATGTGTAGGGGTTTGACTGCAGATAATAATTAAGGGGCTAAAATTTATAAGGGCCCTGTAAGGGGACTTAGAATTTTACATAGGGATACTATGGGAAAACAGAAAGTTCTCTTTTTCTTTCATTTTATTCTGAAACCATTAGGCCAATTAAACTGAAACTTCACATGCATGTTTCTGATGCATAGGAGACTATACAGAAGATCTTTTTTTCGATCTGAAATTCAAGATGGCTGCAGTTACTAAAAATAGTCCAAAACTTAAAAAAATCTTCTTCTCATGAATGGCCCAACAGATTTTCAAAATGTTTATGTAGTAATGATGACCAACTATAGTATTGTTAGATTTGTTCAAATGGTGTCCCTAGGCTTAAATATGACCCCGCCCCGAGGGTTCAATTAGGGGACATATGTCATTATAATATTTTTTTTTTTTTAAAAATGGAAATGATTTGGCCTATATCTTCACAGAAGCATTGTTTGGTGAAGGAGGTTCAGATTTGTAAAACTGAATGGGTTCCACTGTCTTAAGGGGTCAGGAGGGGCCCCAAAAGGGTAAACATTGGGAATTACTAAAATCGTTTTCTTGAGAACCAGTATGTCAGATTTCTTTATATTTGGTATACATTATCCCTATGTGTAGGGGTTTGCTTGCAGATAAGAATTAAGGGGCTAAAATTTAAAGGGGCCCTGTAAGGGGACTTAGAATTTTACATAGGGATACTATGGGAAAACAGAAAATTCTCTTTTTCTTTCATCCTTTCTAAAACCACTAGGCCAATTAAACTGAAACTTCACATGCATGTTTCTGTTGCATAGGAGACTATACAGATGATTTTTTTTTCAATCTGAAATTCAAGATGGCCACCGTTACTAAAAATAGTCCAAAACTTAAAATCTTCTTCTCATGAAGGGCCCAATATATTTTCAAAATGTTTATGTAGTAATGATGACCAACTATAGTATTGGTAGATTTGTTCAAATGGTGTCCCTTGGGTTAAAAATGACCCCGCCCCGAGGGTTCATGAGTCAGTAGAGCTTCCTCAGGCCCTCTTGTTTATTTTGACCTCCACCCAACCCACCCTAACACACACACAAACACACGCACGCACACATGCACACACACACACCAACTTCCCTTTTGTATTACTATGAAAATGTTCGTCAGAGTTAGTGAAATAATATCAATCCGCTAATAAATGAATGGTTTTGGTACATGCCTCATTTCCATTTTCGTCCAGACACATGCATAGGTAAGACATTATTTGGCTAGTAGAAAATTCCACGTAACTTCTGACCGACTTAGTTGATCTATTTTCTCGTTACTGGTACGATGTCATCGGCAGAGGAAAGAAGTTAACATCTACTGACAGTCATGACATTTAATGTAAAATGAAATGTTTTATTTTCGAAAAGCTGAGCTGTTTCATTGGTGGCTGAGAAAGGACATCTAATCAATGATAGGCCTTCGTCCAGATCACGATACAGCAAGGAATCTTAGACAAAAGATATGTCCATTTCTGCCAATAGTGTCGACTAGAATCTGTGACCCTGTAGAGAAGAACAGGTGACATTTAAATCAACATCGACACAAACCTGACACGTGAATCTTTTTTCAAACGGAATTTCTCACATGGTATAAGTAAAAAGTCAATTAGTTATAACTCTTTTTTTAAACAAAAATACTTGAACAACAGTTATAAATGATGTTTTGCACTGATTAATGTTTTTATTGACAATTTCATCTCTACTTTTGTTTTACATACATATTTAGCGAGGATTTATAAATTCTTGCGTTTTAAACATTAACTAATTCACACATGATTGTTTGGAACATTGAAAATACTTATTAATATCAGGTGAAACTCAATCTTGTAAAAAGTTTAAAACTTAAAGCTGTATCCAGTAAATAATTGACTTTATATATCAAAGTATGACGTGTTTTCCCGCATCAGATCGACGTGAATCTGTGACAAACTGTCGCCGCGAATCACTTTACGTTGTGACAGAGTTCCCTGACCGTGATGTTTCTTACTACTTTTCAACACTACATCAATGTGTTTGCACCTCATAACTCAATGTAACAATACACCAAAAATATAGAGCAATCAAACTTCTTAAAACTGCATTATTTTCAATAAAAAAAGAAAAATATATATTCCTTTTGGTTACTGAATGAATTTTTACAAAATTGCAGCTATTGAATGTATGAATTACATGTATTGAATGTAATATCTATTCGATATTAATACGCCACTGATAACTCTTTGATTAGGACTTAGACCGAAAGTAGTTCCATAGAAAATTGACAGTGGTCATTCAAGATGGTGTGAGTGTGAAAATGCACTTGACAGGTACTATTGCAATGTGAATTTGTGAAGGAAAAATATTTTCCCAGAGAATGGTACAAAATTGAGTGGACTGGTAGCTATAACACACAGATGGGACTATTTCTTAGACGGTAAGAATTTTGCATAATTTGGCTGATTTGACCTCTGTATGTGAAGTACGGACACCTACTTTCGCTTTGAGCAAAATTGTGAAATTGGAAGCAGTTAATGCCCATGTTTTTAACTGTTTTTTTTTGTGTTCTGCTTGAATTGAATATGAATTCTGAAGATTCTCAATGAGTTTGGAGTACAACTGTAAGTGTGGCAGTCTATTGTGCTAATATTACGGTCTATGTGAAATTAATGGTGGTCCAGATTCTGTATGGAGATGGCTGTTGTGAACGGTGTATTGGAATTTTTGGTAATATTTTCTGCAGGTAGGTTGGTATAATTATTATTTTTAAATAAGTTACATAAACATGTGTTTATTGGCAGTTAATAATGATTATTGAATGATGCAGTTGCAAATAAGAGGTAAGTTTATGTGTTTTCTCGGGCCATAAGGCTATTTTTTGGTTACAGACTATTTGTCAGCCTCAGCAACATGGATGCAGCTTACAAACAGTACATTACTTAGAGAAGCGCAGTGTTTTAGGTGAGAATGGTGTGTGTGTCATTTGGACAAGTGGTCAAACCCACAATAGATATGGACAGTGTCGATGGCTCGGGCCAGATTGGTGCAGGCGTAGCGGTCCATATTTAGTACACAGGCTTGCAATGTGCTTGAAAATCAACAGCATGGAGCTGGGAACAAAGGGTTAGTGTGTAATCCATTTACGTCACAATTAATTGTGCATAAATCAGGACAACCTTTCCCATGAGCCGCTTGGAACAAACAATGAGAGGGAGTCGTGTGTGTCTGCTGGAACGTGCTGCGGACACGGGCAGTTCAAGACGTGTCTTGTGGAGTTAAAGTTTTAATGGTTTGTTGCAATTATTTTTACATATCAATTAGCATGGTATAGCATATATAGCTGTGTAGTGTAGGTTAGTGTCCACATAGCGGAACATACTTAGTGTGATTTAGTTTAATTCAGGTGAAGTCTATTTAGCTACTGTTTTTGGAAGGTTTAATGAGAAGACCACAGGTAGGTTAAGTTTAATTTTTAATTTGTTCATGTTTTCTTGTATGCATTGCACAACATAACTATCAAAACAATATAATACAATGGTCACTCACTCACTCACTCACTCACTCACTCACTCACTCACTCACTCACTCACTCACTCACTCACTCACTCACTCACTCACTCACTCACTCACTCACTCACTCACTCACTCACTCACTCACTCACTCACTCACTCACTCACTCACTCACTCACTCACTCACTCACTCACTCACTCACTCACTCACTCACTCACTCACTCACTCACTCACTCACTCACTCACTCACTCACATATAGATATAAACATATTATATTTTATTCTATTCTGTTCTGTTCTGTTCTATTCTATATACATTTTATCATTAGAATTTATTATTTTCTGTCTCTATTTATCACAGTTCCAGCATTTTATTCAGGTGTCTGGTAGTTATGGTCACTGCTTTTTTTTAAGTAATCAGATTGTCTATTGTTTTTGAGACGTCTATACCACCGATGGCTAGACTCCATTTCACCATGATGCAAAATTATACGTCTGTTGTACTGCTTGTCTTTCCTGTACTTTCGATGACTTCTCATGTCCACGCCAATTTTTGAAACTGCCTGTCCTGTTCTCTTTGACAGATAAATACCCATGTACTCCAATTTTTTAATTAAAGCAGTAGCTTGCCCATTATTGTGCCGGAGAACAGCTGATGCACATCTTCCACCATAGTTAACAGAGATGTTCACATTTTTAGGAGCACTTTTTGATAGTGTAGCATTAAATGACTCCACTGATTGCGTGTTATAATTAAACTGTGTGCTCTCTATTGCTTTTTCACATAAGCGTATTTTGAGTATATCTTCTAACAGTTTTTTACCACTTTCAGCCATTCTCAATGTGTTGATCTTGCGTGGAGCCAAGAATGCAGAGCTTTCGAACCAGCACGACTTTTGGCCTCCCCCACAAACGAAAGAGTTTCTTCGACACATTGTGTAGTCACCATCATAGTACTGTATTGTGGATTTCAACGCTTTCTTCACAGCTTTGATCATGGAAGGTAAGTCACCACAGTATAACTCTAGCACTTTCTTCACAATCAATCTGCATCTTGATTTTACGTCCAGTTCAAATATTGTCTGAGCTTTTTTAGATGCTTCTCGTGTGCTGCAGCCAACAAACATGTCTTTGCTAAATGTTGCAGAAATACATTTTCGCACTTGTGACCTTCCTATGTGTGATGGATCAGCTTGCTGCAGGATTTTGTGACCTGGAAAAATGGTTTCATAAATTTATTGAAAACCTTTTTTAGCCTGGGCGTCCTGGTCTGTTGTTAGTATGCTTACTTTCACTCCTTTTTGCCCAAGTCTTGTAGCTATTGATTTTGTCATCTCATACTCTGAATGTGGAGCTACATTTGGTAAGGTCGCTGTGCAGTCTGCGTGTCCTGGGCAATTCACATCATAGCCCTTTGATCGTAAATGCGCATCAACATAGCACAGTTTGTTTTCGATTTCATAATCCAATATGAAATGATTTTCCATCATAGACTCGGCAAACACACCGATTGCCTGGGATGAGTTGTGGCCAGGTTTCGAACAGCTTACAATTGTAAGCGAGTTGTATCGACCATCAAACAAACCGTGGATTTCTCCGCTTAGACAGAGATCAGACAGAGTTGTTTGAAGCAGTTGTAACTTCTCCTCCATATCTAACTTTGTCACTTTGACTGTTTCTCATGCCACCTTATTAGCTGTCTTTTGCATTGCATTCTTAGTCGGTGGCGGAATGTCCATTGACGCAATAAGAAGACGAGACCATGTGACGCCAATTGGTGTGTCTTGAAGTCCAGCTTGGAATAATACATTTATCGCAGCGGCATTTTGACCAGGCAGGCGGGTCACTATTTCCTTGAAGAACTTGTATTTCTTTGATTTGTAGGTACAATTTACACATCTGAATGTGTATTTCCTGTTTTTCATTGCTGTGGATAGCAAAATGAGGTTTTGTACAGGTTGCAGATTCCTGATGACTCTGAGTACAGTCGTTGAATGCCTCCATCATTTTGTCATTGTCTATGATTCGATTGCCATCATGTTCTGCCTCTCGATTGATGTCCTGTGTTTTGTTGACTGTTTCAGGCCTGTGACGCAAGACTACTCTAGCACATCAGCTTCTTGACTGGTAGATGTGGACGTCTGACTGCAGAGTGAAAGTGAAGAAGTAGACCGCTTTATCGACCTTTCAGCTGCCATACTGTCGCTACTGTTGGATGATGATGCTGATGATAATCTGACGAGGCCCTTATTATAAGGTGTGCAGTTTTTCTTGAACATAGCATGTTTCCTCTTTCTTTCACCTTTCATTGTTGAATAATAATATCCCAGTTTCTACAGTGCCTTATATAGCAGAATATAAACATGGGAGGAGTGGACATGAGCATCTGGTTACCTGTTTGGCAATCTGGTTACCTGTTTTGGCTTCTGTTTTCAGACCTGTTATTTAGCACAGCAGGATGCCTTCTTTGATGTTTAATATGCAACTTGCCTGGAATGGAAGCCTGCTTCTTTCTGTTGAACTTATTTTATTCAAAATGATTTAATAACATTAGAACAATAAATAAATAGTAAAATATACATTTTATTTAAAGTAAAAAAATAATTATGTAAAATAAATGTAGAGATTTAGTCAGAATTTCAATGTTTTGGTCGGTGGCCGACATCTAATTTTTTTAATAAATTTTCTCTCACTTGTATAACAGAGAAACTAGTTTCAATTTCAGAGTATAAATATTACTGACTTAGTACCTAGCAAGTTTCGTCAAATTTGAATCATGAATAAAAAAGAAATTAAATTTTTAGAATTTCTGAATTGTTCCAGAATTTGGCCATTTTGATCAATTTGTCAAACTACCAGCAAAAGTTGAAAGGCTGTAAAAAAATTTTTATCTTTTTTTCAAGATGTTTTACCATGGTTACATTAGTAATATATGGGTAATTAATGTGCATTTTAATTTGACAATTTTCAAATCCAGATTTTTTTCTGGGAATTTGCTTTCTTTAGAAATCTCTGAAAAATGGCGCCAATTTCTATACAGTCGACTAAAAATTTTTTTTTTTATATCTTCATTTGGCAATCCTTAATTTAATAACTTTCAGACATAGTAAATGTAAACGGATAAATATATGCAGGAAGTGGTATGTTATCTAGTCTATAATTGTATTACTGCTTTCAGTTTGTGCGGATTGCAAGATCTTTGGATTTTCCCCTGAATTTGACGCAATATCATAGGTTCAACTGGCACATGAATGTGAACGACAGTTTTTGAGATACAGCCATGGAATCTACTCTAACCACTTGCCCTAAGGTAGGAGAGCACAGCCATATGTTTTTAAAAGTCAGAATTAATGGAACAGTTTCATATAGGACTTAGACCAGGAACCAGGGGGTCAAAATGGTAATACAAACTGTCGCTGCGAATCACTTTACGTTGTGACAGAGTTCCCTGACCGTGATGTTACTTACTACTTTTCAACACTACGTCAATGTGTTTGCACCTCATAACTCAATGTAACAATACACCATAAAATATAGAGCAATCAAACTTCTTAAAACTGCATTATTTTGCAATAAAAAAAGAAAAATATATATTCCTTTTGGTTACTGAATGAATTATTACAAAATTGCAGCTATTGAATGTATAAATTACATGTGTTGAATGTAATATCTATTCGATATCAATACGCCACTGATAACTCTTTGATTAAGACTTAGACCGAAAGTAGTTCCATAGAAAATTGACAGTGGTCATTCAAGATGATGTGAGTGTGAAAATGCACTTGACAGGTACTATTGCAATGTGAATTTGTGAAGGGAAAATATTTTCCCAGAGAATGGTGCAAAATTGAGTGGACTGGTAGCTATAACACACAGTTGGGACTATTTCTAAGACGGTAAGAATTTTGCATAATTTGGCTGTATGTGAAATAGGGACACCTACTTTCGCTTTGAGCAAAATTGTGAAATTTGAAGCAGTTAATGCCCATGTTTTTAACTGTTTTTTTGTGTTCTGCTTGAATTGAATATGAATTCTGGAAATTCTCAATGAGTTTGGAGTACAACTGTAAGTGTGATAGTCTATTGTGCTAATATTACGGTCTATGTGAAATTAATGGTGGTCCAGCTTCATTACGAGCTGACCTGTAGTAAATACTGACTACTTCTAATGGTACCCTGCATTAAGGGGTATTGAACTAAAACGCGTATAAAGCAGAGTACCTCCTTATTATGTTACTTACTCGCAGGAAAGAGAGAAGAAAAATTGTGTACAGGGAAAGCTTGTTTTCGTCGTAAGTATTACCAATTTAGCATTTATTGGTGGTTATGTGACATACTTTTATTGCTAACTTTTTATCCATATTGTTAATATAAAACAATGTGACATTGTATTTGATATCGTGGTTGTATATTTACCGTTCACGGCGTTGTGCCTTCAAAGGCGGATATTCCTCATTTCTGTGTGGGGCTTGCATATTCAATAAACACATTTAACGCAATTTAATTATACGCGTGCATTAATAATTTCAAAGAACTGATGTCTAATGTGGTTGAGCATATATTTATATAAGGATGCAGTTGTAAATAAAGTATTGCATGATAATTTGACGTCTTGCATAATGATCTACTTTTAGAACACAACAAACAACAGGTTAATACATTTATATAATAATTGTTTTTGGAACGTTGAACACATTTCTGATGGATTATTGGACTTATATTTATTCATGAGTTCGAATCTCCGCCCAGCTGTAGTCTCCATGATGATTGATATACAACATTTATCTCATTTTCATTCGTCTCTCACCACTGATTCTAGTGGAAAAGTTGTCAGTTACTTGAAACCATGGGGTGTGCTTGAGTACTAGTTAACTGTCCAGGTTCCCAGGAAACAGTTGTTAGATTAAATTAACTGAAGTCTTAAAGTCCTAGATGGCATAAAAAAATATGCTAAATATTCAATTATTTTATCATTGAACAAAATAGCATGAGTTTAGCAATACCGTCTTCCAGTCATATTTGAATTGTACTTTCTTCTGTTTCCTTTAATATTGATTAATTTCACATTCCAGATGTCTTCCATAAAAGAAGTTTTTCGAGAGAAATGCGGGCCATACAAGAAACCACTGAAGGCTACAGTGGTGGTCGTTGGTGCTTTGGAGAAGTACAAAACTCGGAACGCAAGCCTAAGGAAATGCTACCAGTGGCTATAGACGATTCTGATACTGCAGCATTGTTACACTGCTATAATAAGTCGCTCATTCAGCGCTTTCAAGAGGGGAAGAATCTCCTTATGCACAATGTTTTAAAAACAGGACAACATTGTTGTCCTAACAGAGGGATCTTGTGCCTTTGTTACATCGACGATGTCTGTATCGGAAGAAGTCAGAGCTGCTACCAAAATACTTCTTCACCCACCTCCGGCTCCAGTGACACCTTTGAAAGATGCTATCCGGTCTGAAACAGAAATGTGTTTAATCGATAATCAAAATCATCTTTCATACTCTTGCTACTTTTACCGCACTGAATTATCTCTCTTGATTTTCCTTGAATTGTGACGTCATCTGTGGCAATCGGAACGGGTAACGTGCAGCCATTTGCAATAGTTTGTAATTGATTATTCGTTCAGATAAAAATGGTTATTTGTGCCGCTTATGGATGCAGTTCAGGGGTTAGAACTGGAGTAGGACTGTACCAGTTTCCTTAAATGATCAGAAACGTTTGAAAGTATGGGTTGATGCGACATTGAGACAAGATAGTGTCAAGTGTACTGAAAAGTTCAAACCAACAAAACATTCAAGATTGTGCGCTTTGCACTTCCGAAACGATCAGTTTGTAAGGGATACCGCGTTATTAAAGGTACTTAACATTAGCACATCATATTTAAGACTAAAATGTGATGCAGTTCAATTCGTGCCAGCGAAAAGAAAATGTAATGATGGAAATGTCGGAAGACCGTCGTACTGCAGAATAAGAAGTTGAAACTGAAGGTATTTTTTTAATTTATTTTTTAAACATATGTATCGAAAAGAAACAGCTATTTGTTGTTTGTTTTAAGCTAATGTGGAATGAGCGTTTGTGATCGCTGTGTGACTGTCGTTCGTCTGTCCGTCTTAACTATTGCTTCAAACGAGTTCTTTGAAACGGCTGGACCGATTTTCACCGACTATTGTGCAAATCGTGCATGCGGTTCTCAGGTTTGTTCAAATCATGGCCATGAGGTCAAAATTGAGCCTGCCCCATGGGATCACAGGGATCTGTCACATGCTATGATAGAGGGGTTATTTTTTTTAAAAATTAAAAAAAAAAAAAAAAAAAAAAAAAAAAAAAATGTTTTTATGAAATTCATTCTATATGTGGTTTATGTGTGTATAAATATGTATTTTTTTACATATAAGTACTTGAATTTAAGAAAAACAACATTTTTTAAAAAAAAGAAAAATTTATTATTTAAAAAAAGAAGAAAAGTAATTCCCCTCTGTCATAGCATGTGACGGATCCCTGTGCATGGGATTATCATTTTTTCTTTACCCTCGCGCTTTCAACCAGTCATTTTGGCGACCACATTATCTTATCAAAGCCTAAGAGATAATCATTTAACCCAAGTCCTTTTTTCCTGGAAACCAGTACTCGAGTACTCCTACCCACGCATATAGCTAATAATGTCTCACCTGAATCAGCGGTGAGAAACAAATAAAATTGACATGCAATGTTGTATATCAATAATTATGGAGACTGTGATTGGGCTGATATTCTAACTCACTATTCCTGGATTGAGAGTCAATACATGCAACCGACTGAGTTAACTGGGCCTGACTAGCTGCAAACGGGGGTCATATAGCCTATTGAATATAACTTGTCAGAAAATAAATTGTATTGTCAAAGCTGACGATATAATGCTGCAACAATAACTGTAAAAGATGTTTGTATGTTCATTTGATTATGGTGTCAGAAAAAAATGCGTTTTACTGATTAAAATTTATTGGCAACATCATTATTTAAGTAAATTATTGAATCTGTATTTTTCTCAATTTCATGTAGATAAGTATACCTATATTGTATGCAATGAAGGCATTTGTTGATAATTTGTCAATTAAAATTTTCAGCTAAAATCTGAAGTAGACAAAATGAGGGAGGAGTTACGACAGTCATCAAGTTCAGTCATGGTTAAAAAGACAGACAATCTATCCTCAGTTTCACTGTCAGGTATTTAAAATGGAACCATTTCCTTTGAATAATAGTTAATATTTCAACTGAGGTAACATACTCGTAGATAACACTTTTCAAACATGTATTTTATTGATGCTCATCCCTGAAAGTCTGGTATCCTGTTAAACCCTGCACTACGCTAATGGTTATGTTCTTACTTTTCACACAATATCATCTGATTCTACATTTTAGCTAGTCAGTAAAGTCCATTCTAATATTGGGATATTGGTTTATTTGGATTTAATTGTTTGTTGATTTTGTGAAATCAATTAATTATATATATTAGCTCACCTGAATATAAATCAAGGCGAGGTATTCCCGTTGTTGGTCTGTAAATATTTGTGTGCACTACACTACCAGTTTTTGTCATAAGACATGTTGGATATTCAGAAAACTTACATAGTAGTCATTCCACAATATCTCGAACAAGTTCTTGAACTGGCCAAATCTGATAATAAATATTGCAGTTATTTCAGCCTTAAATGTATTATAATCTGCAATTGTATCAAATTTATACAAGGCAGCTACCTTGAGGTCAACTTTTAAACCTTCATAAAACACACTTTTTTAAGTAAATTGCTGTTTTCTCTCTAGAGCACCTAACTCAACCGCTTGAGAAAATAATTCCTCAATGCGATTAGCATACGCAACAACGTGCAGCCATTTATAATAGTTTGTAATTGATTATTCGTTCAGATAAAAATGGTTATTTGTGCCGCTTATGGATGCAGTTCAGGGGTTGGAACTGGAGTAGGACTGTACCAGTTTCCTTAAATGATCAGAAACGTTTGAAAGTATGGGTTGATGCGACATTGAGACAAGATAGTGTCAAGTGTACTGAAAAGTTCAAACCAACAAAACATTCAAGATTGTGCGCTTTGCACTTCCGAAACGATCAGTTTGTAAGGGATATCGCGTTATTAAAGTCACTTTACATTAGCACATCATATTTAAGACTAAAATGTGATGCAGTTCAATTCGTGCCAGCGAAAAGAAAATGTAATGATGGAAATGTCGGAAGACCGTCGTACTGCAGAATAAGAAGTTGAAACTGAAGGTATTTTTTTAATTTATTTTTTAAACATATGTATCGAAAATAAACAGCTATTTGTTGTTTGTTTTAAGCTAATGTGGAATGAGCGTTTGTGATCGCTGTGTGACTGTCGTTCGTCTGTCCGTCTTAACTATTGCTTCAAACGACTTCTTTGAAACGGCTGGACCGATTTTCACCGACTATTGTGCAAATCGTGCATGCGGTTCTCAGGTTTGTTCAAATCATGGCCATGAGGGTTTTTTTTTTTTTTAAAATAAAAAAAAAAAAAAAAAAAAAAATGTTTTTATGAAATTCATTCTATATGTGGTTTATGTGTGTATAAATATGTATTTTTTAACATATAAGTACTTGAATTTAAGAAAAACAACATTTTTTAAAAAAAAGAAAATTTTATTATTTAAAAAAAGAAGAAAAGTAATTTCCCTCTGTCATAGCATGTGACGGATCCCTGTGCATGGGATTATCATTTTTTCTTTACCCTCGCGCTTTCAACCAGTCATTTTGGCGACCACATTATCTTATCAAAGCCTAAGAGATAATCATTTAACCCAAGTCCTTTTTTCCTGGAAACCAGTACTCGAGTACTCCTACCCACGCATATAGCTAATAATGTCTCACCTGAATCAGCGGTGAGAAACAAATAAAATTGACATGCAATGTTGTATATCAATAATTATGGAGACTGTGATTGGGCTGATATTCTAACTCACTATTCCTGGATTGAGAGTCAATACATGCAACCGACTGAGTTAACTGGGCCTGACTAGCTGCAAACGGGGGTCATATAGCCTATTGAATATAACTTGTCAGAAAATAAATTGTATTGTCAAAGCTGACGATATAATGCTGCAACAATAACTGTAAAAGATGTTTGTAAGTTCATTTGATTATAGTGTCAGAAAAAAATGCGTTTTACTGATTAAAATGTATTGGCAACATCATTATTTAAGTAAATTATTGAATTTGTATTTTTCTCAATTTCATATAGATAAGTATACCTATATTGTATGCAATGAAGGCATTTGTTGATAATTTGTCAATTAAAATTTTCAGCTAAAATCTGAAGTAGACAAAATGAGGGAGGAGTTACGACAGTCATCAAGTTCAGTCATGGTTAAAAAGACAGACAATCTATCCTCAGTTTCACTGTCAGGTATTTAAAATGGAACCATTTCCTTTGAATAATAGTTAATATTTCAACTGAGGTAACATACTAGTAGATAACACTTTTCAAACATGTATTTTATTGATGCTCATCCCTGAAAGTCTGGTATCCTGTTAAACCCTGCACTACGCTAATGGTTATGTTCTTACTTTTCACACAATATCATCTGATTCTACATATTAGCTAGTCAGCAAAGTCCATTCTAATATTGGGATATTGGTTTATTTGGATTTAATTGTTTGTTGATTTTGTGAAATCAATTAATTATATATATTAGCTCACCTGAATATAAATCAAGGCGAGGTATTCCCGTTGTTGGTCTGTAAATATTTGTGTGCACTACACTACCAGTTTTTGTCATAAGACATGTTGGATATTCAGAAAACTTACATAGTAGTCATTCCACAATATCTCGAACAAGTTCATGAACTGGCCAAATCTGATAATAAATATTGCAGTTATGGCCCTTAAATCAATAAATAAATTAGTAACTTGATATTATACCCACACAAGTGTCTACAGTTCATTGTCTTTTCTGTGACATAAGCAAACAAGAGCATATTCTTGGTGGTTTCATCTTCAAGTCAATTGATTAGTTATATAAATAGTCACAATCAATATCAATAATTGCAAAGCCAACAGTACGTAAGCATTAATCTATACAATTCACAGATCTGTGTTTTTTAATTAAAAGTCACTTCACAGCCAGAATGTTCCAGTTCATCCACATCGGATATCGCAGATGCTCCTTCCACAGCAGATATCAGAGGTGGTCCTGCCACAACAAATATTGGAGATGGTCCTTCCGAAACAGCATCAAAAGTTATTTTCAATAGCAAAGCAATTTATATTACTTACAAAAAATCTTTTGTAAGAAGTATCAGGAACAACTATCAATAAACATTGGGTCCCAGTCGAATCAGGCACTCCTGGGGCTTGAATAGTAACTTCAATAAATCCTAAATATGGCAAATCCTTACCATCTGCACATTCTATCTTCAATATGCTAGACAGGGGTTGTAATTGAAGATTGTTTAGAGTTTCTCTGTAAAATTTCTCTGAGCATGTAGACACACATGAACCAATATCACACAAAGCTACAGTTTTTTTTATTATTTATAAGTAGTGTAACTTCAGAGGCTTCTCCCACGAGTTTAGGGTCTGCAGACAATTTGGTGCCAGTATGTTGACCCGCCATATTGGCACTTAATGGTTTAACGGACAAGTTCTTGTTATGTGTCCTTGTCTTCCACATGTATAGCATTCAATACCAGACAAATTTGGTCTGAAAGTACTGTAACTTGTAGGTCTATTTTGTCTGTATTCACCACGTCCTCTAGCATTAGAATATCTACCTCTCATATAAGGACTTCTAAAATGCCTTTGACCCCTAAAACCTCTTGCATTGTATTGTGGGGACGAATAATTGAAATTATCCCTACCTGAATTTCCTGATTGTTGCTGTTGCTGCATATTAGAAGCAATTTTTTCTTCATTCTGCTTCTCAAGCTTGTCCATCCTACTGTTTATTCATTTCACTAAAATCAGATTTTTCTTTCTCTTCTTTAGTTACAACATTACATGTCTTGGGCTTAACAGTGTTTAAAGCAGACTCGAGCTTCCTAATTTCAGCCTTAAATGTATTATAATCTGCAATTGTATCAAATTTATACAAGGCAGCTACCTTGAGGTCAACTTTTAACCCTTCATAAAACACACTTTTTAAAGTCAATTGCTGTTTTCTCTCTAGAGCACCTAACTCAACCGCTTGAAATTATAATTCCTCAATGCGATTAGCATACGCAACAACAGATTCATCACTCTGTTGGGTACAGCCATGGAATTTCTTGAGAATAGACTCAGCTGTCTCAGTATTTCCAAATGCACTTTGAAAAGTTTTGAGTATATCACTTAATTTGGCTGACTCACCAAAATGCATAGCCATATCAGCGGCTTCACCGCGCAAAGACCTACGTATGCCAAGCAATTAGCCTTCCTCTGTGTATTCTTTTGCTTTAATGAGGCAATTAACTTCATATCTCCAAGTCCTGTAAGACACTTCACCTTTACCTTGTTCACCATAAAACAAAGAAATTCTAGGAAACTTACCAGTGACTGTCGTCTTTTCCTCCTTCACCGATACTGGCTTCTTCACCAAAGTCCCCAACTCTTCTGGTGTACTAATTTTCAACTTCTCCAGTGCTGTAAGCAAGTTCTTTTGCTGCTCTGTCATCTCCTTAGCTTTTTTTTTAACACTCTATACTCTGAAAATACTCTTATTAACCAATAGCAAAATGCAAAAAGATAACATTATTTTAAATAACTACACACCTGCATATAAATGATATACATGTGAATACTAGTTTAAAATCATAAAATCAAATAAAAATGTGTTGTATCTCCAGCTGCAAACCTCGGCATCTCTACACTAAAGTTTCTGAAACAAAACTACACTAAACCTAAATACTAGTAACTAAATAATTTGTAATACAAATCTAAATGTAAGATAACACTAAATACTAGATAAAGTTGTAGACTACCTGCACACTACTTACTAGTATTTCTACCAAGTACCAACACACTTCTCACTTAACAGTACAAGTCTTACTGCACTACTAATTTCCGCAAAATGTAACACGGGCAGAAAATTATTTAACCAGTCTAAGACAACAGCAAGTATATGGTCTTTCCACTGAAACAATAATTTATGCAAATCTGAGGGAAATTTCTATCTCGGGCTATCAATTTTTAGAGTGTGAGTTCAAATTAATGTTAAATTAAATGTAATAACTTGTTAATCATGCTATTCCTTCACCCAAGGTTAAGATTACTGTGAATTCTGTAAAATATGTGATTTACTGTCTCACCTACAATAATTACTCTCTCCCGGCAGGAACAAAGATATACAAAACATAAATGTTACAAAAAAGAACATGAAAATTTATAAAAGTAATAATGAAAAGATAAATTGTCCTAGTAGTCACTAAATAAATGAAAATAGTCACACTTCACTAAAAAAAAGTCACTGTCCATAATTGTCACTGGAGAAACAAAAAGAAAAAGGCTTCCGTTGAATCCAGAGAGCTTAAGAAAATCTGTAGCCTGGTCCCTGGTCCGGACCACCCTGCTCTTGCACTAGCGAGAAGTTAACGTCTCTGATTCATCTGCAAAAGCTGCACGTCAATCCAAAATCACCAATAATGTGCCATCCATCCCGTCAAATTAACCAGAAATATCCCATCCCAAGGTCACGACATCTTCTATACACTGAACATCACTGGGGCTTCAAATGTTACACTCAGGGGTTCTATATTAACGACCAATGAGTTCTTCGTTATCTTTTTTATTTCAGTGTATGGGAAGCATATTAAATCAAGCATTAAAAAACAATATTCCCTTCACGCTTGCCAGGTGGTATGGCGTGGCGTCCACATTTACTGACGGAAACGTTGAAGACAGTATATGACAACGTCAAATGATGCGCTCCTACTGACTACCTTCTAAACAATCTCCCGTGCTCAAACTGTTGCATTCATGCTTCCAAGGATTACTCCCGATAGCAAACTTCTAAAAAACCTCCAGTTCCTCTCTCCTAAGCGGAAACTATGACTGACGGTGCAGTAAAACTGTGCGCCGTATAAATACCCATTTACACGGTTTACTGCCACTACTTGCCGCTACTTTACGCACCGTTACACTGATCATAATAAAACATAAAACTGTCAGCGCCCATGCAATGCGTCATACTGATTATAAAGTCGATTCAATTAACAAAACGAAAAAAGTTGATATTCGCACTAATATGCAACCATGCCGAAAAATGTGCGTGGATAGTGTTTATTCCAACATTTGTAATTATGTTTGAGAATCAGTATTCAAAAACACTCGGAATTGATCGGTATACTTAAATATACAAAAAATAAAACAATTATATGTGAAATATGGCACCAACAACTTTATTATTCAAAAATAAATAATAGTAGTTTGTACAGATTTTTTTTCAAAACGGCCGACGATGACGTTATAATCTGATTACGTGGTTCTCGGAGTGCTTGCCTGTGTTTATAGATAGCTTATATCGCGCAAGAACCGTCTCGTCTTCCAGTATCGATGCAGAACCGCTATTGTAGTACTTTCACACTGTTGACTCTGTTATCAAGTCACTGTAGAATCAGTACTGCGTTTTTTTCTTTCTTGGATGTATCGGGTCGAGCTGGGTGTCGAACTCGTAACCTCTAGGGTGAGCGGCAAACACTATACCCATTATACTACCGTCCCGCTCCTCCATTAGTTTTCCGGATCGCTTCCTCCGATATAGTGTTGTTTGACACACTGGTACGTTTAATAATATGTTTAGATTGTATCTATCTGGTCGTGTACAGCCGTTTGAACGAATTGATTGAGATTTGGTTCTGAATACGTATACACAGACGCAATAAAACCGAGACTTCTATTTTCACTTTTGTGATGCGGATAAAAAAAAAATAAAGTACGTAATAATCAAACTTTAAAGATATAAGCATATTGATATTTAAATATTGTGTTATAATATTTATATGAATTATACTATCGATCCTCCGAAGGTAAGAAAATATCATACAAATGTCTATATTAAACTCTTTTTCTCAATGAATGTGAGTAGGTGCATGTAGCCAGTGACTTAATTACAGAGACTGGCAGGCTAATATTAATTCAACATACACAGTAGAAATTTCGGGTGGCACCTTAAGTATTTCTTTGGTAACTTTTTGACCTCTCGTTAAATTTAATAAATTTGGTACCAAAGTAAGGATGATACGTTGACTCTTTCCAATTATCAATTATTTGATTTTTTTTCTGAATTTAAATTGTCAATGGTTAAAAACGAAAAATGTTAGAATTTTAACAAGACATTTTTTTTAACAAAAATGTGGTATTCTTTTTTGTAACAGAAATATTTTAACAAAACTTCATAGAAAGTTTATGTAGAAAGATGAAGAAATAATTTACTATGGATGGTGAAAACTTCATATCGATTTTTAAAGAAATTGTTCTTAATTCCTATTTTATAAATGGGCATAAAATGAGAAAATGGTCACAATAAAAATAACAGTGACTGTAAGCGTAAAATAAATTTGATAAAAACGATAGTTTACCACCCAATGTTACAATCAGTCCCTTTCTTTTGATAGCAAAATCACAAATAGACGTTGGTTGGTTGAGGAGGCCAAGATTTGGAAAACGTCAAATGTGTCACCCGAAATTTAGACAAGCACCTGAAGTCACTAATCTCTGTTTATACACACATGTCTCTGATGTAGTTTGGCACATTCTAATATTTCCTAATTCACCTATCATGACATGGAGCAACTCTTTGTAAATATTTAAAATCACGAATACCTTACAATACCTTAGCATTTGTTAACACTGGACTTGTTCAGTTAATATTGAGTTGTTGTATATTTCCTTCAAGAATATGTTTAATCCTAAATCTTGTCATTGAATTTGTATGTTATTTCTATTTTTTACAATATTTTTATCATTTCTTACCATGCTGTTTCTTTGTTAAAAAACAGTTCTATTTTTCAAATGAACATTATTTTTGGGGGACACGGCCAATGTTTTCAGTATCAGCAAATAAAGTACCTTTTTATTTTGGCGGGATACTGTTTAGTTATAGAAGAGGAAGGGGAAACAAATTACCCAATGTAAAATGGAAGCAATGACACTTATTATTGTAAAAGATGAATACTGATCACAATTATATGATTATTACATTTATACAACTGATATACAAAATACAGCAACATAAAACAACATATTTAATGTAAATAACACACAACATTGCATTTATACAAATAAAATAATATTGTTTAACGCCATTTTCAACAGATTACACGGTTGGGCGGTAGTCTAATGGATAGAGTGTTGGCCACTCACGCCAGATGTTGCGGGTTCGATTCTCAGCTCGACCCGATGCCTCTCATAAAACAACACTCAGTACTGGTTCTACCCAGGAAGCGGTTTCGAGAGCGGTTCATATAAGCGCTGAGCTTTCATAGCAATCGAGCTATAATAAATTATTAAATTAGTTTAAACTAACAGATTACACATATGGCATTCAGTTTCACAGGTGGGTGGTGGAGACCTCAGAATAACGTTAAGCAGAACCCCAGTTCTTCCTTAAGAATTGTCAAGTTGGCCTCGTCTTTGAGACACCGGTGTTTTTGAGACGGCGTCTTAGACCGCTATGGCTATAAATTCATGACAAACAATCAACATTTATTCATATCGCCAAATTAGTTTAACATAAAGGTGATTGAACCATGACTATGTCATGCATTGCTTAGGCCATCCTTAAAAACGAATTAGTTTGCTGTGCTCCTAGTATTATTCATGTGGGTAGGTAAGAAGCTATTTTTTGGGGCCAAATTTTGATTTTGCATAGTCATTTTAAAGAAAGAATGGACAGAAATCATGAAAAATAAAATTAAACGCTTTGAAAGTCAATAAAAAAATTGTGTAGCGGCAATATTGAGTGAGTAGATAAGAGCACGGCAAACAATTGATTTATTTAGGACTGCCTTATTCAATTAATCAAATACTAAAGTTGTATATATTTTAAAAACATACTGAAACAATTAAGTTTTGGCAAGCACAAATGAAAATGACTGAGTATTTAAAGCTAAATAGTAAATCACTTGATGTAATTTATGAATGAACTTAAATTTAAAAGTAGAACAAACCCTACTGAAAACATTTCGTGTGATTGTACAAAATCACCAAGGTAACACATGCCGACATTCTATTATGCAATAGCACACCATTTTATGAACTTGTATCTATATGTAAACAATGACACCACGCTCTGTGCACTTTATAAACTAACAAGGAAACCCAACTACTACTTGACTTCTTTCGTAAAATGGTGAAAAATTAAGTCAAATTTAATATAATGACACAATCTGTAAATTTATAAAATAACAAGAACGAAAATGGATTGAAGAACAATTATAAAATATAGACCTCCCAATGTTGTAAATCACCGTGTATCTCATAGTTAATTACACCTGTAGTGATACCATTCAGTAAAGGTATATTATATTACAATTGTACTAATTCACAGATCAAAGTACCATACCCAGGATCCATCCCACATAAACACACACACATTTAAAACAAATGTGAGCATATCAATTTTAAAATATTAAAGTATACAATTTATGAACATTTTCATAAAAAAAATTGTTTACTAATTTGGTTTTTCTTTCTATTTATATAAAAAATATATAGCTTGAACACAAATAATACAGTGCTAATTATATTTAGACTTATTTCATTAAAAACACAATTATATTTGTCAACGAGAAGTATTTTTATTGAAAGATATGAATGCTTTCAAACCTGGTACAAAGGAAACTACATATATCACCGTTTGTTTTTAAATGTGTGGATTGGTTAAGGGTCAGCCGAATAATGTAATTTGTCCAATACAACATAATTGCTCATGTAATACAATATCTTTCATAATTGCTTATAGACTATCTTTTAAATATATATAATTACCTTAATTCATGTCATTTGAGTAAATAAAAAACATCGAGGGCTTATTGCAAAAGTAGCGTTTGTATTTCCTTTGTCCATATTGAGTTAGGCTAGTTTTGCACGAAACCCTCGATATAGAAGTTAAACTAGTCAAATTGAAAAGCTATGAATATATTAGTATATACTTGGCCCGCAGGTAGATACATCCCTGCAGAAATGATCATATTATCTTAATATAGTCCAGTTAAACCTCACTCACGATGTAAAGCATATCATTCATTATACATACTTTCGTTGTTGATTACACATTATCATTCATTATCTCGTTGCACATAAGACGTGCCATTCAACAGACGTAATCATCTTGCACCGACATATGTCAATTAGTTGCTGTGACATCTCAATCTCTTATCGATTAATCGCTATATTCTTCCCGTGGTTAAACAGCCTCGATATTAGAAGAGGAGCCTGAAACAATAGAACAAGCTAATTAATTAATAAAAAAGGTGTTAATGTTAATAATCTCATAAAGCCATGGGGTCTCATAGGCTCGATATCCAGAAGTATAACTGTAACATCATCGTCATCATCATCATCATCATTATCATCATCATCAGCATCAGCAGCAGCAGCAGTAGCAGCATCATCTTCATTATCATAATCATCATCATAATCATCAACTGATATCGTCATCATCATCATTATCATAAAAAAATAACAAGAACAATGATTTTTTTAATTTTAGATTGTGATACCTTTTTGGATATAAATGTAAATCACTACATAGCAAAATGACAAAAGAGGTCCATGAACCTAATACAATCTACTGACAATATTAGACTACTACAGTCGGGTCGGCTTGGAGGGATTTCAGGAAATTGTTCAATGGCTTTAAACATGAATGACGTCATCGTAATCATCGTAACTCCGTCTCCTTTCGAATTGATGAGTCATTCGGCCCATCTCCAAGTCAGGTGACTACAAGTGCCGACGCCGCTAAAAGGGAGAATATCAGGGGAAATAAAACGTTATAGATGTCTTAAAATAAATTTAACTGGATTAAACTCGTCTCATTATCATAAATAAATAAAATCCGAATGGTTTCGTATATCAAACCAACCGAAACGTGACAAAATCGATGTTTCAATCGGAGTGGTAAACTTAAAACGAAAGCCCCATTCTTAAAATAATCAGCACTTGACAACTTTCACAGGATTGGTTAGAAGTTATATGGTTTTTTCTACGTTAGTGGAAAATTCCATCTAACTTCTAACCGGTTTAGATGTTGTTCTACGTTCTTGTTCCTGGGTATATATATAATACAAATCAACATTTGTTAAATACATATATGTTTATTTATATTCTTTATTTTTATTTATGTTCTATTTTTATGTATTTATATTGTATCTCTTATATAAGTATTGTGCTTCAAGAGCAATGTCACCAGATTATCGACTAGAAGCAATTATTCTCATTTTAGTAACAATGACCTTGACCATGAGGCCATTGACATAAAAAGCGATGCTTACTTTGGATTAAACCAATTTACATGTTAAATTGCATCGAAGTATCTTAAATGAAACTATGTTAACATTTACTGAGCAGAAACATTTTGTTTTCTAAGCAAAGCAGAGCTAAAAACAATACATTCAAATGAAACTATGGAGTGTTATTGTCATACTGGTGGTTATGGATAACCATTTTTCTACATTTTTCCACAGGTGCATGTTACATGTCTTTGAGAACTTTATTTTCCTCTTCCTTGATCTTTCCCAGCAGATGCTCCTGTTTAGTTGAAGACAATGCAGATAGGAATGCGCCATACGCTTTGCTTCCTTTTTTCTTGACAAGTATGATGAGTTGTCTAACTTTATCCGAGGTTTTTTTCATATCGTATTGTACAAAACAAAAAGATTACCAATAATATAACACATTTGACGGCAAGCATTCAAACCGTAAAACATTAATAGCTAAAGTAACAAAGCAATTAACAGCAATATGTTGAAACCAACCTTGGTAGCACATATGATGATGGTTGATTGGTTGAATATTAAGCGTCAGTTTATGCCATCGAGGGCTAACAGACGATCATTTAACCTAACAACTGTTTCCTTGGATCCTGGAAGGCTAACCAGTACTCGAGCACACCCGATCTCCGCAAGTTACTGTTTACTTTCCAAATTGAATCAGCGGTGAGAGACGCAATGTCGTAATTCAACCAAAACGGATAATGTGACCGGGTGGGGATTCGAACCCCTGGATTGCTAGCCGGACACGCTAAAGACTGACCTAATCGGGTTCGGCACATATGATAAAGATTGAAGTTTACTGCGACCAGCACTTATGACTGATGTATAGAATTATAACTGTCAGTACAAGTTATTTGTATTGATTACTTGAGCGTAGTGCTTGTACAAACATTTAGTTAATTAATAATGGTATAAACAATTTACCATGATATCGTGCTCTTCTAAGTCTGTTATAATATCTTTCGTCATGAAGTGGTCCATCACAGCATCAAAGGAGCAGATGTCTATCACTATCGTTTCCCGGCATTTGCTAAGTACAGTTTTTATAACAGTGCCTGTATGGAAAACATAGGCATCAAACGTTTTATTAACATAGTATTATTATCATTGTAACCAAATACATCATCAGCATCATCATCATCATCATCATCATCATCATCATCATCATCATCAACATCATCATCATCATCATCATCAATATCGTCATCATAATCGCCATCATTAACATCAGAAAATACAAGAAGAAGGAAGACGATGCCGATGGTGCTAACAAAGAAGAAGTTCAGGAAAAACATGAAGAATACATAGATTATGATAATGAAAAAAGTAAATGATGATATTGTTGATCGTAAAAAGAGAAAGGTAAGGAAGATGAATAAAAGCTATTATTTGAGAATAACTTAAGTAATAACGTATGGCAAATTCTTCCAAAGTAGCACCTGCACGTTTATGGAGAGGACTTGTGTTACAGTATCTGATCCAGGATCGTGAGTTCGATCCCCAAACCACAGCTATGTGTGGTCTCCTTAAGCAAGACACTTTATCCGCATATATTTCGTACTGGTTCTATCCAGGAAAACTGCGAACCTGGTTTGCATAAGTTTAATAACTTGTTTCGCAATCGGAGTAAATAAATAAGTAAATAAAAATTGATTAAACAAGAAATTAAAATCTGAAAAAAAATCAAGAACATATAGATATAGGAAATAATTACTGGTTTCAATGCATTTTATCGAGGGGTCGGGGTAGGGCACTGGAGTGGTATGGTCACCAGTGGCTAAATCAAGAGTCAGTGGGCATGCACTTTTCAGTGTTCACTCAATACAACAGACCTGATATTTCACTGAAACTGCGACATTATTGGTGTTTAGACTATCCAATTTACTTGACCTCCAAAAGCAAAAATAAAAAATCTTACCCCCACTCTAAAATCCCCCTCCACACAATATATATACGTTGTTTTTGTGTGAAAAAAATATAATATATAATTGATATTTTTAATAAAATTATTTCAGTATTTTACACTGTGATGTTACCAAAAATAATATACTGATAGAATTCATAAAAAACATAAAATAAAACATATAATCATACTGTCAATAATTAACAGTAATTTACCTACATGAGATGCCAGCATCACCAGAAGCCATAATTGTGTCTTGAGATCTAATCAAGCAATCAATTAATCAATCAATCATTCAATCTGAAATGAAACGGCGGTGTCACATTAGCTGTTATCTAAAAATGTACTGGATTATCATTAATGTTTAATAATGCATATTGAAATGATGCATAGATAAGATATAGCTTCATTACAAAAGGACAAAGATAAACATTGTGATGATAAACTGTGTCCGGATTTGATATCAATCTATTTATAAGTTATTGATATAATTAGCATGATATCGTCTTAAATCTTAGCCTTTATATGTTTATACATGTAATTTAGATATTCTATTTACGAAAGATCTATATTTCTCTTAAATTCCTTGTTTTTATAAATAAATTAGAGATTAGAAAGAGATAGAGACTTAGCTGGTTGACTAGTAAGGTAGACATTCCCTTTAGCGTTTGTGAATTAGGCTCATAATATACATGTACATTTATTATGGTCTATAAACCCAATATTATCAAAGCATCACAGGGAAAGCATGCAACATTAGAAAGTATAGTTAAACTTATTCATTGTAACCGTTTGACCTCTATATTGTACTAAATAAGAATTACACTTTCATAAGCAGAACTAATTATTACTAAACACGTAAACAAATTTATAATGAAACAGAAAGATAATATTGAAATATGTATGTAATAAGAACGATATTTAATTATTTATAACAATTTTTTTTAAATACTGTTTAATGTAATAAATTCCATTATGGTAGTAACATACACGTATATTAAAATGTGTGAATACTAGTAAAACTGTATAGGCCCTACTTATCAATGATAAATATTCAATATAGATATATAAAGATTACTGTTACGGTTTTATAGTCATTCCTTCTACAGTATATATGAAGTCACACTTGACTCAATCTAGGCCAAATCTAATCATATCCAATATTTAAAGATCGAAATGTTACTACTTTATGTAAACATACTATTATAATGTGGGCCAGCTGAATTGAATATGATACTGGCGATCCTTTCGCTACAATTAATGTGTATTGAAAGTTCAACTGAAATAAATCAAATAATAATCGGCAAAAACTAACGGACAAATACACAGAGCGGGGTTTAACATATTTCTAATTTACTAAATATGTATATAAGTATATATTTAAATGATATTTTCAGGCCGAATATAAACTTAAATAAAACATAGTGTAAATAGGCCTACCTTCTGAAGAATAGGAAAAAAGCAAGTGAATTACGTTTCGTTTGTATTGCTTTTTGTTTATCGTCAGTCCGTAAGTATAGTTAGAATACCATCATGCAAGTCACATTTATAATCCTAAATGGGTTTATCTTTAGATATTTTAAGTAGTAGGAGCGTTTCTTTTAAGGTACAGACTGCACATCTTGTTTCTTTTATATGCGCATGCGCGGCGGCCATTTTAGATGTTCGTCATTGTGTGGCGGCCATTTTGGATGTTCGTCATTGTGCACGGCGGCCATTTTGGACGAGTGTCGGAATGCAAGGCGGTCATTTTGGATGTGTGTTGGTATATGCGGCGGCCATTTTGAACGCGAATCGGAATGCAATGCGGCCATCTCGGATGACTACTGATGGTAACACGTTTGCTCATGCGCGGCGTCCATTTTGGAGGAGATTGCGCAATACGCGATAGTTATGAAATAGTTTGATACGACAAACGGAAGCAGTTTCTAGCAGGTGCGCGTCGGCCATTTTGAATGACCTATGTACGTCATGATTATTTAAACAAGGGACGGTTTATTTATATAGAATGACCGTTAATTTTTAGATTAGATGTGGAGGTCATTTAGAGCTGTATTGTAGCATGTAAACTTCCCCCAAAATAAAGATGATTTACAACTGAGTCAGAAGCACCCTTAAGGCGAGACCACCAAAGTTGTGTCTCAGCCTTCTACACAATAGATTCTAGCGGGCATAATAGTTATTGGATCCCTCGAATCTAACAGACTACTCAGATGCAGAATGGTAGGAACCAATCAGATATAGTCTTATAAATAAGGTGTCACGTGACGGCTTTGCGTCATTTCGGCTAATTAACCAGCGTCATTTTTATCGATCTAAAATGGCCGCCTTGGGCGAAATTGAGTCAAAGACACGGATCAATTTTTAGGATACAGGGTCCTCAAACAACTCTAAAAGTAATAGAAAGCAGGTAAAATATACGTTTTATTATCGTTTATTTAGATACAAACTTTAAATGGTGGCAATTTAAAACTGTTTTAAGCAAAGGCAACCGAAAAAAATGGGTGCATTCTGTTTTGTTCTGGAAAGATCGATTAGCAAAATGTCTGCTCTGTTTCCGATTAAAACTGTTTAATAAACTGAACGAAACATGTCATAACGGTTTTTGGACGTTTGAAATATATTCTGGGCTTGGAAAATTATGAGTATATTTATTTATATATATATATGTTTGAATCCACACTGACCGACGACACGAAATGGAACATTTTTACACATTACAAGTATACATCTTTTACTCCTGCAAGTTAAATATCCAGATAATACAAAGTGTCCCATCACATTTTACTTAGATCTTGGCGAAATACAATGGGTTGGGATGCATATTTGCTCCAAGAGGTCCAGGTTCAATTTTCAGTGTTAAGTACAGGGTTTTTCAAATGTCTATGTTTTATGATTTAGAACCCAATTTGTTTTTTTTACACAATGGGTTTGTTGGTTTAAAAGCTTATTTATTAATGTTATTTGTTACTTTTTGCGACTTAAACTAAAATTAACTAGCACTCTCATAGTACTTCAGACAGTGTACTGTAAAACCATACAAAACCTGGTAATAGGTTAAAAGCAGTCGGTCAGTGGCGTAGCTGCCATTACGCTATAACGCCCGAGCTTGCACATATTTTTGGGTACACATCATTATATCTCCTGAAAATACCCCCCTGAACGTAGGAAATGCAATCTGAAAGTCTTTTTACTGCTGGGGCATGCCCCTGCTATAACCTGTTGGGCTTGCACATCATTTTAGGGTCAGCTACGCCACTGTCGATCCAGTGCATGTGGACAGTGGTACCAAATTCATGTAAAACATTCTATGTTAATCAACACAGAGCTCCAGTTAAGCTTTTCTTCAAATGAGTATTTTACCCCCGTAAATTAGAATGCAATGCTTATTTTCAAACTGTTAAGGGTAATATTGACCATTTATTCAGACATGTTTATGCTTTAATACCCCCAAATAATGCTTATCTGGAGCACTGCAGCAATTCAAATGTTGTAAACCTTCCGTATATTCTTCATATAATACTCAGCTCGTTTAAAAGAAAGAACAATATATGGCTTATTTTGCAAGCTCTGAAAAATGATTGTAGTGAATGTTCACAGCCTTGCTGTTAAGCTAGCTTTAACAGTGAGATGGCTGAAGCGCACTGACTGTATTGGAAGTTGAGCAACAAAGTACAGGTCAGTACCTCGATGGGTGACCACTGTCACTTTATTGGCAACGAGGATTAGCTGTTGAATATTTGGCTGCACAAATCTCTCTTTCCTTGGGATGGGGCGGGATATAACTAGGAACTGCAGGAAGCCACAGGCTATTCAGTTTGGGATAAGCCTTAAAAGTTAAAGGAGGAGTGTAGTGAATGTACATAGGTCACTTACAACAGCCTCACTGTTAATCCAGCTTTTACAGCGACATGGTTGAAGTGCACTAACTATATTGGAAGTTAAGCAACAAAGTACAGGCAAGTACTTGGAAGGGTGACCGCTGTCACTTTATGATTTTTAGATGTTACAATTTAGGTCATGCGCTGTCACCAACTTATTAACTAAGATTTTCAGCAAATCTTCAACACGCGCGGTGTGTCATCTTGAATCAGTGATTTTAGAGATTGAAAATATACATATAAATTAGGTAGAGAGCATAAACTATCTTTGGCTGTTTTAATGCAGTGGGTTTGTTGGCGTTACTTCCATTACTGCAATGTTCCATTTACCCCTGCATCTTAGATGCAAAAATCTTGCAGCATACGCACAATTCTTAAATGTGTGCATCTGCTGGACGCAGAAAAATCGCAGCCGATACGTTGCGATTAACTCAAATAAAGACATTTAATTCCCGACGCATTGTGTTTCTTGCACTCTGCTTTGGAAAAACTAGTGCGCGCGCATCATCGGATGAATATCAAGAGCATCGGGTAACTACTACACCGCTTTCTAAACAATGATGCGTTCACATCTAGCATAATCAATGTCATCAGACGGTCTCTGTTACCGTTTCAAGTGGTAAATGCGCAAGCTGCTTGCCAACCATGAATACTTCTTGTGTTATAGTTTCACTGAATCGAAACGGTGTTATAATTATGATAAACATTTCAATCAGCGGCATAGCTGCCTTTATACAACAACGCCCGGGCTTGCATATATTTTTGAGAATGCATCATTATGTCTCCTGGAAATGCCATCAGAACGCAGGAAATGCATTCTAAATTTTTTTTCTGATGGGTAGAGGAGCATGTCTCCCAGACCCTTCCCCCAACACTTCGAGAACCCTATGGGCTTGCACATCATTTTAGGGTCAGCTACGCCACTGTCAATTAAGGAGATACAGTGTGTAATATTATTTGAACCAAATCAACAAATGCACAAGCGTTTTTTTTAATGTTTTTAACTGTTCTAGTCAATGTTTACTGTTTAATACTCGTTTATGCGTATGGTTGTCTAAATGGTGCACAGTTAAAGGTTCACACAGTGCAATGGTGAAGTATGTTCATTTTCACAATGTTACATCATTTGAAATTATAATGATTTAGTTAAATTGTCTGGAAAAACGGGACTCACACTTTCATTTTTTTGGAATCACAGATTTGTAGGCCAGCGAGTCCTTGGACTCGTACATTTTGTAAAAAAATCACTGTTACTGTCCAGATATGTTAACCTCTAAACTGTGATGAATATATAATTTATCCCTTTTTTCATCATAACGTTATTTTCCACTGTGAAAGGGACCCACCCCAATACACACAAAACCAAAAAAATACAAAAACCACTGGGTTTATATTATTAAAAATATTTCCAGATTTTCAATCAACTCAGCTATATGATTGATTATCTCTATTTGATTTATTATCTCTATTTGTAGACGTATGTATTTGACGTTCCTTCTAGCAGACCTGAACTTGGTGTTTCTTCTTCATTGGCGCTTGAGAATATGGGTAAATGCTATTATAATTGATCAGTATAATTGTTTCTTACGTAATTCAAACTATTGTACACCGCTAAGTCTATGGGCCAGTTATACTACAATCTGTAACAATGTTATAATGTATTAATTACATTCGAATAATTCTGCCCATAGTATGACTCAATATATGATTGCAAGTGACATCTATTCTTTTGGTGTTCTGAAGCCAGCTACATGTCTTTTTTCACTTGCCAAATCTTTTGATTGCAAACCCCCCCAAAAAGATGAATTTCACAGTCTGTACATAACCTGTAATGAGAGAAATGTATGTCAGCAGTCTGGTTAGCTCAGTCAATAGAGCATTTTCCCGGTAAGCGAAAGAAACCGGATTTGAGTCCCAGATTGGCTGTATATTTTTCTCGTACTTTTATATTGGCACCATATGTGGAGCTGTGACATATATAACTGAGAAACATTCACAGGATTCTCTGGTCTCTATGGAAATTGCGGGACGAATTCCAAATACATAGGGGATTGTCAGTGTGTGCGTAACCTGCAAGAAGAAAAATGTATGCCAGTGGTCAGGTTAGCTCTATCAGTAGAGCATTCGCCTGTAAGCAAATGGTCCCCGGTTTAATTCCTGGATTGACTGCATATTTTTCTGGTCCTATTAAAATTTTATCCAACGTGGGATTGTGACGTACATATTACGAGAAGCATTTGCATGATTCTCTGGTCTCTATGAAATTCCAAATGATAATGTGTACGTAACCTGTAAGGAGAGAAAAATATGTCAGCAGTCCGGTTAGCTCAGTCGGTAGAGATTTCATCCTGTAAGCGAAAGGTCCCAGGTTCAAGCCCCGAATTGGCTGCATATTCCTTATAGATACCACAAATAGAGAAGTGTATTGAATAAGTTGAATAAGTATATCTTCAGATATACAAAAAATATTGATTTTCATTATGCACAGTCTCGTTTTTTTGTGTGTTTTTTTAAAACAAACCAGACCAACATTAAAATAATTGTGTTTGCTGTCTCCTTATCTGGTTTTCAATATTAAGTGGTTCGGTATGAGGATTTTTTTAAATATAAAAACATCTTTACAATAAGTGTCATACATGCAGTTAAAACAATGCTGTTTCCAAAATCAGAAAAAAGGTTTTGAATAGGCAGTTATTTGATGGGTAGGCAGAAAGACAGCAAGCAACTTTTAAAGCATCTTGGGATTTTTGTTAATATAGATCAGGGATGTGATATGGTATTAGTGGCCACAGATGGTCCTGTAGTTACTGTTGTAAAGTTGAAGCACATTCATTATAAACAAATATGGATTACAATTAATGTTTTTTTGTGTTTTTAGAATGGAGAGCAGCTGTAAGACAGAACCTGCAGTTATGCAGAGAAAGTGTTGACCGCCACATCCAAATAAGCCATTTGCTGGACAAAGCAACCACAACTGGCACAAACTTCATGTTTGTTTTAGAAAATGGATTATTTGAGCTTGCGTCTTCAGGACTATCTGATGGTTCCCTCTATGGGGTGTTGTTTGAAAACAGAAAGAAGAGGACATTTTTGCGCTTTTTTGAAAGCGGCATATTCCAGGGATTTTTTGAAAGCAAAGGTTACTATTTACTTATATATATATTACCAGTACATATATAATAACAACAAATTGTTGGCAAGAAGGAGTGAATGATTGGGCGAGGTATGAAAGATTTATTCAACTTAGACATGCTAAAGTTAAAATTCAACATTTGGTCTTTATCGAATCAAACGTTGATTTGCTAATCTGTATTTGCATAAATTATAATATATACATGGTATCCTACAATTGACCAGAAGGGAGAAAAATATTGGCACAGCTCAACAGTAAAAACGGTAATTGAGTGGAAACATAGATATTAACTTTAAAAGAATCTTCAACAATAAAATGATAGTTAATATTCTGTGGGTTGGAAACCATTGGAAGATACCAAATTATCTATTTTATGTGGTTCTCAGGTAACCAGTTCAGATTTACCTGCCTTTTTATACTGTCCATAATCCAATTGACGGCTAATACTAAACTAGAATGTATAGACAGAACTTCTACTCTGATTTTATGTTGTTATATAGTGTTGAGCGTCGCTTTAACAATTTTTCAGTCATATCGCGATTGTGTCTACTTGAGACAGTATTATGAGTATACTGACACCGAGCCGACCAGACCTAAAACTCTACTCTAAATGCTGAGCGTCAAGCGAGGACGCTTCTAGTACCATTTTTAAAGTCTTTGGTATGACCTGGTCGGGGATCGAACCCACGACATTCTGCATGTGAGGCAGACGCTCTACCAGTAGACCAGGCTGCAGTCTATTCCAATATAAAATGCATTTGCATGATATAGTAAGAGTATAGCAATAAGTGTTAATATTCAAATTACAATAACATAAACTTTCTATATTTTTCAGGACTGGATATGTTAAAAGCGACATTAAAATGCCCTGACAAAGACTTTTTTGGGGTTAAAATCTTTTCAGATGAGGATTTGGAAACTGTCAAAGAAAGATACCAAACCAATTTAGCAGAGAAGCGAAGGGACTTGGATGAGTCAAGTATGTTGGTGTCTTCTTTATTTGTTATTTTTAATGGTTTTCTGCCGATTGGTAACAACTTATTGATTCGCTGCAGCTGTTATGATTTTTTTTATTATGCTATCTGAAGGGCAAACATATAGCCACTGCTTTGTCCACCCATCTGTGTGAGTACATCCAAGCTTAAATTCCGGAACAATTTTAAAAAATCCTGAAAGGAATCCAGTGGCACTATGAACTTGGATAGATGGTAATATGTGGAAGTGCAGAACAAATAAATCATAACAAATATCTTCTATAACGACAATTATTTCACCTTGTGTTGGTTATTTTTACCTATCCCGATTATATCTTCATAGAAATCGAAATGAATCCAGTGTTGCTGGAACATGGATAAAGGGCAATGTGTGGTATTTGAATAAGAGGTTCTCTGCTTGGTAAATCATCATCTATAATCCATCTCCCATAAAGAAAGTGTCCTTGAATTAAAATCTGAACACATTGGTCTCCTAAACATGTCCGAATCAATTAAACTTGGACAAATCACCTTTAGAAAATGAAAAATAACTCCTTGTGTTTTTTTTTCAGGAACAAGAAAATTGCCAACATGTGGAAAAAGATACAATAGTTTATTGTATTCTAACAAAAACAGCTTCAAGAAAACCCTTGATCTTTTCCTGCATCATGTGCAAACCGATGATTTTGGAAATTATCTAAAATGCCTTGGTGTCAATCTGCAGAGTTACAAAGACAAGCAAAACCTGAAGTTAGTACAATAATTATCGATGTTTGTATAATGATTCTCCTTTGATTGTCACCAGAGAAAACAATTAATTTTCTCTCAATATTAATCATATTGTAACATTTGTTTTTAGTCAATGTTAAGGACTTTACTCATTAGGACACTTGTGTTGCATTAAAATACTTGACTATGTTGCTAAAATTATTTATTATTTGAGTTACTGTCTGTGTTGCAGCTAATTATTTTAGTTAAGTTCAGCAAATTAACTAATCTATATTGAACATGCATTGACAACACTTTGAGTTTGTGTGAGATTTCGTGTCCGGCCTGTAACTTTGTTATGCATAATTGAATTTTAATAATACTTGTTACAAATGATCAAAATAACATGCCGATGTGTCACGCGTTACACCCAGAATCGCACTTCAAAGGTCAAGGTCACGATTTAACTTTGGTTGATGACACTTTCAATCTGATTGATATTTCGTGTCCGGCCTGAAACTTTGTCACCTATGAATAAATTTCAAAATTACTTGACTCAATTCATCAGCATGCCATTACAAAGTGTCACGTGTAAGACCCACATGCTAACCTCAAAGGTCAAAGTCACACTTTGAATTTGTATGACACCACTTTTAGTCTGTGTGAGATTCCTTGTCCGGTCTGTAACTTTGTCATCCATGGATACATTTTAAAAACACTTGGCTCAGTTGATCAACATGACATAATTAAGTGTCGCATGTAAGACACAGAACCTTTCCTCAAAGGTCAAGGTCACACCTTCAATTTGTTTAATATTGCGTGTCTGGTCTGTGACTTTGTCTTTAATTTGGCTCAATTTATCAAGATGACATGATGACGTGTCATAAGTCAATTGTGACAATTTTCAGTGAAATTTTTTGTTTTCAAATATAGTTTTTTTATAGTGACTAAAGGTGACTATTAATGCCGTTTTTGAGTGATTATTATATATCCATAAGTGGCAGCATAAAAATGTTTCTTTTACACAGTGGTAACCGATAATTGATGTTAAAGGGAAGTATAAACTAGCTTCTCCTAGAAATCAGATCATGTATTATTTTCATGTAGGATATTTGGATTAGGTTTTTTCTGTTTGTTCTTTGCTTTGAAATCGTGAGAAGCAACCTTACGATTCAACATCCACTTTTCAATCTGTAAATTTACCTTCCGTATCTCTTGAACATTCAGATAGTTTACCAAGTGCCCCAAAGCGGCGAAGTCTGGAAACAGTCCGACGACTGCCAGTGACTGACTTGGTGGCAAACATACAGACAGTAGATCCCCATTTTACTTCTGAAAATCTATCCCAAGCAATGTCATCCTATGAAAAGTTCAAGTATGCAATTATTGAAAATGGCAATGTATTTTGGCGGCGTAGTACTTCAGTACTTCAAGGACTGACATATTTGCAATGAATGATGTTACTATGACAACTGGATTATTTCAACAAGATAGCTATGCCCTCATGGCAAGGGTTGTTATAAATGGCATTGCAGAGTTGTCTTGTTCCTGTAACATGTATTCAACTTTATTACAACTGGCTTGTCTCAGAGTTTCAGAGGAAGAATTTAATGCAATGAATATTTCAGATGTCAAATGTTGTCATATGCGTCTTTTCAATGAAATGATATTGGAGCATATGGAAGCACTGATAAACAACACTTCTCTGTCGGAAAATAGGTTGGTTAAAAAACTTGAGCTTTCCAAAGGTCAAACAAATGAACCGGTGTGTCACTTACCAACCCCATCCAATAGGTCTTTAAAGTTTTCTGTGTATTCTAACCATGATGAAAAATGTACTGTTGTAAGTATCACTGATAATAGTCTCTGTTGTCAGTCTGGGGTTTGTGATGCAATGTTTTCCTCTTCAAAAAGGTATGTGATTCACTTAGATGAAGCTGAAAATCTCTGTCCCCATTTAAGTCATATGAAAATCCATTGCAACAAATGGAAATGTTTAATCCCTGAACCTGATGATTCTGTTAACGCAGGAGAGAGTGATGAAGAGATAGGAGAAAGTTTTGATCCAACACCACCATCACAAGAGCTGAGAAATGATTTGAAGGTAATGTTATTTGTAAACAAAAAACATAACGATATAACAAATTTTAACTAAAGATACAAAGGAGTATTATATTAAACCAGATAACATTGGATATGTGTTTAAGTCTAATCTAACTGTGAGATGAGGTCAATTAATTGTCAAATTAACAATATGGTTGTGATGTATTTAGTAGTACTCAAAGGCTCCAGATGACCTTTTGTGATAGCCCAATCACATCCATATTATGTTACTAACACAGAAATTATATAACTTCTGTCAAGTTCTTGAACATTCCATCTCACTTCTAGAGCTGCTAGCCAAAGATCAAACAGGTTTGTGTCTGGTGATTTTTTTTGCATTGTAAAACAAGCAGCACCTTCAGTTTTGTCAGATTGTAAGCTAACTTGAAAAGACTTGCAGACCACAAAAGCATGATAAGTTCATGAACCTGTATTAATTATCGGGCTAGAATGAACATACTTTTTGACAATGTTAATATTTTGACTTTAACCATGTGTTACACTTATGTTACATTTACATTTTATATGCAAAAGTAAGGGCTTATCATCAACATTAAGAGGGTATGTATATATTTCTAATTCATCATATTTTCAGGAGTTATGCACCTTTTGCATAAAAAACAGTATGCCCTTTGTAGGAGACCTGAATTCAAGGCATTTGCTATGTTGATAATAATTTACTTATGGTAATTATTTTCAAAAAAAGTTTACTTTAACCTATATTGAAAAAAATATTTAGGTAATAGTTTATATTTTATTAATAGGGACATCGGTTAATGAGGATACAGGCTACTGGGAATACCCTACATTCTTTGAGTAGGCATAGTCCAGTAAATGATGGCTCGCCATCCCTTCAAGCATCAGTTCAAAAGAGAGCAGCCTTCAATGATGACAACTTTGGTAGAGATGTCGATGGATATTTTCACTCAGCAGCTGATGGACAGTACTATGAAGTTTTTGTACCAGAAGCTCCTGATTCTTGCAAATGTGGAGTAACTATAATTTAAATCTGGTTAATAGGCCAAAAAATGTTTCAGGTGATAACCTGACTTATTTTCACTGCCGACCGAAGTTCATTATAAAAAAAAATCCAGATAAAAAAGAAGATATTTTTCATCCATCAAGGTCATTAAGAAATGTAAAAGGGAACATGGTATTATTATTTGCATTAATTTTTGCTGACATCACAAAATTATTTAAACACTTATGTATTAGATACTCTTTCATTTAAATGTCAATTTCTAGTCACTGTGAGAGATGTTTTCTTTTTTAAAACACACCCAGTCTTGTGTCTTTGTGAGAAGCACATTTAATAAATGTGTGTAGAAATGTCTTCTAGGGACATAAAAAAAGAGTTTGAGATTAAAACGAATAAAGATTTTTGTGGGAATGCTGTTTTCTATAGATCACCATTTATTAAAAAGACATGTGCATGTGGACGTAGAAATATTTAAATTAAGATTAACCATTTACTTTCTTATTGTATACAATATTTAATCAAATAATTTACACAAGAACTGTAATGTGGTGTTACAATGTGGCAAACATGACAATATTGATATTTTAAATAATATATACAGCAAATATCTACATAGCAGATAATGCTGTCGTTGTTATTTGGCTGTGCCCCTAGAAACACAACTTTTATAACATTTTTCATGTCGATGCATTCTTTTCTGTTGATAAACTGCCTGCCTGACAAATCTTTATTTCAGGCTGGTTACGTTTCCCCTGATGGTTTGACCTTTGCAGTTTCACATGTACCTGCCAAATACAAGGTAAAACTCGTGTTAAACCATTTATTGTGTAGGGAAATTATTTTACCTTATTTTTCTGTAACCTTTGGATTGTACACATTTTCATTGAATCTTCTTTATATTTATTAATGTAAATTGGATTAAAACTTCACATAATTGTGCAAATGCGAATGTCACTGGGCCTAAATTAAAATAATGTTTGTTAACCGCTTCAGAACAAGCACACAAGCTATTCTAGGATCCAATCAGTCCTTAAATTAGTAATTCCAACTATTCAGAGTCGCAATGCACAAGAAAACATGAGAAACTGCACTATTTTATATAATTTACAATACATATCTTTGGAAATCCCAATTCTTTGAAATATAGTATTGTATCATTGTATTATAAAGATGATAGTAATGTACACTAACATATACCATCTGTCTTAAAGGATGTGTATCAGGATAAAACGCTATACATGTCTTTAAAATAAAATTAGTTTCAAAATGAATAAAAATCTTTCTTTATCATAAATAAACAACATTCGAAGGGTTTGTTATGTCAAACCCACCAAAGCATGATAAAATCAATATTGCAGTTGGGATGGTCAACTTGACTGAAATAAAATCCCAATTCTAAAAAAAGGCAGCACTTAAATGCTGAATGACGACCTTCCCGTCGTTATTCAGACTTTCTTAGATGAAATAACTTTTACAACTGTAGTATGTGTAAACCTGTATAACGGATCAAATTTAAATCAAAATGAAACAATGTGACGTGACTCATTTAATAAGTCATGTTGTTTTTTTAAGCAGGAACTATTTTAGTCTAGACTAGGTTAGGAAATCCTTTTTCAATACATTTAGCATGTTTAAATATATATCATTTTGGCAATACAAGGTCAGTGAGTATATATGGACATGATAAATTGGAGGAAAAAAATGGTTTTAGCCAAATTTAAAAATTTGAAAAATCCTGATATATTCCCTTTAAAATTTCATTTTAAGAGTTTGTACTGCTGGTTTGCAGATTGATATGAAACAAATTTAAAAAAGTAGAACGTTGACTCTCCAAAAAATTTTAAAGGAAAAGTGTTGTTTTGTTTATATTTTAGATATGGATTCGACAATGCATGTTGAAGAGCAGACAATGCGACATTTGAACTGGCATGGTGGAGAACATCCATTTCTTCACAAGAGAAACTGGAGCTGGCGATGAAATTAGATGGGATTTCATTGATCATATTGCACTCTCATGAATAACAAATACAAACGTATTAATTCAAGGTCTGCTTCCTTCATGTCCAGTAATACATTCATTGCCTGGTGGTTCTCATGGATAAGTAAATCTAATATTGATTTTCGAACACAGTGTATAATATGTAAAAATAATCCAAAGATGCTGGCTGCTGATGGTACCAAAATTGGAATTAATATTAATTATTCCACAGTATTGTCAATTGAAACTCCCACTAGAGATATTTTAATTGATCCTTGTCACCGCAGAAATGAAAGGGCATTTATCAGTTATTCTCAAGGAGATCATGATGCCAAAAATAAGGCTAAGAGTAGAGACCATCTGCTATTGCTTTCGAGAAAAGTTCTTGTTTTTTAAGGAATGATGAAGAACTTACTTTTAATGAGGAAATTACCAGAAATACTACCCTGTTGCAACATGTTGATGACAGATTTCGTGCACTTTTAGAAATTTTTATTCATCGCCAATGCAGTAATAGAGTTTAAAAGAAACTGGCTGTGCTCTTTAAAATTCTATCTACTAATCACTCACTTTCGAGTGTTTTGCCATATAGGTATGCAGATAAGTTTCAGGTAACTTTAACTGCAATGAGAGTGAATGACGCTCCTGACATTATAAATGTAAATTTCACAATTCTCACCTGAAATTCGAGACATCTTAATTTCTGTAAAAGGAACTCCAATTTTTTTAGATGCTCTAGATTTTTTTGAGCATTTAGTTGTTAAGGTTAGGAAAATCTATAATAACCGCAAAGAGCCAGATCCAATTAATCCAAAGCCTGGAAGCTATAACCCAGCTAAGTATGGTAGAGCTTACTATTTTATTAACTACGGTAAACAAGTAAGAGACATACCTAAATACACAATGGGAAGTAGTTCTGTTTATTATGATGATGAGCCTGCCAGAGTGGAAGATAAATGTCACAAAAAATTTCCTGAAGTTGGTAGGAAAGGAACAACTAACTTGTTCTAATGGTTTGACCCCAGCATTATGGGCATTGTTATGGGTATCATATGATACCTGGTCATGAGGGAAGAAAGGATCCTGCTTGCTCAGCTTATGCATTTATTTAAAATGCTCCTGAAGAAATGTTTTATGACTTCAGCTGCCAACTAGTGGAGTATTGTTTGAACCGTGAACTAGGTTTTTGGAAAAGAACTAGATTTTATCATGATACATTTCATGGTTTTACTCATAAATGTGCAGTTGTGTATAAATCAGCACGTTTAACGATACTTCGAAAGTTTAACTCTGAAATCTGTGAGCAAACAAATGCGTTCCTTCAACATATTAAATACTCTGCACGTGCTATGAACATGAGTAAATTTAATCATTTCTTACAATTTTTCATGTATCAATGGAGTCGCAAGAAATGTAAAAACTGTGAACTAGCTTTTAATTATGTTACCTGAGAAAAGTTAATGAAATAGTTTTTACACTTAAAAAATGTAAGGTTAGTATCAAGGAGATTGTTCAAATATTTAAGGGACTAGAATGGTTAAAATTTTGTGTTAAATAGAGATTTTCATGTTAGTGCCGGATAGTCTAATTATCAGGTTCAGAACGGCTTATGCTTTTATTGATCTGTTTATATTGTCACATCTTGAGATTTTCATATGAAACACAATTTTGAATTAAAGTTTTATAAAACAATTTATTTGAACAAAAGCTCCTGACATATTTTTTTGCTCCACTGGCAAAAGGTCAGAACGGCTTATGCTTTTATTGATCTGTTTAAATTGTCACATCTTGAGATTTTCATATGAAACACAATTTTAAAATAAAATTTTATAAAACAATTTAGTTTAACAAAAGCTCTTGACATAATGTTTAGCTCTACTGGCAAAAGGTCAGAATAGCTTATGCTTTTACTGATCTGTTTATATTGTCACATCTTGAGATTTTCATATGAAACACAATTTTAAATTAACATTTTATAAAACAATTTATTTAATCAAAAGCTAATTGTTTAAAAAATACGATGTTTATCACATTTTTTGATAATATTAAAGTTTGCTTTAAAAAATAGATAATTCCCTTATCACAGCTATTTTCTTTCTTTTTTAAATTATATTTTTAAGTATCTATTTATATCTTTATTTCATTCTGCATATTTATTTATTTATATATTTTTTAATCTGTATGTCAATTTGTTGTTTTTGTACATGTAGAGTGAACATGGAATCTTCCTTCCTTTTGGGTGGGATAACCTATAATGTGTTTGCTGTAAAACCCTATTCATTCATTCAAATTATCTTTTATAACAATGTATACTTCAATTTCTCAATATATACATATTGTTTGTTGTTTTAAACAACATAATGTTCATTAGGAATGCCTCAGTGATTTCTCTTATATGCTATATATACTAAGATATGCAGAGTATTTATATCGTTGGAGTTACCAATCCTTAACGGCCAATACCAAATTATCATCGATTTTCCGAAGGGTCAAATATAAAAAATATATATCCAGATCTTCGGGACGCTTCTGATTTGAAGCATACAATAACGATTTCTTATGTACAGTCACGTGGTACAAATGCTCAAAGCTCATTGGAATAGCTATTTTAGGTGGATAATAATAAAAATTATCAATTGATTTGACTTATTGATGTTTTAAAGATTTAAGTTTGTTGAAGACTTTTATTAACATTTGAATAAATTTAATCTTCATTCAGATTATTACATGTGTTTACGGTTTGGTAACCAGAGATGCACAACAAGTTTAATGTTAATCGATATCGTTTGGTATCTTATAAATGATCATGAATATCTTAGTTTTCAGTTTAATTGCAGTTTGATTATTGTGATATATTGGAATGATGTTTTATGTGTGTTATTATTGAAATATTTTTACTGTAATATTATTTGTGGTTGGCCTGCCTTTCTTGTATGTTAACATTTTTACCGTCTTCATCCAAAATATATTTTACTTATTTTGTCATGTTCATTATTTTGGTTGAATAAACCGTGTGTGAAAGTTTTGAAAATATTTCTGATTTTAATTCCATATTGTGGGGGAAATTGTGTCAAAAAAATAAAACAGAAGTTGTAAAGAATACCTTTTTAAAAATAAAATCCATAAAAATTATGTTTTATGTTTTGTTTTCAATAAAGCCCGTGTGGTTCTGGCTAAGAATAGAATCACTGCCGTTCTCTGTAGAGGGGTAGGAATCCTCCGAATGGGTGTCATGTTCATTTTATCATTTTTTGTCATGTTCACTATTGTGGTTAAATTATCAACCCCTGTGTGGTTTCAGGGAGCAATATGAGTGATAGCAAGAATAGGACCACTGTGGTTCATGCATGTTATAAGAAGTGACAATTTGAGTAATACGATAGAATTTTCTGAAACTCTGCAGTTCTGCAGGTATCAAGGTTCTAGGTTCATTCTGCATATGCCGTAAAACCCTATTCATTCATTGTTTTTAATAAAATACTATTCATATTTATCACATGCCAAGAGTAGTCCGAGTTCTCAAGCAGGTCTTGTTATTCACATGGTTTAACGGCTGATCTTTCGATTCATAACCTCTATTGAGGTTATGGAATTGCTGTATGATTATATTTTGCTTGTTAATTAAGTTTTGATATGCAAAACAAGGTGGTAAAAATAAAAATGTATATGGGAATATTGTATATCATTTTGTATTCCAACGTTTGATTTCATAAAACTTGTAGACAATACTAGAACTTTTGGTTTACTGTAATATCAGTTCACCATTCAACTGTGTAATACTGGAGATGTTGAAGATAGTTACAGACAAGAGTTGTCTGATGACAACACAACTCGCCATGAGTGGTTGCAGATATCTTAAACGCAAAAGTTTAACCTGGGTGTCTACAGACGACGCCGGGGTCATGGCAATAGCTCTCCTTGGACTTTATTAGGCTATTATTGGTGTGGATACTACTGTTAAAGGGGCACATGATAGTTTGGGTAATTTCAGCGCTAGTGGCCTTAGGAGGGATTATGTCGAGGTAATGTGTCGTGATTTTAAGAAGCACAAAAACTATCGCCTTGATTTGGCTTTGTCAGCATTAAGACGATAGTTTTAGGTCTCGTCGGCCTAGTATCGGTATAATGTGACTGGGAGGGGTATCGTTCAGTGTGTCTGCGGCATGATACTTCAGTGTGGCAGCGCTCAGAATACTGCTTCAAGTAAACACCGTCGCCATATTACTGAAAAAAACTGTTGAATGTGACTAAACACCATACATCAACAACTTTAATCAGATTGTGAACAAACTTGCAACAAAAGTTTCGAGCGAGTCTTAAAATGGTTCTAATAACGAGCCAAACAAGACAGGTTATGGTTTTTTGAACCGGCCAGTACGAAACAAAATGGATAAAAGTAGTAAATGTTTTTGCTCGTTATTGTTTCCTTTCAGAAATAATGTTTGTGTGTATGAAATCGAAAGTAAGTTTGGGATTGGTTTAAAGGTAAGTCCGGTCAAGGTCGGAATAAAGTTATTTTCTGACTTATCTTCTCCTAAAGGTTAAGGACGTCAATTTCTAAAACCGGTTAAAGTTGACGAGAATGAACAGTAAAGTGATGCAGATCCTCTTGTGTCCCTGGTTTACTTGTCTTTTTTCAAACAGTACATATCGATACGAATTATAACTCCAATGATAAAATCCCAGTATGTGTGGCAGAAACAGATTAGATACCTATTTCATATAACAACAACAACAAATAATTTTATTCGACATCAAACGGCACCTGCGTGTTTACAGCCCATATGTTACGCATTTTTATATCATGAGTTTTAGATCTACTGGTTAAATGTCAGAAGTACTTATTTGACGGGTGTTTGTTTCTGAAACATTGCGAGATCATAAACAAGATTTTTTTTTCGATTGAAAGTCAAGCCGGTCGCAATAAATAAAATTATGAAAAATAAACACTTTAAACAGCTTATGAACTGCCCCCAAAAAACATTGAAAATTACTTTGGCACCTATAAGCAAGTAGAGAATCTTCTGTGGCTCTTGTAATTAGTATGTTGGAAATAATTCCATAATTGATATTGTTTCTACTTGAACATCATCGCCGAGCCCAAAATTATTACGGTCTGATATAAATTCTTTAAAGGAAACAGTACATACAATTTCTATTCGATTTAAGTGGGGTCCGGTTAGTTTAGTCGGTAGCACGTCTGGCTATCAATCCAGGAGTCACGAATTCGAATCCCGGTCGTGCCTCAGTCTCCGAGATGATTGATATACATGTACAACATTGCGTCTCATTATCGCTCGTCTTTGGGCGCTGATTAAGTTGGAAAGTTATCAGATGGGTGTGCTCGAATACTGGTTAGCATTATTGATAAATATAGAACATCTCTTGATGCATGACTCATTTGATACTGGAATTTCAATGTTGGTGGCAAGTGAAACAGAAGCAAATCATGGCAGTAAACAGAATGGCATTGTCCAAGTTTGCGGTACCGTGGTGATCTCGGATGCACAGTAACAAGGAATAACCATGTACATACTATCCAAGATAGCATTGAAACACCGTGTCGGTGGTCTAGTGGTAGGGCGTCCGCCTGGCATGTGTAAGGTCATTGATTCGATTCCAAGCCATGTCATACCAAAAGCTTAAAAAATGATACAAAACGCTTCCCCGCTTGGCGCACAGCAATTATAGGATAGTCTTGCCTGTCCGGTGTCAGTGTAATGTATGTTACTGGGTCTGCGACTGGTGCTCCAGTGTGGCAGCGCTTAGAATATTATCTTAAGTACATACTGTTCTTGAAAAGATGTCGAAAGCGGCTCTTAACACCATACGATATTCAGAGTTAAAAAAGGCTATAATAATGTTTCTGGGTAATTTACTGGGGAAAATCAAACATTTTTTCCCTAAACAATTACGATAATAAGGGTCAAAATGAAAATTCCAGAAAAATGATCACGTCACATTTGAAAAAGACGTAAAGTGCTGACAGAGTGCAAGAACTGAATTTGTTAAAACGTCAGTAACCAGAATGACCTCCGTTTTTACGAATGCAGTCCTGAATACGTAATCTCTATGAACTTGTGTCACGTTGAATGAGAGTGTTTAAAATACATTGCAATTTCAACAAGAGTGCATTTCGGAGGTCTTTTATGCTTTATGATGATTGGACCTGACCCTCAGACCCAATTAATTCCATACGTGTTCTATGGGTTCAGGCTCGGGAAATAAAGGCATTGCCACTGGTTTTGCATGTATTGCAAATGACATCGTGCCTATATCAGTCTGGAAGCTTTATGGTGCGCTGTCGGAATATGACCATTGTATGGCCGATGAGCACGAATTGGAACACGGTTTTGTTTCAAACGAATTATGATCACCTGTGCATGAACACCGTAACGTAAAGGAGTATTGGTTGCAGATAAAAAAATGATAACGTGGGTAGAGTCAACGTTATAGCGCGATGAGTACGTAATGTTGTTGCACATACGCGACCGGGGGTCTGATACGATTTCTGACATATCCAGTAGTAGTGTACCTTTTCACAAGAATATGAACAAACTAATATCTGACGTTCAACGCTTACTATTGACCCGGCCCTGAGCATATCAATAGCCTTGTTTCTTTTATCTGCGCTAAGTAACAAATGTTTGCTTGTCAGTGTAAAACATGTAAGTGGTGAAGCGGTTGTTGCACACGTGCAAAGTACGGGAAAATAATGCATAATGATTATCCGCAATGAAATCCTGATAGCCATGAATAAAATGTTGCCGTACATGTATGTCAACTACAGAAATATTCAAAAGTGTAATGTTTTGATATAAGGTCAATATATATTTGGGAAAAAACGTGTATAGTCTCATATACACGAGAAGTGAGAAAAAAGTGAGTGTAGTCTCACATACATGAAAAGTGAGAACAAACATGTGTAGTCTCACATATATGAGAAGTGAGAACAAGCATTTGTAGTCTCATATACATGCGAAGTTAGAAATAGTTAGTAGTCTGGCATACATGGGAAGCAAGGAAACAATGCGTGGAGTCTCACATGTATGAGAAATGAGAAAAAAATGTGTAATCTCACAAATATGAGGAGCAAGAAAAAGAAGTATGTAGTCTCACATACATAAAAAGTGGGAACAAATGTGTGTAATTTCACATACATGAGAATGGAGAAAAAAGTGTATTTAATCTCACAAACATGATAAGTGAGAAAAAAGTGTGTAGTCCCACATTCATGAGAAGCAAGAACAAAAATGTGTAGTCTCACATACATGGTAAGCACGAAAAGTGTGTGTAGACTCACATGCATGACAAGCAAGGAAATTAAGTGTGTATTCTCAAATACATGAGAAGCAAGGAAATAAAGTGTGTAGTCTCACATACACGAGTTGCAAGAAAAAGAAGTATGTAGTCTTACATACATGGTAAGCAAGAAAAAAAAAACGTGTGTAGTTTCACATACATGAGAAACAAGGAAATTAAGTGTGTAGTCTCACAAACATGAGAAGCAAAGACATAAAGTGTGTAGTCTCACATACACGAGTAGCAAGAAAAAGAAGTATGTAGTCTTACATACATGGTAAGCAAGAAAAAACGTGTGTAGTCTCACATACATGGTAAGCAAGAAAAGTGTGTAGTCTCATAAACATGAGAAGCAAGGAAATAAAGTGTGTAGTCTCACATACATGAGTAGCAAGGAAATAAAGTGTGTAGTTTCACATACATGAGAAGCAAGAAAAAGAAGTATGTAGTCTCGCATACATGAGTAACAACAACAAATAGTTTGTAGTCTTACATACATGAGTAGCAAGTAAATAAAGTGTGTAGTCTCACATACATGAGTAGCAAGGAAATAAAGTGTGTAGTCTCACATACATGAGTAGCAAAGAAATAAAGTGTGTAGTCTCACATACATGAGAAGCAAGGAAATAAAGTATGTAGTCTCAAATACATGAGAAGCAAGGAAATAAGGTGTGCTGTCTTAAATACATGAGAAGCAAGGAAATAAGGTGTGTAGTCTCACATACATGAGAAGCAAGGAAATAAAGTGTGTAGTCTCACATACATGAGAAGCAAGGAAATAAAGTGTGTAGTCTCACATACATGAGTAGCAAGGAAATAATGTGTGTAGTCTCACATACATGAGAAGCAAGGAAATAAAGTATGTAGTCTCAAATACATGAGAAGCAAGGAAATAAAGTGTGTAGTCTCACATACACGAGTTGCAAGAAAAAGAAGTATGTAGTCTTACATACATGGTAAGCAAGAAAAAAACGTGTGTAGTTTCACATACATGAGAAACAAGGAAATAAAGTGTGTAGTCTCACATACATGAGAAGCAAAGACATAAAGTGTGTAGTCTCACATAACGAGTAGCAAGAAAAAAAAGTATGTAGTCTTACATACATGGTAAGCTAGAGAAAAACGTGTGTAGTCTCACAATCATGGTAAGCAAGAAAAGTGTGTAGTCTCACATACATGAGAAGCAAGGAAATAAAGTGTGTAGTCTCACACACATGAGTAGCAAGGAAATAAAGTGTGTAGTTTCACATACATGAGAAGCAAAAAAAAAAATATGTAGTCTCGCATACATGAGTAACAAGAAAACATAGTTTGTAGTCTTACATACATGAAAAGCAAGTAAATAAAGTGTGTAATCTCGCATAAATGAGTAGCAAGTAAAAGAAGTATCTAGTCTTACATACATGAGAAGCAAGGAAATAAACTGTGTAGTCTCACATACATGAGGTCATATAAAAAAGGTCACTAAATATTTACACTAACAGAACAAAAAGTTATAAACAATAAAAAAAACAAATGCTTTAAATTGGAATTAATAGTTTCCCATAGTATTCATATGTTAAAAAAATGATTAGAGACCTCTGACTGGATCCGTATACATCCAAGCTCCTTAAATTTTCCTATCTTCAATACCAAACGCCTAGGGATTTGCTATGATCAGACAATATACTAGGTTTGAAATTGATTGATTATATATATATATATATATATATATATATATATATATACTAGTACATAGATGGGAAAATGAAAAAAAAAAGTTCTATGAGAAAGTACAAATCCTGTTATTTCTAACAACCATTAATTTTGCATTGTTCTACATATAGAGAAATGCACTTCTGAACACTGGATATATAACCAATAGTTCTAAAAGTACATTGTTCCCATAGATCGATTTTCCCCCTTTAAAGGACCCAGTCTCAACTGTTAAGACTAAACAATGATTCAGACATTAATATGATATGAATAATACAAAATATGAACGATATAAACATAATGTTCTGTTTTCTCATACTATTTCTATGTAAAAGTCCCCATACTGGGCCTCAATGGACCCTAGTGCCTTTATTTGAACAAACTTGAACCCCATACTCATAGGAATCATTTAAACCAAAAACATGTATAAAAAAATTTGGCTGGTCGATTCTTGAGAAAAGATTTTAAATGAAAATTTCCCTATGCTAAACTGATAAATCCCATGAGCAGGCCCAATTTTGACCCCAGGATCATGGTTTGAACAACTCTGAGAGAAATTGGATAAGTGATACTACATGTAAAATACCAAAGCTCCAGGCCTTGCGCTATCGGAGATTGTTAAAATTTATAAAAACAACAACTAATAAGACCCTTTGGAGAGCTTCAAGTACCAAATACGGGAAAAATCTGTCAAGTTGTTTTGAGAGAAGTCATTTGAAGCAAAAGTTAACAATGGACGATGGACGGACGACAGACACAGGTTGATCATCACAAAAGCTCACCTGTGAGCAATCGGGGTCAAGAGAGCTAAATAATGAAATTTGAAGAATAACAAGAGGCCCAAATGTTGTCCATGCTAAAGTCATTCACCTGACTTCACCTGTCACTTCTTTTCAAATTTTGAGAATTATCCCTGTCTACACAGTATAAAAAAGTCCCTTTACTGGCCTCCAATGAACACTTGACCTTTTATTTGAACTTACTTGGACCATTTATATCAAATTATGAACACATTTTAACTCATTTGTTCTTAAGAAAAAGATTTCCCATTTTTATCATTTTTTGGACCACTGCTGACCCTTATGTTTATTAAAACTCCATTTAATGACCCAATCTACATTTTAATGAATAAACAATGCCCCAGACTTTACGGTGTATCAAATAATACCAAAATTAGATGACAAAAAAACATAACTTATTATTTTCCCATAATATTCCTACATCAAAAATTCCCCTTACTGGACTCCATGGGAGGAGCTGACAGGAACGTACTGACAAATAGACTAACTCTATATGCATTCCCTATATAAATGACAGGGGCAAAAGAACAATGCAAACGCCAGGTTAAGCATTATAGCTGAATTGTTCTTCAAAAATTGAGCTAAAAAAGAAACATTGAAGATAATTAAGACTTGTTAGTTTGTATTGCAAGATGCATTAACTTTAAAACATCTGATAAACGAGTGGCCCACGAGGGCCTGAGGATAATCTACTGGATCATAATGGCCATTGCACTTTTTGAAATATCACAATATTAACCCTATTTGTGGGTTGTCTAAATCCCTTATGGATAAATGTCCCCACCACATCCATTCTGAACAAAAAGTTAATTGCTATGAAAAGGAAATTCCCATGCCATTCAACGGTAAAAAAAACAATGTCTCTGTACAGGACCCTTATACATCCCAGCCCCTTTGTTATGAGTAGAAATGTTTAAGATTTCAAATAGAACTTTTTTTTATACAAATGGATGCAAAAATGAAAAAATTCAGGTTTTCCCTATACTATTCCTATGTAAAGTAAAGTCAACTAGCAGGATATATATCCCAGCCTCTTGATTTGCAGAATCTTCAATCTCTTGCTGATTCATATCATATATAAACAAGTTTGACTGAAAGATTATTGAGAGTGTGGTGGCCATATCGAATTTCAGATAAAAAAAAACTTCTGTATAAATGTAGTCTCATATGCAATAACAAGAGGGACAAGATGTCCCTATATCGCTCACCTGACTGACCTTGAGTCACCCAACTTAAGTAGATTCTATAATACATATACACTCAAAATTCCAGAAAAACGAGACGGGCGAGTAGTTAGAATTTTTATTTGTTTTGAAGATGTAACAGATGCGTAGAAGGTTCACCCATGGTTAATGTCAGTGAAATTACATTGAAATCAGACCAGTAGATTTGACAAGAAGGCTTTTTAAGTTTTTACTCTAGCTGCCTATAAAGTAAACTAGCACCTCACTGTGGTGGTCATGTTTTCTAACAAATCACAACGGCTTGAACAAACTTGGTAAATGGTCACCCATGGAACATTTCTGCGAAATTGTTTTAAAATCAATCAGGTGGTTTCTGACATGAAATTTTTTTAAGTTTTTACTTTAGCTTATATAGTAAACTAACCCAACCCACTGAAAGCCATGTTTTTTGACGAATCATTACAGTTTGAACAAACTTGGTGAAGGGTCCTCCAAGGAACATTTCTGTGAAATTATTTTAAAATCTAGTCAGTTGTTTCTGACAAGAAGATTTTTTAAGTTTTTGTCTAATTAAATTTGCCCCGCATCTGACCGCCTTGTTTTTTGACGAATTAAGATGGCTTGAACAAACTTGGTAGAGGGTCATCCAATGAACATTTCTGTGAAATTATTTTAAAATCGAGCCAGTAGTTTCTGACAAAAAGATTTTTTAAGTTTTTACTAATTTAACTTGCCCCAACCCCTGGTGGTCATGTTTTTTGATGAATCAAGATGACAGACGACGGATGTGCCATCACATAGGCCAGTAGAACTAAAAACATAACAGTCTCAGCAGTTTTCGAATACTTATTACACATTCGTCCTAACAACAAACCATTCTCAGTCTACTTGAAAAAGTTCACCTTTACATAACAAGCAATTGTATGATGCAAATGATTATTAATGGGTGGTTAAATGTAATTCTTTATGTCACTTTTTCACAGCAGCTGACATCTCTTTTTGACCAAGTATTAAGCATTATCCATAACTTCCGTATAGCTTGTTCAAACAATGAATGGTAAATCACACAAGTGAATCTCCTCTACAGCAGTAATTGACACTTGCAAACTGAAAATAAATAAAGAATACTGGTTATGAAATTGAAAATGAAACAATAGTTACAATAGCATTTTATAAATAAAAAAATAATTTATTTGTTAAAAACAATTACAAAACTGCAGAAAATTGTGAGAATTATCTTAAATTAATGTTGGAAAATTCCGCTTGTCTGCTCCCCATGATGAGTAGGCATTTCTTAAGGACGTGTAAGATTGAAGACACTAATCAATATTTATTTGACATAAAGCATTCCTAAAAGATATTTGAAAAGGGAGGACAAGAACCTTTGGTAACAACAAGAGGCCAAAGAGGGCCTGAGGACGCTCTACTGACTCGTAGTGGCCATAGCACTTTTTGAAATTCTCCATTGCAATAGAAACATCGGGGTGGAGTCATTTTTAATCATAGGGACACCATTTGAACAAATCTAACTAATCTATAGTTGGTCATCATTACTACATAAACATTTTGAAAATCATGCCATTTATGAGAAGATATTTTTTTAAAGTTTTGGACTATTTTTAGAAATGGCAGCCATCTTGAATTTCAAATCGAAAAAAAATGAAGGAATTTTATGTTTTCCCATAGTATCCCTAAGTAAAATTATAAGTCCCCTTACAGGGCCCCTACAAATTTTAACCCTTAAATTCCTATCTGCAATCAAACCCCTACATACAGTGACAATTTATATCAAATATGTACAAATCTGACATATCGGTTCTTAAGAAAACGATTTTAGTAATTCCAAATTTGTACGCTTTTGGGGCCCCTCCTGATCCCTTAAGACATAGGAACCCAGTCATTTTTATAAAATCTGAACCTCCTTCACCAAACAATGCTTCTGTGAAGATATAGGCAAAATCATTTCAATTTAAAAAAAAATAAAATAAAATATTATAATGGCATGTGTCCGCTTATTGAACCCTCGGAGCGTGGTCATTTTAACCCTAAGGACACCATTTGAACAAATCTAACAAAACCATAGTTGGTCATCATTACTACATAAACATTTCGAAAATCATGCCGTTTATGAGAAGATATTTTTTTAAAGTTTTGGACTATTTTTAGAAATGGCAGCCATCTTGAATTTCAAATCGAAAAAAAATGAAGGAATTTTATGTTTTCCCATAGTATCCCTAAGTAAAATTATAAGTCCCCTTACAGGGCCCCTACAAATTTTAACCCTTAAATTCCTATCTGCAATCAAACCCCTACATACAGTGACAATTTATATCAAATATGTACAAATCTGACATATCGGTTCTTAAGAAAACGATTTTAGTAATTCCAAATTTGTACGCTTTTGGGGCCCCTCCTGATCCCTTAAGACATAGGAACCCAGTCATTTTTATAAAATCTGAACCTCCTTCACCAAACAATGCTTCTGTGAAGATATAGGCAAAATCATTTCAATTTAAAAAAAAATAAAATAAAATATTATAATGGCATGTGTCCGCTTATTGAACCCTCGGAGCGTGGTCATTTTAACCCTAAGGACACCATTTGAACAAATCTAACAAAACCATAGTTGGTCATCATTACTACATAAACATTTTGAAAATCTGTTTCGCTGTTTCATGAGAAGAAATATTTTTAAGCTTTGGACTATTTTAAGTAACGGTGGCCACCTTAAATTTCATAGAATGTGCTGCTAACAGACGTCGGACAACGCGCCCTCGCATAAGCACTTCTGGCTCCTGTTTCACCAACATGTACTTAAATACTTAAAAACTTAAATCTAAAAAAAGCAGCCAGGTGATCATGATTTTAGATTGGTTCCAGTTAAACTGCATATTGTGTCAATGATATTGATTATATAATAGATAAATAACCAGTCAAAACTTAGTTAAGTTTTTAAGTAATTAAGTAAAATGTTGGTGAAACAGAAGCCTGGTCGCTTAAACCCCGTTGAATGCTAATATTAAAGTTTTGCTAAAAATGTGCTTATAAGCCCTGGTTGTTTGGAAGGGGAGGGGGGAGGGGGGGGGGGGGGTGGTCAATGACACTGATTCAATAACTTGTCTGAGATCTGATCTTATGGTTATATAGCTGCTGTGCAAGTTTGGTTAAGATTCAAAGAAAAATGAAGGTGCTATCGCGTTTACAAGAAAAAAAATTATGGACGGACGACAACGGGACAATTTACCCTGACAAAAACCCTGCTGACCTTTGGCCAGTCGAGCTAAAAACTGAGCTAAACATTAAATTTAACTGGATAAAGCATGTATTCATCAAGTCCATTAAATAGGTCTAGGTAAGTGACATTTTTAATTGATGGTAATCAGTTTACAGAATCAATAGTATATCTGAAAAATAAAATAAATTAATATAGAAATAAAAATAAATATATAGTTAAATAGAAATAAAAAAATCAACTTGAGTCAAACAAAAAACTTGAAAACCTAAGGTAAAAAACAACAACAAAGTTTTAAGAGTCCATGGAAATTTAGGTAAGTTAGATATAAACATTGTCTTTATAACATAATATGAATGTGTTTATGAAGTTTAGTCACCATAACATGTCTAAGTAGTTTGTTCAGAAACAGAAAACAATCTGAGTTAAACATAAAACTTTAACCAGCAGATGACAAAGCCAGGGAAATAACAATAACTGAAAAAGACGAGTTAAAACATTTAACCTACGGTTTTAGAGCCTAAAATATGGAAACTACAGTAACTTAGCTATATACGTTGTTTTTAACAAGAACCCAATTAAGACGGTCAAGGTCAATGAATAAGTATCAATACATATAAACAAAAAACAAATACTGGTACAGTAGATTCAAAACCAAAATATTAAAAAAAATTAAATTAAAATTTAAACCCAAGCCAAAAAAAACTTTAACCTAAGGTTTAAGAGCCTAAAAGTGAAACTTAGGTAACTCAGCGACATTATTTGCATAGCACGATATGAATGTGCTTACGAAGTTAAGTGACTAACAACAGTAGTTTGTTCCGAAATAGAGTAAAAAGGGGAGCTAAACATAAAACTTTAAACAGTAGACGCCGCCACCTGGGTCATATAATAGCTCTACATATTTTTCAGAAAGGCAAGCTTAAAAATACCTTTTTTATACTCCATAATCTGTTTCATTAGTATCTTTTTTTTTCTCAATGAACATTAATCTTGCTTGCTATTTACAGGCAATATGACTTCTCCATCTGAAGATCATCGCAGTGTATTTGTGAATTAAACACATAGCACAAGATACACCTGGTCATCAGCTCCAAATATGAAAATAAACAGAAATAAACTTAAACTATGTAAAATTATTTTCAAGACAAACTAAACTGAAAATAAGCAAGGAAGTAATTCAGAGAGACAACATCATTCGAGAATTTATAGTGCAGCAAGTGGCCATTAGCGCCTTATCACTGTTCTGAGAAGACTGAATGTATTGTCTCTTATGAGAGGAATAAAATGTTTTAGGCACACACTACTATGCAGGGTTAAGTTTCATGGTCAAGTATTGATGGAAATGAGAATTTGTATTTTTGAAAATATTTATAGAACTAACCGTCTTTTATAGTATAACTGAAAATATAAGGACAGAATACTCCTTCATAATATTGACTTATTCTTTTCCTTATACTTTCATTTTTGTTGTTCGATGATTTCTATTTCACAACTTTATAAAGTTTTACTTTTTATATTGCCAATGTGATTACCATTGACTCTCTTTATGGAAAAGAACTTACAAAGTTAAACTTTCTTTTCGATCCCTTTCACTTTGTATTTGTACAAACTGTTGTATAGTTTAAAGAATAAAATATGTTAAAAAGTGTATTTTTACTGTTAAAATGCAGACAACTCAGTCTGTGTCAGTTGATTTTGACTGATTTTCAATCTTATCCAAGAGTTATGGTTATACAATGTATACAACAACTTATCCAAGTTCAATTAAAATCCATTGAAAAATTGAACTTAAACAATAGAGACCAAGGATGATCCACTATTTCATAGTGGTCAGAGTACTTTTTTTTAAAATCCACCATAAGTTTAAGGGAAAATGAGAAAAGATAGTTCCATTTTTTATAAAATTTATCTCTGTAATAATTACACAGGCCCAGATAGCTCAGATAGTAGCTCATCAATCTCGGGGTCATCAAAACGAAGTTCCACCTGGCCAGTCTCTGTGATGAATGATTTATATACATATATATATATATCAGTGATATACATGTATATATATATATATATATATATATATATATATATATATGACGGTGCGTCTTATTATCATTCATCTCTCACTGTTGATTCAAGTGGATAAGTTTCCTGTTTCTTGCTGAGATGGATGTGCTTGAGTACTGGTTTATCATCTAGGATCCCAGGAAAGAATGGTTAAGTTAACTGATAGTATCTTAACCATCAATGGCATTAAAATAACGCTAAGTATACAATCAATCAAACAATAACATGTCTTTCTTTAATGAGCCTAAACGAAAGGGACAATTTTACCTGCAGTTCTAGCGTACACCCATCTCTGCAAGTAACTGATAACTTTACCATCAGTGGTGACAGAAATATGACAATGAGACAAAATATTGTATATCAATCATCACAAAGATTAATCATACTTTTACTCAACCCATTACAAGTTACATAGATATTACTTTTAACACCTCCAGTATTGAAGGATTTTGAAAACAGTGTAGTACCAGTTCTGATTGCTCATAACGAACAGATCCTACACTATTTTCCACTGTCATTTAGAGGCCATCTAATCTAAAAATATGAAGAGCTGTTGCCTTTAGTTATGTAGAGTCCACTCAGAAAGGGTTAATACTATTTCGAATTACCAAACCACATTTAAAGGGTCTCATTAAGCTGCTTTTTTCACGGTTAACACTTACTTTATATTCACAAGATTCTTCACGTTTCATTCAGAAAGATCCTGTTGTACTTAAGGAGGCTGCGACCACTGTTGTATACATACAACTTAAGATACCTCATATTGTGTGTAGCCTGAAAAATATTAAACATAAAATAAATAAAGAAACAATTTTGAATCTTAATTCTTGTTTAATGTTGCCACACTTGTTCTTGTCAAAATTATAAGACAATAATTTTTGTTTTGTTGTTTTTATTATTTGATTCTCCCTTGGGCCATCTGTAAAAATATATTGCTTGCCATGCTCCTATCTACTCACTCAAAATTCCAGCTACCCAAACTTTTTTATTAACTTTCTAAACATTAAATTCCCCCCCCCCCCCGTGATTTCTGTCCATTTTTCTTTAAAATGACTATGCAAAATCAAAATTTGGCAAAAAAAAAATAAAAATAAAATTAGCTACCTACCTATCTACAAGAAAAAATACTGGGAGCACAGCAAACAAATACGTTTTTTTTAGGATGGCCTTGTGATGCAATTCTGGAAACACTAACTGATTTACCAGTTGTTCTTTAATTCTAAATATCAGCTATGTTTATTTCCAACATGTATGGAAATTAAAAACATTTATCTACATATTGTTTCTTGAAAAATTTAAAAATAAATGTGCGCTTGACGATACTTCATATATGTTGACCGTTTGTGTAGCGTTGAATATAGCGTATGAACTCCCATGTCTTACTTGTATAACATTGCAACAAATATGGACATTATGAAAGACATTTTGATTAAGGAAGTAATTGCAGGCTGGACAAGACTTTACCAAAATTTCTATCCAAGGCCTTTTTTATATGTTTGTCCTAGAATTGTAATCTTGAACTATGAGAAACAATGGTCGGTAAAACTTTGTCTACAGACATATCACAGACAAACATGGTAAAATCAGCACGTCGTACTGTAGCCGGATAACGCTACAACTTTGTTGTTGAAATCAGAGTAAATAACTAAAACAAATACTATATTAATATGACATTCTTTGCACTTACTTTATGGTTCCGCAATACTCATTTTATCAAACACTTCTGATGTAAGAGACCACATTGGTCATCAGTTCTGTTGTATGTAGCTACTGTGATGAAAGTAATAGAAAAATATCAACAATAAAAAATATTTAATGAATTCAAGAAATCAACAAAACAAGTATAAAGGTTGGTGATCCAGACATATCTAAGATGAAACAACATTAAGCAAGAGTAATCAGTAAATAATGAATAAAGTACAATTTACAATTAATTTTTTTAGTATACTTAAAGTAAAGTTAATCCATTAAAAAGTGTCGCCAAAGGTGGCAATGTTGATAGCAACTGGTCCCTTCTGACCAAAATACTCTCAAGCATTTTTTTGCATACACTCATTATGTTAACATTTTTTTCAGTTGACTTTTATCATATGGTATTCGCTGCTAGGCAACGTAATTGTTTGGCTGATCAAGATTGTTATTTCGATGATGAAAGGATAGAACATAAGTATCATATTCAAATTACTGTAAATTAAAGTTTGCTATCAGTAATGTACTTTTCCATGTGTGACATATCAGACCTTATTTGCAGAGTGTAATTGAATTGCGAATTATACTTCTAAACTGAATAATTAGTGCATTTGATTTAAATAAAAACTACTAATGACTACATTGTATAAAAACTAAATATTGGTAATAAGAACAATTTAATTTTCCGGAATGGTATCAACTTAGAAAATAATTATGTTTCTGTAAAGATTTTGCAATAGATTGCATTACATATGACGTCAGTGCTGGATTTTGATAATTTTAGGAATTTACAAATAATTAAAACTGCATGTAAATATTTTTTCAACTGCATATAATGATAATATATATATATATATATATATATATATTTATATTTATATATATATATATATATATATAGAGAGAGAGAGCACTCAATACTGATTGTCCTAATGCCGTTTCACCTCAAGTTATTGTATGAAAGTTGAATAAAACTTTACAATCAAGTCAAACAAAAGAAAAATATAATGTCTGTGTTTAGGGTTAGTTGACCAAAAAATTAGACTACCAAAATAGAAGACAATTAAAACAAGAGGACCAATGTGGTCCTATATCGCTCACCTGACTGACCTTGAGTCACCAAACTTAAGTAGATTATATAATACATGTACACTCAAAATTCCAGAAAAACGAGATGGGTAAGTAGTTAATATTTTGATTTGTTTTGAAGATGTAACAGATGCATAAAAGAGTTCAAACTTAGTAGAGGTTCACCCATGGTAAATGTCAGTGAAATTTCAGTAGATTCTGACAAGAAGGCCCCGTCCCCTGGTGACCATGATTTTTGAGGATTCAAGATGGCTTGAACAAACTTGGTAGATGGTCACCCAAGGATCATTTCTGTAAAATTATTTAAAAACCGAGCCAGTAGTTTCAGACAAGAAGATTTTTAAGTCTTTAATATAGCTTATATATTAAACTAACCCCACCCCCTGGCCGCCATATTTTTTGACGAATCAAGATGGCTCGAACAAACTTGGTAGAAGGTCTGTAAAATTACCTTAAAATCGAGCCAGTAGTTTCGGACAAGAAGATTTTTTTAAGTTTTCACTAATTAAACTTGCCCCGCCCCCTGGTGGCCATGTTGTTTGACGAATCAAAATAGCTTGAACAAAGTCGGTAGAAGGTCACCCGAAGAACATTTCTGTGAAGTTATATCAAATTTGGCCCTGTGGTTTCAGAGGAAAAGTTGTTAGAAGCTAAAAGTTAACGACGGGCGACAGACGACGGACGACAGACACCAGGAAAAACAAAAGCTCAACTGTGAGCCTTTGGCCCAGGTGAGCTAAAATTTAAACTATAATTATTGCATATCGGTTAAAAATTAATTAGCAAAATAATTCACCAACACTTTTCATTTTCATTATCAACAGTTATGTTTTTTTGAAAACAACAAAGGGAATGGATGGCTTGTATTGCCTTAATATTATTCAATTTAGCATGACATATAGGCATATGCACTAACTTCACCTTAGAGGGCAATATATCGGTACCTGTTCATGAAATGGATCTCAAGTTAAAATAATTGGATATAAGCAAGCACAGTTTATCACAGTTCGATACACTTTCATTAAAATGAATCTGAAAAAAAAGAAAAAAAAAAGGATCATGCTTCGCATAAAAAAGGAAAAAATATTAAATGTAAAAAAAAAGTGAAAGACCAAAAGAGCCATAACTCTGTAAATATGCAACCCAGAGTTATGGTTCTTATGTCTGTGAGTTCCATTGATGATGCTTAACACACATGTGAAGTCTCATTTGTATCAAATGAGTGGTTGCATAGATATTGTATTTGATAAAAAACTTTTAACCTGAAAAATTAAGTCCAAAAAGGGCCAAAAACTCTGCCAAAATGCACCCACAGTTACGGATCTTATGTCTGCGAGTTCCATTGATGATGCTGAACACACATGTGAAGTTTCATTCATATCAAATGAGTGGTTGCATAGATATCTTAACTTATAAAAAACTTTAACCTGGAAAACCAATGCCAACACGAATGCAATAGCCCCCTTATTCTACAGAGTCGAGCTAAAAATGTTGGAAAGGGAAGACTAGTAGCTCTTGAAGCCCTGATGTACATGGGCAAAGTGCTTAAAATCCCCTCCAAAGAATTGCATGCTATCACAGCACCTTGCCCATATAAGGTACTGTGGGAGTGCGGTTGAAAGAAAACCTGGACAAAACCCCCAACAGAAATCAATCCAGTGACCTCCTGGTCTTGAAATAAGTACGATAACCACTAGACCACAAAAACTACTTTAAACACAGGTATTTTTGTCTGGCCTAATAAATACCTATTATATGCAAATTGATTTTCAACTTGTTTTTCTATTCTATATAAAAGTAAAAGTAAATCAATAAGGAATACAATTTTTTTTGACACATTAAGCAGATTCGTTCCGCAGTTTTTCGTACTTCTACAATTAATTTTTTTTATTTCAAGATGGAAAAAAACACACACATAACAAATTGTTAGGATCAGGACTTAATTTAAGGTTCAGTCAGGTAACCGAAAACACAGGTATTTTTTCATGCCTAATTATCAATACATGATAGCATAAAGCACCAACATAACTGTTAAATAATTAATACAAAGGTTTATATAATTTTTTCACGCATAATCCTTTAAATTCTCCCTATTGATTTCCTATTTGATTTTCAATAAAATTCAGACTAAGTTTGAACCAAGAGGCTTTTACCAGACATGTTTCGCTACAGGACCACCTTTATTTGAGGCTTGGCGAGGATTCAAACATTGCTTTGACACATTTAAAAAATCTCATAATTTATTAGTTTTTGGCGATGAAGTTTTACTGAGTTAATAGGCCGGTGGTCTAGTTGAAAACAAAGTTATGTCGAACCCTGTATTGTCATAGATTTGTGTTGGAATGTTTGCTTTCCCACTGAATCAGACATCAGTGAAAGATGACTTAATGATGCATTGTCATATATTTATCATCACAGAGACTGAGGATGGGCAGTGATTGAAAATGATGACCCGGATTGATGCAATGATAGTCAAGACGATACCGCAGGATGTGAATTATGTATATTGTATTTTAAATCATATATCTTATAGAAACAATGTAGGTATATGGAAAACAATATTCTCTATAAATAGCAATTATTGTTTGGTTCAAGTAGATATAAAAAAATTTATAATGGAAAAAAGAAAAGAAAGAAGAAAAGAAACGCTCTGCCATCTACATATTACTCCCTGCAATCATTTCTGATTACTGGGAGGCAATAATGTTATTGGAATAACCCTTACATTTGCACTACATCTCATTATCTGCCTGGTCTGTTGAAGAGGTTCTTGTCCATCCATATAAATAACAAAATAAAAAATACAAAATCCGCGACTCTTTATCGTTTTTCCGCCATTTCTTGAATCCTTCCAAAATTGATTTCACAAATTGAAGAGTCACGAATTTGCGCAATATAATTTATATTAGGAAATATACCCTAAAATAAACAAAAATGTATTTTTGGAACTATATCTAAAGAACATAATTTCTATTAATTTTTTAATTAGATCTTAGATGATCATTTGGAAAAGATATGAAAACAGTCGAAGCCAGCCTCGGCTATGTGTTGTTTAAACGACCAATCACAACGGCCCTTACAACATTTTACTGAATTCTATTATCTGATTGGATCCTACCATTTGGCATTTGAGCGATCTCTAAAGGCGGATAAATTCAACTGATACCTTACTAAATTTTATTCCGGACAACATACAATTGACATCCATATGACACGATACATCATATAGATGAATCACGCAGTCAAACTGTATAGCAATAACCAAATATGACGTTATTTAAAATATCAAATCTAATACCTGAGAAACATGTTTCTCCTCCGACGTCTGGAATGTAAATGAGTGATGTATCGTTGGAAAGGTATTGAAAAGACGAATTGAAAGGTATAGTTTGTATAGGTCTGTGACGATTCAATATCTGAGATGAAGTCGTTTGAAAAACCGGAAATGACTTCATAAAAAATAAACTTCACCGTAGGAGAATAGTTTTGATACCGTTTGGAAGCTCTTGAAACATTCATAAGGAAAATATATACATGTATGGGTTTATCTTTTTTCTTATCCGAGATATTACGGTTTAAAGGTTCTGTGACGTCGCGTGACATAGTTCGTTTCTGCGCTGAAATTTCAAACGAGCATCAATGTCTTAATATTTAGCCAAACATAGCCGTGTTTGGTATTATGCGAAATATTTTTATGAGCTCTATCAGTTGATTTAATCAGACCGGAAGTGGAACCATTCATGCATAATATTGACCCTTCTCTCTTATTTTTCGAACAATAGAGTCGTTTTTTGGTGTCTGCAGACGTTAGTTTTAATCACGGTTCGTTATCTGAAATCAAAATTGATCGAAGTTACAATACTGGAAATGTTACATCGCTCATACATCATATCAACAAAATCGAAAAATTATAAGGGGGAACAAGTTAAGCTGTTTAATTGAGAAAGGCAAAAGGTAAAGGAAACCCATTACTGACACCAAATGAAATACTGGACACAATGCCATTCCGTTATAAATCCAATGTTGGATCGATACTATCTCATCTGATAAAAGACCAGGATAAATTATTAACGTGGACTGATGATGGTGAACTAATTTATGAAGTAACGTCCATACCAGGATCTAAAATTACAGACTTGTTGAAAAATAGTCAAAACCAGTATAAGGACTATGTCATCAAAGGAGCTTCCAAGTTTTACAGCGGATTGAAGAAGTTAGGCGTGTCAGTTAAACTGTACAAAACACCGAAAACAGCTCAAAATACACCATTTCCACCAGGCATCCAAAAAACGAAGAAAATTAAAAAAAAAATGGATTCATACATTTAAATGGAGAACTCCAGAATCTACAACGTTATCATTATCTACTTGAATTGGCAACAACGAATGTGAGAGACAGAAAAACTGATGATCTTACATATAATTCCTGACCAACTGGATTCAATTAGTACTGTTGCACACCATATTGTGGAACAGGATACCTATCATGGATAGAGATTCGGATTATTTTCATCGGAAGAGGCGATTACTGAGAGTCATTGCTGAACATGTCGTGCTATTCAGAAGAAATCACAGCCTGTTGTTAAGTCAACACAAGAGTATCCAGAGACTACTACGGGCATTCTATTTGAGACATACCATGCGAGCAGAAATAAGGACACGAGAGGAATAAATATTGTCAAAGTTTATAAGGCGAATATTTGCACAAATGACACGTAAGAAAGAGGCAAGATGAGTACAATTTCTTGCACAGTGTGTGATCAGACATTTTGTAGTAGATACAATTTCATTAGACATAAGAAAAATAAACACTTTGAAGAGCAGCCACAGCATAAAGATTATAAAAGCTGGAGATTACCATCAGGAATCCCAGAGTATCAGGGAGCGCCGGGAGCGCATTAAGGAGCGCCGGGAACGCATTAGGGAGCGCCGGAAGCGCATTTAGGAGCGTCATGAGTGCATTTGGGGGCGCCGGGAGCTCCAGCGTTTAAGTTCAAACATCCTTGTTCCATGGTTTTAACTGGACCAAGCGGAAGTGGTAAATCGGTGTTAACCAAGAAGATATTGCGCGAAAAGTACATTTTACCTCCACCGCAAATCATACGGTGTTACGGACAATACCAACCTCTCTACGACGATGTGAAGAGACACTTACCAGAGATTGAATTTGTGAAAGGGATCCCGGATTTTATAGACCAAGACACTTACCTGGATGTGGCAGTACGAAATTGTATCATTTTGGACGATTTGATGGGAGGTGCAGAGAAAGATGAACGCTTTGCTAATCTATTCACGAAAGGATCACATCATCGCTATTTAACGGTGTTATATTTAACACAGAATTTGTTTCCACAAGGAAAATCATCGAGAGATATAAGTTTAAATATTAAATATTTGGTGTTGTTCAATAACCGTGTGGACGGAATGCAAGTTTCCAATCTTGCTCGACGTATATACCCTACCAATAGTCATCTCTTCATGAACACGTATAAACAAGCTGTAGAGAGCCCGTATGGACATTTAGTTGTTGATCTACATGCCAACACTTGGGAACAAGATAGACGGCGAGAAAATATTCTGAATGGAAATAAAACTTATGAACATGGCTCTTCGGCATAACCGGTAGTCTGCGATTCAGACATACACTTGTCAAAAGTTATAAGTGACACACCACCATATTATCATCAAGATTCAACTAGTTGTTCCTCCGACGAAAGTGATTATTCCGAAGATTGTGACATAGATATGCCTATTTGTGACTACTATGGGATCATGTTTGGGGATGTACACGCTTTACAGAACCACGTGAAGCAATGGTGTGTTGAAAGAAAACGGAAACTGGATCATGAAGATGTTGACACACAAATGACAGACGAATCGAAAAAGGAAACAAAATGGATAACGTTACCAGACGATGATGAAAGTGATAAAGAAGCAGAGATTAATGATGAATCATCTGACACAGATGACAGGCAGGAGGATGAATAATCTGAAGAGGATGAAGGAGAAGTATTTTCTGACATGTTCAACAAGGTTCAAGATTTAAACGAGTCTGTGTGGCAACGTAAATATAATAAATATCTGGACCACAATATGTCAGAAGAAGAGACTAAAAGTAAAGCGAATAAGAAGACGATGAGTACAAACACAGACGACGTTATAGAAATATATAATGAACTCATTCACCTTTCACTGTCAACTACAACGAGGGACTATACACCGAGACGTTATGAAGGATGTCGAAAAGTACAAGGCTCGTAACATGGAAGAGAAGTTGGCTATAAAAATAGCAATAAAGAAAAACAAACATTTAATTGAATCGATTTTGGAAACATTGGATTCTTATGATATGGAAAAAGACGAAACAGAAGAAGTGGAGAGTGAGGAAGAAACATAGGTGTTGAAACATAGACAGTTCTGTTTATTCTATGCTGATCATAGAAGTGGTTTCAATACGAAACAAACCGTAAATATTACTTATGGTAATAGTACATAGCCTTTATAGCAAAACCCCACTACAAGTACTCACTCCATATTTGAGTTCCAGTTCGAATTTCTTCAACTGATTAATAGATTACAATTATAAGTTGTTTTTAACGGGGGTACCGCTTTAACAGACCATAAACAATTCAGGCTACCGTTAATGATCAAATTCACAAGCTCTCTGACCGGAGGAGAACAGTGTACCAAATTGCTATGATTGTGTTTCGTGCCATGTTCTAACAAGTATTACCAAGTCGGTCTCACATGAGAAGATTATACATGATTAGGTTTTTTTGTTTATCTGGGTTAGCAGCCTAGTGAGAAGTTCAATCCTTCACGTAGTTTATATCAGTGACCCCATAATTATAACGAAACTATTTATTGCTACCGTTAATGATCAAATTCATAAGCTCTCTGACCGGAGGAAAACAGTGTACCAAATTGCTATGATTGTGTTTCGTGCCATGTTCTTACAAGTATTACCAAGTTGGTCTCACATGAGAAGATTATACATGATTAAGTTTTTTTGTTTATCTGGGTTAGCAGCCGAGTGAAAAGTTCAATCCTTCACGTAGTTTATATAAGTGACCCCATGATTATGACGGAACTATTTATTATAAAAATATAATATCAGAAAAAGTGTTTGTTAGTTTAGTGAAGCCACATTCGAACCCAAAATTAGAAAGACACGCGAGATTTGTGTTTCAAAATGATTTAAGTCAACTTTCATCTCACGGATCGTAATAAAACATAAAACTGATGGCGGCCATGCAATGCATCTTACTGATTAAAAAGCCGATTCAATTAACAAAACGAAAAAAGTTTATATTCGCACTTATATGCAACCATGCCGAAAAATGGACGTGGAAAGTGTTTATTCCAACATTTGTAATTATGCTTGAGAATCAAAAACACTGGAAATTGATCTGGTATACTAAAATATAGAAAAAATAAAACAATTATATGTGAAATATGGCACCAACAACTTTATTTTTCAAAAATATATAATAATATAGTTTAATATATATAAAATAGTAATAACTTGTACATATTTTTTTCAAAACGGCCGACGATGACGTTATAGTCTGATTACGTGGTTCTCGGAGTGCGTGCCTGTGTTTATAGATAGCTTCTATAGCGCAAAAACCGTCTCGTCTTCCAGTATCGATGCAGAACCGCTATTGTAGTATTGTCACACTGTTGACTCTGTTATTAGGTGACTGTAGAACCAGTACTGCGTTTTTTTTCTTGGAGGTATCGGATCGATCTGGGTGTCGAACCCGTAACCTCTATGGACAGGGCAAACACTATATCCATTATACTACCGTCCCGCTCATCCATTTGTTTTCCGGATCGCTTTTCCGATATGGTGTTGATTGATACACTGGTACGTATAATAATATGTTAAGATTGTACTGTTGTTTTGAAAAAAATGAATCTTTATCTATCTGGTCCTGTACAGCCGTTTGAACAAATTGATTGAGACTTGGGTCTAGAAACGTATACACAGACGCAATACAACCGAGTCTGCTATTTTCACTTTTGTGAATCGGATATTAAAAATAAAGCGTGTTTTGCAAGTACGTAATAACCAAATTGATATTTAAATATTGAGTTATAATATTTATATGAATTATACTATCGATCCTCCGAAAATAATATAATACAAATGTCTATATTAAACTCTTTTTCTCAATAAATGTGAGTAGGTGCATGTAGTCATAACTTAATTACAGAGACTGGCAGGCTAATATTAATTCAACAAACACGGTAGAATTTCGGGTGGCACCTTAAATATTTCTTTGATAACTTTTTGAACACTCGTTAAATTTAATAAATTTGGTACCAAAGTAAGGATGATACGTTGACTCTTTCCAATTATCAATTATTTGATTTTTTTTCTGAAATTAAATTGTCAATGGTTGAAAACGAAGACATTTTTTTTAATAAAAAAGGTAGTATTCTCGTTTTTAACAGAAAGTTAAGCACATCAAAGAATGTTTATGTAGAAAGTTGAAGATTGGTGAAAATGATGGATGGTGAAAATTTCATATAGATTTTTAAAGAAATTGTTCTTAATTCCTTCTTTAAAAATGGGTTTTAAATGAGAAAATGGTCACAATTGTTATGCTTTCTAACTTGTTGTACTAGAATAGTTGGTTTAAGTCAAACGACTATCAATAACTAGAACACAAATGTGAATCTCTAAGCTATCAAGGTTTATTTTACAAGTGTGCAGCATCATCAGGTTCATGATTCTATATAGTGGTCAGTCTATAGTCTGTTTCAAGTTAACAGATATATTACAGCAATAAAAATAACAGTAACTGTAAGCGTAAAAAATTAATTTCTTTAAATTTGATAAAAACGATAGTTTACCACCCAAAGTTACAATCAATCCCTTTCTTTTGATAGCAAAATCTCAAATATACGTTAGTTGGTTCAGGAGGAGTTGTGTTTCCAAGATTTGGAAAACGTCAAATGTGTCACCCGAAATTTAGACAAGCACATGAAGTCACTAATCTCTGTTTACACACGCATGCCTCTGATGTAGGTTGGCACATTCTAATGTTTCCTAATTCACCTATCATGACCCGCGTCTTCCACATGGAGCAACTCTTTGTAAATATTTACAATCACGAATACCTTACAATATCTTAGCATTTGTTAACACTGGACTTGTTCAGTTAATATTGAGTTGTTGTATATTTCCTTCAAAAATATGTTTAATCCTAAATCTTGTCATTGAATTGGTATGTTATTTCTATTTGTTACAATATTTTTATCATTTCTTACCATGCTGTTTCTCTGCTAAAAAAAAAAACCCTTCTATTTTTTAATCGAACATTATTTTTTGGGGGGCACGACCAATGTTTTCAGGATCACCAAATAAAGTACCTTTTTATTTTGGCGGGATACTGTTTAGTAATAGAAGAGGAATTGGAAACAAATTACCCAATTTAAAATGGAAGTTATGACATTTATTATTGTAAAAGAAGTATACTGAAATACAATTATATGATTATTACATATATACAACTGATATACAAAATACACCAACCTAAACCAGCATAATTAAAGTAAATAACACACAACATTGCATTTATACAAATTAAATAATATTGTTTAACGCCATTTTCAACAGATTACACATTAAGATATGGCATCCTGTTTTACAGGTAGGTTGGGGAGACCTAAGAATAAAGTTAAGCAGAACCACTGTTCTTCCTAAAGAATTGTCAAATTTTCTCACATACGGTATTTACAACCAGTTGGGCACGAATCGTTGGCCTCATCTTTGAGAGGCTGGTGTTTTTAAACGGTGCCTTTGACTACTATCGCTATTAATTCATGACAACAATCAACATTTATTCATATCGCCAAATTATTTTAATATAAATGATTGAACCATGGCTATGTCATGTATTGCTTATTCAAAGACAGTTAATCAAATACCTATTTACAGACTTAAATTGTAAATTTTTAAAAACATATTGAAACAGTTAAGCTTTGACAATCAGAAATTAAAATGACTAAGTATTTAGAGCAAAAAAATTGAATCACTTGATGTTATTGATAAATGAACTTGGATTGAAAAGTAGAACAAAACCCGACTGAAAACACCTCGTGTGATTGTACAAAATTACAAAAATAACACACAATAACACCAATAACATAACATCCTGCGCTTGATCAACAATAATGAAAAATACAACCATACATTGTGGTTAATCACCGTGTATCTTGTGGCTAACTACACCTGTAGTGATACCATTCAATAAAAGTATATTATAATACATTGTACTAAATCGCAGATCAAAATACCATACCCAGGAGCCACCCAGCACAAACTTAAAAACATATATGTTTGATGTGAATATATAAGCTTATTTTAAAATATTCAAGTACACAATTTTGGAAAATTTTCATAAAAACCTTTTGTATTAATTTAGTTTTCATTTTTTCAATCAAAAAATATAGCTTGAACACAACTTCGTGTGACATGTTTATGAGATAACAAATCGTCTCTGTAATCACAACCACGCACGAACGCAACCACACACACACACACACACACACACACACACACACACACACACACACATACGCATATACTTCATTCACAAAATATGATTGTTCTTTGTATTGAATGGTATACCAATCTATTGAAGTTTAATTGTGACATCAGCTCATTCATTTTGTGATTCGTTGTTTTATCCGAGTCCTTCGAAAAATCAACATGGAGTGTGTTGTCACGAATTTTGAGGGCCACTCTCGTGTACTCCGACTTCAATATCACCATTTAGAGTTAACCATATTAGACTCATTTCACTGAAAACACAATTGTTTTTGTCAACGAGAAGTATTTCAGCATAAAGGTATGAATGATCAAATCTCGTACATAAGAAACTATTATCGGAGGTTCAAATGTGTAGATGGATGTAGTTTGTCCTGCACGACTAAGGCACTATCTTCCATAATTGCTGATGACTATCTTTAAAACATCTCTAAGTATAGTTTTCACCCATTTCTGTCATTCCGAATCATTTGAAGAAATCAATGAGTCACCGTATGTAAAACTAACAAAACTATCGAGGGCTTAACGCTGTCTCTCACCGCTGATGGTATAAAATGACGCTAAATACTCAATCAATCAATCAATCAACCAATCAACCAATGTTGCCGTGTTTTTGGCTTAGCCACTGAACCATTCTTTACTTTGTCACGTGTATTGTTTCATGGAATGTCCCGTCTTGACTGTTTATACTACGGTCAGGTGTTTCAGAACAGTTTGTAGTAACTCTCATCCGACATCGATCTTTTCCCATCTCCGTCGTGTGACTGCTTCCAGCACGCCGCGTGGAACTGACATCTCCGTCACTTGCCGGTGAATCACTACCTTCTACCTATGGAGGTAGAACGCGCTTATAAGAATAATTGCCTGAAACAATTTACAAGACTCACATAATAAGCTAATAAATTAATAAAAAAAAATGTTAATGTATCTTAGCATCTAGAAATGCATACGCTAGTAAGAAACACATGATAGCTATGCGAGAAAAATAATAATATAAATTGTGAATGTAAATATTATATTATTGTTGTCCGTATTGGAGTTTTGAACTTGATGGTGCCAGTAACAGAATACAACTCCGACAATCTTAACAAAGCTTTCTACATTTAAAGCTATGGTATTTTTTTGTATTTTTCATTTGCGAATATAAATTTCGGTATAAATGTCGCACTCCGAGGCTATAAATGACAAAAGAGGTGCTAACTGCACGCTACTGACAAAATTAGATACCACCAATCAACGTCAAGACGCGCGAACGTCATATAAAAGTAAAGTATAAAAGCCACTTGAGAATGACATGTACTATTAACAGTTAATATTTAAAGTCAACCTTATACAACAGGCCTGTCGATCGCGATACACACATACGCCCGTGCGTATAATTTGAAATCCGTACAGCGATTTTTTTAAAAAAAGGACAAAACTTGAAATATGCAATAAAAATTTGATGCTTGTGGGAGAGGGAGGGATTTCCGGATGCTTTGTTTAAGTTTGTAAAGTGAAAGGGGGGGGGGGGGGGGGGGTAGGGGGGCTCACCCTCCTAAATATCCCGCATTGTGCCTATATTCAAAAAAGGCAGACCTACGCTCCCATACAAGTTTTTATTTGTATCGGATCCGTTCATATTACATTTGCGTTAGATTTCAAAGGAGTTAAAATTGAAGGGTAAGTTTTATATTAATTTTTATTTTCTATAACAATTCTATATATAATTCGGCATTAAATATACGTCAAATATGAGACATAATTCTTATATCATTATTGAGCATACTTCACAGTTAATGGTCTAACCTCTTGCAAACTCTAGCGAATCTTTTCATAATTGTCTATAGTGTTTTTTTGTTTATATGTATTGTTAACATCAATACCAAAAGAGAGAAAATAAGGAATAAAAAACTTTTTGTTTAAATTCACAAGGCCCTATACATTTTAATATCAAACACTTAATATAAAATTGCATTCCGTTCATTGACTTTTTGTGTACACTTCTTTTAATTTATTTAAACTTCTGTCTGCATGAAGTTATATCAAATGAAGAAAATGAAGAAAAACAAAAAATTGTATTTTATGAAATGACTAAATTTTTATGTTTACCAAATGGAAGGAAATCCGTTTGGTTATTTGTAATAATAGGACAACCGAGTTATTATCCTTTAGTTTATTTGATTGATCGCGAAATAGGCTCAGACTGTATATGAACCGCTCTCAAGTCCGCATCCTTGGTAGAACTAGTCCTGAATGTTGCTCTTTTACAGACAATCAAGTCGAGATGGTGATCGAACCTGCTGAACCTATAGCATAATCGACCAACAATATATCAAATGCGCTACCGCCCCGTTCATCTTCCTTTGATTTTAACTGCATGAGAACTATGCCTATATATCTCTTTATTAGAAAAGTTTTTATGCACGTCTATGCAAACGTTATCAGTGGTGTCAGAATTTTAGTTTAGATTTCAGGCAGATTTAAGGCCAACTAGACACAGGTGGATCCAAGCGTTTTGGTCAAGTGAGGAACATGTAGCTCCCTGTTTAGGAATTTGTTTTAATAAAAACCCTGTTATTTAGCAATATTTTGAGAATTCATGGAGGGGCCTCTCTCTTCACCCATCCCCCCTGGATACGCCAGTGAGATATTAAGTAATCCTTCTTTTATCAAATCGGTAGTTGTGGACAAGAATCCCTCACAAGTATATATCTACGAACGGACAGTCAGTCCATTTCTTTGTTTAGAGTTTTACGCTTTTTTTTCAAGCTTATTTCAGTAAATTAACGGAATTCAGGTTACCTTATCATTGTTCCTGGGATCCACCATGCGATTAACCAGTGACAGACACACCTTATCTCTACAAGTCACTGACTACTTCCCCACATATTCATAGATGGGATATTCATGACCGTAGAACACCGTTGATGGCAAATCATCACAAAATCTGCTACCGGGCGGAGATTCAAACTTATGACCGATGGATTGACAGTCAGACGCACTATCATATGAGCTAGCTAGCCCATGACAGAAGCCAAGCAGAGCGGTAAAAACAATTCCATAGATAATCTTTTTTTCATAGCAGGAATGTATCCGCACATAAAAAAGTATAATGATTAGTAGGTTTGCCAGCTTGTTTTTGCTAAAGACAGTGCAGAGACACCCTAAGATATTTTGTAAAAAGAAGTCCTCAAATGCTCATAAAAAAGTGCATCTGTTAAAATCCTATACATGCTATTTTTTTAACACCAGTGATGTCTTATGGCTGTATATGCTTTGCTAGCTTTTGCTTTACTCATCTGCAGCACGAAATTACAACCACTATAAAAGCATTATGAAAATATTTCAAACCCAATTGCATGATACTTTTTTAAGTGCAAGAATCATGTTACCATGGCAAAAGGGGGGCAACTGTGTAATGACCTAATGATGGTTATGGATAACTTCTATTTTCTTACTTTGTCGTGTACTTTCTTCTACAGGTGCATGTTCTATATCTTCGAGAACTTTATTTTCCTCTGACTTGATCTTTTCCAGTAGATGCTCCTGTTTAGTTGAAGACAATGCAGATAGGAATGCAGCATACGCTTTGCGTCCTTTTCTTTTGACGAATTTGACGAGTTCTCTCACTTTCTCCGAGTTTTTAATCAGATCCTGTTGTTCAAAACAAAAAGAGTAATAATAAATAAAACACATTTGATGACAAGCGTTCAAACCATTAAACATTATGTTTATAATTAATGTCACTTAGCAATTAACAGGAATGTGTTGAACCGAACACGGTAACTTGGCACATAAATATGGAAGTTATACTGGCATTAGTACTTATAACTGGTACCTGTACTGGTTACTGTCGTCTATACTAGTAACTTGTAGTCATTATACTTAGTGCTTGTACAAACATCTAATTAATTAATAATTGTATATTTAAGTGAAAAATTAAAATAAAAGTAACATGAAGTAAAAACCGTGATATCGTGCACTTCTACGTCTGTGAAAACCCCTTTCGTAACGATGACGTCCATCGCAACATCAAAGGAGAGGTCTGCCACTATTATCTCTCGGCATTGGTTAAGTACAGCTGCTATAACATTAACTGGAAAACACATATATCAAACGTTTTATTAACATAAGATTAGTATCCTTATTACCAATATCGTCGTCATTTTCATCATCATCATCAACAACAACAACATCATCATCCTCATCATCATCATTATCATCATCATCATCACCAGTATCGTGCCACGGCTATACGTGATCTCCTTGAGTAAGACACTCTATCCTCATATGCTTACTACTGGTTCTACCCAGGAAGACTGCAAACGTGATATTTCTCAGTTTTAATCTCGTGTTTCACAACCGAATTTAATATATAAGTCTAAATGAAAATAAATAAAACACTTTTGTTAGAACGAGAAATCAAAATATGAATAAGATATCAAGGACATACTGACCTAGGAAATAGTTACTGGTTTCGGTGAATTTTATCGAGGGCGTACTGGAGTGGTACGGTCACGAGTGGGTAAATCAAGAGTGGGCATGCACATTTCAGTACTCACTCAATACAATATATATGATATTTCATTAAAACCAACAATTTTAGTTTGGATTAAAAAGGTGAAATTACCATGTCTTTTATTTCACTATTTTAACACTGTGATGTTAACAAAAATAATACACTGATATAATTCATAAAAAAGGATAAATTAATACAAAATTATGAGTGATTAACAATAGTGTACCTACTTGGGAGATTAGCATCGCCAGTAGCCATAATTGTGACTCCAGACTTTGACCAGTCAGTCAGTCAGTCAGTCAGTCAGTCAGTCAGTCAGTCAGTCTAATGTACTGGGTTATCATTGAAGTTGAAAAACAACATACAATCTTAACCCCACCACAACGCCACCTCCACCAGTTTATTTATTTATATCTAAAAAAAAATATATATTTAAAAATGTATGTTTTATATAATTATATATGAATATTTTTGGGAGACAGATTCACAAAAGCTGTAAGCTTTCTATTGAATCCCTTTCATAATTGTATACACATGTGTTAACTAATATGTGATATTTTCAATATAATTGTATACTATTTGTGAATAAAATATGTTTAAACTAATGAGGGTAGGGGTTTTAGGATTATAGATTGATTTATTCAATCAAAGTTATTACACTGGGCCGCTGACTTAGTTAGTTATTATAACGCAAGGCAGGGGTGGGGGGGGGGGGGGGGGTCTGGAGGGGGATTAGAAGGCATAAATATGCTCGTAAATTGTCTCTTAATTCACATTTCATTGAAATAAAAGTTAAAATAAACTTCACCTAAATATTATGAATAAAGATATGTATTTCTAAATGTAGCATTGTTAATACATTTTAACTTCGCCCTGTACCATTTTCGTACCGGAAATAGAGCTAACAGTGGCAGGTTGCCACCACCTATTGGATTCTCCAAATCATTTTATTTAGTAAAAATTGAGTGCTTGAATGCTGTCCCGGAGAAGGGTTACAAGTATGTTTGAAAAGCTTGGTTGGTGGTCTCTTACAGACCGTAGATCATATGCCAGATTATGTCTATTTTTTTTTCTCAAAATTATACACAGGCGTGTTGCCATACAAATGCCACCATATGTAGAGCATCCTAGAAGAATGTCCCATACTGATCTATAGACAACTCCGCACAACTGTTGACTACTAAAAGTACAAAGTACATTCTCTTCCCGCCTCGATATTTGGCAGTGGCACAGATTACCACCAGCCATCCAGTCTTGATTCATTCAATTGGGCAGTATGCACCATGTCACACTCCCGCCCATAGACATGTTAATGTTGTTTTTAACAGACAGACAGACAAACAGACAGACAGACAGACAGACAGACAGACAGACAGACAGACAGACAGACAGACAGACAGACAGACAGACAGACAGACAGACAGACAGACAGACAGACAGACAGACAGACAGACAGACAGACAGACAGACAGACAGACAGACAGACAGACAACCCTTTTTTACAAATTATATCTTAAAATACCCCCAAAACAGTTATAAACATCAAATATAAAGATAGTCAATACTGGCCACACAACCAGTTTTCAAACAAACTTTTTTTTTATATAAAATATTAACGAGAGGAGTGGACGGTATATCCTTATTTAGTGGGTATGCGCTTTGGTAGATCTAGTCTACGCGCCGGACGCCTGGGTGACCTAATAAACCAGGGGTGTAGCTAGGTAAATTAAAAAGTGCAGGGAAGGAAAGTTAACACGGTGTCTTGGAGGCCGCTTTCATAATTTTCTTTAAATGTAAATAGCTCCGGGAAATGGTCAATGGTGCATTCTATAGGGTTTTATGGGTATCAACATATCAATTAATTACGTGAATTTCAATTAAATAATTTTTTTTTCTAATAAACTATTTGCTCTCTAGTCAGCGGGCGATTTTGCGAATCAGAATATAACATACAAATTAATAAACACTAACGAGAGCAAGCAAACTAAGAGTAAAATAAACAGAGTGGGGATTGACATATTATTAAATACTAGTATTTAAGTATATTGTTTAATCAAGAGTATTTATCTATCCAAGCAGGGCCTGACACTAACAACTCTGGACGCCATGTAATGCAGTGTGCGACATAACTTTTTATGATCATGGCCATAAGGCCATAAACTTTTCAACTGTCATGGCCTCAGCAAAATAACATGGCCCTAACTATTTTTAGCAAAAAACATTAATAATTATTAATTAATATTTTATATTTCAGCTCAGCTACATGTTTAGCGTTACTAAGCATAATATTCGTCTTCCAAGAAGCATTTTCCTTCTGACTCATAGCTAGATTCATTTTAGAATAATATTACCTTAAAATTAAAAAAAATAATATTAAAACATTTTAACGGTAACTTGAGAAAAAACGATAAATTTCTCAGATTATGTATTCATTTTTTGCATAATTTTTTTTCTGTTAAAAGGAATATAATTTTGTAAAAGTTAATTTCTTTTTTTTCATAACCTTTTAAACATCCGTTAATGAAAAATAAACGGCGCCTGGAAGACTAAAAAGGGCGCCATAAAATGTTTAATCAGGTATAAGAAAGTCGCGCAGGCGCGTCTCGATACCTAATAAAACAAACTGGAACTTTGGAAACAAAAAGTTTCGCAGAGTATCCTTTGTTTTCACTGACGTCACGATTGTGTACACAATTATCTATAGGCATAGTTACAACCATTGGTAAAAGGAAGTACTTCCGCGGGGTTGTCGCATAATAGCGGTTTTCAATAATATTTGTTTCTTCTTCTTTAAAAATGCATTTTCCTTATTTTCATTCTCATTTTTTTTATTTGAATGGCATTATTGATGTATTTTGAACATTTTGAAAGCATTATCATCAAAATTGATGCGTGGAAATTTGGGTATGAATACATGATTTCGGAAGTCTACTTTCAGTTTGTCAACAGTGTACGCACTGAGCAGAAAAAAACATCTCTTGTTTGACACATGACCTCTACTTTTCTCATCATAGTCTGGTAGTGCAGAGGTTGTCAAATAGTAAAATGTAAGTTTCACTTCTTTCATTTGGGTCTCTATATGAATGACAAGCCTTACTACTTTTATAATGTACTATAGAAAAAAAACAAACAACAATGGTGGGATTACACCTATAATGCAACACGCGCACACCAAAACCGCCATTTTGGCTCCTTAGAGAAATAGTCACAGAAAAACGCAGTGTCTAAATAAAATAGAATAACAATTGTTTGATTTGTTTATTGCAAACATTTGTTTGATAATATAATAGTAAATATCAAGAGATCTTGTGTAAAGTTTAACAGACATATATATTTTTTTTTTAAGAAAAAAAAAATGCGATTTTTAAACAATTAATACCATCGATGAACACCGACATGTCACCTGATGATAACTTTATTCAATCAGTAGGTGAGAATCTCGTCGGTAATTGAAACAATTAAGTTTACAACAACAAGTTTATTGGCATCAGCAAATCTATGGATTAACGTACTTTAGTACAATAGTTAATTGATTGTTGTCATCTCAAGTCAGTATCGCTTCAATCAGTGTGTTTCCGCATAGATTCAAACTACTTTGATCGGCGTCAGCAAGTACAATTATAATCAATTTCAATTTTTATTGGCAAACTATCAGCAAAAATATGCCTTTGGCCATTTACAATATTTTTAAATCATATGGCAAAGACATGACAATTACATATTACAATCAATACATTTTGAATTGTTTAAGTATCATAGTATATATAACATAGATAACATAGATGAGAAACAGTAAAAAACTGTAACACACAGAAATGCACACTGCCGCGCGAGCATGTACTCACTTTTTTACAACGTTTTTAAGCAAAACAACGAAATATGACAATTAGGTATTAATCAGATTACGAACCTTAATGCTTCAAATATCAATTTAGAAATATTAACAAGTAGTTTTCGTCCTTTCGTGGATAATAAATTTACAAATTTATTAGACGTAGGCCATACGTTCCGCGGAATATATTTACGACGTAAATCTTAGTATCTTGGACATATTAGTAAAAAAATGGTATTCGGACTCTAAAGTATTGTTCGTACATATTTGGCAAATTCTATTGTGTCTTTCGACACCAGTATATCTTCCGGATTCAATCGCAAGATTATGTGAACTTAATCTAAAACAGCTCAATTGTGTCGTTTGGTATCATCTGTAATTAAAGATAAATATTCCTCATATATAAAATCAGTTTTAAATTTACAGTAATAATTAAGTTTTGGCATTGCATCAATACTTCCTCTCCAAAATTGGATGTATTGATCTCGCAGTCGTTGTTTAATAATAGGCAAATAATTGACATTTCTATTAAAATTATCCCAAGTATAACTATAAACCAAATCGTCTAATATTGTTTTATTTCTTTGAGCCCAGCTTTGTTTTTGTTGTTGATTATTCATATTAATATATATTGTTCCATGAAAACTCAATGGATAAGAGAACCAGGATTGCTTTTGATTTTTTATCAAAATTTAATCGCTCATTCTTTACAAATAATCGATAACGGATATCTGCCTAGATCACCTAGCACAGCAAGAGTAGGTGTTTGGGTTTTAACTCCTAATATACGCTTACAGAATTTTATATGTATTTTATCGATATCTTTGTAGTCATACACTCCCCATATCTCTGCACTGTTTAAGAGAAAAGGTACTACTACCATTGTATCAAAAAGTGATAATTTTGTTTTAGTATCGAGTTTAATTTTTGTGCACAATAATGATAAATTTCATAGCTCTTAGAGCTTGATCTGCTAGAAATTTTTTGGAATTTTTTTCATATTACCGTTATACATAAATTTGGCTCCTAAGTAGCAGAAATTGTCTACAATATCCAATTTTTCACCATTTATGAGCCATTCTAGGTTATGAACTTGTTTTCTATTTTCAAAAATGCAAACTTTAGTTTTATTGATATTAATTTTTAATCCCCATTTTAATGAGTATTCATAGAGATTATTTAGTTGCAATTGTAGACTCTTGGGATCAGCAGTAAACAAAACAATATCATCTGCAAATAATAATAAGTATATACACAAGTGATTAATATCCGATTAAGTCAGATTATCTATATTAAAAGAATTGTTCACATCATTAACAAACATAATGAATAGAGAGAGTGGCTTCCCCTGCTTCAATCAAAGCGTGACGTCGAAAAGATTAGATAAATTAGACAATAATTTTATGCAAGCCGTAACTCGCGAGTAAAGTGATTTGATAATTGTAATCATTTTACAGCTTACACCGTTTGCAACCAATTTAATCCATAGCGCGTCTCTTATAACCGTATCAAATACCTTTTCGTAGTCAATAAAATCACAATAAAGTTAAGTTTTATTTGACAATATCTTTTGTATGATACAATGTAATATGAAAATGAATCAGTTGTACTTTTTTATCTCTTAAACCAAACTGTGAATCATTAAGTATTTGTTCTGTTTCACACCAAGTATTATGTCTATTTCTAATACACAGTGAAAAAATTTTAGCAAGGGAATTTATTAGTGTAATCCGTATATAATTCGCGGCATTTAATTTGTCACCTTCTCATGTATAGAGACTATAATGCCTTTTGACCACATTTCTGTATAAACACCGTCGTTATAGATTTTATTAAATATTTTAACAATATAAGGTGTTATAAAAGTTTTCGCGTCTATGAAAAAATCTGCTAAAACTTCGTCACATCCGGGTGATTTATTTCGAGATAATGATATCACCTGACTTATTTCTGACTCCTCAAAGTTTTTATCTAAAAATTCTACATTGACCTGTTGTCTATTTACATGTTCATCATTGATGTTCATCATATTTATGCCATGATTGTTATTATAAATATTGTTATGATCGTTCATATCATCAAAGTTTAGGTTAACATGAGGTGTTTTCGAGATATCTGTAAAGTGCTGTACAAATTCCTACATATTTGGGCTATTTGATAACCCCTGTTTATTACGTTTATTAAAATTGTTATTTTTTTTCCAGATTTTTTTTGGACATTGTTTACTAAGTTTTGCTAAGTTCATTTTTTCTCTCGAATAAAACGCATATTTAGCCTTTCATTTAGTTATAGCAAAGGCAGATTTACTTTCAAGAAAATGCTTCTTGTTCTCTTCAGTTTGATTTCTTGAAAAATTCTTTTGGAGTTAAGAAAGTCCGTTTTAGCTTTCCTACAATTTTCGTTAAACCATTCGGCCTCCTTTTTCTTACATTTAACATGACTTTTTTGAAGGATTTTCCAAATAATTGGAAAGATGTATCGTATATTATATTCGTAAAATTTATTATACTGTCATTTATTAAATCTTTATTTTCAGTCATGTTGTCAGTAACATCTTTAAAACTTTGAACTTTAGATTGAAGTAAAGTATTCAATTCCTCGGCCATAGATGCATCCCAAACAATTTTGTCAATATCTACGTTATCTGTATGATTTTATCCAGTCATGCAACAATATAGGACTATTGTCAGAAAACTCCATTAAATCCAACACATTCATATAACAGATATTGTTAAGATTATTCGCGCTAGTTATCAAGTAGTCCACAACACTCGCCCCTGTCCGGTTTCTGTTCATAGAGTGATATGTAAATTTTCCTTCCTCAAGCCTCCCATTAACAATGATAAAATTTTGTTCTTTACATAATGACAACAATTTATTTCCAAACATATTAACTTGCTTATCAGATGACTTTTTTTTAACAATTGTACATTTTGGTTCATCTCCCGAAGGCATGGTTACAAATCGATCAAGGTCATTCTCTCAGTATAATCTAATCTATCTCCTACCCTACTAACTATTCAGATCACCAGTGCAATAAACCTCGCCTAAAGTACTATAGTGCATGATGTCATCATTCAACTGTTCAAAAAAGTCATATTCATATAAACATGAACGTGCATTCTTAAATATATTAGATTCTTCGGGAGGAATGTAACAAACACAGAAATAAACATCAGTATGAGAAATTCATGTCTATTTTGAACCATATAATGCCATTTAAATTTGTTTTGATATGTTCCACATGAGTCTGTAAGGTTTGTTTATAATATACCACAAGGCCCCCACTATCACGTTTGGCCTTTTTATTACACTTCGGTCTTGGGCAACTGAAAGTCTCGTAACCATCAATGTTTATATTAGAATTTTGAGAATGTTTCCGTTAACAAAACGATGTCATAATTATCAATCCAGTTTAAAAGTTCATTGTTTTCTAATTTATTTACAAGTCCCTGAACGTTCCACATGATAAATGATAACTGCTTCTCGTTTCCGTCCTAGCTCACTCGTGTTCCGACTGTGGCTGCAGGCGTGAATAATCGACCATCGATGTATAATTTGTCATACGACAAAAATGCCTGCTTGTTTTCTTGCTTGGCTTTGATGAGCTCCGGGATTAGTTGTCTACGTTTCTCCTGTATAGCCTTAGGATATTGTTCACTAATCCTGTACGGAGAGTTTTTAAGTTTATCAAAAGCGGTCTGCTTCACATCCATTTTATCACGGTAAAAGTTGAACTTCACAACTATCGGGCGTTTTTTACCGATAATGTATCGGCCTATTCTATGCGCTCGGTCGATTTTGATCCGGTCACGTGCACCTGTCATACCTAACTCGCTATCACAAAATTGTAAGATGGTGTCCGTGCCGTTTTAATTCTTTCTATCTTCAAAATTTAATCTTTCTTCAAAACTGAAAAATAATAAGTTGTCACGCATTGAGCGTGCTTTGGCATCAATGATTTCTTCGGACAGTCTAATATTATCGTTTTTTAGGGCGTCGATATCATTCTGCATCTTTTGTTTACACATTTTATCATTTGACAACTGTTTATCAATCAAATTCTGTTTAGATTGGATTTCATCACACACCTGAGCATCAAAATTTCTGCTCGTTTCAATTTCAAGCATTTTTTTTTATTTGATTCCGAAAATTTTGACTCCATAGTTGATATTCGACTGTCCATAGAAGTAATCTTGTCGTTTAACTTAAAATTTGTTACTCTATTGTGTCAAGTTTTTGTAACCTCACATTCATGGCGTCGAGTCTCTCAATTATCATTTGATTAATGTTTTGGTTGGGCTGTGTAGGCTGATTTTGATAAGACTGTGGGCTGTACATAGCGTTCATTTGATTAGTATACGACGGCATTTGTTGCATTTGCTGTGAGTACGTTACCATTTACATTAAGAACTTAAGTATCCTAACCGGAAGATATGGTAGAGAAAGAATCGAACAGCACGAACGTATTTGCCTTTTCTGTAATAATGACATTGACGACGAATACTATTTTGTTTTAATATGTCAAACATATAATGAAATAAGAAATAAATTGGTATTTCTTCATAAAATCATAACTTTTATTAAATTCCTTTCAGAAGCATTATGTAAAAGACGTTCCATTAAAAAACAACCAATAAGTGTTAATCCTCCTTTGATATTGAATTTTTTTATAATTAAAATAGAACATAATAAAATTCCTTCTTAAAGGGGAACGTAACCCTGTTTATAAAACAGGATAATATGAATAGCTATGAGTTCAGCTTTCTATTAATAGTATCGATATGCATAAATTCGAGTCCATAAAGATATATCAACTCATTTTGTAACGGCCTTTTTCGCATATCGACTTTGTGGTGGAAGTCGCCATATTGGACACCTGTTTGACGTCACAACTGCACTTCCAGTTTAAAACAAAAATAATTTATACGCTACAGCAGATATAGAAACGTTCAATTATAGTCACCGGCAAAAGTACTCGCAAGAATAATAAAATGGATTTTAATAATGGAGAAGGATTTGTGACCTACAAGTTTGAACCAGAATTTTCGTAAGCAGAGTTAAATGAATTAGAAAACGATAAAAAACAGTGAGACGGCACAGTCATGCTGTACTATCAGGGTATATACTGTTTGCTACTCAGTCAATAAATTACCAAAACAAAACACTATTTAGACCAGGAATAGAATTAATGGGAAAATGGTCTGTTACATATATTTACCTGTCTAAGAGAGAACAAGAAATTATTTTAAATCTCTTTTTTTATCGTGTTTAGCTGGTGCGGCCATTGTTGCCCACTGAGAAATGGCTGATAAAATTTTGATTTCATATCTGTTTTAGTAAAATTAGATGAAGCATGGATGAGTTTTTTTGTTATTCTACTTAACTGGCACTGTCTTTTGGTTATTCAAATTGTGTTACTGTTATGCCACACATATTCAGTAAAAATTGTGTCAGCATTTTAACTGTTATATATGTTTGGCTTTAAATCGAGACAGTTACTTTTGAGAGTTTTAGGCAGGGAGAAGTCATATATTAGAAGTGAGTTAAAAAAAAGTGGTTTTCCACAGTGGTTACAGATGTCGGATTTCCGAAGAAACAATTTATACATGTGTGCTTAATTTACGTTGATTGTGACTAACTTAATTAATCGTTTTTTATCTGGTTATACCGACATAGATAAATAAATATTGGTTCTCCAATTGTCAAAAGTTGATAACGCTTATTATATATAAAAGGAAAGAAACTAGAAGTTGGACTTGTGTGTATTTATTTCACCTTTGCGTATGACAGAACATCTCATTTGTGTCTGAAAAAAATGGCACAAGCCGCGAAAAAGGATGCAGTTGTATTTCTTCCTTAACAGAACCATTATTGATGGGCAACCTCAAAATAAAGGATAATTTTCCGACAACAGATGATATTCTGTTGTACTCAACAATGGCAGTAGCTGCATTTTGTCTGCTGGCATTGATAATTATGGCTATCAAGCTAAGAAAACTGCTAATTATAGTAAGTGTTTTGCAAAGCACAAACATTAAACAAGTTAAGGCTGCGACAATGCCTTCATTTATATATAAAAATATAAAAAATACTCCATCAACACCAAACACCTTTCTGCAAACTTTCGAAATAGAGCCCTATATATTAGCAAGCTGTATTTTGACACTATTGACTGTATTGATAATTTTGGCATACAAATGTAAATCTATAACAAGGAGATCGCATAATTGACAAATTGGATATCGTGTGTGCATATGTCTCTGAGAAACTTGACTATGTGTCCAACTTACTGGGATATAAGTATACCTAAGGACATTTCAATTATCTCTATAGGGGAATTTGGTCGGCAACATTGTCATTTCAATGGAACACTTTTGAAATTATTAATAAAGTAACAAAACAAGAATTACCTATCAAAACTTATTATAAAGTTTAAATATACAAGGCAAGGAAAATCAGAAATATTTTGTCATCAGCATATTGTGTTCACTTTTATGTTCAACATCCTCAGTATTCATTGCCTATTCAGTAATGTATATAATACAATCCTTTATATACACATTACCATTGCTCGTCAGGTTGCCAGGAAAACACCTACATGCTTAGGAGTTTATTTTTTTGTTATAGTTCAAAACTTTGTATAGAATATTGAATGAACATGTGCATTGTTAAATGTCTTTATTGTTTGTTATACTTATATTTTCAGTCGAAAGAATATACTGGTATACATATATGTATTATATTTTGTAAATTGTCAGTGGTATGATACAAGTAGTAAGTAAGATTTATGGTTATATGACATAACAATACTTACAGCTGATTTGTGTGAACGGTGAAGAAACTAAAAAGGAATGGAATGACCGTTGAGAGTAGAGAGGATTTTTAGATATGTTTAAATTCATACGTATAAACTTATGTAATGAATATACAGACAAACAAAGTACATCAGTCAAATATTTTGACGGTATCTTTATAATGTTATTAATTTTTATACAAACTAGTATTGTGTTCTAATGTTGGATACTTGTATATGGGCTGAGGCTTTAATTATATCTGAATAATAGTTACTATAGCCAGGGAATTGTATCAACACGATGTTAATTGTTGAAAACAAATTGGCATTGAGTGGAGTATATTGAAAATAGGGAGATGTATGGTGAACTAAAGCAGTCACAGTCACGAAATAGAGAGTTATGTAAATAGATGGGATAGTTCATTGCATGAAATGACAATGTGTCTTAGGATTTTCATTTAATACTTAGTCTAGTTTTAGTTTTGTTAGTTATCATGTTTTATAAAACGTATAGGTACATGTTTGATATTTCATATACTACGAGGCAAGTAGTAAGATAATTATTTTATGGCATGTAAGAAGAATTTATATAGTGATGGTATGCAAGAATCAATTATTGTTGAAACAATTGTAAATTGGTATTATATGTACACGATTTTTTTTCTTGATACAATACCTTGAATACATAAGTCATGTTTTGTTTTTGTAAGACCCAAGTTACTTTGTCTGCTAAAGCTTATTTCGTTAATATAAGTCAATAGGGTCTCTGCTTCAACTTTATAGTAATTTTTAAGGTGGGTGGGGGGGGGGGGGGGGGGAAAGGTGTTATGCGGCAAATTTCAGTGAAATTTGTTTATAATATTTGTTTTGAATCACGGAAAAAGACGACAAATTTTATTTAAATTTGTTTATAATAATTTCGAATAACTGAAAATTGTGTCGTACAGTAAACTTTGATTTGGGTTTTGAATAATAAACTCGTAATTTTAACATAAATGATCAACTTTTCTAGTTCGATATTTGCATTTTTTGAATATTTTCGCAGCTTGTCGAACATACTAATCGGATCACTTAATCACTTAAACAATTCAATTTAATTCAATTTTATTGGCAAACTATCAGCAAAAATATGCCTTTGGCCATTCACAATATTTCTAAATCATATGGCAAAGACATGACAATTACATATTACAATCAATACATTTTGAATTGCTTAAGTATCATAGTATATGTAACATAGATAACATAGATGGGAAACAGTAAAAAACTGTAACACACAGAAATGCACACTGCCGCGCGAGCATGTACTCACTTTTTTTCTACGTTTTCAAGCAAAACAACGAAATATGAAAATTAGATATTAATCAGATAGCTACGAACCTTAAATGCTTCATATACAAATTTAGAAACATTAACAAGTAGTTTTCGTCCTTTCGTGGATAAAAAATTTACAGATTTATTATACGTAGGCCATGCGTTCCGTGGAATATATTTACGACGTAAATCGTAGTATCTTGGGCATATTAGTAAAAAATGGTATTCGGACTCAATAGTATTGTTAATACACATTTGGCAAATTTTATTCTGTCTTTCGACACCAGTATATCTTCCGGATTCAATCGCAAGATAATGTGAACTTAATCTAAAACAGCTCAATTGTTTTCGTTTGGTATCATCTGTAATTAAAGATAAATATTCCTCATATATAAAATCAGTTTTAAATTTACAGTAATAATTAAGTTTTGGCATTGCATGAATACTTCCTCTCCAAAATTGGATGTATTGATCTCGCAGTCGTTGTTTAATAATAGGCAAATAATTGACATTTCTATTAAAATTATCCCAAGTATAACTATAAACCAAATCGTCTAATATTGTTTTATTTCTTTGAGCCCAGCTTTGTTTTTGTTGTTGATTATTCATATTAATATATATTGTTCCATGAAAACTCGATGGATAAGAGAACCAGGATTGCTTTTGATTTTTTATCAAAATTTAATCGCTCATTCTTTACAAATAATCGATAACGGATATCGGCCTAGATCACCTAGCACAGCAAAAGTAGGTGTTTCGGTTTTAACTCCTTATATACGCTTACAGAATTTTATATGTATTTTATCGATATCTTTGTAGTCATACACTCCCCATATCTCTGCTTGATCTGCTAGAGTTTTTGGAATTATTTTCATATTACCGTTATACATAAGTTTGGCTCCTAAGTAGCAGAAATTGTCTACAATATCAAATTTTTCACCCATGATGAGCCATTCTAGGTTATGAACTTGTTTACTGTTTTCAAAAATGCAAACTTTAGTTTTATTGATATTAATTTTTAATCCCCATTTTATTGAGTATTCACAGAAATTATTTAGTTGCAATTGTAGACTCTTGGGATCAGTAGTAAACAAAACAATATTATCTGCAAATAATAATAAGTATATACACAAGTGGTTAATATCCGATTCAGTCAGATTATCTCTATTAAAAGAATTGTTCACATCATTAACAAACATAATGAACAGAAGAGGAGAGAGTGGCTCCCCCTGCTTCAATCCAAGCGTGACGTCGAAAAGATCAGATAAATTAGACGATAATTTTATGCAAGCCGTAACTCGCGAGTAAAGTGATTTGATAATTGTAATCATTTTACAGCTTACACCGTTTGCAACCAATTTAATCCATAGCGCGTCTCTTATAACCGTATCAAATACCTTTTCGTAGTCAATAAAAGCACAAAAAAGTTTAGTTATTTTTGACAATATCTTTTGTATGATACAATGTAATATGAAAATGCAATCAGTTGTACTTTTTTTATCTCTGAAACCAAACTGTGAATCATTAAGTTTATGTTCTGTTTCACACCAAGTATTAAGTCTATTTCTAATACACAGTGAAAGTATTTCAGCAAGGGAATTTATTAATGTAATCCCTCTATAATTTGCGGTATTTAATTTGTCACCTTTTTATGTATATGGACTATAATGCCGTTTGACCATGCTTCTGGATAAACACCGTCATTATAGATTTTATTAAATATTTTAACAATATAAGGTGTTATAAAAGTTTTTGCGTCTATGAAAAAATCTGCTAAAACTTCGTCACATCCGGGTGATTTATTTAGAGATAATGATGATATCACCTGACTTATTTCTGACTCCTCAAAGTTTATATCTAAAAATTCTACATTGTTATTATCAATATTGTTATGATCGTTCATATCATCAAAGTTGAGATTAACATGAGGTGTATTCGAGATATCTGTAATGTACTGTACAAATTCCTCCATATTTGGGCTATTTGATAACCCCTGTTGATTACGTTTATTAAAATTGTTAATTTTTTTCCAGAATTTTCTTGGACATTTTTTACTAAGTTTAGCTAGGTTCATTTGTCTCTCTCTCGATTATAACTCATATTTAGCCTTTCTTTTAGTTTTAGCAAAAGCAGATTTACTTTCAAGAGAATGCTTCTTGTTCTCTTCAGTTTGATTTCTTTGAAAAATTCTTTTGGAGTTAAGAAATGCCGTTCTGCCTTTCCTACAATTTTCGTTAAATCATTCGGCCTTCTTTTTCTTACATTTAACATGACCTTTTTTGAAGGATTTTCCAAATAATTGGAAAGATGTATCATATATTTTATTTGTAAAATTTATTATACTGTCATTTATTAAATCTTTATTTTCAGTCATGTTGTCAGTAACATCTTTAAAACTTTGAACTTTAGATTGGTTTAAAACATATTTTATTCATAAATTATGTACAGCATACTCCACAACATACATAGTAAAAGGATTGAAACGAAAGAAATAATTATTATATAGTTTCTCTCCTTAGTAACATTTACAATCATTTTTGTAAGGTGGCGAAGATTCATTAGGTTAGTTTTGACATATCAACCAAATACAGTTATATAAAAGAAATATAATGTTTACATCGATAGTTGTATGTTTTGCTATGTTTTAAAAGAAAATAAGATTTTATAATTAATCATATAATTTAGAATTCAAAAAAAGATAAGCAGAAAAAAAGGCGGACGAGTTCAGGACTATGGCGAGCGAGCCAAGGGAAGCAGACAAACAACATACAAATTATTATTATTATTATTATTATTATTATTATTATTATTATTATTATTATTATTATTATTATTATTATAGATCATTATATACAAGTCTAAAGCTTTACAGCGTTGTTAGATAAGTTTTTAGTTTTCGTTATTAAAACGCTTACTCGAGAGTATATATTTGTGGACAGCATTAAGAATTTCGACGTTTGTATTGTGGGGGAGATGAGGTTCACCAAAGAGAAGTGTGTTGAGGGTAACAGTGCATGTGTGAGAGATTGATGCAAGAAGTGTAGCGCGTTCGGTATGATAAATAGGACAGACGAGAAGGTAATGGTTCGTACTTTCAATTGCTCCACATGTACACAGTGGAGAATTTTCAATATTTATTTTGGAGTAAGTGTTGTTTCAGCGTGCTACAATTCGTACGAAGACGAGTATGCAAGACCTGACATTTTCTTGTGCCTGTGTAAAAGTGTTTTGATGTTTTGGTAAGCTTTTTATTTAGCTGGTGCTTAAAGGCATTGATAGAAACAGCTCGTCTTGTTTCTATAGGTAGATTGTTCCAATCACGGACAACAGATGGCGTGAAAGAATTATAGTAGAGCGCTGTTCTCGAACTTGGAATTTGTAGGTCATTACTATTTCTGAGACTATTCGGAGAATTTGCACCTATTTGGGATGGTACTAGTGTAGATAAGTAGGGAGGAGTCATATGGTTTACCATTTTATAGAAAAAAAAAAATTAATTTGTGTTTCGCCCTTCGAGTTTCTAGACTTTCCCACCCAACTTCTGTGTTTAAGCTATTAATTGATATAAGTTTTGTTGTTCCAGTTGCAACGGTGCTGCTTCGTGTTGATTTTTTTCTAACTCGTGTTTTTCATAATTAGTGCAGTTATCCCAGATTGTGTTACCATATTCAAACAGTGGTTGGATAAAAGATGTATATATAGTCTCCAAGGATCTTCTGTCTAGCTGATATTTCAGTTTTCTCATGATTTTAATTCATGACCATGCCTTATCCTTTATGTATTCAATATGAGAGTGCCGGGTACAGTTGTTTGATAAAAGTATACCTAAGTGTTTATGTGATTGTACTTCTGATATTTGTTGGTTATGCATATATAGTGGTGGATGGACGGGTTGATTACGTTTCCTAGATATAAGAAGCGATTCAGTCTTCGACAGATTGAAAGTTACAAGCCATTGTTTTGACCATTCAGTAATTTTGTTGATGTCGCAATTCAAAATTTGTGCAGCATTGTTTATATTGTTATTGTGATCGATTATAAAGTATAGGTTTGTATCGTCTGCAAAAAGACGAAAGTTAGTTGCGATATCAGATACTATGTCATTAATGTAGACTAAAAATAGAAGCGGACCTAAAATGGACCCCTGAGGCACTCCGGCCTTGATTAATGTCCATTCAGATTTGGTACCAGGCAAACAACACATTGTTGCCTATCTTTGAGGTTGTCATTTAGTAAATTTATAAGCTGATTAGATATTCCTGCTGCTTTTAACTTGACTATTAGACCTTTGTGCCAAACTCTATCAAAAGCTTAGCTTATGTCAAAAAATATAACGCGAACTTCTTTACCGTAATCAATAGCTTTACTGAATATATTGTACAGATAAGTTAACTGGTTAATTGTTGAATCACCAGGAACACAACCAGATTGAAATGACGAGATAAAATTGGTATCACGAAAGAAATTATACATGTGTTTAAAAATAAGTCTTTCAAACACTTTGCCAATTACGCTTAACAGTGATATAGGTCTATAGTTATTAACAAAGGAAGGGTCTCCCTTTTTATAAACAGCGCATACAAATGCTTCTTTCCAGACTTTTGGGAACACACTTTTGGTCAGACAAACGTTAAATAAGTTGCATAAACGTGTCGATAATTCATTAGATATTTCACGCAAGACGTAGCTGTTGATATTATCGGGACCTGAGGCTTTGCCTGTTGGCAGTGTTTCTAAGATACTATTTACATCGTTAGGCGATAATCTAATAATTGATATGATATCATGGTTATCAATTGGTAATATGATTGGTGGTAAATTATTGTCATCATTAAGAATTGTCTGTTCCTGGAAAAAAATATTTAATATGTTTGCTTTGGTATTGTTGTCAGAGACAATGTTTCCATTATTGTTTAGTGGAGGGACAGCTGGTTTATCATTTGAATTGATAAATGATTTTAATGTTTTCCACCAGTCCTTTGGCAAAAGAGACGGTGAATTTAGTTTAGAAGCTAAATTCTCGTAGTATATCTTTAGTTTCGCGTTTAAGCTTGACAACGTCATTTCTATATTTTTTCAAACCTGTTCCAGCTATAAATTGTATTGAATCTCTTGGCCTTTTTTTATAATCTTTTTCTAACCCTAATACTGCGCTTTATTTCACTAGTAATCATGCGACAACTTAATGCAAACTGTATAGGACTATGGTCAGAAAAACTCCATTAAATCAAAAACATTCATATAACAGATATTATTTAGATTATTCGCGCTAGTTATCAAGTAGTCCACAAAACTCGCCTCTGTCCGGTTTCTGTTCATACAGTGATATGCAAATTTTCCTTCCTCAAGCCTCCCATTAACAATGATCAAATTTGGTTCTTTACATAATGACAACAATTTGTTTCCAAACATATTAACTTGCTTATCAGATGACTTTCTTTTAACAATTGTACATTTTGGTTCATCTCCCGAAGGCATGGTTACAAAACGATCAAAGTCAATGTTCTCAGTATAATCGAATCTCTCTCCTACCCTACTATTCAGATCACCAGTGCAATAAACCTCGCCTAAAGTACTATAGTGCATGATGTCATCATTCAACTGTTCAAAAAAGTATTATAAACATGAACGTGCATTCTTATATACATTATATTCATCGGGAGGAATGTAACAAACACAGAAATAAACATCATTATCAGTACCTTAGAAATTCATGTCTATTTTGAACCATATAATGCCATTAAAATTTGTTTTGATATGTTCCACATGAGTCTGTAAGTTTTGTTTATAATATACCACAAGGCCCCCACTATCACGTTTGGCCTTTTTATTACACTTCGGTCTTTGGCAACTGAAACTCTCGTAACCATCAATGTTTATATTATAATTTTGAGAAGTCCGTGTTTACGTTAACAATTATTAATCTAGTTTAAATGTTCATTGTCATCTAATTTATTTAAAAGTCCCTGAACGTTCCACATGATAAATGATAACTGCTTCTCGTTTCCGTCCTAGCTCACTCGTGGTCCGGCTGTGGCTGCAGGCGTGAATAATCGACCATCGATGTATAATTTGTCATACGACAAAAACGCCTGCTTGTTTTCTTGTTTGGCTTTGATGAGCTCCGGGATTAGTTGTCTACGTCTTTCCTGTATAGCCTTAGGATATTGTTCACTAATCCTGTACGGAGAGTTTTTAAGTTTATCAAAAGCGGTCTGCTTCACATCCATTTTATCACGGTAAAAGTTGAACTTTACAACTATCGGGCGTTTTTTACCGTTAATGTATCGGCCTGTTCTATGCGCTCGGTCGATTTTGATCCGGTCACGTGCACCTGTCATACCTAACTCGCTATCACAAAATTGTAAGATGGTGTCCGTGCCGTTTTCATTCTTTCTATCTTCAAAATTTAGTCTTTCTTCAAAACTGAAAAATAATAAGTTTTCACGCATTGAGCGTGCTTGGACATCAATGATTTCTTCGGACAGTCTAATATTGTCGTTTTTTAGGTCGTCGATATCATTCTGCATCTTTTGTTTAAACAATTTATCATTTGACAACGGTTTATCAATCAAATTCTGTTTGGATTGGATTTCGTCACACACCCGCGCATCAAAATTTCTGCTCGTTTCAATTTCAAGTATTTTTTTAATTGATTCCGAAAAAGACTCCATAGTTGATATTCGACTGTCCATAGAAGTAATCTTGTCGTTTAACTTAGACATTTGTTGCTCTATTGTGTCAAATTTTTGTAACCTCACATTCATGGCGTCGAGTCTCTCAATTATCATTTGATTAATGTTTTGATTGGGCTGTGTAGGCTGATTCTGAAAGCCTGTGGGCTGTACATAGCGTTCATTTGATTAGTATACGACGGCATTTGTTGCATTTGCTGTGAGTACGTCACCGGTGTAGATTGTAGAGAAAGCGTGGGTGAGAATTGTTAACTCATGGCTAATCGTTTATCAAGGGTTAAACAAGGGTTCAATTTTAGCGATAGCGTTTTGGCTTAAAGCAATTATCCGCAAGTTTTTTTAAACTTATTTATTTTACTTCGATTGTGAAACAAGTTCTTACAACTTAGACAAATCATGCTCGAAGTCTTCCTGGGTAGAACCAGTATAAAGCATATGCGGAAAAGGTGCCTTGCTCAAGGACACCACACATAGCCGTAGCGGAGGATCCGCAAGTGTTTTGACTGGAAGAGCTTGGCTGGATATAAATAATCAGTTTAATCAAAGGTAGTCGATACACGTAAATTGATGTAACAACATGTTAAATATGTATACAATTGGCGTTTCCTGGGATTAGTTTAAGCCTAATCGCATTATTTTTATGTAGATGCCCCTTTTTCGCAGGTAACACGCATGAAATTATTGGTCAAGAAATCACCCCATAATTAATATACAACATTTCATTGGCTTAAACTGACAGGACACTTTTCATTATATAAGATACCTTACTCCAGGTCTAGTCACTTAACATCTGTGACTCGTTTTATTAAATTGTGTAATAAAGTTTTATTTGACTGGAAAAGGACCTCTTTTTATCTTTTTAGGTAAGTGATCATTTCTTGAAGTTTATTTGTAGATATATATTATTTTGTTTTAAAATAAATCTTATGTTCTGCCATAATTAATTTACAGTGTGAAAGTTTAAAATATATCTTTGGTAAATGTGAGATTCAATTGAAAGTTATCAGAATTGAATATTCATGAATGGATTTGTTTCGAGTTTGTTGATAAGTTGATATACATGAAGTCCAAGATGGTTTATTCAATTAAGTACTTTTTAGGTTCATATGAACATTACTGTTAATGTTTTTTTTCTCTTTAACACTTGCAGTATCTTGAAGAAACAAAATTATCTTATTTATAGTTGTATATTATGTACACGTTTCTGCAGTACAAAATACTTTTCCGGTCTTTTCGGTATTTGTCTCTCTCGGTCCGATAAGTTAAATTATGTACTCTCGTAAATTAAAGTTGCACAAAACAAAATTTAGTAATGAAAATTTATAAATTGTTTACAAGTTTTTGTAATTATACTTGTTTTATAATTGAGAAATGGATTCTATGGTAAGATGCGAATAGTTTAGATTGTTATTAATTGAATTGATTCTGCTTTCGTGTTAAATTTCAGTTTAATTTGGCGTATTGCTTTAACAAAAACAGTCAAAAGACTGTGAAGAATTTTATTCATATTCTATGTGAGATTGGTTTTGTTTATAACACCTTGGATATATATTGATGCTTAACGCATTGATATTTAGTTTATTTGTAATTGTGTTATATTCTATTCTATTCTATATGCTATTCATTTAATAACACTTAACATTTTTTTAAATTGTATAATAAAGTTTTATTGGACTGGAAAGGGACCTCTTTTTATCGTTTTAGGATCACCCCATTATTACCGTGTTAACGGCACAACATTACTACCAAATTTGATATATGGTGATTATCTATTCTACCAGTTTCCTGAACATGTATGAATGTTTCTACTTATAAGGACTGTCATATGGAATATAACATCTACAGGCATATTGCACAAATTGTATGTTACTGTCCAGCTAATGGTTCCCTGCTGAGCTTTAATAATTCACCAACACTACATTCACACCATGTGGTAATGAGAAATACCCTGCCATAGTGTGCATATTGTATACTAATTAGCATAAAATACCCCAGGTTTTATGACCAAAGGGTTTATGGTAGGATGTAATATCACATAGTATTCTGGCTTATTACTAATTTAAACATTTTCAGTTAATTAGGGGTTCAATATCAATGCAAACTTACAAGTAAATAATTATGTAATATGATTTTATGTATATTTTTCACAATAGCAAGGCATAAAAAGAAAAATAAACGTACATTTTCATATATTTATGAAAAAATAAAGAAAAATTAGAAGGTATGAAAATTAGATCAAGAGCAAAATGGATTCAAGAGGGGGAAAAATGTTTAGATACTTTTGTAATTTAGAAAACCAAAATTTTACTACCAAAATGAAACTGTAGAAGTAGATTTAAATAATATATTTTCTGATATTAATGTCCCTAAGCTAAATAATGACTTGAAAATATCACTTGAAGGTCATATAACATATGAAGAAATATTGGGCTGTCTGAAGAATATGTCAGATTTTAAAAGTCCAGGATTCGATGGTTTAACAGTAGAGTTTTATAAGTTTTTTAGAAAGACATTGGCCATTTTCTTGTACGTGCGATAAATGATGGATTTGAAAAAGATGAAATTTCAGTCACACAAAAACAAGGTGTCATTACTTGCATACCTAAAGGAAATAAAGATAAACAGCTTTTAAAAAAGCTGGCGCCAAATATCACTTTTTAATGTGCATATAAACTAGCATCCGCAGCAATTGCACAACGAATTATATATGTTTTGCCATATATTATAAATGAAAACCAAACAGGCTTTTTACCAGGAAGATATATAGGTGAAAACACCAGGTTACTATATGATATGATATTTTACTTAGAAAAACAACATAAACCAGGATTATTACTTCTGATTGATTTTGAAAAAGCTTTTGACTTTGTGAGCTGGTCGTTTGTCTTTAAAGTTCTCAATTTCTTTAACTTTGGCCCTTCAATACCAAAATGGATAAAACTATTTTATACAAGTATAGAATCATGTATTGTTATAAATGGACACCTATCTGAGTGGTTCTACTTAAACAGAGGTTGTAGACAAGGGAACCCTCTATCTCCTTATATATTCCTTTTATGTGAAGATTCTTGCTGTTCTGATCAGAAATTAAAGATATTGATGAAAATAAATTTTTGATTTCACAATATGCAGATGACACCTCAATTGTTTTAGATGGTACAGAAAAATCATTGTTAAATACCCTTAAAGTTTTAAAATTCTATGCAGAAATCTCAGGCCTTAAAATGAATATTGAAAAAACTAAGACGTTATGACTAGGATCAAGAAAAAACTGTCAAGAAAAATTATGTGAGGAATGGCATTCTAGGGTAAATAAATTCACAATATTAGGTTAAAAATTCTCTGTAAATTTAAATGAAATGATAAATATTAATTATAAATTAAAAACTCAAGACATTAAAAAACTTCTTGCCAATTGGTCAAGGAGAATTTTAACTCCAATAGGCAAAATATTAGTTATAAAAAGTTTAGCATTATCAAAATTAAACCATCTAATTATGGCATTGCCAAGTCCAACGATCAGAGAACTAAAATCAATATTTTTTAAATTTGTAAAGGACGGCAAACCAGAAAGAATAAAACGTGCAGTTATATACCAGTCATATGAAAAAGGTGGTGTTAAAATGTTTGACATTGATGTTTTTTTTGATTCCTTGAAATTGACATGGATAAGTCGTTTTTTTTCAGTCAAACAAACCATATTTATCTATTTTTAAAACTATGTACCCCTATATTATAAATTTTTCTTTAAATATTTCTCGACATGTTAATAGAACAGATAACCCTTTCTGGAACGATATATTTAATATTTATAAACAATTTTCAACAAATATCGTATCTAGAAGCTGGAATAACTTTCAGTCCACTCCATTATGGCACAACCCTCATATTAAGGTCGGAGGATCTAGTATTTTACTGAATCATTGGTTTAAAAAAGAAATATATTTTATAAATTACCTCATGAATACAAATGACAATTTCTTCACCTACAGAGAATTCACTGAAAAATATAGTGTTAACACTAACTTTATCGAATTTGAAGGACTCGTAGCATCAGTCAGACACTACTTAGATAAGTTATATTTTCAACATTTATCATGCATTTGCCTTAACCCTTTAATACCATATACAATGTCAACAATCCTGAAAGATAAAAAGGGCTGTAGAACAATTTACCAACATTTCATGAATAAAGATTATATTCCAACTTCTAAAACAAAATGGGATTTAAATATTCGAATTAATCTGAGATATAGTAAGTATTACGCTCTTCCTTTCAATGTCACTAAAGACACACAGTTACAATGGTTCCAATTTAGAATTAATCACAGAATTCTTGGAACAAACTCATTGCTTAAAAAAATGAAGATTAAAGAATCCGATGTACATGTATGTTCCTTTTGTCAAAAAGAAACCGAAACTTTTAAACATATATTTATTGACTGCATAGAACGCAACATTTTTTTCAAAGTTTTAAAGATTATCAAATGAAAAGTGCAAAACAATAAAAACAGACTGGTCATCTTTAGACATAATCTTTGGCAGTATCAAGTTCGAAACTGTTTTGAATAGGCTGCTATATACTGCTAAACACTTCATATACTGTCTAAAAAATAAAAAATAATATTCCTATTTTTGAACCATTCAAACACTATATTAAAATGTTGTATGAAACAGAACGATGTATTGCCAAAAATAACATTGAGGTGGAAAAATTTGATTTATTATGGAACCTGTACATTCCCCGTATATCTTAAAAAGAAAGACTATTAATTTTATATTTTTCAGATTTATTTATGATAAAAGTTGCCCTCCAGGATGGCCTCTTTGCTTATTTTGTGGAGACAGTACTTTAGTGAATATCTCCTGCTGCCTCCATTTTTTCTATTGTTGTTTTTGTTTTTTCTTTTTCTACTTATATATTGTTTTATAATGATCAAACTTCTGTTTTATTTTTCATTAAAAGAAAGGGAAAGTGTTTATATAACAATTTTACATCTGGTCATAGAACACATGTGTATTCTAACTAAAGTTTATCTTATTTGTGAAAGCAAATTTTGCAATAATATAAGATCTTAATTACTGTTTACATCAATAGTATAGCCTATATTTTTTGTGTCACAAATGGAATCATTATAATTATAAGGGACTCTGTTAAACTATAAATATCTGCTTGGAAATAGTGTTTACACATGTACACTCTTAATCATGTTTCTTTCAAAACAATTGTTGTTTCATTTTATTATTTTTTAATATTTGGTTTTTATAAAAATCAACAACAAGAAGATCCTTACACTACACACCTGTCTCTCTTGAATTCATATATAAGTTTGTTACTTATTCTTTCTGTATATTTGTATATATAATCGACATAATATTTTAGTTTGTATGTGAATCTGCTTATTTTTTTATGAAATATATGCAAATGAAAAATATACTACACTGATATTCAACCAATCCAAAAACTGAAAAGACATGTTTTATAAAATTTAAGAAATAGGTGATTCTTTTGTGTTTTCTGATTCTCAAATATAGTTAAATTTTACTAGAAAAATATAAAATGAACCAAGGTGTCTTTGATATTCTTTTAATGTCTTCTCCTGGCTTTCAATAAACACCATCAATTAACACACAAAAAATTGTGTTTATACACCATTCAAATTATGGATACCTCTAATAAATATAAACACACAAAAACAACCCCAATATAATAACATTCATGTAATTATTGTCACTATATCTTTTCTGTAAAAAGGGATACACCAATATACATATTTAATACTAAGTAAGGTCCTACACCAAGCCAGCCACTATAGACTTAAAAGAGAAAAATCTCCTGAAGTCATTAGACAACATTTTTCTTATACTATCATCTGCTGTGTTAAATTTTTTTTTTCTGTTTGATTTTTGTTTTAGCTCGAGCTACAGTCTATAATTTGTTGAGACTGGTATGTCCCTTTAAGATTAATGTATATATGTGTATTCGATGAAAGGAAAAACAAAGTATACATACCTATAAACGTCGACAGGTCAAGGAACAATAAATGTATTGCATATAAATTTTGTATATTTATATTTCATCATATTGTTGAATCAAAAAACAAACATTAAATTCAATAAGAAAAAATCAGCTCATTTTCCATCACATGAATAAACTTAGTCAATAATGAAATAATTTTAAAAACCAAAATGTATGCTTTCTTTTTCCTTTCAGTGTATATATATATATATATATGAATGTATGTTACAACTTGACTGATACATATATTTGTACGGTTTGTTGAGGGATGTTCCACCAAGTCCCTTACAGACCTATTACGGGGTGATTAAATTGATTAAATTGATCACTTTTCAGTGATTGAAATTAAAAAAATAAAATAAAATAAAGAAACAAAGGTTTTAATTTATCTTTTTTCATTACAAAGTAGAGGTAGTTCAAATGTCTATTCAAGAATAATGGCCTAGCTGACTGTGAAAAGCCATATATCAATAAACTAAATTGCCTATTGGTTATAAAATTAATAAAATGAGTTTATGAACAATTGATAGTTGACTGAATATTAAGCGTCATTTTTTTCCATCGATGGCTTACTGTAATACAGATATTCAGTTAACTTCACCAGTTTCCTGGGATCCTGAAAAGATAACCAGTACTCGAGAACACCCCATATCCGCAAGTATCTGATAACTTTTCCACTTGAAATCAGCGTTGATAATGAGACACAATGTTGTATGTCAATCATCACAGAGACTGTTGCTCGGTGGGGATTCGAACTCGCGACGCCTTGATTGATAGTCAGACACGTAACTGACTGAGCTTAACCGGCCTGTCACAATTAAATGGCTTTTATTTGTATTTTAATAATAAATTTTAGATACCATGTCGTTTTCTCACCTTATGTTTTGGCATTAATCTCTTCTTTTTATTGTTTATTGGATTATCGCAACTGTTTAATCAGCATGCAATTATAACATTATGAAAGTTTGCTATATTAATTTCGCAATATTTTGGAAGAGTATATAAAATTACAAATTAAATTTCAGAAATCAGCTGGGCTATTAAGTGTTATAAGCACCTTTTTTAAGAGCTTCAAACTGGATAATATACACTAAGTCTATATATATGTCGCATATGGTAATCTTCGTACTGAAATCATCAGAAAGTGTATGCTTGGGTAGTGGTACGCCAATGCATTGGTACGCTTCATTCTGAAATCTTAGGTCCTACCCCAAAGTATATAGGCGTATTGCGCGTGACGTCACCAGAAGCTTGACACTGAGGCATTGTGAAATCACATATCAGGAAAATTAAACATAACGCTGCCCAAAAAACTTATTGCATTACTCCACCCACTTATTCCGCTAAAGAAAACAATGTTATTGGGGTAGTCCTTCAATTCAGAATCGTTTTCGCGTTTAATTGTCTTTCTTCGATGTTCACCAATGCACTGTATATCTATCTATAAACTGTTTACGCAAATTGGTATATATACATAAGCGTTTCAGTATAGAACATTCACTAACGACACACTAAAATTTTTGCGAGAACTAGAACAGAAGTGCTTCTATGACGTCACAGAAAACCTCGAACATGAAAGATTTATTAAATGGCGGCGCCCATAATATTTAGGAAACGCTTGAAATCATGGTATTTAATATCGTTTTCTCATTTGATAAATTTCGTTCAATTAAAATTTGTTGATTTTTGTGTTATTTACATGTTTATTTAAAGGGTAACCAAAATGCTAATTATTTTTTTATATTATTTGAATATGATTATTAGAAATCCGTAATTAAGCACTTACACATGCCAATATGGGAAAACGGTGTTCAATCAGAAATTGTAGGAAATCAAAATGTAAAGACAGTGTTAGTTTGCATAAATTTCCTAACAGTAACTTGTTGAAAAGTGCATGGATTGAAATTGTGACACTCTGATAGGCGGGAATAACACAAATCTCCACATTTTCAATTTATCAGTGATCACACGAGGTCATTGAATTGTCCAGATTTACGTGGAAATAACCCCATTTTCAATCACAAAAACAATATATATTTATACATTTATTTTTCAAGGACCGGTTGTTCATATTCGCGTAGCATATCAGTCCGCGCAGTAATGTTATGCATGACACCATAGGTTACATTTAAAAATAGCGTCCGAATCAGTGATTACGTGAGGTCATGGAATTTTCCAGAAAGATCTAGGTAAACTCTTCCGAAAATATAAAGCGTCCATTTTTATATTTTTGAAAAATTATGCGTTCAGACTGTGATAATTTACACGGTAATAAATCAATGTTTGTTTTGATTGCGACTACTGGGATAGGTTACTGTGCGCTACCATGACTTACCGTTATGGCTTCGGGCGGTTAGAAGTTGGGGAGGGGGTGTCGTAAATTAAATTGTTTTAATAGTTGGCATGGGACATTAAAACATGTCAGCTGCACATTGTACACTGATATAGAAAGATACAGTACTTTCTGCATTGTAAGATCCATTTACTTGTGCAATCCGCCATTGGACCATTCCTGATATAGACATATATAGTAGTATCTGCATTTCTAGACCCATTTACTGTTGCAATCCGCCACTGGACCTCACCTGATATAGAAAGATACAGTACTTTCTGCATTGTAAGATCCATTTACTTGTGCAATCCGCCATTGGACATAACCTAATATAGAAAGATACATAACTTTCTGCATTTTTAGGTCCATTTACTGATGCAATCTGCCATTGGAGCACACCTGATATAGAAAGATACAGTACTTTCTGTATGGTTAGGTCCATTTACTGGTGCAATCCGCCATTGGACCTCACCTGCTATAGAAAGATACAGTACTTTCTGTATTGTTAGGTCCATTTACTGGTGCAATCCGCCATTGGACCTCACCTGCTATAGAAAGATACAGTACTTTCTGCATTGCTAGGTCCATTTACTGGTACAATCTGCCATTGAACCTCACCTGATATAGAAATATAAAGTACTTTCTGCATTGTTTGGTCCATTTACAGGTGCAATCCGCCATTGGACTTGACCTGATATAGAAAGATACAGTACTTTCTGCATTGTTATATCCATTTACTAGTGCAATCCGCCATTGGAACTGACCTGATATAGAAATATACAGTACTTTTCTGCATTGTTAGATCAATTTACTGGTGCAATCCACCATTGGACCCACCTGATATAGAAAAAAGATACAGTACTTTCTGCATTGTTAGATCCGTTTTCTGGTGCAATAGATATATAGATATATTTATTTATGATATCAAATATACGTCAAAACGCACCAGAGCCATTAAACACACACAAAACTCCCGCAAGGGGCATAAGCCGGATTGTATCTAGCATAACCCGTAAAAAAAAATGGCGCTCCGAAGACGGGGAGTGTGTCTGTCCCTGTTCCCTGGATCTCTTAAAGTAATGCCTATTGTTCCCCAGATCTCCAGAAGTATTTGCAAAAGTTCTCCATAGTATTTTGTCCATGTTCCCCAGATCTCTAAAAGTATTTCCACTGTTCCCTAGATCTCTAAAAGTTTTAAACATAGTTCCCTGAAAGTACCAAATGGTGTTCCCTAAAGTTAAACGTCTACTATAGTCTTCACTATTATTATTTACACATCACCATAATAAGCAAAATCCATGCACATCTTGTCCGTGTCCTTTCTGCAGGCAGATCAGACTCACTCTCCAAATCTCTTGTCGCTCTGTGTCAAAGGTTTTGACAAGTGCTGTTTGAATATGTATATTATCCTCATCATCAAGATTAATGAAATCGTGTTTGACTTCACTAGAGAGGACACATAGGGTATCTTCAGGTGAAATGCCCAACTTTGACCCCAGGAACCCAACTTCTACAACCCTTTCAGAAGACCCCAATAGTAACAATGGTTCTGTTTGCTTCATGTAAAATATCTACTGTCTATGGCTTGATCTTTCAGAGAAAAGGTGTTTTTTAAGTTTCCTTAAAAATGTGTTTGTAAGCCCTGTGGCAGGGGGCATTTGTGGTTCAATAACGCTGGTTCAAGAACTTGTCCGCAATTTTATGGTTATACAAATGCTGTGCAAGATTTGTCAAGATTCGTTGAAAAAATGACGTGAGGATGTTATCGCATCTACAAGAAAAAGGTTAACCGATGGACACTTTACCACGACATAAGCCCTGCTGACCTTTGGCAAGTAGAGCCAAAGAAGAGATCAAGGGAAGGACAGAAGAGACAAAAAAAATTAACACTTGAAAGGTTAATTTACAAAAGGCAACATATAAACATAAATATTTGACTTTATTATGTAAACACGATATTATAAATAAAAAAATTTTTGAAGCCGAGTGATATTGAACACCAGCCCTTACGATCCAAAATCGACGATAATAACCACTGCACAATTCTGCCTGTTACCATCAAAACTGTAAATATATCTTTGTTAGGGATTACCATCAAAAATTTATTTCGGGTACATACGATTATGGAATGAAGTTGGGCAGGGTCCCAGACTTACACGTTTTCAGAAACCTCCAAAGCTGTCAAAAGCTGTTTAAAGTAGTCAACATCTCATTTTAAAGTAATTTATTATCAAGTATAGAAAAATACTTAAAATCAGTGTCTAATTACAGAAACTGGCAGCTAATAGCAATATATAATGTACACGGCACTTTTAGAATTTCTTTAATAACTCTTCGAAAATTTGTCTGATTTAAATAACTTTGGTACCAAAGTATAGCTGATAAAAATGATGACCAATTCCAATTAACAATTATTTGATAATTTTCTTCTAAATCTAAATTATTACGGATTGAAAACGAAATATTTTAAAACTTTCACGAAAAAATGATAGTCTTGATTTAACAAATCTGTTTATTAAACAACACATAATAAAAATAGAAATATAATATGTTGAAAATGAAGAAGTTAGTTAAAAAATGGACTAAAAAGAGAAAAATGATCACAAAAAAATAAAATTAAGCGTAAAAGTTCTTCATTTATTTAATTTTAAAAAAGAAAAATTAATCTCCCAAATTTACAATCAAGCCCTTTTGTTTGATACCATAATCACAAAATTATGTGGTTTAATTTTGGAGGAGTTGTGTTTCCATGTTTTAGAAAACGCCACGTGGTCTAGTGGTAGAGCACAAAAACATGATCGGAGGGACGTGGGTTCGATACTCTGTCACAGCTATTTGTGGTGTCCTTGAGCAAGACACTTTTCCACAAATACTTAGTGCTGGTTTTACCGAGGAAGACTTCGAGCGTGATTTGTCTAAGTTGTAAGAACTTCTGTGGACGCTGTTGTCGTAGGCGGAGTACGTATATATATAAGGTAACGGTTCGGAATCTTCCATGCATCCAATCAGCTTCGCGACTTTTTGTTATCGGAGATAACCGAAAGTTACCGAGTGTTATTTGAGGATTGTTCAGATGAGACCAAACAAATTTTTTTATAACTGTTGAAAGCTATACCATACATGCTGTAAATACAATTTGTGAAACATGTGGTAATGTGTTGAAAATTTGAAATAAAAAGAAACAGCAATAAAAATTACACGCGATTAACAAAACAGCCTGAAAGCGGTTGGTTTATAATAAGTGGATTTGCAACTAGATCGAACATGAAAAGTATATTTGGTTTCCCAAAATCTACTCTATATATAAAATGGTATTTTTTCCACCCCCATTCCTATCCAATATAGTATAACTGCCATAAATGTACTTATCTACTATCTTCACGTTTACTTTTTCAAAAATATCTAAAACAAATGTTTTAAAAATTTATTAGGATTATGTCATTTTTGTTTTTACTTTTTTTTTTCACGAATTCCTCAGAAACTTGGTGGTTAGGGGGGAGGACTGGGTTCGGTGAAGTTAAAACATCAACAACATTTTTAACATGGCGAATGATAGTATCGTTATTTCGGCCTCACTATATCTCGATATTGTATCTAACTTTGTTTTTATGGGTGGCAGTACACACTTCAATGAATATTGCAATGTCACCAAGCTTAAATGATTTTTTTTTTCAAATTCCCAGAGTATTTTAGAAACTAGGCTATGTTCAGCACCGTTAAACAGCAAACAAGTGTAATATCTGGTGTCCGTAATTTGTTACGTGTTGTGTGATAATTTGAGGTTTAGTCAGTATCCAGAAAAAATATGTTGGCTAACGTTTAACCAAACTGAACGCAGTCCTGGGATTTGCTACACTATTTGTAATATTGGACGGATAATCAAAACATGACTATAGTAGTTAAGTTTACATAAAATTAATGCATCAATAATTAAACCTAATATTTCATACTGATGCTGACATAGATATAAACGACTTTCTAAAGTCGCTCAGATATGTGGGCTGGCCGGACGTGGAGTTTACTCATATTAGAAATAAACACATCTTAACATATTGTTGATATGAAATTTATTTTAATATTAAAATACGAACATATTGTATACAAATGCTGAAGCTTCTAGTTGAGATAACAAAACATACATAATTGTGATTACGTTGTCAACCTGATATATGTTTTTTCACGCAAAATTGTACTATTTGTTATTTTCAGTTTTGAGTCACGTATATATTTTTATCAACAACATATACATGCAGTGATGCCACGATTCTTAACTTCCGTGATATTTTATTATTGTAAAGCATGTGCGTGCATAGGTGCGTGCATGGTTGCGCGATACTCGAATGTGTATTACAAGCTTATCTGATTTTTTTTTCAAATTCCCAGAATAACAGATTCGATGAAAACATCCTGTTTTTATAGATAAATCATCCTATTTTTAGATGGGAGTAATGATTTATAATGTGAATATTTTCTATATATATACAACACGTGCAGATTTAACTGATTTATTTTATTTTAAGTTCTAGCAATTTATACAAATAACGCTCGAAGTCTTCCTGTGAATAACCAGTTCTAAGCATATGCGGAAAAGGTGACTTGCTCAAGGAAACCACGCATGGCTGTGGGAAGGAACGAACCTACCACCCTCCGATCCTCGGTTCCATTTACAATTATATAAGCATTATCATTACCATTACCATTGCAACCAATGCCACTGCCAATACCACTACACCTACCGATACAATTACCATTATTATTATCACAAACACTATCACCACTACTTCAACCATCATAAACAATATCACAATCACAGCTACCACTTCCATTACCACTACCGTTAAATAGACATAAAGTATTAACATATTTATTTAGCATGAAGAATGTATCATTTAGAACTAAGAAATTAAGAATAAAACAGTATACAAATTATATACAATGATAATCAAATATTTAGAATCAGGCATTTGTCAAGTTGGAGCATTGCGTATGTCTTCCCAGATTGTTATTATACGGGCATTCGCGGTAATAGGTATATCGCGATATTAGGTATACAAGGGATATATGTCTCTGATAAAATTGATAAAATTCGGGTTTTTTTCCCGTTTTTTAAGGACAATGTCCCTAGATCTGTAAAATTAGGCCTTTGATCCCTGGATCTCTGAAAATAAATGGCCATGTTCTCCAGATCTCCAAAATCCCTGGGAGTGCCTAAAAAAAGGTGTCCTTGGGATCGCGGGACTCCGTTGGTGTCGAGCCCTGGTAAATTATATTATCAGGCCGAATATAAACTTAAATAAAACATAATGTTGATAGGCCTACCTCCTAAACAATAGAAAAAAAATCAGTAAATTAAGTTTCGCTTGTATATTTTTTTGTTTATCGCCAGTCTGTAAGTATACCAAAATTTATCCTCAATCAGTACCATACGCTCGGATCGCATACATCATTGATTGTTGCGTTCTGCTCAGTCAGACTATTGCAAACGTCTTTGAAGCTCCTTGTTAATTGAGAATATTCTAAGAGGTTCTTTAGGGGAAAATCGTAGATGGGAAATATGAAATATCAAACATAAACTACAATTTAGTTATTCAATTGTGTTTTATGGATTAATAATAAAGCGCATGAAACGCCTTTTTTGTGTTAATGCAATATTATTTTGTAAGAAATATATCTCGAAAAGAAGACATGTATCACCAATTTAGGGGCGTAGCTAGCCCAAAAAGTTGTGTGCATGCCAAAACTAGGGGGTCAAGGGGCATGACATTCGCGTGATTTGTTTGTGTGTAAACTGGCTCTGGTGCATCTTGACATCTGTTTAATTTCATTGGCAAATGATGGTGAGGTTCAATGGCGAACTGCACCAGGAAATTGATCTAACAATGCAGAAAGTGATATATCTTTTCTATATCTTTTCTATATCAAGTGAGGTCCAATGGCAGACTGCACCAGAAAATTGATCTAACAATGCAGAAAGTGATTTATATTTCAATATCAAGTGAGGTCCAATGGCGGATGCACCAGGAAATTGTTCTAACAATGCAGAAACTAATGTATATTTCATCTATATCAAGTGAGGTCCAATGGCAAACTGCACCAGGAAATTGATCTAACAATGCAGAAAGTGAAGTATTTTTCTATATCAGGTGAGGTCCAATGGCGGACTGCACAAGGAAATTGATCTAACAATGCAGAAAGTGATGTATTCTTATATATCAGGTGGTGTACAATGGGGACTGCACCAGGAAATTGATCTAACAATGCAGAAAGTGATGTATTTTTCTATAGCAGGTGAAGCAAGCAGGAAATTGATCTAACAATGCAGAAAGTGTTGTATTTTTCTATATCAAGTGAGGTCCAGTGGAGGACTGCACCAGGAAATTGATCTAACAATGCAGAAAGTGATGTTGTTTTCTACAACAGGTGAGGTCCAATGGCGGACTGCACCAGGAAATTGATCTAACAATGCAGAAAGTAATGTATTTTTTTATATCAGGTGAGGTCCAATGGCGGACTGCACCAGGAAATTGATCTAACAATGCAGAAAGTGATGTATTTTTCTATATCAAGTGAGGTCCAATGGCGGATTGCCCCAGTAAATGGATCTAACAATGCAGAAGTAATGTAATTTTCTATATTCGGTGAGGTCCAATGGCGGACTGCACCAGGAAATTGATCTAAAAATGCATAAAGTAATGTATTTTTCTATATCAGCTGAGGTCCAATGGCGGATTGCCACAGTAAATGGATCTAACAATGCAGAAAGTAATGTATTTTTCTATACCAGGTGGGGTCCAATGGCGGACTGCACCAAGAAATTGATCTAACAATGCAGATAGTAATGTATTTTTCTATATCAGGTTTGGTCCAATAGCGGACTGCCCCAGAAAATTGATCTATCAATGCAGAAAGTGATGTATTTTTCTATATCAAGTGAGGTCCAATGGCGTATTGCCCCAGAAAATGGATATAACAATGCAGAAAGTAATGCATATTTCTATATCAGGTTGGGTCCAATGGCGGACTGCACCAGGAAATTGATCTAACAATGCAGAAAGTAATGTATTTTTCTATATCAGGTGGGGTCCAATGACGGTTGCACAAGGAAAATGATCTAAAAATGCAGAAAGTGATGTATTTTTCTGTATCAGGTAAGGTCCAGTGGCGGACTGCACCAGGAAATTGATCTAACAATGCAGAAAGTGATGTATTCTTCTATATCAGGTTGGGTCCAATGGCGGACTGCACCAGGAAATTGATCTAACAATGCAGAAAGTAATGTATTTTTCTATATCAGGTGGGGTCCAATGACGGTTGCACAAGGAAAATGATCTAAAAATGCAGAAAGTGATGTATTTTTCTATATCAGGTAAGGTCCAGTGGCGGACTGCACCAGGAAATTGATCTAACAATGCAGAAAGTGATGTATTCTTCTATATCAGGAGGTATTAAATGCCGGACTGCACCAGGAAATTTATCTAACAATGCAGAAACTAATGTATTCTTCTATATCAGGTGCGGTCTAATGGTGGACTGTACCAGGAAATTGATCTAACAATGCGAAAGTGATGTATTTTATCTATATCAAGTAAGGTCCAATTGCGAACAGCACCAGGAAATTGATCTAACAATGCAGAAACTAATGTATTTTTCTATATCAGGTGGGATCCCATGACGGACTGCACCAGGAAATTGATCTAACAATGCAGAAAGTAATGTATTTTTCTATATTAAGTGATGTCCAATGATGGGCTGCACCAGGAGAATGATTTAACTATGTAGAAAGTGATGTATTTTTCTATATCAAGTGAGGTCCAATAGCGGATTGCACCAGGAAATTGTTCTAACATTGCAGAAAGTGAGGTATTTTTTCTATATCTAGTGAGGTCCAATGGCAAACTGCACCAGGAAATAGAACTAACAATGCTCAAAGAGATGTATATTTCTATATCAAGTGAGGTCCAATGGCGAACTGCACGAGGAAATTGTTCTAACAATGCAGAAAGTGATGTATATTTCTATATCAAATGAGGTACAATGGCGGACTGTACCAGGAAATTGATCTAAAAATGCAGAAAGTGCTGTATTTTTCTATATCAGGTGGGGAAACCAGGAAATTGATCTAACAATGCAGAAAGTGATATATTGTTCTATATCAGGTGAGGTCCAATGGCGGACTGCACCAGGAAATTGATCTAACAATACAGAAAGTGATGTATTCTTCTATATCAGGAGGTATTAAATGGCGGACTGCACCAGGAAATTGATCTAACAATGCAGAAAGTGATGTATTTTTCTATATCAGATAGGGAAACCAGGAAATTCATCTAACAATGCAGAAAGTGATGTATTCTTCTATATCAGGTGGTGTCAAATGGCGGATTGCACCAGAAAATTGATCTAACAATGCAGAAAGTGATGTATTTTTCTATATCAGGTGGGGCAACCAGGAAATTGACCTAACAATGCAGAAAGTGATGACTTTTTCTATATCAAGTGAGGTCCAGTGGCGGACTGCATCAGGAAATTGATCTAACAATGCATAGAGTGATGTATTTTTCTATATCAAGTGAGGTCCAATGGCAAACTGCACCACGAAATAGAACTAACAATGCTGAAAGAGATGTATATTTCTATATCAAGTGAGGTCCAATGGCGAACTGCACGGGGAAATTGATCTAACAATGCAGAAAGTAATGTATTTTTCTAAATCAAGTGAGGTTCATTGGCGAACTGCACCAGGAAATTGATCTAACAATGCAGAAAGTGATGTATTTTTCTATATCAAGTGAGGTTCAATGGCAAACTGCACCAGGAAATTGATCTAACAATGCAGAAAGTGATGTATTGTTCTATATCAGGTGAGGTCCAATGGCGGACTGCACCAGGAAATTGATCTTACAATACAGAAAGTGATATATTCTTCTATATCAGGAGGTATCAAATGGTGGACTGCACCAGGAAATTGATCTAACAATGCAGAAAGTGATGTATTTTTCTATATCAGGTGGGGAAACCAGGAAATTGATCTGACAATGCAGAAAGTAATGTATTTTTTTAATCAAGTGAGGTTCAATAGCGAACTGCACCAGGAAATTGATCTAACAATGCAGAAAGTGATGTATTGTTCTATATCAGGTGAGATGCAATGGCGGACTGCACCAGGAAATTGATTTAACAATGCAGAAAGTGCTGTATTTTTCTATATGAAGTGAGGTCCAATGGCGGACTGCACAAGGAAATTCATCTAACAATGCAGAAAGTGATGTATTCTTCTATATCAGGTGGTGTCAAATGGCGGACTGCACCAGGAAATTGATCTAACAATGCAGAAAGTGGTGTATTTTTCTATATCAGGTGGGGCAACCAGGAAATTGATCTAACAATGGAGAAAGTGATGACTTTTCTATATCAAGTGAGGTCCAGTGGCGGACTGCATCAGGAAATTGATCTAACAATGCAGAAAGTGATGTATTTTTTCTATATCAGGTGAGGTCCAATGGCGGACTGCATCAGGAAATTGATATAACAATGCAGAAAGCGGTGTATTTTCCTAAATCAAACGAGGTCCAATGGCGGATTTCCCCAATAAATGGATCTAACAATGCAGAAAGTGATGTATTTTTTCTATATCAAGTCAGGTTCATTGGCGAACTGCACCAGGAAATTGATCTAACAATGCAGAAAGTGATGTATTGTTCTATATCAGGTGAGGTCCAATGGCGGACTGCACCAGGAAATTGATCTAACAAGACAGAAAGTGATGTATTCTTCTATATCAGGAGGTATTAAATGGCGGACTGCACCAGGAAATTGATCTAACAATGCAGAAAGTGATGACTTTTTCTATATCAAGAGAGGTCCAGTGGCGGAGTGCATCAGGAAATTGATCTAACAATGCAGAAAGTGATGTATTTTTCTATATCATGTGACGTCCAATGGCAAACTGCACCACGAAATAGAACTAACAATGCTGAAAGAGATGTATATTTCTATATCAAGTGAGGTCCAATGGCGGACTGCACGAAGAAATTGATCTAACAATGCAGAAAGTATTATATTTTTCTATATCAAGTGAGGTTCATTGGCGAACTGCACCAGGAAATTGATCTAACAATGCAGAAAGTGATGTATTTCTCTATATCAGGTGGGGCAACCAGGAAATTGATCTAACAATGCAGAAAGTGATGTATTTTTCTATATCAGGTGGGGAAACCAGGAAATTGATCTAACAATGCAGAAAGTGATGTATTGTTTTATATCAAGTGAGGTCCAATGGTGGACTGCACCAGGAAATTGATCTGACAATGCAGAAAGTGATGTCTTTTTCTATATGAAGTGAGGTCCAATGGCGGACTGCACCAGGAAATTCATCTAACAATGCAGAAAGTGATGTATTCTTCTATATCACGTTGTGTCAAATGGCAGACTGCACCAGGAAATTGATCTAACAATGCAGAAAGTGATGACTTTTTCTATATCAGGTGGGGCAACCAGGAAATTGATCTAACAATGCAGAAAGTGATGTATTTTTCTATATCAAGAGAGGAGCCATGGCGGACTGCACCAGGAAACTGATCTAACAATGCAGAAAGTGATGTATTTTTCTATATCAAGTAAGGTCCAATGGCGGACTGCACCAGGACATTGATCTAACAATGCAGAAAATGATGTATTTTTCAATTAAAAGTGAGATTCAATGGCGGACTGCATCAAGAAATTGATCTAACAATGCAGAAAGTGATGTATTTTTCTATATCAAATGAGGTATAATGGCGGATTGCACCAGGAAATTGTTCTAACAATGCAGAAAATGAGGTATTTTTTTCAATATCAGAGTGAGGTCCAATGGCAAACTGCACCATGAAATTGAACTAACAATGCTGAAAGAGATGTATATTTCTATATCAAGTGAGGTCCAATAGCGGACTTCTCCAGGAAATTGATCTAACAATGCAGAAAATGATGTATTTTTCTATATCTGGTGGGGTCCAATGGCGGACTGCTCCACAAAATTGATCTAACATTGCAGAAAGTAAAGTATTTTTCTATATAATGTGAGGTCCAATGGCGGACCGAAGCAGGAAATTGATCTAACAATGCTGAAAGTGATGTATTTTTCTATATCAAGAGAGGAGCCATGGCGGACTGCACCAGGAAACTGATCTAACAATGCAGAAAGTGATGTATTTTTCTATATCAAGTAAGGTCCAATGGCGGACTGCACCAGGACATTGATCTAACAATGCAGAAAATGATGTATTTTTCAATTAAAAGTGAGATTCAATGGCGGACTGCATCAAGAAATTGATCTAACAATGCAGAAAGTGATGTATTTTTCTATATCAAATGAGGTATAATGGCGGATTGCACCAGGAAATTGTTCTAACAATGCAGAAAATGAGGTATTTTTTTCAATATCAGAGTGAGGTCCAATGGCAAACTGCACCATGAAATTGAACTAACAATGCTGAAAGAGATGTATATTTCTATATCAAGTGAGGTCCAATAGCGGACTTCTCCAGGAAATTGATCTAACAATGCAGAAAATGATGTATTTTTCTATATCTGGTGGGGTCCAATGGCGGACTGCTCCACAAAATTGATCTAACAATGCAGAGAGTGATGTATTTTTCTATATCAAGTAAGGTCCATTGAGGATTACCCCAATAAATGGATCTAACAATGCAGAAAGTAATGTATTTTTCTATATTATGTGAGGTCCAATGGCAGATTGTCCCAGTAAATGGATCTAACAATTCAGAAAGTGATGTATTTTTCTATATCAAGTGATGTCCAATGGTGGGGCAACCAGGAAATTGATCTATCATTGCAGAAAGTACAGTATTTTTCTATATCAGGTGAGGTCCAATGGCTGGCTGCACCAGGAAATTGATCTAACAATGCAGAAAGTGATGTATTTTTCTATATCAAGTGAGGTCGAATGGCGGACTGCACCAGGAAATTGATCTAAGAATGCAGAAAGTGATGAATTTTTCTATATCAAGTAAGGTACATTGCGGATTTCCCCAATAAATGGATATTTCAATGCAGAAAGTAATGTATAACTATATCAGGTGAAGTTTAATTGCAGATTGTCCCAGTTAATGGATCTGACAATGCAGAAAGTGATGTATTGTTCTATATCAAATGAGGTCCAATGACAGACAGCACCAGGAAATTGATCTAACAATGCAGAAAGTGATGTATTTTTTCTATATCAAGTGAGGTCCAATGGCGGACTGCACCAGGAAATTGATATAACAATGCAGAAAGCGGTGTATTTTCCTAAATCAAACGAGGTCCAATGGCGGATTTCCCCAATAAATGGATCTAACAATGCAGAAAGTAATGTTTTTTTCAATATCAGATGAGGTCCAATGGCGGATTACACCAGGAAATTGATTTTACAATGCAGAAAGTAATGTATTTTTCTATATCAGGTGAGGTCCAATGGCAGATTGCCCAAGTAAATGGATCTAACAATGCAGAAAGTATTGTATTTGTCTATATCAGGTGAAGTCTAATAGCGCACTGCACCAGGAAATTGAGCGTAAAATGCAGAAAGTAATGTATTTTTCTATGTCAGGTGGAGTCCAATGGCGGACTGCACCAGAAAATCGATCTTACAATGCAGAAAGTGATGTATTTTTCTATATCAAGTAAGGTCCAATGGCGGATTGTCCCAGAAAATGGATCTAACAATGCAGAAAGTGATGTATATTTCTATATCAGGTTGTGTCCAATGGCGGACTGCACCAGGAAATTGATCTAACAATGCAGAAAGTAATGTATTTTTCTATATCACTTGGGATCCAATGGCGGACTGCACCAGGAAATTGATCTAACAATGCAAAAAGTGATGTATTTATTTATATACCACGTGAGGTCCAATGGCGGACTTCACCAGGAAATTGATCTAACAATGCAGAAAATGAAGTATTTTTCTATATCAAGTGAGGTCCAATGGTGAACAGTACCAGGAAATTGATCTAACAATGCAGAAAGAGATGTATTTTTCTATATGAAGTGAGGTCCTAAGGCGGACTGCACCAGGAAAATGATCTAACAATGCAGAAAGTGATGTATTTTTCTATATCAGGTGGGCAAACTAGGAAATTGATCTAACATTGCAGAAAGTGATGACATTTTCTATATCAAGTGAGGTCCAGTGGCGGACTGCACCAGGAAATTGATCTAACAATGCAGAAAGTGATGTATATTTCTATATCAGGTGAGGTCCAATGGCGGACTTCACCAGGAAATTGATCTAACAATGCAGAATATAAAGTATTTTTCTATATCATGTGAGGTCCAATGGCGGACTTCACCAGGAAATTGATCTAACAATGCTGAAAGTGATGTAATTTTCTATATCAAGTGAGGTGCAATGGCGGACTGCATCAGGAAATTGATCTAACATTGTAGAAAATGATGTATTTTTCTATATCAAGTGGGGTCCAATGGCGGACTGCACCAAGAAATTAATCTAACAATGCAGAAAATGATTTATTTTTCTATATATGGTGGGGTCCAATGGCGGACTGCACCAAGAAATGGATCTAAAAATGCAGAAAGTGATGTATTTTTCTATATCAAGTGACGTCTAATGGCGGATTGCACCAGGAAATTGTTCTAACAATGCAGAAAGTGGTGACTTTTTCTATATCAAGTGAGGTCCAGTGGCGAACTGCACCAGGAAATTGATCTAACAATGCATAAAGTGATGTATTTTTCTAGATCAGGTGAGGTCCAATGGCGGACTACACCAGGAAATTGATCTAACATTGCAGAAAGTAAAGTATTTTTCTATATAATGTGAGGTCCAATGGCGGACCGAACCAGGAAATTGATCTAACAATGCAGAAAGTGATGTATTTTTCTATATCAAGAGAGGAGCCATGGCGGACTGCACCAGGAAACTGATCTAACAATGCAGAAAGTGATGTATTTTTCTATATCAAGTAAGGTCCAATGGCGGACTGCACCAGGAAATTGATCTAACAATGCAGAAAATGATGTATTTTTCAATTAAAAGTGAGATTCAATGGCGGACTGCATCAAGAAATTGATCTAACTATGCAGAAAGTGATGTATTTTTCTATATCAAATGAGGTATAATGGCAGATTGCACCAGGAAATTGTTCTAACAATGCAGAAAATGAGGTATTTTTTTCAATATCAGAGTCAGGTCCAATGGCAAACTGCACCATGAAATTGAACTAACAATGCTGAAAGAGATGTATATTTCTATATCAAGTGAGGTCCAATGGCGAACTGCATCGGGAAATTGATCTAACAATTCAGAAAGTGATGTATATTTCTATATCAAGTGAGGTCCAATAACGGACTTCTCCAGGAAATTGATCTAACAATGCAAAAGGTGATGTATTTTTCTTTATCAGGTGAAGTCCAATGGCGGACTGTAACAGGAAATTGATTTAACAATGCAGAAAGTGATGTATTCTTTTATATCAGGTGATGTCCAATGGCAAACTGCACCAGGAAATTGATCTAACAATGCAGAAAATGAGGTATTTTTCTATATCAGGTGGGGCAAGCAGGAAATTGATATAACTATGCAGAAAGTGATGAATTTTTCTATATCAAGTGAGGTCCAGTAGCGAACTGCACCAGGAAATTGATCTAACAATGCAGAAAAAGATGTATTTTTCTATATCAGGTGAGGTCCAATGGCGGAATTCGGCAGGAAATTGATCTAACAATGCAGAAAGTGAAGTATTTCTCTATATCAGGTGAGGTCCAATGGCGGACTGAACCAGGAAATTGATCTAACAATGCTGAAAGTGATGTGTTTTTCTATATCAAGTGAGGTGCAATGGCGAATTGCACCAGGAAATTGATCTAACAATGCAGAAAGTGATGTATTTTTCTATATCAAGTGTGGACCAATGGCGGACTGCATAAGGAAATTAATCTAACAATGCAGAAAATGATGTATTTTTCTATATCTGGTGGGGTCCAATGGCGGACTGCTCCACAAAATTGATCTAACAATGCAGATAGTGATGTATTTTTCTATATCAAGTAAGGACCATTGAGGATTACCCCAATAAATGGATCTAACAATGCAGAAAGTAATGTATTTTTCTATATTATGTGAGGTCCAATGGCAGATTGTCCCAGTAAATGGATCTAACAATTCAGAAAGTGATGTATTTTTCTATATCAAGTGATGTCCAATGGTGGGGCAACCAGGAAATTGATCTATCATTGCAGAAAGTACAGTATTTTTCTATATCAGGTGAGGTCCAATGGCTGGCTGCACCAGGAAATTGATCTAACAATGCAGAAAGTGATGTATTTTTCTATATCAAGTGAGGTCGAATGGCGGACTGCACCAGGAAATTGATCTAAGAATGCAGAAAGTTATGAATTTTTCTATATCAAGTAAGGTACATTGCGGATTTCCCCAATAAATGGATATTTCAATGCAGAAAGTAATGTATAACTATATCAGGTGAAGTTTAATTGCAGATTGTCCCAGTTAATGGATATCACAATGCAGAAAGTGATGTATTGTTCTATATCAAATGAGGTCCAATGACAGACAGCACCAGGAAATTGATCTAACAATGCAGAAAGTGATGTATTTTTTCTATATCAAGTGAGGTCCAATGGCGGACTGCACCAGGAAATTGATATAATAATGCAGAAAGCGGTGTATTTTCCTAAATCAAACGAGGTCCAATGGCGGATTTCCCCAATAAATGGATCTAACAATGCAGAAAGTAATGTTTTTTTCAATATCAGGTGAGGTCCAATGGCGGATTACACCAGGAAATTGATTTTACAATGCAGAAAGTAATGTATTTTTCTATATCAGGTGAGGTCCAATGGCAGATTGCCCAAGTAAATGGATCTAACAATGCAGAAAGTAATGTATTTGTCTATATCAGGTGAAATCTAATAGCGCACTGCACCAGGAAATTGAGCGTAAAATGCAGAAAGTAATGTATTTTTCTATGTCAGGTGGAGTCCAATGGCGGACTGCACCAGAAAATTGATCTAACAATGCAGAAAGTGATGTATTTTTCTATATCAAGTAAGGTCCAATGGCGGATTGTCCCAGAAAATGGATCTAACAATGCAGAAAGTGATGTACTTTTCTATATCAGGTTGTGTCCAATGGCGGACTGCACCAGGAAATTGATCTAACAATGCAGAATGTAATGTATTTTTCTATATCACTTGGGATCCAATGGCACACTGCACCAGGAAATTGATCTAACAATGCAAAAAGTGATGTATTTATTTATATACCACGTGAGGTCCAATGGCGGACTTCACCAGGAAATTGATCTAACAATGCAGAAAATGAAGTATTTTTCTATATCAAGTGAGGTCCAATGGTGAACAGTACCAGGAAATTGATCTAACAATGCAGAAAGTGATGTATTTTTCTATATGAAGTGAGGTCCTAAGGCGGACTGCACCAGGAAATTGATCTAACAATGCAGAAAGTGATGTATTTTTCTATATCAGGTGGGGCAACTAGGAAATTGATCTAACATTGCAGAAAATGATGACATTTTCTATTTCAAGTGAGGTCCAGTGGCGGACTGCACCAGGAAATTGATCTAACAATGCAGAAAGTGATGTATATTTCTATATCAGGTGAGGTCCAATGGCAGACTTCACCAGGAAATTGATCTAACAATGCAGAATATAAAGTATTTTTCTATATCATGTGAGGTCCAATGGCGGACTTCACCAGGAAATTGATCTAACAATGCTGAAAGTGATGTAATTTTCTATATCAAGTGAGGTGCAATGGCGGACTGCATCAGGAAATTGATCTAACATTGTAGAAAATGATGTATTTTTCTATATCAAGTGGGGTCCAATGGCGGACTGCACCAGGAAATTAATCTAACAATGCAGAAAATGATTTATTTTTCTTTATATGGTGGGGTCCAATGGCGGACTGCACCAAGAAATGGATCTAAAAATGCAGAAAGTGATGTATTTTTCTATATCAAGTGACGTCTAATGGCGGATTGCACCATGAAATTGTTCTAACAATGCAGAAAGTGAGGTATGTTTTCTGTATCAAGTGAGGTCCGATGGCAAACTGCACCAGGAAATTGATCATACAATGCTGAAAGAGATGTATATTTCTATATCAAGTGAGGTCTAATGGCGGACTGCACCAGGAAATTGAACTAACAATGCAGAAAGTGATGTATTTCTGTATATGAAGTGAGGTCCAATGGCGAACTGCACCAGGAAATTGATCTAACAATGCAGAAAGTGATGTATTTTTCTATATCAAGTGAGGTACAATGGCAGATTTCACCAGGAAATTGATCTAACAATGCAGAAAGTGATGTATTGTTATATATCAAGTGAGGTCCAATGGCGAACTGCACCTGGAAATTGATGTAACAATGCAGAAAGTGATGTATTTTTCTATATCAGGTGAGGTCCAATTGCGGACTGCACCAGGAAATTGATTTAACAATGCAGTAAGTGATGTATTGTTTTATATCAGGTGGTGTCCAATGGCGGACTGCAGAAGGAAATTGATCTAACAATGCAGAAAGTGATGTATTTTTCTATATCAGGTGGAGGCAAGCAGAAAATTGATATAACAATGCAGAAAGTGATGACTTTTTCTATATCAAGTGAGGTCCAGTGGCGTACTGCACCAGGAAATTTATCTAACAATGCAGAAAGTGATGTATTTTTGTAGATCAGGTGAGGTTCAATGGCGGACTTCACCAGGAAATGAATCTAACAATGCAGAAAGTAAAGTATTTTTCTATATCAGGTGAGGTCCAATGGCGGACTTCACCATGAAATTGATCTAGCAATGCTGAAAGTAATGTAATTTTCTATATCAAGTGAGGTGCAATGGCGGACTGCACCAGGAAATTGATCTAACAATGCAGAAAGTGATGTATTTTTCTATATGAATTGGGGTCGAATGGCGGATTGCAAAAGGAAATTAATCTAACAATGCAGAAAATGATGTATTTTTCTGTATATGGTGAGGTCCAATGGCAGATTATTCCAGTAAATTGATCTTACAATTCAGAAAGTGATGTATTTTTCTAAATCAAGTGATGTCCAATGGTGGGGCAACCAGGAAATTGATCTAACATTGCAGAAAGTACTGTATTTTTCTATATCAGGTGAGTTCCAATGGCGGGCTGCAACAGGAAATGGATCGAACAATGCAGAAAGTGATGTATTTTTCTATATCAAGTGAAGACCAATGGCGGACTGCACCAGGAAATTGATCTTAGAATGCAGAAAGTGATGATTTTTTCTATATCAAGTGAGGGCCATTGCGGATTGCCCCAATAAATGGATATTACAATGCAGAAAGTAATGTATTTTTCTATATCAGGTGAGGTTTAATTGGCGATTGTCCCAGTAAATGGATCTCACAATGCAGAAAGTAATGTATTTTTCTATATCAAGTGAGGTCCAATGCCGGATTGCACCAGAAAATTGATCTAACAATGCAGAAAGTGATGTATTTTTCTATATCAAGTGAGGTCCAATGGCGGACTGCATGAAGAAATTTATATAACAGTGCAGAAAGTGGTGTATTTTCCTAAATCATGAAAGGTCCAATGGCAGATTTCCCAAATAAATGGATCTAACAATGCAGAAAGTGATGTATTTTTCTATATCAGGTGAGGTCCAATTGCGGACTGCACCAGGAAATTGATTTAACAATGCAGAAAGTGATGTATTCTTTTATATCAGGTTGTGTCCAATGGCGGACTGCAGAAGGAAATTGATCTAACAATGCAGAAAGTGATGTATTTTTCTGTATCAGGTGGGGCAAGCAAAAAATTGATATAACAATGCAGAAAGTGATGAATTTTTCTATATCAAGTGAGGTCCAGTGGCGGACTGCATCAGGAAATTGATCTAACAATGCAGAAAGTGATGTATTTTTCTATATCAGGTGAGGTCCAATGGCGGACTTCACCAGGAAATAGATCTAACAATGCAGAAAGTAAAGTATGTTTCTATATCAGGTGAGGTCCAATGGCGGACTTCACCAGGAAATTGATCTAACAATGCTGAAAGTGATGTATTTTTTTATATCAAGTGAGGTGCAATGGCGAACTGCACCTAGAAATTAATCTAACAATGCTGAAAGTGATGTATTTTCCTATATAAAGTGGGGTCGAATGGCGGATTGCACCAGGAAATTAATCTAACAATGCAGAAAATGATGTATTTTTCTATATATGGTGGGGTCCAATGGCGGACTCAACAACAAAATTGATCTTTCAATGCAGAAAGTGATGTGTTTTTCTATATCAAGTGAGGTCCATTGAGGATTGCCCCAATAAATGGATCTAACAATGCAGAAAGTAATGTATTTTTCTATATTAGGTGAGATCCAATGGCAGATTATCCCATTCAATTGATCTTACAATTCAGAAAGTGATGTATTTTTCTATATCAAGTGATGTCCAATGGTGGGGCAACTAGGAAATTGATCTAACATTGCAGAAAGTACTGTATTTTTCTGTATCAAGTGAGGTCCAATGGCGGGCTGCAACAGGAAATTGATCGAACAATGCAGAAAGTGATGTATATTTCTATATCAAGTGAAGTCCTATGGCGGACTGCACCAGGAAATTGATCTTAGAATGCAGAAAGTGATGAATTTTTCTATATCAAGTGAGGTCCATTGCGGATTGCCCCAATAAATGGATATTACAAGCAGAAAGTAATGTATTTTTCTATATCAGGTGAGGTTTAATTGCAGATTGTCCCAGTAAATGGATCTCACAATGCAGAAAGTAATGTATTTTTCGATATCAAGTGAGGTCCAATGGCGGACTGCACCAGGAAATTGATCTAACAATGCAGAAAGTGATGTATTTTTCTATATCAAGTGAGGTCCAATGGCGGACTGCCTCAAGAAATTTATCTAACAGTGCAGAAAGTGAGTTGTTTTCCTAAATCAAGAGAGGTCCAATGGCGGATTTCCCCAATAAATGGATCTAACAATGCAGAAAGTGATGTTTTTTTCAATATCAAGAGAGGTCCAATGGCGGACTGCTCCAGGAAATTGATCTTATAATGTAGAAAGTAATGCATTTTTCTATATCAGGTGAGGTCCAATGGCAGATTTTCCAAGTAAATGGATCTAACAATGCAGAAAGTAATGTATTTTTCTATATCAGGTGAGGTCCAATAGCGGACTGCACAAGAAATTGAACGTAAAATGCAGAAAGTAATGTTTTTTTGATATGTCAGGTGGGGTCCAATGGCGGATTGCACCAGAAAATTGGTCTAACAATGCAGAAAGTGATTTATTTTTCTATATCAAGTGAGGTCCAATGGCGGACTTCACCAGGAAATTGATATAACAATGCAGAAAATGATGTATTTTTTTCGATCAAGTGAGGTCCAATGGCTTATTGTTTCGAATCTTATTTATTTCTGTTGCATTATTACTCATTAACGATACAGCAATATTTTTTCATGATTGATGCAAAATTCGCTGTCAACATATAATTGGAAATATGAAGCAAGTATAGCTGCTTAGTGTATACTTTCCCATTGTCCCTATAGTGTTTTATATGGTATAAAACTGCTTAATCTTATGTTTGAATGTGATATTAACTGTAGTGATACAGATAACAGAGTTCTGAAAAATGTTTTTCTCCACAATATTCTGACTGCTTGGACGACTGAATGGATGATAATAAATAATGTAAAGATAACAACTTTTTACAAAAGATACTTGGAAAGGTGTAAACTTGAACATATATTTTTGCATAAACAAACGTTGTGGTCAAGTTTTAACTTCATGATATTCATTTCACAGCACAAATAAAAATGCGGAAAAAAAATGTAATATTATCAGCGAAGTATTTGTTATTTCAGTAAATGCAGAAACACATTCCTTTATAATATATAATTTGAAACAAGCTATCTCAATATAAATTAAATGAAAAAGAAAACAAGAAATGTCACTGGTAAGTGTCACATGCCCTCCAAATGGTCTGTGAAAATAACGATATAATTTATGAAAGGTAGCGAGTAAAATGTATCCATGACTATCAAGAGTAATGGATTGACGTTTCAGACTAGACACACAATTTCATGTTATTACGTTAAATTGTGACCTGATGTAAAGGTCTGGGTGTTTCTACAGATAAATACAAGTGACACATCATCATGTCGTAGTTATCACTTGTGCTAAGCTATTTTAAAATCCATCTATGTAACGCAAAGTTACAGACCAGACATGAAATATCAACAAACTGAAAGTGTCGGCAAAGTTTAATTGTGATCTTAACCTTATTGAATCAAAATGATTATGTAACAATCTGATTTCATACTAGCCAAAAATAAAATCAAAGTATCAAATATTAGTTAATAAAATGACCGACACAATATACACATTTTGACAGATCGATCAACAAGTTGAACATCAGCCTGTGTACATCAGCTGATAAAGTTATAGTATTACCTGCATTTGAGATCAATTTACTGGTGCAAACCGCCGTTGGACCTCATCTTATATAGGAAATATACAGTACTTTCTGCATTGATCCGTTTACTGGTGCAATCCGCCAGTGAACATCAGGTGATAAAGAAAGATATAGGATTACCTGCATTTAGAAACCCATTCACTGGTGCGATCCACGAGGGTACATCAGCTGGTAAAGAAAGATATAGGATTACCTGCATTTAGAGACTCATTTACTGGTGTAGTCAGCCAGTGTACGTCAGGTGATAAAGAAAGATATAGGATTTCCTGCATTTAGAAACCCGTTTACTGGTGCAATTCGTGAGTGTACATCAGCTGATAAAGAAATATGTAGGATAACCTGCGATAAGAGACCATTCACTGGTGCGATCCACGAGTGTACATCGGCTGGTAAAGAAAGATATTGGATTACCTGCATTAGGGACCAATTTACTGGTGCAATTCCTCAGTGTACATCAGTTGATAAAGAAAGCTGTAGTATTACCTGCATTTAGAGACCAATTTACTAGTGCAATCCTCGAGTAAACATCTGCTGATGAAGAAAGGTGTAGGATTACCTGTATTTAGAGACCAATTTACTGGTGCAGTCAGCCAGTGCACATCAGCTGATATAGAAAGATATAGTATAACCTGCATTTAGAAATCCATTTACTGGTGCAATCTGCCATTGGACCTCGGCTGATATAGAAATATATAGTAGTATCTGCATTTCTAGACCCATTTACTGGTGCAATCTGCAATTGGACCTCACCTGATATAGAAAGATACAGTATTTTCTGCATTGTTTGATCCAATTACTGGTGCAATCTGCCATTGGACCTCATCTGATATAGAAATATATAGTAGTATCTGCATTTCTAGACCAATTTAATGGTGCAATCCGCCATTGGACCTCACCTGATATAGAAAGATACAGTATTTTCTGCATTGTTTGATCCAATTACTGGTGCAATCTGCCATTGGACCTCATCTGATATAGAACTATATAGTAGTATCTGCATTTCTAGACCCACTTACTGGCGCACTCCGCAATTGGACCTCACCTGATATAGAAATATACAATACTTTCTGCATTGTGAGATCCATTTACTGGTGCAATCCGCTATTAGACCTCACCTGATATAGAAATAAACAGTACTTCTGCACTGTTTGATCCATTTACTGGTGCAATCCGCCATTGGACCACACCTGATATATAAATATACAGTACTAACTGCATTGTGAGATCCATTAACTGGTGCAATCCACCATTGGACCTCACCTGATATTGAAATATATAGTACTTTCTGCATTGTGAGATCTATTTACTTGTGCAATCAGCCATTGGACCTCATCTGATATAGAAATATACAGTACTTCCTGCATTGTTAGATCCATTTACTGGTGCAATCCGCCATTGGACCACACCTGATATAGAAATATACAGTACTTTTTGCATTGTGAGATCCATTTACTTGTGCAATCCGCCATTGGACCTCACCTGATATAGAAATATACAGTACTTTCTGTATTGTGAGATCCATTTACTGGTGCAGTACTTTCTGCATTGTGAGATCCATTTCTGGTGCAATCCGCCATTGGACCTCAACTGATATTGAAAGATACAGTGCTTTCTGCATTGTAAGATCCATATACTGGTGCAATCAGCCATTGGTCTTCATCTGAGATAGAAAGATACAGTACTTTCTGCATTGTGAGATCCATTTACCGGTGCAATCAGCCATTGGACCTCACCTGATATAGAAAGATACAGTACGTGGAGGTCTGACTGAACGACTTTTTACAAGCCATTTTTAAATAAATATAGGACCTATATTCACGAGGGGTAGACATACATAATAGAAATATGTCATCATGTTAAGGAGAATTAACACATTCTTACTTACACGAGTTCTGTTTTGTATAGATCTCCTCCATGCTTTTATAAATTTAGATAACCCGAACGTTTTTTGCGCCTCTCATAGCTAGTTTTCTTTATAACTTATCAATAGATTTCAAAAATATATTAATCATTTTCTCGTATTTACTTTGTAGATCTAGATCTACTATGTAAATGTTCATGACCAACATCGCAACAAAGTCATTTTTGGTATTAATTAATCGATTTTCGTTTCTTTTGGGGCATTATGGCTAATTAAAAAAGACAACAAAGGGAGCTCACTCTTAATTTATCTTTTTCCACAATAAACAACAGAATTAGATGACAGAAATCTACTGATAAGCTATAAAAGACTAATTATGAGAGGCGCAAAAGACGTTCGGGTTATATAAATATATAAAATCATGGAGTAAATCTATACAAACCAGATCTCGTGTTCAGTGCTGGCAGATTCCTTCACGAAACCTCACTCAGTCCCCATCGTATTGACGCCTAGGCTCGCTAACTCGTGTCCGTCAGGCTTTTGCAAATCGAGAGTTTCTGTCGTAGAAAATTTTGCCTGTAGGTATTTTATCCTAAACATTCTAATAAGTTGAAAATTTCCGTGCCTTCCTCCATTTTGGAAATTAGCCGGTGTTTCTTATAAACCCACCCGTTAAAATCGTCCACATAATGATAAGTCACATAATAAAGTATCTACAGCATATAATAACTGAATTGTCTGCAGGATATTATGTTCATGTCTGACTACATAACATAATGAAGAAAGTACATAATATAATTATAAAAGCACATCATATAATGGCACATCTACATAAAATAATGGTTAATGTACATAATATAATAAAGAATGTACATCGTTTTATGACAAATCTACATCATATAATGACATGTCTACATAATATAATGGTTAATGTACATCATATAATGTTACATCTACATAATATAATAATAAAAGCACATAATGTAATGACAAATCTACATAATATAATGGTAAATGTACATCATATAATGACAAATAAAGATAAAACTACATAACATAATAAAGAATGCACAGCATATAATGATTAAAGCACACAATATAATGAAAAAAGCACATCATATAATGACACATCTACATAATATAACGGTTAATGTACATAAAATAATAAAAATGTACATCATATAATGATAAATGTACATAATATAATGAAAAGCACATAATGTAATGATAAATCTACAGCATAAAATGACAAATGTACATAATATAAAGATAAAATTACATAACATAATAAAGAATGCACAGAATATTATGATAAAAGCACATAATATAATGAAAAAAGCACATCATATAATGACACATCTCCATAATATAATGGTTAATGTACATAACATAATAAAAAATGTACATCATATAATGATATATGTACATAATATAATGAAAAAACGCACATAATACAATGACAAATGTACAGCATATAATGACAAATCTAAATAATATAATGAAGAAAGTACATCATATAATGATAATTTTACCTAATATAATGACAAATCTACATAATATAAAAGTAAATCTACATCGTATAATAAAGAATGCACAGTATCTAAATATAAGTCTACCTAATATAATGAAGAAAGCACAAACTATGAAGGAAAATGTACGTAATATGCCAAAATTGAAGTACAGAAGACAGCGCCGGCTTTCCATACATTCCTATCAAGTATATATATATATATATATTCATATTTTTATTGTTGTAATACATGCATGGTAAGAAATATTTAATCGCACATACGGCATGTACAAGAACCATAAAAAAGGTATCAGTGTTCACAGGCTAAGGCCTACTCACTTAATGAGAAATATATAGACAGAAAAAAATAAACAAATTTCTAGTCATTTTAGGAGAGATATAGCCTGAAAAAATAAACAAATTTCTACCATCTGAACCAACTGAAGTTTTTTGTTGCTTTGAACACTGAATTTTTTGTTGTTGTCTTTACTTTAAATTCTCTCAGTGCATTGTATGCTTCTTGACCAGTACGGAATTGCAGAAAGGTCATCATGCTACCATGATTAGCGCATTTTGAAGTTATAGATCCCCCGAAATTAAAGATTTCCCCAACTTCCCTCAAACAATAATCTTCGTAATTTATATGCTTCGAAAATGGGTGCAAGCGTCTGGATGAAACATTGCAAAAATCAATGACGTGGCATGTTCTTTTCGGGATTGCATCTAGAGTTTCCTGCATATAGTCTGGTATCCTGCCCAAAACTTCATTCCGTTAATCTCCTTTACGAAGGTCCTTCGTAATAGTCTTGATCATATGCAACGCTTGCTTTTCTAAAAGATGTCTTTGTCTTTTAGAAAAGCAAGCGCCGCATTTGATCAAGACTACCTTCGTAATGGAGAGTAACGGATGAAGTGGGGCAGAGTACAAAACTAAGCGCGAGCCATATTTATAGTCCCAAATGGGTTTTCCAAAGTTTAATCTTCACCATCGTAGTTTCAATGTCTCACCATCGTTGTTTCCACATAAATTTATAATACTTAAGCTTTTAATAAATGATATATATTTTTTAAACTATTAAGTTATATATTTACGTTATGATAAGTATTTTTAACAAATACGAATTACATTTAATCTTTAAATAGACTGCATGTGTAGGCCTACATGATATATACGATAAATAGTTTGTGCTTTCGGAGAGATTCGAGCTCATAACCTCCAGTTCTCATATATATATATAGCTATCCAAAAGCTATACTAGTCAGGTAGGGTCTGTGTGTTTAACGTGGGTACCACTTTAACAGACCATAACAACCAAGGCTACCATTTATTATCAAATTTACAAGCTCTCGGACCAGAGTAGAACAATGTACAACATTGCTAAGATTGTGTTTTGTGCCATGTCCTTACAAGCATTACCAAGTGGGTCTCACATGAGAAGGTTTGTTGTAACCATACATGCGTTGTAATCTGTACGTCATGGCAATTGGGCCATGTTTTTATTCTTAATAATTTAGTTTTAACATATTTCATTACTTATCATCGGTTACAGATAATTAAAATCACATGATACTACATATTTATATATAACATACGCAAATGGATTGAACTACAAGTTATAACAACATTAGTTACAGTTTTCTCTCCATATCATCATTATCAGTATGTTATTTATGCCGGAATGAAATGTAATAACATTTATAATATAGGTTATTTTTATATGAATACTAGAAACTTGAAAAGAAGAAACACACAGCAATGTGAAAAAAATGAAGGGAGAAAATCCCGACTTGATAAACCTACCCTGTTGTCCATCTCAATAGAAACCATACAATCGCGTCACATATTGTTCAACAGCCAAGCGTAACACACTTTTCTAATAAGTTAGTCGATTTGAAAACGTTGTGAGTTTTTAATATATTTTTGAAATTCTTGAAAAAAGTAATTGATTATGATCGATTACGGTATTTTAAATGTCGTATAGCAAATGTATTGTACTTAATGGGTGAATTTCAGGAGCTTTCTTAATAAGATATACATTTGCATCATTCCGGTCCTTGATGAGTTGGGCAGTGTCATGGGAACACTGAAAGCTCCTTTTAACAATAGTGAAATGATCCCACGCATGTAGCTTTTACAGGACTCTAGGGTCTTTGCTTATCTAAGTCAGCAGCCACGTGAGAAGTTCATATCCACATGATGATAACGAAACTATTTATTAAAAACTATGATATCAGAAAAAGTGTTTGTAAGTTTAGTGAAGCCACATTCAAATTCAAATCGAGAAAGACACTGCAAGATTTGTTTTTCAAAATGATTTAAGTCAACTTCCAGCATACGGATCATAATAAAACTTACAGTGCCCATGCAATGCGTGTTACTGATTATAAAATAGATTTAATTAACAGAAAGAACATTTTTTTATATTCGCACTTATATACAACCATGCCAGATAATGGACGGGGAAGTGTTTATTCCAACATTTGTGATTATTCTTGAGAATCAGTCTTCAAAAACACTCGAAATTGACCTGGTATACTAAAATATAGAAAAAATAAAACAATTATATGTAAAATATAGACCAACGACTTTATTATTCAAAAATATATCATAATAATATGTGCAGATTTTGTTTTCAAAATGGCCGACGATGACGCTATAACTTGATTACGTCTTTCTCGGAGCGCGCACCTGCGTTTATAGATAGCTGCTGTAGCGCAAGAACTGTCTCGTCTTCCAGTATCGATGCAGAACCACTATTTTAGCAGTGTCGCACTGTTGATTCTGTTATTAAGTCACTGTACTTGAGAAGAACCAGTGTATTTCGTGTTTTTTCTTGGAGGTATCAGGTTGAGATTGCGTGTCGAACCTGTAACCTCTAGGGTAAGCGGCAAACACTATATCCATTATACTATCGTCCCGCTCATCCATTAGGAGTTTCTGGATCGCTTCCTCCGATATGGTGTTGATTGATACACTGGTACGTTTAAGAATATGTATGGATTGTACTGATGTTTGAACAAATAATCTTTGTCTGTCTTGTCCTCTACAGCCGTTTGAACGAATTGATCGACACTTGGCTCTGAAGACGTATACACAGACGCAAAAAACCGAGTCTTCTATTTTCACTTTTGTTGTGCGGATTTTCAATATAAAGCGTGTTTTGCAAATACGTAATAACCAAACTTTAAAAATATAAGCATATTGATATTTAAATATTAAGTTATAATAATTATATGAATTCTACTATCGATCCTCCGAAGGTAAGAAAATATCATACAAATGTCAATATTAAACTCTTTTTCTCAATACATGTGAGTAGGTGCATGTAGCCAGTGACTTTATTGCAGAGACTGGCAGGCTAATATCAATTCAACATACACGGTAGAAATTTCGGGTGGCACCTTAATAATTTCTTAACTTTTTGATAACTTTTTGACCTCTCGTTAAACTTAATAAATTTGGTACCAAAATAAGGATGATACGTTGACTCTTTCAAATTATCAATTATTTGATTTTAGTTTTTCAGTTGATATTGAGTTGTTGTAGCTTTCCTTCAAGAATATGTTAAATCCTAAATCTTGTCAATGAATTTGTATGCCCTTTCTATTTTTTACAATATTTTTATAATTTCTTACCATGCTGTTTCTTTGTAAAAAAAACCTTGTATTTTTCAACTGAAAAGTAATTTTTGAGGGCACGGCCAATGTTTTTAGGGTCAGCAAATAAAGTACATTTTTATTTTGGCGGGATACTGTTTGGTAAAAGAAGAGAAAGGGGAAACAAATTACCCAATGTACAATAGAAGTAATGACATTTATTATTGTAAAAGAAGAAAACTGATCACAATTATATGGTTATTACACATATACAACTGATAAACAAAATATAGAAACATAAAACAGCATATTTAATGTAAATAACACACAACATTGCATTTATACAAATTTATGACATTGTTTAACGCCATTTTCAATAGATAACACGGTGGGGCGGTAGTCTAATGGATAGAGTGTTGGCCGCTCACGCCAGATGTTGCCGGTTCGATCCTCAGCTTGACTCGATGCCTCTCATAAAACAACACTCAGTACTGGTTCTACCCAGGAAGCGGTCTCAAGAGCGGTTCATATAAGCTCTGAGTTTTCATCGCAATCGAGCTAAAATAAATTATTAAATTAGTATAAACTAACAGATTACACATTAAAATATGGCATCCAGTTTTACAGGTCACCCAGAATAACGTTAAGCAGAACCCAAGTTCTTCCTAAAGAATTGCCAAGTTGGCCTCGTCTTTGAGAGGCAGGTGTTTTTGAGACGTCGTCTTAGACCACTATGGTTATTAATTCATGACAAACATTCAACATTTATTCATATCGCCAAATTAGTTTTACATAAAGGTGATTGAACCATGACTATGTCATGCATTGCTTAGGCCATCCTTAAAAAGAATTAGTTTGCTGTGATCCGACCAAGTATTTTTCATGTGGGTAGGTAAGTAGCTTTTTTTTGGGCCAAATTTGCATAGTCATTTTAAAGAAAAAATGGACAGAAATCATGAAAAATAAAATTAAACGCTTTGAAAGTCAAAAAAAAAATGGGTAGCGGCAATTGTGAGTGAGTAGGTAGGAGCACGGCAAACAATTGATTTTTTAAGGACTGCCCTTTTCAGTTAATCAAATACTAAAGTTGTATATACTTTAAAAACATACTGAAACAATTAAATGACTGAGTATTTAAAGCTAAATATTAAATCACTTTATGTAATATATAAGTGAACTTAAATTTAAAAGTAAAACAAAACCCTACTTAAAACACCTCATTTGATTGTACAAAATCACCACGGTAACACATGCCGACATTCTATTATGCAATAGCACACCATTTAATGAACTTGTATATATATGTAAACAATGACACCACGCCTTGTGCTCTTTATCAACTAACAAGGAAACAAGGAAACTATTACTGGGCTTCTTTCGTTAAATGGTGAAAAAATAAGTCAAATTGAATATAATGACACATTCTGTAAATTATAAAATAACAAAAACAAAAATGGATTGAACAACAATTATAAAATATAGACCTCCCAATGTTGTAAATCACTGTGTGTCTCATAGTTAATTACACCTGTAGTGATGCCATTCAGTAAAAATATATTATATTACAATTGTACTAATGCACAGATCAAAGAACCATACCCAGAAGCCATCCCACATAATTAGACTTATTTCACTAAAAACACAATTATATTTGTCAACGAGAAGTTTTTTTATTAAAAGGTATGAATGCTTTCAAACCTGGTACATAGGAGAGGCCCTCCCGGGGGTTATGGACGTCTGGAGAACATGGCCATTTATTTTCAGAGATCTAGGGAACATTGGCCATTACTTTCAGAGATCCAGGGATCAAAGGCCAAATTTTAGAGATTTAGGGATATTGTCCTTAATGAAAAAAGTACCTAATTTTATAAATTTTATCAGAGACATATAAACAGAAAAAGACAACTGAAGGCACTTGTCTAAATTTCAGGTGGCACATTTCGGCTTTTTCTAGTTTAGTTTGAACTTATTATTTTACTTCGATTTTGAAACAAGTTCTTATGACTTAAACAAATCACGCTCGAAGTCTTCTTGGGTATAAACAGTCATAAGCGTATGTGGGAAAAGTGTCTTACTCAAGGACAACACACATAGTTGTGGCGAAGGATTGAATACCCACGACCCTTCGATCACGGGTTCGGTGCGTTACCACTAGACCACGTGGCGTTTTTTAAAGCATGGAAACACACATCCTCCAGAATCAAACATCTTTTTGTGATTATGGTATCAAAAGAAAGGGCTTGAGTTGGAAGATTTATTTTTTCTTTTTTAAATTTAAAGAAGAGAAGAATTGTAAGTTTTTTTTGTGTGATCATTTGCTCTTTTTTAGCCCAATAAGAAAAACGACTTCAATAAATATCAATATGAAACTTTCGCCACCGATGGAAAACTTACTGCTTCATCTTTCTACCTAATATTTCTATTGTTATTGTGTTTTGTTTAAACGTACATGGTATTTGTTAAACCAAGACTACCGTTTTTTGTTTAATCATCTATTTTTTCGTGAAATTTAAACATATTTCGATTTCAATCTGTAATAATTTAAATTAAGAAGAAAAATATTAAATAATTGATAATTGGAATTGGTCATCATTTTTATCAGCTTTTCTTTGGCACCAAATTTGTTAAATTCAGACCAAGATTCGAAGAGTTTTTATAAAAATACTAAATGTGCTGTGGACATTATATTGCTATTAGCCTGTCAGTCTCTGTAATTAAGTCACTTATTGTATGTATAATTTTTATACTTGATCATAATTTACTTTTAAAATGAGATATTGACTGCTTGAAACAGCTTTTGACAAGCTTTGGAGGTTTCTTACGTGTTAGTCTGGGCACTGCACAACTTCATCTCATAATCGTATGTACCCGAAATAATTTTTGGATGGTAAGCCATAATTGCGAGCAAATATCTATTTACAGTACTGATGAGTAAAGACAGAATAGTGCAGTGGTTAATATCGTCGATTTCGGATCATAAGGATTGGTGTTAAATCCCACCCGGTATCTACTTTTTTTATTAGATCGTGTTTACACAATAAAGTCAATTATTTATGTGTATTTATTGCCTTTTGTAAATTAACCGTTGAGCTGTTCAATTTTTTTGTCTCTTCTGTCCTTCCATCGATATCTTCTTTGGCTCTACTTGCCAAAGGCCAGCAGGGCCTATGTCGTGGTAAATTGTCCGTCGTCCATCCGTTAACCTTTTTCTGGTAGAAGCTATAGCATCCCCCACATTTTTCAAAGAATCTTATCCAAACTCGCACAGCATTTGTATAACCACAAATTCTTGAAGTTCTTGAACCAGCGTGATTGAACCACAAATGATCCCTGCCACAGGGCTTACAAGCAACTTTTTAAGGAAACTTCAAAAACACATTTTCCCTGAAAGTTCAAGCCATAGACCATAGATATCTTAAAAAGGGTAAAGAAGACAGTACATGGATTTTGCTTATTATGATGATGTAAATAATAATAGAGAAGATTAAAGTAGACGTTTTACTTTAGGAAACATTATTTGGTACTTTCAGGGAACTATGTTTAAAACTTTTGGAGATCAAGGAAACATTGGAAATACTTTTAGAGATCTGGGGAACATGGACACAATACTATTGGGGAACTTTGGTAAGTACTTTTGGAGAACTGGGGAACAATAGGCATTACTTTAAGAGATCCAGAGAACAAGGACCCCCCTGGGAGGGCCTCATAGGAAACTACATGTATCACCGGGGCTGTTAAATGTGTGGATTGGGTAAAGGTCGGCCGAATAATGTAGTTTGTCCAATACAAGATAATTGCTCATGTAAATACAATATCTCCTATAATTGCTTATGGACTATCTTCAAAATATATATAGTTTCTGTAATTTCTGTCATTTGAGTAAATAAAAAACATCGAGGGCTTCGCAAAAGTAGCGTTTGTACTTCCTTTGTCCATATTGAGCTCGGCTAGCTTTGCATGAAACCCTCGATATAGAAGTTTGAATAATCAAATTGAAAAGATTTGACTATATTATTATATACTTGGCCGGCAGGTAGATACATCCCTGCAGAAATGATCATATCTTATTATAGTCCAGCTAAACATCATTCACGATGTAAAATATATCATTCATTATACATACTTTCGCTGTTTCATTACACATTGTCATTCATTATTTTATAAGACGCTTCATTCTCACCGTTGCTGTAGAGCCTCGATATTAGAAAAGGAGCCTGAAACAGTAAAACAAGCTAATTGATTAATAAAAAAGGTGTTAATGTTAATAATCTCATAAAGTCATTGGGTCTTATAGGCTCGATATCCAGCAGCATAACTGTAACATCATCGTCATCGTCATCATCATCATCATCATCAGCAGCAGCAGCAGCAGCAGCAGCATCAGCATCTTCATTATTATTGTCATCATCATCAACTGATATCGTCATCATCATCATTTTCATCAGAAAATACAAGAAGAATGATTTTTTAATTTAGATTGTTGATACATTTTTGGATATAAATGTCAAACACTGCATAGCAAAATGACAAAAGAGGTCCATGAACTGCATGCAATCTACTGGGAAAATTAGACTACTACAGTTGGGTCGGCTTGGAGATATTTAACGAAATGGTTCAATTGCTTTAAACGTGAATGACGTCATCGTAACTCCGTCTCCTTTCGAATTGATGAGTAATTCGGCCTATCTCCAAGTCAGGTGACTACAAGTGCCAACGCCACTTAAAGGGAGTATATCAGAAAAAAAACACTATAGATGTCTTAAAATATGTTTAATTGGATTAAACTCGTCTCATTATCATAAATAAATAAAATCCAAATGGTTTCGTATATCAAACCAACCGAAACGTGACAAAAATTGATGTTTCAATCGGAGTGGTAAACTTAAAACGAAAGCCCCATTCTTACAATAAACAGCACTTGACAACTTTCACAGGATACATTAGAAGTTATATGGTATTTTCTACGCTAATCTAACATCTAACCGGCTTAGATGTTGTTCTACGTTCTTGTTCCTGGATGTATATATATATATAACACAAATCCACATTTGTTAAATACATATATGTTTATTTATATTCTTTATTTTTATTTATATTCTATTTTTATGTATTTATATTGTATCTCTTATATGAATATTGTGCTTCAAGAGCAATGTCACCAGATTATCGACTAGAAGCAACTATTCTCATTTTAGTAACAATGACCTTGACCATGAGGTCATTGACATAAACAGCGATGCTTACTTTGGATTAAACCAATAAACATGTTAAATTGCATCAAAGTACCTTAAATGAAACTATGTTTACATTTATTGAGCGAAACATTCTGTCTTCTAAGCCAAGCAGAGCACAAAACAATACGTTGAAATGAAACTGACCTGGCATATTGGCGGACTTTCTTCCACGGGTGCATGTTCCATATCTTTGAGAACTTTACTTTCCTCTTCCTCGATCTTTCCCAGCAGATGCTCCTGTTTAGTTGAAGACAATGCAGATAGGAATGCGTCATATCCTTTGCTTCCTGTTTTCTTTACAAGTATGATGAGTTCATTAACTTTATCCGAGGTTCTTTTCAGATCCTGTTGTACAAAACAAAAAGATTAACAATAATATAACACATTTGACGGCAAGCATTCAAACTGTAAAACATTAATAGCTAAAGTAACTTAGCAATTAACAGCAATATGTTGAACTGACCTTGGTATCACATATGATGATGACTGATTGATTGGTTGAATATTTAGCGTCATTTTTATGCCATCAAGGGCTAACAGACGATCAGTTAACCTAACCACTGTTTCCTTGGATCCTGGAAGGTTAACCAGTACTCGAGCACATCCGATCTCCGCAAGTAACTGTTAACTTTCCAAATTGAATCAGCGGTGAGAGACTAATGACAGTGAGACGCAATGTCGTAATTCAACCATAACGGAGAATGTGGCCGGGCGGGGATTCGAACTCACGACCCCTGGATTGCTAGCCGGACACGCTGAAGACTGACCTAATCGGGCCCGGCACATATGATAAAGATTGAAGTTTACTGCGACCAGCACTTATGACTGGTACATGGAAATATATTTGTCTGTACAAGTTGAATACTTGAGCGTAGTGCTTGTACAAACATTTAGTTAATTAATAATGGTATAAACAATTTACCATGATATCATGCACTTCTACGTCTGTGAAAACCCCTTTCGTAATGATGTGGTCCATCACAGAATTTAAGGAGGAGAGGTTTGTCACTATCATCTCCCGGCATTGGCTAAGTACATCTACTATAACATTGCCTGTATTGAAAAACATACATGAAACGTTTTATTAACATAGTATTATTATCATAAAAATTAATTACATCATCATCATCATCATCATCATCAACCGATATGGTCATCATCATCATTATCATCAGAAAATATAAGAAAAATGATTTTTCATCATCATCATCAATATCGTCGTCATAATTATCATCATTATCATCAGAAAATACAAGAAGAAGGAAGACGATGCCGATGGTGCTAACTGAGTTTAAGTTCAGGAAAAACAAGGACACATAGATTATGATAATGAAAAATGTAAATGATGATAATGTTGATCGTAAAAGGAAAAAGGTGAGGAAGATGAATAAGAGCTATTATTTGAGAATAACGTATGGCAAATTCTTCCAAAGTAGCACCTACACGTTTATGGAGAGGTCTAGTGTTACAGCATCGGACCCAGGATCGTGAGTTCGATTCCCAAACCACGGCTATGTGTGGTCTCCTTAAGCAAGACACTTTGTCCGTATATACTTCGTACTGGTTCTATCCAGGAAAACTGCGAACGTGGTTTGCATAAGTTTTAATAACTTGATTCACAATCGAAGTAAAATAAATAAGTAAATAAAAATAGATTAAACAAGAAATCAAAATCTAACAAAAAAAATCAGGAACATATAGATATAGGAAATAGTTACTGGTTTCAATGAATTTTAACGAGAGGTTGGGGTAGGGGTGGGGGCACTGGAGTGGTACGGTCACCAGTGGCTAAATCAAGAGTCAGTGGGCATGCACATTTCAGTGTTCACTCAATACAACAGACATGATATTTCACTGAAACTGCGACAGTATCGGTGTTAAGACTATCCAATTTACCTGACGTCCAAATGCAAAAACTGAAAATCTTACCCCCACTCTAAAATCCCCCTCCACACAGTTTTGATGTGTGAAGAAATTTAATAAAAAATTCATATGTTAAATATAATTATTTCACTATTTTACACTGTGGTGTTACCAAAAGTAATATACTGATAAAATTCATAAAAAACATAAAATAAAACATATATTCATACTGTAAATGATTAACAGTAGTTTACCTACCTGGGAGGTCAGAATCACCAGTAGCCATAATTGTGTCTTCAGAACTATTCAATCAATCAATTAATCAATCAATCATTCAATCTGAAACGAAACGGAGGTGTCACATTAGCCGTGATTATTTAAAAATTGTACGGGTTATCATTTAAGTTTAATAATGTATATTGAAATGATGCATAGATAAGATATAGCTTCATAACAAAGGGACAAAGTTAAACATTGTGATAATAAACTGTTTGTCAGGTTTGATATTAATCTATTTATAAGTTATTGATATAATTAACATGATCTCGTCAAACTGATGAATTCAGAGATTTAGCCTTTATATATATATATATATATATATATATATATATATATATACATGTAATTTAGATATTCTAACGATAAGATATATGTACGAAGGACCTATATTTCTCTTTAATTCGTTGTTTATATAAATAAATTATATTTTCCGCATTTTAGAAGTGAACTGTATTCGCTAAACGTTTTTGAGATACGAATAGACATATATACCACGTCCAGACATGTAAATAACAGCCATATATTTTTTATAAATTCAAGGGAATTTCAAGTTAATATCTTCAAACAGCAGTAAGAAAGTAGCATAGATTAAAAGTAACAAAGACATGAATTAAAGGGCAGTTGAAAAATAGTTAATTTTAGTAGAATTATTAAATGCATTTCAAATTATATACATGTTATTTTAGAAGACGTTTCTATTTATTAAAAAATATTATGAGAGAGAGAGAGAGAGAGAGAGAGAGAGAGAGAGAGAGATAGATTTAGCTGGTTGACTAGAAAGGTTGACATTCCCTTTAGCGTCTGTGAACTAAGCTCATAAAATACATTTATTATGGTCTATAAACCCAATATAAACAAAGCATCACAGGGAAAGCATGCAACATTAGAAAGTATAGTTAAACTTATTCATTGTAGCCGTTTGACCTCTATATTGTACTAAATAAGAATTACACTTTTATAAGCTATACTAATTATTATTAAACACGTAAACATATTTATAATGAAACAGAAAGATAACATTGAAATATGTATGTAATAAGAACGATAATTAATTATTTATATAACAATTTCTTTAAATAGTATTTAAGGTAATAAATAACATTATAGTAGTAACATACACGTAAATTAAAGTGTGTGAATACTAGTAAAACTGTATAGGCCCTACTTATCAATGATGAATATTCAATATAAACATATAAATTTACTGTAACGGTTTTATAGTCATTCCTGCTACAGTATATATGAAGTCACACTTGAATCAACCTAGGCCAAATCTAATCATATCCAATATTAAAAGATCGAAATGTAACTACTTTATGTAGACATACTATTATAATGTGGACCAGCTGAATTGAATATGATACTGGCGACCCTTTCGCTACAATTAATGTGTATTGAAAGTTTAACTGAAATAAATTAAATAATAATCGGTTCATCACCGGCGCGTATATTGGACCTACCCAAAGGTATCTCACCCTACAAGGTTACTCCCCACCCTCTCACTTCTCAAATTATATTTTGAAATACTGACCATACAATCAGTTTGAAACATTTCGTTAATGAGAGAGGCTGGTGGGGTATCCTTATGAGATGTGGGTACTCTTTGGTAGATCTACGCGCCAGACGCCTGGGTAACCTAATAAACCAGAGTTGCAGACTGGTAAATTTAAAAGTTACAGTTCTAGACATTATACGGGGTGTGTAGGGTATTCTCTCGGAACATTTTACACTGTAAATGGTCATTGGTGCAATTTCAACGGTTTTGTGTGTATTAACAGATAAATTACTTACGGAAATTTTAATTAAATCAGATTTTGATTTTTCTAATAAACTATTGGCTCTCTAGTAAGCTGGTAATTTTGCCAATCAGAATACTACATATAAATTAATAAACGTTAAAGAGAGCAAACACTAACGGTCAAATACACAGAGCGGGGTTTTACATATTTCTAATCTACTAAATATGTATATAAGTATCTATCTAATTAATATTATCAGGCCGAATATAATTTAAATAAAACATAGTGTAAATTGGCCTACCTTTATAAATAACAGATAAGCCAGTGACTTAAGTTTTGCTTGTATTGCTTGTTGATTATCGTCAGTCCGTAGGTATAGTTGGTATTCCATCGCGCGAGTCACCTTTATAATCCTATATGGGTTTCCCCAAGTTTATATTTAGATATTTTCTAATTTAGAATTGGAAATACCGTGCCAAATTTAGAACTATTTTCGACCTATTTCGTCGTTGCGACTTTTTTTAAAAATAATAAATATGCCGCGATGATCCCAACAGGCCAACGTAATAGTATACAAAACTTGGCTGTATTTTCATATTAATTTAGTTTTTGATAAATCTTATTTAATTTTTTAACTATTTCTGAATTGATATTATTTAAGTTTTGATACGTATTTTTAACTAATACGAAATACCTTTTCATTTTTAGATAGACTGCACGTGTGGGCCTACATGATACATACAATAAATATTATAATAATTATATGATTATAAAGTCGATTCAATAAACAAAACCGAAAAAAAGTTTATATTCGCACTAATATGCAACCATGCCGAAAAATTGACGTGGAAAGTGTGTATTCCAACATTTGTGATTATTCTTGACAATCAGTATTCAAATACACTCGAAACTGATCTGGTGTTCTAAAAAATAAAACAATTATATGTGAAATATGGCACCAACAACTTTATTTTTTTAAATAGTAATAGTTTGTACAGATTTTTTTTTTCAAAACTACCGACGATGACGTTTTAATCTGATTACGTGGTTTTCTGAGTGCTTGCCAATAGTTTCTATAGCGCAAGAACTGTCTCGTCTTCCAATATCGATGCAGAACCGCTATTGTAGTATTGTCAAACTTTGACTCTGTTATTAGGTCACTGTAGAACCAGTACTGCGGGGTTTTTTTCTCTCGGAGGTATCGGGTCGAGCTGGGTGTCGAACCCATTACCTCTATAGGGTGAGGACAAACACTATATCCATTATACTACCGTCCCGCTCAACCATTAGTTTTCCTGATCGCTTCCTCCGATATGGTGTTGATTGATACACTGGTACTTTTAATAATATGTTCAGATTGTACTGATGTTTTGAAAAATGAATCTTTATCTATCTGGTCCTGTACATCCGTGTGAACGAATTGATTGAGACACGATTCTGAAGACGTTTACACAGACGCAATAAAACCGAGACTTCTATTTTCGCTTCTGTGATTCGGATATTAAATATATAGCGTGTTTTGCAAGTACGTAATCACCAAACTTTAAAAATATAAGCATATTGATATTTAAATATTGAGTTATAATATTTATATGAATTCTAATATCGATCCTCCAACGGGAAGAAAATATCATACAAATGTCTATATTAAACTCTTTTTCTCAATGAATGTGAGTAGGTGTATGTAGCCAGTGACTTAATTACAGAGAATGACAGGCTAATATTAATTCAACATACTCGGTAGAAATTTCGGGTGGCACCTTTAGTATTACTTTGATAACTTTTTGACCTCTCGTTAAATTTAATAAATTTGGTACCAAAGTAAGCATGATACGTTGACTCTTTCCAATTATCAAATATTTGATTTTTTTTTCTGAATTTAAAAAGGTAGTATTCTCGTTTATAACAGAAATATTTTAACAACACTTCATAGAATGTTTATGTAGAAAGATGAAGAAATAATTTACTATGGATGGTGAAAATTTCATATAGATTTTTAAAGAAAATGTTCTTAATTCCTACTTTAAAAATGGACTTAAAGTAAGAAAATGGTCACAATAAAAATAACAGTGACTGTAAGCGTATTTTTTTTTATATAAACGCTAGTTTACTACCAAATGTCACAATCAATCCCTTTCTTTTGATAGCAAAATCACAAATATACGTTGGTTGGTTCAGGAGGAGTTGTGTTTCCAAAATTTGGAAAACTTCAATATGTGTCACCCGAAATTTAGACAAGCACCTGAAGTCACTAATCTCTGTTTATACACACCTGTCTCTGATGTAGTTTGGCACATTCTAATGTTTCCTAATTCACCTATCATGACCCGCGTCTTCCACATGGTGCAACTCTTTGTAAATATTTACAATCACGAATACCTTTCAAATACTTAGCATTTGTTAACACTGGACTTAATTCAGTTAATATTGAGTTGTATATTTCCTTCAAGAATATGTTTAATCCTTAATCTTGTCATTGAATTTGTATGTTATTTCTATTTTTAAAATATTTTTATCATTTCTTACCATGCTGTTTCTTTGCAAATTAAACCCTTCTATTTTTCAATTGAAAATTATTTTTTGGGGACACGGCCAATGGTTTTAGGGTCAGCAAATAAAGTACCTTTACATTTTGGCGGGATACTGTTTAGTAATAGAAGAGGAATTGGAAATAAATTACCCAATGTAAAATGGAAGTAATGACATTTATTATTGTAAACGAAATCTGATCACAATTATAACATTATTACACATATACAATTGAGATACAAAATACAGCAACGTAATACAGCATATTTAAAGTAAATAACACACAACATTGAATTTATACAAATTAAATAATACTGTTTAACGCCATTTTCAACAGATTACACATTAACGTATGGCATCCAGTTTAACTGGTGGGTGGGGGAGACCTCAGAATATATTTAAGCAGACCACTGTTCTTCCTAAAGAATTGTCAAATTTTCTCACATACAGTATTTACAACCAGTTGGGCACGAAACGTTGGCCCCAGCTTTGAAAGGCCGGTGTTTTCTTAGACGGCACCTTTTACCACTACAGCTATTAATTCATGACAAACAATCAACATTTATTCATATCGCCAAATTAATTTATAATAAAGGTGATTAAACCATGACTATGTCATGCATTGCTTATTCAAAGACAGTTAATCAAATACCTATTTACATACTAAAGTTGTATAATTTACAAACATATTGAAACAATTAAGCTTTGACAATCACAAACAAAAATGACTGAGTATTTAACGCTAAATATTGAATCACTTTATGTAATTGATAAATGAACTTGGATTTAAAAGTAGAACAAAACATGTGATTTTACATAATTACAAAGATAACACATGCCGACATTTTATTATGCAATAGTACACCATTTTATGAATTTAACAGTAAAACAATGTCACCACGCCCTGTGATCTTTATAGACTAACAAAGAAATCCAACTACTACTGGAAAGGTGAAAAAACTAAACCATTTGAAATTAAATATAATGACACATTCTATGAATTTTCAAAATAACAAGAATGAAAATGGATTCTAAAGTAACCCCAATGACATAACATCCTGCGCTTGATCAACAATAATGAAAAATACAACCATACATTGTGGCAAATCACCGTGTATCTTGTGTAGTGATACCATTCAATAAAAATATATTGTAATACAATATATTGTACTAAATCGCAGATCAAAATACCGTACCCAGGAGCAGTCCACCACCCCCCCCCCCCCCCCCCCCACCACACACACACAAACTTAAAACACATGTATGTTTGAGTTAATTTTAAAAAATTCAAGTATACAATTTTGGACAATTTTCATAAAAACCTTTTGTACTAATTTAGTTTGTTTTTTTATAAAAAATATAGCTTGAACACAACTTCATGTGACATGTTGATGAGATAACAAATCATCTCTGTAATCACACGCACGCACGCACGCACGCAAGCACACACATTCATTGTTTTATCCGAGTCCTTCGAAAAACCAGCATGGAGTGTTTTGTCACGAATTTTGAGAGACCATCTTATCGAGCATTGGGACCCACTCTCGTGTATCCGACTTCAATAGCCAACACCCCATTCACTGTATTACCATTCGTTTTTAATTATCACCATTCAGAGTTAATCATATTAAGACTCATTTCACTGAAAACAACCGTTTTCGTCAACAGGAAGTATTTCAGCATGAATGTATGAATGATCAAATCTCGTACATAAGAAACTATCATTGGAAGTTCAAATGTGTAGATGGAATGATGTAGTTTGTCCTGCACGACTAAGGCACTATCTTCCATAATTGCTGATGAACTATCTTTAAAATCAGCTCTAGGTATATTTTTCATCCATTTCTGTCATTCCGAGTCAATTTGAAGAAATTAGTGAGTCACCGTATGTAAAACTTACAAAACTATCGAGGGTTTAACGCTGTCTCTCACCGCTGATGGTATAAAATGACGCTAAATATTCAATCAATCAATCAATCAATCAATCAATCAATCAATCAATCAATCAATCAAAGTAGTCGTGTTTTCTGGCCTAGCAACTGAACCATTATTTACTTTGTCACTGCTATGGACGTCATTGAATGTCCCGTCTTGACTGCTACGGTCAGGTGTTTCAGAACCGTTTGTAGTAGCTCCCATCCGACATTGATCTTTTCCCATCCCCGGCGTTTGACTGCTTCCAGCACGCCGCGTAGAACTGACATCTCCGTCACTTGCCGGTGAATCATTACCTTCTACCTGTGAATGTAGAACGCGCTTAATAGAAGAATTGCCTGAAACAATTTACAAGACTCACATAACAAGCTAATAGATTAATAAAAAAAAAGTGTGAATGTATTTTAGAATCTAGAAATGCATAGCAATTCATGGGCTCGATATCCAGCAATATATCTGTAGCAGATTTCTATCAAACGTTTTGCTTTCTGCTAAGAAAAACATTCGCGCTAGTAAGAACACATTATAGCTATGCGAAGAAAAAAGAAAAAAATGTTAATTATGAATGTAAATATTATACTATTGTTGTCCGTATTTGGAATTTTGAACTTGATGGTGCCAGTAACAGAATACAACTCCGGCAATCTTAACAAAGCTTTCTACATTTATATCTATGGTAATATATTTTTTTAATTTTTATCTGCAAATACAAATTTTGGTATAAATACCACACTCTATAAATGACAAAAGAGGTGCTTACTGCACATCATATAAAAGTAAAGTATAGAAACCACTTGAGAATGACATGTAGTATAAACAGTTAATATTTAAAGTCAACCGTATTCAACGGGCCTGTCGATCGCGATACGCACATCCGCCCGTGCGTATCATTTGAAATCCGTACAGCGAATTTTTAAAAAAATGACAAAACTTGAAATATGCAAAAAGAGTTGATGCTTAAGGAGTGGGGTGGGGGGGGGGGGAGGGGGAAGGGGGTTAGTGCCTTAGATGTTGATAATAAAATAGATCTAGCAACTTTATTCTTTTAGATCTAGATGATTATGAACGAACGGTCAGGGTCTTTCTGTTTAACATTGTTTCGCGTTATAGACAGACCCACGAACGGTCTTTCGAAACCGAACATTTCCGAATGCTTTGATTTAGTGTGTAAAGTGAAGGGTGGGGAGGGGAGGGGCGCACACCCTCCTTAATATCCTGCATTGTGCGTATATTCAAAAAAGGCAGAACGACGCTCCCATACAAGTTTTTATTTGTATCGGATCCGTTCATATTACATTTCAAAGGAGTTAAAATTGAAGGGTAAGTTTTATATTAATTTTATTTTCTATAACAGTTCTATAATTCGGCATTAAATATGCCTCAAATATGAGACATAATTCTTATATCATTATTGAGCGTACTTCTCAGTTAATGGTCTAACCTCTGGAAAACTCTAGCGTTTCTTTTCATAATTGTCGATAGTGATTTTTGTTTATATGTATTGTTAACATTTACACTAAAAGAGAGAAAATAAGGAACAAAAACATTTTATTTGAACTCATTAGGCCATATATATTTTAATGTGGAACACTTAATATAAAATTGCATTCCGCTCATTGACATTTTGTGTACACTTATTTAAACTTGTTTAAATTTCTGTCTGCATGAAGTCATAAAAACTGAAGAAAAAAAAATGTCTTTTATGAAATGACTAAATTTATTTGTTTGCCAAATGGAAGCAAATCAGATGGGTTATTTGTAATAATAGGGCAACCGAGTTATTTTCCGTGAGTTTATTTGATTGATCGCGAAATAGGCTCAGAGTGTATATGAACCGCTTTCAAGTCCGCATCCTGGGTAGAACCAGTCCTGAGTGTTGCTCTTTTACAGACCATCAAGTCGAGCTGGTGATCGAAACCGCTGAACCTATAGCATAAACGGCCAACAATCTATCAAATGCGTTACCGCCCCTTTCATCCTCCATTTATTATAACTGCATGAGAACTATGCCTATATATCTCTTCATTAGAAAAGTTTTCAGACACATCTATGCAAACGTTATCGGTATTTCAGTTTGGATTTCAGGCAGATTTAATGCCAACTAGACACAGGTGGATCCAAGCTTTTGGTCAAGTGGGGAGCACCAACTTCAAAGTATCTCCCAATATAGGAATTTGTTTTAATGAAAATGCTGTTATTTAGCAATTTTTGAGAATTCATGGAGGAGCCTCTCCCTCCACCATCCCCTCTGGATACGACAGTGAGATATTAAGTGAAAATTTATGTACTCTTTCTTTTTTCAAATCGGTAGTTGTGTACAAGTAGCCCTCACACGTATATATCTACGGACGGACAGTCAGTCAATTTCTTTGTTAAGAGTTTTACGCTTTTTTTTCAAGCTTATTGCAGTAATTTAACGGGATTCAGGTTACCTGATCATTGTTCCTGGGATCCGCCATGTGATTAATCAGTGCTAGACACACCTTATCTTTACATGTCACTACATGTGTGACTACTTCCCCTTATATTCATAGATGGGATATTCATGACCGCAGAACACCGTTAATGGCAAATCATCACAAAATATGCTACCTGGCGGAGATTCGAACTTATGACCCATGGATAGATAGTCAGACGCACTACCATCTGAAGTAATTGGCCCATGACAGAAGATAAAAATACATTCAAATGAAAACTGACCTGACCTGGATAAAATGTTATTGTCATAAGGTTTCGCTATACAATTTGTTCTGCTCTATATAATATAAAGTGTAGGATTTCCACGGAAAAAAACAATTCCATATAGTTTTTTGTTTCATAGCAGGAATGTATCCGCACATAAAAATGCATAATGATTGGTAGGTTGACCAGCTTGTTTTTGTTTAAGACAGTGCAGAGACATCCTTAGATATTTTGAAAAAAAAGAATTCCTCAAATGCTCATAAAAAATGAATCTGTTTAAATCCTATTCACGTTATTTTTTTAACACCAGGGATGTCTTATTGCTGTATATGCTATGCTAGCTTTTGCTTTACGTCTCACTGAACAATTTCCTCCCTTACATGACGGTAGCAAGATTATTACGCCCAAGAAATTAGAGCTGTGTAAAGCGGTTGGGTAATTTTATTTTTAAAAATGCATAAAATGTCATATTTCTTTGTGCATATGGGAACATTGGAACATTTTCATGATTTCTGGAAAGTTTGGGTGACCCTGGGAACTGTTTGATGATGCTATAACAGTTTAAAGATGCGTAGTGATACACTGCAACAAATGGGCAGAATTATCAAAAATGAAGGGGTGCCATCAAACCATCGAAATTGTGAAAAAGCAACCTGGTCAACCCCAATGTTTTTTTTCTGCATATTTGGACCAACAGAGGACTATCTATGGGAATAAGGCACTTTTAGAACCGTTGGTAATGTATCCAGTGTTCCAGAAGTGCATGTCTCTATATGTAGAACAGTACAAAATTAATTGGTGTGTGAGACCTGTACTCATCTGTAGCACGAAATCATAGCCCCTATAAAACCATTATGAAAATATTACAAATAAAATTGCATGGGCCATTTTTTTAAGCGCAAGAATCATGTTACCATTGCAAAGGGGGGGGGGGGGGCAACTATGTAGAGACCTAATGATGATTATGGATAACTTCTATTTTCTTACTTTCTTCTGCAGATGAAGGTTCTATATCTTCGAGAACTTTAATTTCCACTGATTTGATATTTATATATGATGCTCCTGTTTAGTTGAAGACAATGCAGATAGGAATGCATCATACGCTTTGCTTCCTTTTCTCTTGACGAGTTTGACGAGTTCTCTCACTTTCTCCGAGTTTTTAATCAGATCCTGTTGTACAAAACAAAGAGATTAATCATAATAGAACTCATTTGATGACAGGCGTTCAAACCATAATACATTAATAACTAATGTCACTTAGCAATCAACCGGAATATGTTGAACCGAACACGGTAACTTGGCACATAAATATGGAAGTTATACTGGCATTAGTACTTATAACTGGTACCTGTACTGGTTACTGTGGTCTATACTTGTTACTTGAATTCATTACTTAAACTTAGTGCTAATCTAATTAATTAATAATAGAATATCTGAGTGAACAATTAAAATAAAAGTAACATGAAGTAAATACCGTGATATCGTGCACTTCTACGTCTGTGAAAACCCCTTTCGTAACGATGTGGTCCATCGTAACATTAAAGGAGAGGTCTGCCACTATTATCTCCTGGCATTGGTTAAGTACAGCTGCTATTACATAAACTGGAAAACACATACATCAAACGTTGTATTAACATAGTATTAGTATCATTATAACCAATATAATAATAATAATCATCATCATCATCATCATCATCACCATCATCATCCTCATCATCATTATCATCATCATCTTCATCATCATCAGTATTGTGTAATAGTTGTTATGGAACACATATATAATGTGTATATCATAATCAGTATAATCATCACAGTTGCCATCACCACCATCATTATCACAATCATCATCGTCATCAGAAAATACAAGAAGAAAAATGATGCCGATGGTGCTAACAGAGAAGAAGATCAGGAAAAACAAGAACAATAGATAGAACATGATAAGGTAAAAACAATAATGCAGCAGAATGGTGCTGATGATGATAATGTTGATTGGAAAAGGAAACAGCCGGTGAGGAAGTTGAATATGAGCTATCATTTGTTGATTACTTGTTAATAGCGTATGGAATAATCTTCCAGAGTAGCACCTACTCTTTTATGGAGTGCGTGGTCTAGTGGTGAGAATATTGCACCCAGGATCGTGGGTTCGATCCCCCAGCCATAGTTATGTGTGGTGTCCTTGAGCAAGATACTTTATCTGCATATGCTTCGTACTGGTTCTATCCAGTAAAATTGTGAACGTGGTTTGTCTAAGTTTTAATAACTTGTTTCTAAATCGAAGTGAAATAAAAATAAATAAAACAAGCAAAATCTGAAAAAAATCAAGAACATCAGTTACTGGTTTAAATGTTGTTGTTTTTTTTGTTTTTTTTGTTGTTTTTTTTGGGGGGGTGGGGTTGCACTGAAGTGGTACGATCACCAGTGGCTATGGGCATGTATATTTCAGTGTTCACTCAATACAATAGATATGATATTTGACTGAAACTGCGACAGTATCGGTGTTTAGTGTTTAACCTCATTTAACAACCATTTTAATCGCTTCATTTTTCAAAATTGTGTCGCTCTTCTTTGTTTACACTGCCTACAAAATAACTTAATTATTAAAATCGTTCTTCATTATTAAGAAGTTCGTCATCACTACGCACGTGTAAATGACATTACACAGACTCCGCCCTTGATTCAATTCTGAACCAGTCATCTACAAACTACAAAGCCGCGCCAGTTATGCTTAGAAACGGCCTTAGCAAACATCAACTTTCAAACGACAATCATCTAAGCTTTCACCGTAGCTCCCGCCTAGAATCAGTCAAGCCACTAGGCTCCCTGCGGTCGTTCACTTTGGGTTTCTTAATTGTTAAATTTTTACACTAACTATTACTTAAACTATCCAAGTTACCTGACCTCCTAAAACTAAAAAACATAATTATATTCATACTGTAAATGATTAACAGTACCATAACGGCCAGAATCGCCAGTAGCCATATTTGAATATTCAGAACTAATCAATCAATCAATCAATCAATCAGTAATTTAATCTGAAATGAAACGGCGGTAAGTCACATTATCTGTGATTATCTAAAGATTGTACCGGGTTATCATTAAAGTTTGATAACGTATATTGAAGTGATGCATAGATAAGATATAGCTTCATAACATAAGGACAAAGGTAAACATTTTGATAAACTGTCTGTCAGTTTGATTTAATCTATTTATAAGTTACATGTATTGTAATGATAAACATGATCTTGTCAAACATTTGAATTTAAAGATTTAGCCTTTATATGTATATACATGTTATTTAGATATTCTATCGATTAGATAAATGTACGAAGGACCTATATTTCTCTTAAATTCCTTGTTTATATAAATAAATTGTATTTTCCGCATTTCAGAAGTGAACTGTATTCGCTAAATGTTTTTGAGATATGAATAGACATATATACCACGTCCAGACATGTAAATAATAGCCAATTTTTTTAGAAATTCAAGCGAATTTCCCGTTAATATCTTTGAACAGCAGTAAGACGGTAGCACAGATATAAAAGTAACAAAGACATGAAAAAGGGGAGTTTAATCTTTATTTAATTTTAGTAGAATGAATAGGTATATATTTATGTTATTTTAGAAGACGTAACTATTTATTTAAAATTACTATTTGAAAGAGAGAGAGAGAGAGAGAGAGAGAGAGAGAGAGAGAGAGACAGACAGACAGACAGACAGACAGACAGAGAGTGGGGAAGTGAGAGAGAGAGAAAGAGAGAGAGAGAGAGAGAGAGAGAGAGAGAGAGAGAGAGAGAGAGAGACTAAGCTCGTTGACTAATAAGGTTGACATTCCCTTTCGCGTCTGTGAACTAAGTACAAAATATACATTTGTTATGGGTTATAAACCCAATATAAACAAAGTATCGTAGGAAAAGCATGCAACATGAAAATTACATTAGAAAATATAGTTAAACAAATTTATTGTAGCCGTTTGACCTCTACATTGCTCTAAACAAGAATTGCACTTTTAAAAACAATATTATTATTATTATTATTATTATTATTATTATTATTAAACACTTTAACATATTTATATTGAAACAGAAAGATAACATTGAAATCTGTATGTAATGAGAACGATAATTGATTAGTTATAACAATTTCTTTATTTGACCTTAAAATATCCAAGATGCCAAAGTGACAGTTTATGTTAACACAACAATAGAAGTATATGCATTCATACATAGTATTTAAGGTAATGAGTAACATTAAGGTTATAGCATATATTAAAGTCTATGAATACTAGTAAAACTATAAAATCACTACTTATCAATGGTAAATATTCAGTATAGATATATAAAAATTTCTGTTACGGTTTTATAGTCATTCCTGCTACCGTATATATGAAGTCACACTTGACTCAAACTAGGCCAACTCGAATCGTATCCAATATTGAAAGATCGAAATGTGACTACTTTATGTAGACATACAATTATAATGTGGACCAGCTGAATTGATAATGATACTGGCGATCCTTTCAGTACAAATTATGTGTATTGAAAGTTTAACTGAAATAAATCAAATAATAATCGGTCCTTAAATATTCTATTTAGTTCATCACCGGCGCGTAGATTGGACCCATCCAAAGGTTTCTCACGCCATAAGGTTACTCCCCATCCTCTCAACAAACCCCTGCCCAAATTATATATTGATACTGATCATACAATTAGTTTGAAACATTTGATTAATGAGAGAGGCTGGTGGGGTATCCTTATGATATGTGGGTTTTGGTAGATCTTATCTACGCGCCAGACGCCTGGGTAACCTAATAAACTAGAGGCGCAGATTGGTAAATTTAATAGTACAGTCCTAGAAATTTTATGGGGTGAGTATGGGTCCTCCCTCGGAATTTGCTAAACTGTAAATGGTCAATTGCGCATTCTAAAGGGTTTTGTGTGTATTAACATACCAATTACTTACGGAAATTTCAATTAAATCAGATTCTTATTTTTCTAATAAACTTTTAGCTTTCTAGTAAGCTGGCGATTTCGCAAATAAGAATACAACATCTAAATTAATAAACGTTTATGAGAGCAAACAACTAAACAGTCAAATACACAGAGTGGGGTTTTACATATTTCTTGTTTACTAAATACGTATGTAAGTATATTGTTTGATCTAGAATATACATCTATTAAAGTAATATTATCAGGCCGAATATAAACTTAAATAAAACATAGTATAAATAGACCTACCTTCTAAATAATAGAAAAAAGCCAGTGAATTAAGTTTCGCTTGTATTGCTTTTTGTTTATCATCAGTCCGTAAGTATACCAGTAGTTAGTATACCGTCGCGTGAGCCAACTTTATTATCCTAAATGGGTTCCCCAAAGTTTATATTTAGATATTTTCTAATTTAGAATTGGAAATACCGTGCCAAATTTAGAACTATTTTCGACTTATTTCGTCGTTGCGGTGTCAACAATTGTTACACTAAAGGTTTTTGTTACTCTCAGGGTTGCCACAACGCTATCTTATGTCCTTACTGTACCGCTGTTTACGTATTACATTATTACTAATGGTAATAGTATATATGTGAAACTTTGAATGAACCTTTATAGCTAAACTTTACTGCATGTACTCACTTTACATTTTAGTTCCAGTTCGAATTTCGGCAACTGCTTAATAGATTACAATTTTAAGTTTTTTTTAACGTGGGTACCACTTTAACAGAAAATAAACAATTCAGTCTATCATAAATGATCAAATTCACAAGCTCTCGGACCGGAGGAGAACAGTGTACAACATTGCTATGATTGTGTTTCGTGCCATGTCTTTACAAGCATTACCAAGTGGGTCTCACATGAGACGACTCTACAGGACAAAGTTTTTTTTATCTAGGTCAGCAGACTAGTGAGAAGTTCAATCCTTTATATTAGTTTATACCAGTGACCACATAATGATAACGAAACTATTTATCTAAAAAAAAAAGTGTTTGCAAGTTCAGTGAAGCCATATTGGAACCCAAATCGAGAAAGCGAGAAAGACACGGCAAAATTTGTGTTTCAAAATGATTTAAGTCAACTTCAAGGACACGGATAATAATAAAACTGTCAGCGCCCATACACTGCGTCTTACTGATTATAAAGCCGGTTCAATTAACAAAACCAAAAAAAGTTAATATTCGCACTAATATGCAACCATGCCGGATAATGGACGGGGAAGTGTTTATTCCAACATTTGTGATTTGTCTTGAGAATCAGTATTTAAAAAAACTTTAAATTGATCTAGTATACTAAAACATAGAAAAAATAAAACAATTATAATTATGTGAAATATAGCACCAACGACTTTATTTTTCAAAAATATATCATAATAATATGTTCAGATTTTTTATAAATCGGCCGACGATGATTTGATTACGTGCCTGTGTTTATAGATAGCTTCTATAGCGCAATAAATGTCTCTTCCTCTTGCAGTATCGATGCAGAGCCACTGTTGTAGTATTGTCGCACTGTTGGCTCTGTTATTAAGTCACTGTACTTGAGTAGAACCAGTGTAATGCGTGTTTTTTCTTGGAGGTATCGGGTTGAGATTGCGTGTCGAACCTGTAACCTCTAGGGTAAGCGGCAGATACTATATCCATTATACTACCGGCCCCGCTCATCCACTAGTAGTTTCCAGATCGCTTCCTCCGATATGGTGTTGATTGATACACTGGTACGTTTAATAATACGTTACGATTGTACTGATGTTTTGAAAAAATGAATCTTTATCTATCTGGTCCTGTACAGTCGTTTGAACGAATTGATTGAGACTTGGGTCTGAAGACGTATACACAGACGCAATAAAACCGAGTCTTCTATTTTCACTTCTGTGATTCGGATATTAAATATAAAGCGTGTTTTGCAAGTACGTAATAACTAAACTTTAAAAATATCCCATATTGATATCTAAATATTGAGTTATAATATTTGTATGAATTCTATTATAGATCCTCCGAAGGGAAAAAAATATAATACAAATGTCTATATTAAACTCTTTTTCTCAATAAATGTGAGTAGGTGCATGTAGCCAGTGACTTAATTACAGAGACTGGTAGGCTAATATCAATTCAACATACACGGTAGAAATTTCGGGTGGCACCTTTAGTATTTCTTTGATAACTTTTTGACCTCTCGTTAAATTTAATAATTTGCTACCAAAGTAAGGATGATACGTTGACTCTTTTCCAATTATCAATTATTTGATTTTTTTTCTGAATTTAAATTGCCAATGGTTGAAAACGAAAAATGATAGAATTTTTTACAAGACATTTTTTTTAACAAAATAGGTAGTATTCTCGTTTTTAACAGAAACATTTTAAACACATCATAGAAAGTTTATGTAGAAAGATGAAGAAATAATTTACTATGGATGGTGAAAATTTCATATAGATTTTTAAAGAAATTGTTCTTAATTCTTACTTTAAAAATGGGTTTAAAATGAGAAAATGGTCACAATTGTTATGCTTTCTAACTTGTTGTATTAGAATAGTTGGTTTAAGTCAAATGCCTATCAATACCTGGAACACAAATGTGAATCTAAGCTATCAAGGTTTATTTTACAAGTGTGCAGCATCATCAGGTTCATGATTCTATATAGTGATCAGTCTTACTCAATTGTTTGTTTCAAGTTAACAGATATATTACATCTCTCTTGTTTTGAAATAAATACAACTAAACGGAATAACAACATATTTCTACAAACAATATCATATTGATGTAATTAGAAATATATTCCTATCAAATAAAAGATATTATATGACGATATGACTGATACAAATATACTGTATATATTTTTTTAATAAATATGAACAATTAATCATCGAATATGACCGTATGTAAAAACACTATTAATATCTAATACTGCTGGTAATGTATTGAACGTATATTTGTTAGATTGCACTGACTTTTGACCTGGTTGAACTATTATAAGTACATGCGCTGTTATCAATTTACCCAGTTATCACTGGAATAGAATTTATTCGGCTGCACAAATCTACCTGATCGTGTCCGTTAAGGGGCACTGTTTATGGTATGTGGCCGGGAGCTAGTTAGGGCAGTGAGTTCATTTCTATTTATTTGGACTTGAGGCTCCCGTGGGGTTTGGCGGGTGGAAACGTTATCAGGGTTAAAGGGAGTGTGCACAAACACATTTGGGGCGAAATATTCCACCATCCTTAGTTTGTACAATATAGGAATGGTAAGCATGTTTCTCAATGACTTTTGCTGCTTTCCAGATTTTCTTACTTGCAGTCTTACACTATCGTTTACGAATAACGGTGGTAATGTTTTTGATGACTTGTCAAAATAAGACTTTTGTCTGTCTTTTGATTGTTGGATATTGTCACGTACAATATCAGGCTTTACTTTTTGGGGCATAAGCTGTTTATTTGTAGTAGGGAGACTTGATTTCGTTCTTCTACCCATTAACAGTAGTTGAGATGGAGAATTACAGAAAAGCGGTGTGTTTCTGTATTCAAGGATAGCAATATAGGGATCGCTCCCGCTGTCCTTTGCCTTCTGTAGCAATCGCTTGGCAGTTTGGACAGTCCTCCCAGCTAATCCATAGACATAGGATGTAATGGGCTGGAGGTTCTCTGTGTAAAATTCCATTCTTTCGAAAAACAATTGAAAGTTTTCCGAGGCAAACTATTGCCCATTACCTGAGACTAACTTATCCGGGATACCCAGACTAGCAAAATGCACTTTAAGTTTCCTTATCACTGTTGTACTTCGTGTGTCTGATAACCTGTCTATCTCGAAGAATCTACTGTAATAATCTGCAGTAACTAGATAGTTCTGTCCGTCAAAGTGAAACAGGTCAGTGGCTACATTTTGTCATGGTCTCAGTGGTACCTCATGTGGAGTTAATGGTTCCTTTGTATTGGAATTCCGGTGTTTAAGACAGATTGGGCATTCCAAAACAAAGTTAATTATTTGTTTTGCCATACCAGGCCAAAACATAACATCTTTTGCTCTTTGGAGACTTTTTTTCTGTTCCCTTATGTCCAATATGAGCTTGTTCAATCATATTTTGGGATAACCAGTGTTCGTCCACTAAATATAAGATCGTCTGAAATTGAGAGCTCATCTATGTGGTTAAAATATTCCACAACTAATTCGTTGCAGTCTACTCTAAATTTGGCCAGCCTTGAACTATAGTCCGTTTCAAGGCTTGCATATGATGGTCAGTCTTAGTGGCTTCTTTCACAAGTACGAGTCGTCTGTCTGTAAGGTTAATTCCTTCGAAGATCGTATGAACATGTAAGTCAATGCCTTCCATGACTTGATATCATTGGCAAATGATGATGAGGTCCAATGGCGGACTGCACCAGGAAATTGATCTAACAATGCAGAAAGTAATGTATTTTTTTAAATCAAGTGAGGTCCAGTGGCGGATTGCACCATTAAATGGATCCAACAATGCAGAAAGTACTGTATCTTTCTATATCAGGTTGGGTCAAATGGCGGTTTGCACCAGTAACTGGATCTCACAATGCAGAAAGTAATATATTTTTCTATATCAGGTAGGGTCCAGTGGCGGATTGCACCAGTAAATTGTTCTAACAACGAGAAAGTAATGTATTTTTCTATATCAAGTGGGGTCTTATGGCGGATTGCACCAGTAAATTGATCTAACAATGCAGAAAGTACTGTATCTTTCTACATCAGGTGCGATCCAATGGCGGATTGCACCAGTAAATGGATTTAACAATGTTTAAAATAATGTATTTTTCTATATCAGGTGGGGTCCAATGGCGGATTGCACCAGTAAATTGATCTTACAATTTAGAAAGTAATTTATATTTCTATGTAAAGTGAGGTCCAGTGGCGGATTGCACCAGTAAATGGGTCTAGAAATGCAAATACTATTATACATTTCTATATCAGGAGTGGTCCAATGGCGGATTGCACCAGTATATGGATAATTAAATGCAGATTATACTATATATTTCTATATCAGATGAGTTCCAATGGCGGATTGCACCAGTAAATCGGTCAAGCAATGAAGATACTACTATATATGTATATATCAGATGAGGTCCAAAGGCGGATTGCACCAGTAAATGAATCTCATAATGCAGAAAGTACTGCATTTTTCTATAGCATATGAGGTCCAATGGTGGATTGCACCAGTAAACTGATTTAACAATGCAGAAAGTGCTGCATTTTTTCTATATCAAGCGAGGTCCAGTGGCGGATTACAGCAGTAAATGGATCAAACAATGCAGAAAGTGATGTATTTGTTTCTATATCAAATGAGGTCCAGTGGCGGATTGCAGCAGTAAATGGATCTAGCAATGCAGAAAGTGATGTATTTTTCTATATCAAGTGAGGTCCAGTGGCAGATTGCAGCAGTAAATGGATCTAACAATGCAGAAAGTGATGTCTTTTTTTTCTATATCAAGTGAGGTCCAGGGGCGGATTGCGGCAGTAAATGGATCTAACAATGCAGAAAGTGATGTATTTTTCAATATCAAGTGAGGTCCAATGGCGGATTGCAGCAGTAAACGGTTCTACCAAATGCAGAAAGTACTGTATATTTCTATGTCAAGTGTGGTCCAATGGCGGATTGCAGCAGTAAACGGATCTAACAATGCAGAAAGTACTGTTGCCAACCAGTCGGTTCTATACATAGAATGCAACAGGTGTGTGACCTCATTCCCGAAACATATACAGACTCTGATTGATATCATCGTGAATGTTATCAGAGGTTCACCATGAATCTTTAGCGCCTTGAGGTTCCTCCAGATACGCCGGAAGCAACATGTTCATCCAGAACAAATCGGCGATCTTCAAATGACAGTGATACCACTATCTTCAAGCCCAATTGTATATTCCGAAGGGCGCAAGAAAATCAAGGTAACTGGACAAGTGAAGGAACCTCTATGTTTGAGTTTGATGGTTGGAGAAGAGTTCTAGAAGTAGCAGAGCAGAAATCCGATGAACAACTCTTGACTAGAATAAGAGGACATGATTTGTTTGCATGCGAGGCGCAATTTCACAAGAGCTGTAGAGCCAAGTACATTACAGACCCAAAGCAGTGGAGAAGTACTGATGATGAGAAGAGGACACAGCAGGAAAAGCTTGAACTGGCGCACAGTACAGCGTATCAAAATGTGTGTGAGAAGATTGACAAAGATGTGATATGTGACAAAAAGATTGTCACAATGTGTGAGATTGTTCAGGTCTATATTTCGTGCCTGCAAGATACGGAGTTCGCCAATCCTAACTATCGCAGTAAGAAACTGAAGGTCAAGTTGGCGAAGGATGTCAACTATTGTGGGAAATTATCATTCTACCAACTTGATAAGCAGACAAAGTTTACACCATGCATTGTATACAGCTCGGACATTGATGTAAACCGTGCTGTCAAGAGTGCATATGCACTAGGTTCCACTGACATAATTAAGGATGCCGCCACTCACCTACACCAATTGATTCTGCGTAGCTTTGAACAATCGGCAGATCTGAAATGGCCACCAACATCAACAGACTTAGAAAACAGTGAAGAGATACTCCCACTGTAGCTGAAGAAGTTCTTAAGTTATGTGATCACTGGGACACCAACTGCTGACACGTCACGAGCCAACAGGCTGGTACTTTCTATTGGCCAAAACATATGCAGGGCCGCTACCAATGGGGAATGGAAATTACCAAAGCATGTGCTTATCTGTATGACAATGCGACATCTGTTCAGAAGCAAACAACTGATCACCTTATTGAACAGAATGGGACACTCAGAGAGTTACTCGTTCTCTCTTGAACTTAAGACAGCTATTGCTCAGGCTGTAGAAGAAACATCAAGTTTTCTGTCCACCCAAATTGTTCGTGATCCTGATGCTCCATCGGTGTTTCATTCCGAATTTGACAACTTTGATCAGCTCTTGAACGATCTGACAGGCATGGGGTCTATTCACACTGCTCATGGTATTATGATGCAGGACATCGAAGGAAACCCAGAGCAACAGGGGGATACTCGTCCTGAAATCCCGGCCGTCAGCAGAAGTGGAGCGCGTTCTCTGAAAACAGATCAAGTCGGGAATCTTCCTGAATGCTATGTAACACAACGAAAGAGTCAATCCCTCACAATCCAACAGTTGACATGCCCTGGAGGCGAAGAAGCCCTAAAACGCGCCATGAGACGAAATTTTGTCTGGGTTCTCATTCGCATGATGCGTACAGCCTCACAGGACGTACCTGGTTGGACAGGCTTCACATCCTTAACTGGTATGCCACCAACAAACCTCACCATCATTGACTATTACCCAGTCATCACCCAACCCATCACCGATTATAAGACCGTGCAAGAATGTCTGAGATATGATTAAGAGGCCACACCACATGAAGTAAACCAGCAGTATGTCATAACAACCTTCGACTTGGGAGTCTGCATGAAGGCATATCCATTGCTTTGGAACAACTCTAAACGGTATGATAAGCACATTGTTTTGATTGGTACCTTCCACCTCGTGTGTGCTTATCTGAAGATGGTGGGGAAGAAGATGGATGGCTCTGGTTTGTCTGACATCCTACTTGAAGCAGGGCTGATTGCCTCTGGTTCATTGCAAGGTGTGATTTTCGGAAAGCACTTTGACAGGGCGATGCACTGCCATAAGACCATGCTGGAGTGCTTGGAAAGGTTGTTATTGGAACAATACATGGCTCACCAAAATGAGCAGAAACTGTTCTCTTCCATCCCAGCAGACCCGATGAAGAAGTTGGATGATTTGTTACAATCGCTCACAGATACCAAATTGGACGCAGCATTAGATGACGATGTATTCAGTAACTACATCAAGGGTCACCTGCAGTACAGAGTGGAGGTAAGTGAAGGCAGTCACGAAAAAACTGCCCAACTTTGGGCTTCCTACATGAGTCATATATGGCTAGTACTCTCTCTCGTACAGGCAGTGAAGCACAATGACTTCCTTGCATATGCACACTGTTTGCATCTCATGACAGACATATTTTTTTGCATTCGGTGGTCAGAACTACGCCCGATATCTCACATACTTCTCCATCTTCCTGGCTAACACTGAGGTATCTCATTCCGGAGCAATTGATTTGATCAAGAGGGGAGCAATGAGTGTGGCTCGTTCCTTCATACCCGGAAACCGCTGTGCCGTCGACAAAACTATGGAGGAAACCTTTATGAGACATGCCAAATCTCATGGTGGCGCTGGTGGGGGTGGTTTTGGTGTTTCAGGGGTTCTCAGCAACCATGATGCATACCAAAGATGGGTGCGAACACGCGAGATCCCAGTATGTCAACACGACACTGAACATGGCTGACATGCTGACAGACAGCCAAAGTGGAACATTGCATCGTGATGTACGACCTGCAGAGATTCTGAAAAGTGAGAAATGCGTACGAAAGGCAAAGGAGGCAGTTGAAAGCTTCATCTATCCATTTATAGATGACGACCAAGACAAACTTATCAGTCTTTGATCTGGAGCTGCAGCCACTGAGATTATAGCAACTGATGTTTTGGCCGCAGAAAAGTCAGGAAAAGAGGCACAGAAAGCTTTCATAAAAGACAGGCTGGAGAAGAATGAAAACTTCTTTGAACCAGTAAAGCGGATGATTCTGAGAATGCTTGGTGACATGAACAAGAAGATGAAAGTAACAACGGCAAACAACAAAGTGATCCAGTATAAGCAACAAGACAATATTGCCTTCCAACTATTTGTGAAATCACAAAGCCAGGGATTGCAGTTGGACATGAAGGAGCTGATGGCGTACCCGCTGACCTCTGTCCCATACAGCATTGGAACAGCAGATGGATTTCTGGCAAAGACAGAAAAATCTAAATCTTTCCAGTATCTGACCAAAGAGTGTGAGGATGCACCGGTTCCATCGGCTGAGTCAACACTTGTGGTCTATGATGGTAATGCCTACTTCTACTACCTCAAGGAGATACCAGCCAATTTCAGCTTGATCTGCAACAAGATTTTTGGCATGATGTCAACGACAACAGATGCGGTGTTCAGCACAGATATGTATACTCCCAATTCTGTCAAATCCATGGAACGTGAGAGAAGGGGCTGTAGTGAGAAGCTCATTGTAAAGGGGGCAAGCACAAAGAAACCTCCTGATTGGAAGCAGTTCCTGACAAATGATGACAACAAGACACAATTCATCAATCTCCTCTGCAAGACGTGGAGTAATCATTCATATGCCAATAAGCTCCATCATATGTTAAGGAGCTGCATACCAGCTGACGTCTGAAGATGGGCAAAGCACAGCGAAGATTGAGATCGAAACTCTACGCTCATCCCAAGAGAAAACTGATTCCAGAGTAGTTCTGTACTGCATGTATGGAAAGGACGAGGGATACGAGTACATCCGGATCAAAAGTCCAGACAGCGATGTATTCTTCATCCTACTGCACTACGCCCTCACATTGCCAAATGTAGTGATTCTATTTGACACTGGCACTGGAAATAAGCAGCGACTGATCAACATCACCGAACTGGCAGAGGGCTATACACAGAACCACTGCACAGCACTCATGTGTCTCCATGCATACACTAGATGTGACACTACCAGCGCATTCAAAGGAATAGGAAAGATCAAGCCACTGAAAACTCTCCAGAAAACTCCAAAGTTTGCTGCTGTACTCTGCAGGTTGGGGGAAATTTGGGACATAACCGAAGACCCCCTTGATGAACTGGAGGAATTCATGTGTGCCATATATGGTCGTGCTAGAGTGCACAAGGTTAATGAGCTGCGATACATCGGCATACAGGAGCTGTGTGCCAAGGAAGACCAACCCCACCCTTCAAAGAATGTGGACCTGGGATCACTTCCACCATGCAGAAGAAGTCTGCAGCCGCACGTAAGACGTGTCAACTATCAGGTTGGAATCTTGAAGAGGGCCCACATTGCTGAACCAGATATTCCAGATGTGAAGGTTGACCATGGATGGGAGGTCAAGGATGGAAAGCTGGAGCCACTGTGGTACACAGGAGATGTTCTGCCACAGGAGCTCATCGACATCGCTGGCAAACCACTGCAGTCTGACGACGATGTGGATTCAGATGACTCGGAAACTGTATACCAGCTGACAGATGTGCTAAATCAGTTTAGTGTACAAAGCAGTGGTGAAAGCACAGACAGTGATCTGGATTGACAATATGTACCCTCGAATGACATAAACTCTGTGTTTGTTAGATATTTAGACACACAGAAAAGGCAATTATTGTTGATATGACTGTTGGTATTTGAACAGTTGTGATACACAGGATATGATCAAAATAGCGTGTGGTCATTCAGCTCAATAGTGTGAATAAAATGTTTCTGAATCATGACTAAGGTTTTTTGCTTTCTGGAAAGGATTTGACCAAAAATAATGACTATTTTGTGAAATATTGAAATTTTGACCTCAAAATCGACATAAATTCATTTTTGTTCGAAATGAATATATTCATAGTAGTTTGTTTTGTTAGCAGATCTGTTTGTTATTCTATTGCGGTCATTTTGATACCTCATTTGTTAAATTTGGTCGAAAAATAACGATTTTATGATTTTTTTTCACATTTTGGGTAAATTTCACTATGGCGGCCATCTTGATGACGTCATAACCGGAAGTTCGTCCCAACTTACGCAATGTTAACATTTATTTTCGTGATCAGGGCGTCATGGGGTTTCAGAAAAATATTGATTCGGAGGTTTGAGGGGGGGGGGGGGGTGTACGGTGGACCCTTCTAGCTCCAGGCCTATCACCAGTGTTAACACTGAGCAGAAAAAAATCTCTTATATGACACATGACCCCTACTTTTATCATCATATTTTGATAGTGCAGAGGTTGACAAACAGTAAAATGTAGGTTTCACTTCTTTCATTTGGGACTCTCTATGAATGACAAGCATTCAAACTTTTATTATTTACTATAGAATAAAGAACAAAAATCAATGGTGGGGTGACACCTAAACGGATCTAACAATGCAGAAAGTGATGTATATTTCAATAGCAAGTGAGGTCCAGTGGCGGATTGCAGCATTAAACGGATCTAACAATGCAGAAAGTACTGTATATTTCTATATCAAGTGAGGTCCAATGGCGGATTGCAGCAGTAAACGGATCTAACAATGCAGAAAGTACAGTATATTTCTATATCAAGTGAGGTCCAGTGGCGGATTGCAGCAGTAAACGGATCTAACAATGCAGAAAGTACTGTATATTCCTATATCAAGTGAGGTCCAGTGGCGGATTGCAGCAGTAAACGGATCTAACAATGAAGAAAGTACGGTATATTTCTATATCAAGTGAGGTCCAATGCCGGATTGCAGCAGTAAAAGGATCTAACAATGCAGAAAGTACAGTATATTTCTATATCAAGTGAGGTCCAATGGCGGATTGCAGCAGTAAACGGATCTAACAATGCAGAAAGTGATGTATATTTCTATATCAAGTGAGGTCCAATGGCCGATTGCAGCAGTAAACGGATCTAACAAAGCAGAAAGTACTGTATATTTCTATATCAAGTGAGGTCCAGTGGCGGATTGCAGCAGTAAACGGATCTAACAATGTAGAAAGTACTGTATATTTCTATATCAAGTGAGGTCCAATGGCGGATTGCAGCAGTAAACGGATCTAACAATGCAGAAAGTGATGTATATTTCTATATCAAGTGAGGTCCAATGGCCGATTGCAGCAGTAAACGGATCTAACAAAGCAGAAAGTACTGTATATTTCTATATCAAGTGAGGTCCAGTGGCGGATTGCAGCAGTAAACGGATCTAACAATGTAGAAAGTACTGTATATTTCTATATCAAGTGAGGTCCAATGGCGGATTGCAGCAGTAAATGGATCTAACAATGCAGAAAGTACTGTATATTTCTATATCAAGTGAGGTACAGTGGCAGATTGCAGCAGTAAACGGATCTAACAATGACAAAAGTACTGTATATTTCTATATAAAGTGAGGTCCAATGGCGGATTGCAGCAGTAAACGGATCTAACAATGCAGAAAGTACTGTATATTTCTATATCAAGTGAGGTCCAATGGCGGATTGCAGCAGTAAACGGATCTAACAATGCAAAAAGTGATGTATATTTCTATATCAAGTGATGTCCAATGGCCAATTGCAGCAGTAAACGGATCTAACAAAGTAGAAAGTACAGTATATTTCTATATCAAGTGAGGTCCAGTGGCGGACTGCAGCAGTAAACGGATCTAACAATGTAGAAAGTACTGTATATTTCTATATCAAGTGAGGTCCAATGGCGGAATGCAGCAGTAAATTGATCTAACAATGCAGAAAGTACTGTATATTTCTATATCAAGTGAGGTACAGTGGCAGATTGCAGCAGTAAAGGGATCTAACAATGACGAAAGTACTGTATATTTCTATATCAAGTGAGGTCCAATGGCGGATTGCAGCAGTAAACGGATCTAACAATGCAGAAAGTACTGTATATTTCTATATCAAGTGAGGTCAAGTGGCAGATTGCAGCAGAAAACGGATCTAACAATGCAGAAAGTACTGTATATTTCTATATCAAGTGAGGTCAAGTGGCGGATTGCAGCAGTAAACGGATCTAACAATGCAGAAAGTTTTGTATATTTCTATATCAAGTGAGGTCCAGTGGCGGATTGCAGCAGTAAACGGATCTAACCATGCAAAAAGTACTGTATATTTCTATATCAAGTGAGGTCCAGTTGAGGATTGAAGCAGTAAACGGATCTAATCATGCAGAAAGTACTTTATATTTCAATATCAAGTGAGGTCCAGTGGCGGATTACAGCAGTAAATGGATTTAACACAATGCAGAAAGTGATGTTTACTTCTATATCAAGTGAGGTCCAGTGCGAATTACAACAGTAAACGGATCTAACAATGCAGAAATTACTGTATATTTCTATATCAAATGAGGTCCAATGGCGGATTGCAGCAGTAAACGGATATAACAATGCAGACAGTACTGTGTATTTCTATATCAAGTGAGGTCCAATGGCGGATTGCAGCACAAAACGGATATAACAATGCAGAAAGTGCTGTATATTTTTATATAAAGTGAGCTTCAGTGGCGGATTGCAGCACTAAACGGATCTAACAATGCAGAAAGTACTGTATATTTCTATATCAAGTGAGGTCCAAAGGCGGATTGCAGTAGTAAACGGATCTAACAATGCAGAAAGTACTGTATATTTCTATATCAAGTGAGATCCAGAGGCGGATTGCAGCAGTAAACGGATGTAACGATGAAGAAAGTACTGTATATTCCTATATCAAGTGAGGTCCAGTGGTGGATTGCAGCAGAAAACGGATCTTACAATGCAGAGAGTACTGTATATTTCTAAATCAAGTGAGGTCCAATGACGGATTGCAGCAGTAAACGGATCTAACCATGCAAAAAGTACTGTATATTTCTATATCAAGTGAGGCCCAGTTGCGGATCGAGCAGTAAACGGATCTCATCATGTAGAAAATACTTTATATTTCAATATCAAGTGAGGTTCAGTGGCGGATTGCAAGAGTAAACGGATTTAAAAATGCAGAAAGTACTGTATTTTTCTATATCAAGTGAGATCCAATGGCGGATCGCAGCAGTAAATGGATCTAACAATGCAGAAAATTATGTATATTTCTATATCAAGTGAGGTCCAATGGCGGATAGCAGCTGTAAACGAATCTATAAATGCAGAAAGTGATGTATTTTTCTATATCAAGTGAGGTCCAATGTCGGATTGCAGCAGTAAACGGATCTAACAATGCAGAAAGTACTGTATATTTCTATATCAAGTGAGGTAGAGTGGCGGATTGCAGCAGTAAACGGAACTAACAATGCAGAAAGTACTGTATATTTCTATATAAGGTGAGGTCGAATGGTGGACTGCAGCAGTAAAAGATCTAACAATGCAGAAAGTACTGTATATTTCTATATCAAGTGAAATCCAATGGCGGATTGCAGCAGTAAATCGATCTAACCATGCAGAAAGTACTGTATGTTTCTATATATATTGAGGTCCAGTTGCGGATTGCAGCAGTAAATGGATCTAACAATGCAGAAAGTGATATATTTTTCTATACATATTGATGTCCAGTGGCGGATTGCAGTAGTAAGTGTATCTAAAAATGCAGAAAGTGCTGAAAATTTCTATATCAAGTGAGGTCCAGTGGCGGATTGCAGCAGTAAACTGATCTCGCAATGCAGAAAATACTGTATATTTCTATATCAAGTGAGGTCCAGTGGCGGAATGCAGCAGTAAATCGATCTAACCATGCAGAAAGTACTGTATTTTTCTGTATCAAGTGAGGCCCAGTGGCAGATTGCAGCAGTAAACAGATCTAACAATGCAGAAAGTACTGTATATTTCTATATCAAGTGAGGTCCAATGGAGTATTGCAGCAGTAAATGGATCAAACCATGCAGAAAGTACTGTATAGTTCTATATCAAGTGAAGTCCAACGGCGGATTGCAGCAGTAAATGGATCTAAAAATGCAAGAAGTGATGGTTTCTTCTATATCAAGTGAGGTCCAGTGCGGATTGCAGCACTAAACGGATCTAACCATGCAGAAAGTACTGTATATTTCTATATCAAGTGAGGTCCAGTGGCGGATTGCAGCATAAAATTGATCTAACCATGCAGAAAGTACTGAATATTTTTATATCAGCTGATGTTAAATGGCAGATTGCAGAAGTCGGATATAACCATGCAGAAAGTACTGTATATTTCTAGATCAAGTAAAGTCTAGTGGCGGATTGCAGCAGTAAATGGATCTAACTATGTAGAAAGTACTGTATATTACTATATCAAGTGTGGTCCAATGGCGGATTGCAGCAGTAAACGGATCTAACAATGCAGAAAGTAATTTATATTTCCATATCAAGTGAGGTCCAATGGCAGATTGCAGCAGTAAATCGATCTAATAATGCATAAAGTACTGTATATTTCTATATCAAGGGTGGCCCATTGGCGGATTGCAGCAGTAAATCGATCTAACATTGCAGAAAGAACTGTATACTTCTATATCAAATGAGGATCAGTGACGGATTGCTGCAGAAAAAGGGATCTAACCATGTAGAAAGTATTGTATATTCCTATATCAAGTGTGGTCCAGTGGCAGATTGCAGCAGAAAATGGATCTAACCATGCAGAAAGTACTGTATATTTCTATATCAAGTGAGGGCCAGTGGCGGATTGCATCAGTAAACGGATCTAACCATGCAGGAAGTATTGTATATTTCTATATCAAGTGAGGTCCAATGTCGGATTGCAGCAGTAAACGGATTGAACCATGCAGAAAGTACTATATATTTCTATATCAAGTGAGGTCCAGTGGCGGTTTGCAGCTGTAAATGGATCTAACCATGTAAAAAGTACTGTATATTACTATATCAAGTGAGGTCCAATGGCGGATTGCAGCAGTAAACGTATCTAACAATGAAGAAAGTGATATATTTTTCTATATCAGGTGAGGTTCAATGGCGAACTGCAGCAGTAAATCGACCTAACAATGCAGAAGGTACTGTCTATTTCTATATCAAGTGAGGTCCAATGGCGGATTGCAGCAGTAAATCAATCTAACCATGCAGAAAGTAATGTATTTTTCTATATCAAGTGTAGTCCAGTGGCGGATTACAGCAGTAAACGGATCTAACAATCCAGAAAGTACTGTATATTTCTATATCAAGTGAGTTCCAATGGCAGATTGGAGCAGTAAATCGATCTAACAATGCAGAAAGTACTGTATATTTCTATATCAAATAAGGTCCAATGGCGGATTGCAGCAGTAAATCGATATAACTATGCAGAAAGTGATGTATTTTTCTATATCACGTGAGGTCCGGTGGCGGATTGCAGCAGTAAACGGATCTAACAATGCAGAAAGTACTGTTTTTTCTATATCAAGTGTGGTCCAATGGCGGACTGCAGCAGTAAATCGATCTTACAATGCAGAAACTACTGTATATTTCTCGCTCATGTGAGGTTCAATGGCGGATTGCTGCCGTCAATCGATCTAACCATGCATAAAGTGATGTATTTTTCTATAGCAAATGAGGTCCAGTGGCGGATTACAGCAGTAAACGGATCTAACCATGCAGAAAGTACTGTATATTTCTATATCAAGTGAGGTCCAATGGCAGATTGGAGCAGTAAATCGATCTAACAATGCAGAAAATACTGTATATTTCTATATCAAATGAGGTCCAATGGCGGATTGCAGCAGTAAATTGATATAACTATGCAGAAAGTGATGTATTTTTCTATATCAAGTGGGGTCCGGTGGCGGATTGCAGCAGTAAACGGATCTTACAATGCAGAAGGTAATGTATACTTCTATACCAAATGAGGTCCAGTGGCGGATTGCAGCAGTAAACGGATCTAACAATGCAGAAAGTACTGTATATTTCTATATCAAGTGAGGTCCAGTGGCGGATTGCAGCAGTAAACGAATCTAACAATGCAGAAAGTACTGTATATTTCTATATCAAGTGAGGTCCAAAGGAGGATTGCAGAAGTAAACGGATCTAATAATGCAGAAAGTAATGTATATTTCTATATCAAGTGAGGTCCAGTGACGGATTGCAGCAGTAAACTGATCTAACAATGCAGAAAGTACTGTGTATTTCTATATCAAGTGAGGTCCAGTGGCGGATTGCAGCAGTAAACGAATTTAACAATGCAGAATGTACTGTGTATTTCTATATCAAGTGAGGTCCAGTGGCGGATTGCAGCAGTAAACGGATCTAACAATGCAGAAAGTACTGTATATTTCTATATCAAGTGAGGTCCAATGGCGGATTGCAGCAGTAAATTGATATAACTATGCAGAAAGTGATGTATTTTTCTATATCAAGTGGGGTCCGGTGGCGGATTGCAGCAGTAAACGGATCTTACAATGCAGAAGGTAATGTATACTTCTATACCAAATGAGGTCCAGTGGCGGATTGCAGCAGTAAACGGATCTAACAATGCAGAAAGTACTGTATATTTCTATATCAAGTGAGGTCCAGTGGCGGATTGCAGCAGTAAACGGATCTAACAATGCAGAAAGTACTGTATATTTCTATATTAAGAGAGGACCAGTGGCAGATTACAGCAGTAAATGGATCTAACCATGCAGAAAGTATCTATATTTCTCTATCAAGTGAGGTCCAGTGGCGGATTGCAGCAGTAAATGGATCTAACAATGCAGAAAGCACTGTATATTTCTATATCAAGTGAAGTCCAGTGGCGGATTGCAGCAGTAAATGGATCTAACCATGCAAAAAGATGTTTATCTATCTATATCAAGTGAGGTCCAATGACGGATTGCAGCAGTAAATGGATCTAACAATGCAGAAAGTGATGTTTTTTTCTATATCAAGTGAGGTCCAGTGGCGGATTGCAACAGTAAACGGATCGAACAATACAGAAAGTACTGTATATTTCTATATCAAGTGAGGTCCAATGGCGGATTGCAGCAGTATATGGATCTAACAATGCAGAAAGTAATGTATATTTCTATTTCAAGTGAGGTCCAGTGGCGGATTGCAGCAGAAAATGGATCTAACGATGCAGAAAGTACTGTATATTTCTATATCAAGTGATGTCAAATGGCGGATTGCAGAAGTAAACGGATATAAACATGCAGAAAGTACTGTATATTTCTAGATCAAGTGAGGTCTGATGGCGGATTGCAGCAGTAAATCGACCTAACAATGCAGAAAGTACTGTATATTTTTATATCAAATGAGGTCCAGTGACGGATTGCAGCAGTAAATGGATCTAACAATGCAAAAGTGATGTATTTTTCTACATCAAGTGAGGTCCAGTGGCGGACTGCAGCAGTAAATGGGTCTAACAATGCAGAAAGTGATGTATTTTTCTATATCAAGTGAGGTCCAGTGGCGGATTGCAGCAGTAAATGGATCTAACAATGAAGAAAGTGATGTATTTTTCTATATCAAGTGAGGTCCATTGGCGGATTGCAGCTGTAAATAGATATAACAATGCAGAAAGTGATGTATTTTTCTATATCAAGTGAGGTCCAGTGGCGGATTGCAGCAGTAAATGGATCTAACAATGCAGAAAGTGATGTATTTTTCTATATCAAGTGAGGTCCATTGGCGGATTGCAGCAGTAAATGGATCTAACAATGCAGAAAGTGATGTATTTTTCTATATCAAGTTAGGTCCAGTGTCGTATTGCAGCAGTAATATAATATAACAATGCAGAAAGTAATATATTTTTCTATATCAAGTGAGGTCCAGTGGCGGATTGCAGCAGTGAATGGATTTAACAATGGAGAAAGTGATGTATTTTTCTATATCAATTGAGGTCCAATGGCGGATTGCACCAGTAAATGGGTCTTACAATGCAAAAATAATTTTTTTTTCTATATCAGGTTGGGTCCAATTGCGGATTGCACCAGTAAATTGATCTTACAATTCAGAAAGTAGTTTAAATTTCTATATAAATTGAGGTCCAGTGGCAGATTGTACCATTAAATGGGTCTAGAAATGCAAATACTATTCTATATTTCTATATCATGAGTGGTCCAATGGCCGATTGCACCAGTATATGGATATTTAGATGTCGATAATACTAGTTATTTCTATATCAGATGAGTTCAATGGCGGATTGCACCAGTAAATGGGTCTAGCAATGAGTTATAATATTTATATGAATTATACTATCGATCCTCCGAAGGTAATGAAATATCATACAAATGTCTATATTAAACTATCTTTTTCTCAATAAATGTGAGTAAGTGCATGTAGCCAGTGACTTAACTACAGAGACTGCCAGGCTAATATCAATTCAACATACACGGAAGAAATTTCAGGTGGCACCTTAAGTATTTGTTTGATAACTTTTTGACCTATCGTTAAATTTAATAAATTTGGTATCAAAGTAAGTCTTTCCTACGGTGTTCCGTTAGGGCCATCGTGCTATCGCTTTGTCAACAAGCATGCGCGATGCCACGATAGGACGATGACACGATGGTGATGACACGATAGTACGATAACACGATGGTGATAGTACGATGACACGATGGTGATGACACGATAGCACGATGACGATGACGCGATGATAAGATGACACGATGGTGATGGAGCGATGCTACGATGACACGATGACGATGTCGCGATATTACATCGCGTCATCGTCATCGTGCCATCGTGTCATCACCAACGTGTCATCGTACCATCACCATCGTGTCATCGTGTCATCGCGTCATCGTCATCGTGCCATCGTGCCATCACCATCGTGTCATCGTACCATCACCATCGTGCTATCGTACTGTTGTGTCATCACCATCGTGTCATCGTGCTATCGTAGCATCGCCTTCCTATAAGACATGCGAAAAATAATAATAATGGAACACATCATGCATTCAAATATTCGGGGTTATTTTGTGTCAGGTTATACATAACCCTGAGACACAAATGCTGCTGAAAAGGGAAATTCATATAAGATACACAGTCATATGTTTTCTTTTTATATTATAATCACTAAATGTGAGTTATTTATGCGTGCAAATATGTTATTACGTGAATGGTAAATTATTGAGAAGGTACATATTATGATTATAGTCCTTTTGACAGATTCACAAAAAAGTTGATGTCGATCCGGTAAACAACAGACAAAATCTTAAATGATAAAATAGTTGGTGTATAATACCGATGCGTAGTGGTCTGTCCGTCTGCCTGCCTGCCTGCCTGCCTGCCTGCCTGCCTGCCTCTCTGTCTGTCTTTCTTTCTTTCTTTCTTTCTTTCTTTCTTTCTTTCTTTCTTTCTTTCTTTCTTTCTTTCTTTCTTTCTTTCTGTCTGTCTGTCTGTCTGTCTGTCTGTCTGTCTGTCTGTCTGTCTGTCTGTCTGTTTTTGTTTGTTTTTTTGTTTGTTTATGTGTTCATTCGTTCGTTAGTTCCATCGTCCGTGCGTCCGTCCGTCCGTTCGTTCGTTTGTTCGTTCCTTCAGGCGACCGGTTTACCTAAACACTTTTTCCTGGGATCCTATGAGGCAAACCAGTACTCGAGCACGCCTATCTCTGCAAGTAACTGATGACTTTTTCAGTTCAATCAGCGATGTAACACAAATGACAATAAGGCGCAATGCCGGATATCAGTCAATCATCACAGAGACTATGGCTGGGCGATATGTCACCTTTGGTAGAGTTTTGAGTGTCTTAAAAGAAAGTTGAATGTCGAGTAAGAAAGTCGAGTGTCGAGTAAGAATGTCGAGTGTCGAGAAAGAAAGTTTAATGTCGAGTAAGAATGTCGAGTGTCGAGTGAAAAAGTTCAGTGTCGAGTGAGAAAGACGAGTGTCTAGTAAGAAAACTGAGTATTGAGCAAGAAAGTCGAGTGTCGAGTAAAAAAATATTTTTGGTAGTTAAACACCCAATTTGGAATTAGTGAGCACTGTTCAAAGTGGATTGGCCATACATGGTAAAGACGGGCCCTGTTCAATCAGTTGGTTACGTGTCTAACTGTCAATCCAGGGGTCATGAGTTTGAATACCCGCCAGTAACCTACAACATATTCTCCGTGATGACTAATAAAAAAATGTCAGTCTCATTGTCATTCGTCTCTAGCCACTGTTTCAAAAGTGTTATGGATAAGTCGCCCCAAAGACAACTCGTCCCACATTTTGAGACAACTCGTCCCAAGTTTCGAGACAACTTGTCCCCTATTTAAAGACAACTCGTCCCATCAAAAGACAAGTTGTCCCAATTAATTATTTCCTGTACCATGTTAAACTGGAAATATATCAGTTAGTTGCACAAATGAGTTTAACTGATCGTCTATTAACACTTACTTTAAATGTATTTATTTCACATTGATGTGACACAAGTTATTATTATAAATCACGTTCGGTGTATTCTTGGGTAATAACAGTACTAAGCATATACGAATATAGTGTCCGTCTCACACATAACCGTGGCGGGGGATCAAACCCACGACACTCTGATCGTCTGCTAGCTCTCGATAGCATAACAATTACGCTAAACACTCAACTCAACAATCAAATGGTAAGAGAAAAGTGAACAAGTTCATTGTTCAAGTGTCATATAACTGAATGTACATTGTATTGTATTGTTGGGTGTTTATTGTCGTTTTCAACAACTGTTCAGTGCTGGCACACATGAGTATCATGCCGAACCTAATACCGTCTAGACAACTAGACTAAAACTTTTGAATTCATTTAAATACATTAATTATTTTATTATATATTCATTGTCGTGTTAAAATAAAGTACACGTGTAAGCGTTCCTCTTGATTTTCCATTTCTAGTTATAGAAGAAGAAGAAGTAGAATAAGAAGTAAAAGGAGATGGGGGAGAAGAAGACTATACACAGTTTCTCATCAAAGTACAATGTTGCAGTAATATGCATATTTAAACACATAAACACAAAACGAGTTGAATGACTAACATGTACATACTTAAATATAAACACATAACTATACCTTCCGATACTATTATAAGAATCCCACTTAAATACAGGAAGGCGATGCTACGATAGCACGATGACACGATGGTGATGGCACGATAGTACGATAGCACGATGGTGATGGTACGATGAAACGATGGTGATGACACGATAGCACGATGACGATGACGCGATGACACGATGACACGATGGTGATGGCACGATGGCACGATGACGATGACGCGATGTAATATCGCGTCATCGTCATCGTGTCATCGTAGCATCGCTCCATCACCATCGTGTCATCGCGTCATCGTCATCGTGCTATCGTGTCATCACCATCGTGTCATCGTACCATCACCATCGTGTCATCGTGTCATCGCGTCATCACCGTCGTGTCATCGTGCTATCGTGGCATCGCGTGTGCTTGTTGACAAAGCAATAGCACGATGGCCCTAACGGGACACCGTACTTTCAATGATCAATTATTTGATTTTTTTCTGAATTTAAATTGCCAATAATTGAAAACGAAAAATGTTAGTTTTTCAGTTGATATTGAGTTGTTGTAGCTTTCCTTCAAGAATATGTTAAATCCTTAATCTTGTCAATATATTTGTATGCCATTTCTGTTTTTTACAATATTTTTATCATTTTTTACCATGCTGTTTCTTTTTTTAAAAAAACTTGTATTTTTCAACTGAAAAATATTTTTTGGGGACACGGCCAATGTTTTTAGTGTCAGCAAATAAAGTACACTTTTATTTTGGCGGGATGCTGTTTGGTAATTGAAGAGGAAGGGGAAATAAATTACCCAATGTGCAATAGAAGTTATGACATTTATTTTTGTAAAAGAAGAATACTGATCACAATTATATGGTTATTACAGAAACATAAAACAGCATATTTAATGTAAATAACACACACCATTGCATTGATACAAATTTAATAACATCTGACACAGTATTTTTCATGTGGGTAGGTAAGTAGCTATTTTTTGGGGGGCCAAATTTTGATTTTGCATTGTCATTTTAAAGAAAAAAAGGACAGAAATCATGAAAAATAAAATTAAACGCTTAGAAAGTCAATAAAAAAATTGGGTAGCGGCAACTTTGAGTAAGTAGGTAGGAGCACGGCAAACAACTTAAAAGGAAACCCAACTATTACTGGGTTTCTTTCGTTAAATGGTGAAAAAATAAGTCAGATTAAATATAATGACACATTCTGTAAATTTACAAAATAACAAGAACGAAAATGGATTGAACAACAATTATAAAATATAGACCTCCAAATGTTGTAAATCACCGTGTATCTCATGGTTAATTACACCTGTAGTGATGCCATTCAATAAAAGTATATTTTAATACAATTGTACTAATTCACAGATCAAAGTACCATACCCAGGTGCCATCACACATAAACACACACATAAAACAAATGTGAGCACATCAATTTTAAAATATTAAAGTATACAATTTATGAACATTTTCATTAAAAAATTGTTTACTAATTTGGTTTTTTCTTTCTTTTTATAAAAAATATATAGCTTGAACACAAATAATACAGGGCTAATTATATTTAGACTTATTTCACTAAAAACACAATTATATTTGTCAACGAGAAGTATTTTTATTGAAAGATATGATTGCTTTCAAACCTGGTACATAGGAAACTACATGTATTACCGGGGTTTTTAAATGTGTGGATTGGGTAAAGGTCGGCCGAATAATGTAATTTGTCCAATACAACATAATTGCTCATGTAAATACAATGTATTCCATAACTGCTTATGGACTATCTCCAAAATATATATAGTTTCCGTAATTTCTGTCATTTGAGTACTCTTTTACTGAATAAAAAACATCGAGGGCTTAACGCAAAAGTAGCGTTTGTACTTCCTTTGTTCATATTGAGCTCGGCTAGGTTTGCACGAAACCCTCGATATAGAAGTTTTACTAGTCAAATTGAAAAGCTACGAATATATTATTATATACTTGGCCCGCAGGTAGATACATCCCTGCAGAAATGATCATATTATCTTATTATAGTCCAATTAAACATCATTCACGATGTAAAATATATCATTCATTATACATACTTTCGCTGTTTCATTACACATTGTCATTCATTATTTTATAAGACGCTTCATTCTCCACGTTGCTGTAGAGCCTCGATATTAGAAAAGGAGCCTGAAACAGTAAAACAAGCTAATTGATTAATAAAAAAGGTGTAAATGTTAATAATCTCATAAAGTCATGGGGTCTCATAGGTTTGATATCCTGCAGCATAACTGTAACATCATCGTCATCGTCACCATCATCATCATCATCAGCAGCAGCAGCAGCATCAGCATTTTCATTATTATCGTCATCATCATCATTGTCAACTGATATCGTCATCACCATCATTATCATCAGAAAATACAAGACGAATGATTTTTTAATTTTAGATTGTTAATACCTTTTTGGATATAAATGTCAAACACTGCATAGCAAAATGACAAAAGAGGTCCATGAACTGCATGCAATCTACTGGCAAAATTAGACTACTACAGTCTTGGAGACATTTCAGGAAATGGTTCAATTGCTTTAAACGTGAATGACGTCATCGTTACTCCGTCTCCTTTCGAATTGATGAGTCATTCGGCCTTTCTCCAAGTCAGGTGACTACAAGTGCCGACGCCGCTTAAAGGGAGTATATCAGAAGAAGAAAAAACACGCTATAGATGTCTTAAAATATATTTAATTGGATTAAACTCGTCTCATTATCATAAATAAATAAAATCCAAATGGTTTCGTATATCAAACCAACCGAAACGTGACAAAATCGATGTTTCAATCGGAGTGGTAAACTTAAAACGAAAGTCCCATTCTTACAATAAACAGCACTTGACAACTTTCACAGTATAGGTTAGAAGTTATATGGTATTTTCTACGCTAGTAGAAATTCCATCTAACTTATAACCGGCTTAGATGTTGTTCTACGTTCTTGTTCCTGGGTATATATATAACACAAATTACATTTGTTAAATACAGATATATTTATTTATATTCTTTATTTTTATTTATATTCTATTTTTATGTATTTATATTGTATATCTTATATAAGTATTGTGCTTCAAGAGCAATGTCACCAGATTATCGACTAGAAGCAACTATTCTCATTTTAGTAACAATGACCTTGACCATGAGGTCATTGACATAAAAAGCGATGCTTACTTTGGATTAAACCAATTTACATGTGAAATTGCATCAAAGTATCTGAAATGAAACTATGTTTACATTTATTGAGCAGAAACATTTTGTCTTCTAAACCAAGCAGAGCTAAAACACATAACATTCAAATGAAACTGACCTGGCATATTGGCGGACTTTCTTCCACGGGTGCATGTTCCATATCTTTGAGAACTTTACTTTCCTCTTCCTCGATCTTTCCCAGCAGATGCTCCTGTTTAGTTGAAGACAATGCAGATAGGAATGCGCCATATCCTTTGATTCCTTTTCTCTTTACAAGTATAATGAGTTCTCTAACTTTATCCGAGGTTCTTGTCAGATCCTGTTGTTCAAAACAAAAAAGATTAACACTAATATACACATTTGACGGCAAGCATTCAAACTGTAAAACGTTTATAGCTAAAGTAACTTATCAATTAACAGCAATATGTTGAACCGACCTTGGTAGGACATATGATGATGACTGATTGATTGGTTGAATATTTAGCGTCGTTTTTATGCCATCAAGGACTAACGGACGATCATTTAACCTAACCACTGTTTCCTGGGATCCTGGAAGGTTAACCAGTACTCGAGCACACCCGATCTCCGCAAGTAACTGTCAACTTTCCAAATTGAATCAGCGGTGAGAGACTAATGACAGTGAGACGCAATGTCGTAATTCAACCATAACGGAGAATGTGACCGGGCGGGGATTCGAACTCACGTCCTCTGGATTGCTAGCCGGACACGCTAAAGTCTGACCTTATCGGGCCCGGCACATATGATAAAGATTGAAGTTTACTGCGACCAGCACTTATAACTGGTACATGGAAATATAACTGTCTGTACAAGTTACTTGTATTGATAACTTGAGCGTAGTGCTTGTACAAACATTTAGTTAATTAAGAATGGTATAAACAATTTACCATGATATCATGCACTTCTACGTCTGTGAAAACATCTTTCGTAATGATGTGGTCCATCACAGCATTAAAGGAGGAGAGGTATGTCACTATTATCTCCTGGCATTGGTTAAGTACATCTACTATAACATTGCCTGTATGTAAAACACATACATAAAACGTTTTATTAACATAGTATTATTATCATTAAAATTAATTACATCATCATCATCATCAGCATCACCATCATCAACTGATATCATCATCATCATCATTATCATCAGAAAATACAAGAAGAATGAATTTTCATCATCATCATCAATATCGTCGTCATAATCATCATCATTATCATCAGAAAATACAAGAAGAAGGAAGACGATGCCGATGGTGCTAACAGAGACTAAGTTAGGAAAACAAGAAGAATATATAGATTATGATAATGAAAAAAGTAATTGATGATAATGTTGATCGTAAAAGGAAAAAGGTGATGAAGATGAATAAGAGCTATTATTTGAGAATAACTTAAGTAATAACGTATGGCAAATTCTTCCAAAGTAGCACCTACACGTTTATGGAGAGGTCTAGTGTTACAGCATCGGACCCAGGATCGTGAGTTCGATCCCCAAACCACTGCTATGTGTGCTCCTTAAGCAAGACACTTTGTCCGCATATGCTTCGTACTGGTTCTATCCAGGAAAACTGTGAACGTGGTTTGCATCAATTTTAATAACTTGTTTCACAATCGAAGTAAATAAGTAAATAAAAATAGATTAAACAAGAAATCAAAATCTGAAAAAAAAATCAAAAACATATATATATATATAGGAAACAGTTAATGGTTTCAATGAATTTTATCGAGGGGTGGGGGTGGGGGTGGGGGCACTGGAGTGGTACGGTCACCAGTGGCTAAATCAAGAGTCAGTGGGCATGCACATTTCAGTGTTCACTCAATACAACAGACATGATATTTCACTGAAACTGCGACAGTATCGGTGTTTAAACTATCCAATTTACCTGACCTCCAGAAGCAAAAGCAAAAAATTTTACCCCCACTCTAACCCCCCTCCACACAATATACATACGTTTTGTTTTTTTTGGGGGGGAGAATATGAATAAAAAATTGATATGTTTAATATAAATATTTTACACTGTGATGTTACCGAAAATAATATACTGATAAAATTCATAAAAATAATAATCATACTGTCAATGATAAATAGTAGTTTATCTACCTGCGAGGCCAGCATCACCAGTATCCATAATTGTGTCTTCAGAACTAATCAATCAAACAATCAATCAATCAATCAATCAATCAATCAGTAATTTAATCTGAAATGAAACGGCGGTGTCACATTAGCTGTGATTATCAAAAAATGTACGGGTTATCATTAAAGTTTAATAATGTATGTTGAATTCATGCATATAGATACGACAAAGGTAAACATTGTGATGATAAATTGTCTGTCAGGTTTAATATTAATCTATTGATAAGTTATTGTAATAATTAACATGATCTCGTCAAACTTATGAATTAAGAAATTTAGCCTGTATATGTATATACATGTAATTTAGATATTCTAACGATTGGATATATGTACGAAGGACCTATATATTTCTCTTTAATTCCTTGTGTATATAAATAAATTATATTTTCCGCATTTCAGAAGTGAACTGTATTCGCTAAACGTTTTTGAGATAAGAATAGACATATATACCACGTCCCGAGACATGTAAATAACAGCCATATATTTTTTAGAAAACTTCCCGTTAATATCTTTTAACAGCAGTATGAAGGTAGCATAGATAAAAAGTAACAAAGATAAAAAAAGGGGAGTTGAAAATTAGTTAATTTTAGTAGAATGATTAAATGCTATTTATGTTATTTTAGAAGACGTTACTATTTATTAAAAATTATTATCAGAGAGAGAGAGAGAGAGAGATAGATTAGAAAGAGACTTAGCTGTTGACTAGTAAGGTTGACATTTCCTTTAGCGTCTGTGAACTAAGCTCATAATATACATTTATTATGGTCTATAAACCCAATATAAACAAAGCATCACAGGGAAAGCATGCAACATTAGAAAGTATAGTTAAACTTATTCATTGTAGCCGTTTCACCTCAATATCGTACTAAATAAGAATTACACTTTTATAAGCAATACTAATTATTATCAAACACGTAAACATATTTATAATGAAACAGAAATATAACATTGAAATATTTATGTAATAAGAACGATAATTAATTATTTATAACAATTTCTTTAGATAGTATTTACTGTAATAAATAACATTATGGTAGTAACATACATGTATATTAAAGTGTATGAATACGAGTAAAATTGTATAGGCCCTACTTATCAATGATGAATATTTAATATCTATATATAAAGATAACTTGTTATGGTTTTATAATCAACATGTACAGTATATGTGAAGTCACACTTGACTCAACCTAGGCCAAATCTAATCATATCTAATATTAAAAGATTGAAATGTAACTACTTTACATACTATCATAATGTGGACCAGCTGAATTGGATATGATACTGGCGACCCTTTCGCTACAATTAATGTGTATTGAAAGTTTAACTGAAATAAATCAAATAATAATCGGTCCCTAAATATGCTATTTAGTTCATCACCGGCGCGTATATTGGACCTACCCAAAGGTATCTCACCCCACAAGGTTACTTCCCACCCTCTCAACCACTCCCTTCTCAAATTATATCTTGAAATACTGACCATACAATCAGTTTGAAACATTTCATTAATGAGAGAGGCTGGTGGGGTATCCTTATGAGATGTTGGTAGCCTTTGGTAGATCTAATCTACGAGCCAGTTGCCTGGGTAACCTAATAAACAAGAGGCGCAGATTGGTAAATTTAAAAGTACAGTTCTAGACATGTTTACATGTATGTAGGGGTCCTTTCTCGGAATTTTCTACTCTGTAAATGTTCAATTGTTCAATTTCAAGGGTTTTGTGTGTATTAACATACGAATTACTTACGGAAATTTTAATTAAATCAAATTTTATTTTTCTAATAAACTATTGGCTCTCTAGTAAGCTGGTGATTTTGCCAATCAGAATAAAACATATAAATTAATAAACGTTAAAGAGAGCAACCACTAACGATCAAATATACAGAGCGGGGTTTTACATATTTCTAATTTACTAAATATGTATATAAGTATATATTTAAATAATATTTTCAGGCCGAATATTAACTTAAATAAAACATAGTGTAAATAGGCCTACCTTCTGAATAATAGGAAAAAAAACAGTGAATTACGTTTTGCTTGTATTGCTTTTTGTTTATCGTCAGTCCGTAAGAATAGTTAGAATACAATTACGAGTCACATTTATAATCCTTAATGGGTTTAATTTTAGATATTTTCAGTAGTAGGAGCGTCCCTTTAACGTACGGACTGTGCATGCGCGGCGGCCATCTTGTTTCTATTATTTGCGCATGCGCGGCAGCCATTTTGGATGTTCGTTATTGTGCGCGGCGGCCATTTTGGACGCGTGTCGGAATGCAATGCAGCCATTTTGGATGTGTGTTGGTATGTGCGGCAGTCATTTTGAACCCGTGTCGGAATGCAAGGCGGTCATCTTGGATGACTACTGATGGTAACACGTTTGCTCATGTGCGGCGGCCATTTTCCATGTCACTGCGTAATACGCGATAGTTGTGAAATAGTTTGATAAACGATGGCAGTTTCTAGCAGGTGCGCGGTGGCCATTTTTAATGACCTAGGTACGTCATGATTGTTTAAAGAAGGGACGGTTTATTTATATAGAATGACCGTTCATTTTTAGATAAGATGTGATAGTCATTTAGAGCTGTATTGTAGCGAGTAAACTTCCCCCAAAATAAAGATGATTTACAACTAAGTCTGGTATCAGAAGCACCCTTCAGGGGAGACCACCAACATTGTGTCTCTTAGCCTTCTACACAATAGATTCTAGCGGGCATAATAGTTGTTGGATCCCTCGAATCTAAAGGCGGAGAAATTCAACTGATACCTTACTAAATTGTATTCCAGACAACATACAATTGACATCCATATGACACGATACATCATATAGACGAATCGCACAGTCAAACTGTATAGCAATAACCAAATATGACGTTATTTAAAATATCAAATCTAACAGCTGAGACAGATGTTTCTCCTCCGACGTCTGGAATGTAAGTGACCAACAAATGAACTCCTTACGCTAATTATTTGCACACGACACAGAGTCACGTGATGCACACGACACTTATGATACACTCATGACCTATTTATAAGAAATGTAGGACGCATGCTATCAACCCACGCGGTGTCACACGGGTGTGCGGACAATGGACTTTTGATACGTTTAAGTTAATCCCCTTAAAGTCTCCGTAGTGTCTGGAGTGTGTTTACTTAATACCAGACACGATCACAATAGGCTTTTGATACGTTGAAGTTAATCCCCTTAAAGTCGCCGTAGTGTCTAGCGTTTATTGATTTAAATCCAGATGGCAGACAATGACTATATTCAGTACATGATCCTAATCTCCGGACGTGTTAACAATAGATGAAAAGATCCTTTGTGTATACGTTCTATTGAAAGTCAACGACCATTCAGTACATGACCCCATTCACCGGACGTCTTAACAAAAGAAAAAAAAGATCCTTTGTGTACACGTTTTATTGAAAGTCATTGACCATTCAGTTCATGACCCGGCTTGTCGGGACATGCTTTGTGTGACCAAAGCTAGCGAAACTATTTTGAACAAAAGATCAATAGGTTCTGTTTATGGGTGTATGGGTGCAATTTGACTATTTACTCTAACCAAGACGGTAGATGTCGCTAGTGGGATCATTTGAGTCATCACTGTGAACACACATGTTCTTGATTATTAAAGCAAGAAGTAATACTTTATTGAAAGATGAAACATGATTTTCTTTGTTACGTAGATGTTGTGTTAGCAGTATAACATGAATTTTACGGAAAAATAAGGGTTCGAACCTAAAACTGGAAATTTGAAAAAATTGTTCCAAAGTAAGGCAAGTTATACTTTTTTGGAAAGGTATGAACGAGTGCATTACATATACATGTTGTCAACCGGAAATGCCGTCATGTAATCAACTTTTTTATTTGTTATCGCAGCTTCTTAAGTGAGATATCGTTGGAAAGGTATTGTATATATATGGTATATATGTCTAACTGTAATATTTTTCGAATAATGTAAAAAATAAAAATTGAAAACTTTTAATCGTCATCGTAGTGCACCGAATATTGAATCATATGAAAGCTATTGTTGAACAGTTTTCAAATATATAATTTTTATGGGTCTAGGACGTACAATAGCTGAGATATAGTCGTTTGAATAAACCGGAAAAGACGTCATAAAAACTAAACTTCATCGTAGGAGTATAGTTGTGGTATCGTTAGAAAGCTAAGAAAAAATCATTTCCACATACGTAATTATTATGTGTCTAGGACATATCATAGCTGAGACAGAGGCGCTTGTATAAACCGAAAATGACGTCATAAAATCTAAACTTAGCATATCGATTTATGTATCGTTGGAAAGGTATTGAAAACAACGAATTGAAAAGTATAATTTGAATAGGTCTGTGTCGTACAATAGTTGGGATGTAGTCGTTTGAATAAACCGGAAATGACTTCATAAAAAATGAGCTTCACCGTAAGAGAATAGTTTTGATATTGTTGGGAAGCTTGACACACTCATAAGGAAAATATATACATGTATGGGTTTATCTTTTTCCGTTTCCGAGATATTACGGTTTAAAGGTTCTGTGACGTCACGTGACATAGTTCGTTTCTGCGCTGAAATTTCAAACGACCATCAATGTCTTAATATTTAACCAAACATAGCCGTGTTTGGTATTATACGAAATGGGTTATGGAACCACTCATGCGTAAAATTGACCCTTCTCTCTTATTTTTTGTACAAATAGAGTCGTTTTTGGTGTCTGCAGACTTTATTTTTAATCACGGTTCGTTATCTGAAATCAAAATTGATCTAAGTTACAATACCGGAAATGTTACATCGCTCATACATCATATCAACAAAATCGAAAATTTACAAGGGGGAACAAGTCAAACTATTTAATTGAGAATGGCAAAATGGATGTAGAGAAGTGGACTCGTCATTTCCGTCTAATGGCTGAAGGCAAACTACGAAAGGATCCTAGAGGATTTTACGTTGTTGATCAATCAGGTGGTAAAGAAAACCCATTACTGACACCAAATGAAATACTGGACACAATGCCATTCCGTTATAAATCCAATGTTGGATCGATACTATCACATCTGATAAAAGACCCGGAAATTATTGACGTAGACTGATGCTGGTGAACTAATTTATGAAGGAACGTCCATACCAGGATCTAAAATTACAGACTTGTTGAAAGATAGTCAAAACCGGTATAAGGACTATGACATCATTGGAGCTTCCAAGTTTTACAGCGGATTGAAGGAGTTAAGCGTGTTAGTTAAGCTGTACAAAACACCGAAAGTAGCCCAAAATACACCTTTTCCGCCAGGCATCCCTGTGACAAATGTACAATAGTACCTTTGAGAATCTACATACTACATTCATATTTACGCATTATCCGCACGCACGCTAGCTCGTATGCAAGCAGCCATGTACGTATGGACGCACTCACGTACATACACATATATGGAGAAAACTTAAAAAATTGGATTCATACATTTAAAGGGAGAACTCCAGAATCTACAACGTTATCATTATCTTCTTGAATTGGGAACAACGAATGTAAGAGACAGAAAAATGATGATTGAACATATAATTCCTGACCAACTGACTTCCGTTTCCGTTTAGTGACGGTGTATTTGTAAACAAAGCTGAAACTAAAATGTAATATTGTTTCATTTTTAAGGAGTTTATGGATATATGGACAGTATGTGAGTCTTTATAAACAGTATACCCCGTGTAATTTCTGAAGTTTTGAATTTTCTGACTGATACAAAGTGTTATTTTGAGGGGTGAAAACAGTTGAAAGTCCGCCTAACAAAAAAATTACCGTAAAATATAAAAAAAATGACAATGAAGAATGGCTCGAGGAACTAAAAATAAAAATCAAAAATCAAAACTAGTTGCACCAGTACTAGGTACACCAGACCGACCTGCAAACATAGCACTCAAACAGGCATCCAAACAAACGCAACGAAAAAAAAATTCGCCAGACGTACATTTAGAAAATTTGGAAAAGAAATTTGGAAAAGAAATTACGCCAGACTGAACAGGACTCCCAACTGTCTGTAATAAACAGTGATTCCAGCGAGTTTGAATGTAGTCTAGCGGAAGGATCTTTATAAGTTAAAATGATGGACAATACATCGTCCGCCGCTGCCGCCAGTCAGAGTCTGCTAGTTGATCAGAGTCACCAAACACTGACCACCCAAATAGCTCAGTATACGCCTCTTCCTGATAGCGAAATTACCAGAATCGCAATGAAAATGAAGGATCTTCTGCATGACGAAATAGACTTGCAAGTGACTTCTAAGGTACAAGAAAAAACTGCAAAAGTGGTAGATGAAGTTCGTGTCCTACGAAATGAAAATGACATATTAAGACGTCAGATTGCTGAACTTCAGGTCAATCAGGATGACCTTCAACAGTACAGTAGAAGGAACTGTATACGAATCAGCAACTTTAAAGAGAGTGCTGGTGAAGACATGGACAAAATCGTGCTGAAAGTTGCAGAACAAGCAGGTGTCACCCTAAACTCTTCAGAGATTGATCGATTCCATAGGATTGGAAGGCCTGACTCCTCAGTAAACAAGTCTCGCGAAATCATCGTGAAATTCACCTCATACAAATCGCGAACCGCGTTTATTAAGGGCAGGAAGACACTACGCGAAAAAAACATTAACATCTACTTGAATGAAATACTGACCAAATTGAGAAAATATAAAGCATTTGAATGTCGACACCATGTGAAAAACGCGAATAGCTCAATCACGAAAACCCTCGACGGAAACGTTCTTGTGAAAGACAAACATGACAGAATATCAAGCATACGGGGACTAAGGGACCTAGATGGATACATATAAAAGATCATAGACCGCGGTGCAGTGTTTCCAAAGTGACCCAAGTGATCCTTCAAACCATGTGTTTTCTAAAATGAACTGATTAAAATCTTAATAATAACTTGTTTATATATGTATGATGTATAGATACGATATAGTCAACATGTATCAGACAGCTTTCCATACAGTAGTTTATAATACATTTCTGCCCGCCCATACATGGACTCACATTCGTGTTTATTAAAAATGATTTTCTGATATTAATACTGCATTCTTATTTTATGCGAGTACATATGTTGTTGCACGCCTGTAGTCACCATACCTCCACTTACATATGGTAGTTTATCTAGAATGCTTACAGCAGTTATTAAGATCCATATTACGATGATTGTATGTAACTATTTGTACGATACCGTTAGATGAGATAATTGAGGTGTTTTATACAGTGTATAACGTGTATAGGCATATATCTGCCTTGAGCATGGTAAATTGTAACCGAAACCATGGACCTGGACACGAATAGTATATCCGTGGTTTTAGTAACAGCTAACTACATCACATGTGCAGCATAGCCGCACTAAACCGCACCTACAAAGGAAGACTCTCATGCTATGAAACGTGTCCGATTTTAAACATATTAAAACATGTAAAAACATTATAGAAACATGTGATTTTAATATTGATAGTATAGATAAAACTGTCTAGGTGGAACCCTGTTTATGCGTGACAAACCACACTATGTAATCTCGGCTATATAATATTGGTACTGAACTATATTGATCACAACCGCCACCAGTCTTAGTTGCTGATCTACTGCTGAGTATTCTAAATAACCCTCCAGGCGTTTACCTACAAATCAGCAGCCGTTTCGCCATTTAGCCTGTATATTTATATTTATTTTCTGTATTTGTTTTTTCTTTTGGTACAGTATATATATGTTGTGTTCCTCAATTCCTATTGTTTGTACAATATTACCAGCTACAGACTGTGTTGCTTTTTCATATGTATGTAAATATATTATCTCTCAATAATATGTGTTCATGTGCGTGTGTGTATGTGTGCGTGCGTACGTGCGTGCGTGCGTGCATGCGTGTGTGTGTGTGTAACTTACGTGATATCGTGCATGCGAGTATGCATATATGTGTATGTACGTGAGTGCGTCCATACGTACATGGCTGCTTGCATACGAGCTAGCGTGCGTGCGGATAATGCGTAAATATGAATATAGTATGTAGACTCTCAAAGGTTTTGTCACAGATAAGGCACGAATGAGAAGGATGTACTAGCTATTGAAGCTCGATCTATAGTAAAATCATAATTACTTTACTTGATTGTTTTTATGTGAGGAACACTTCGAAGCGATATGGATATGAATACTTTTTTGTTTGAAATCATTATTAGTTTTTTTTTGCTGTTTACAAAATGTCAAAATATTAATTTTCATTTTGTTTTTCGTCGAAAATTTTCTTATATGTCCATTAAGTTTATTCATGGAAACTGTTTTTATGATATGTAACAGTTTCTGAATTTAATCACGTCAACTAATTAACAACTATGAGTATGTTCTAAATTCTTTCACACTTACTTCTACAAAGTTTTTATGTACTGTCTTATAATAATAATAATAATAATAATAATAATAATAATAATAATAATAATAATAATAATAATAATAATAATAATAATAATAATAATAATAATAATAATAATAATAATAATGATAATAATAATAATAATAATAATAAAAATAATAATTATAATAATAATGATAATAATAATTGTTTTGTTTGCTGTTGTTGATATTATGCTATAGTTACTAAGGTTATAACTGATTTATTGTTTCTAAGTTAGGCACACTTTCATTTGACAAGGGTAGCCTTCTCCATATTTTTTTTTCTATTTTTTACTTCCTACCTCGAATATATAAAATATAATATATGAAATGAGAATATCCACAAACACCTTCCTTCATCTAACAACTTGAATGATTCTCAAATCGTTTCAAGTTGCCTTGATTATTTTTATATCCTTTCTTCTTTCAGACTTTTATTCCTTTACCTCTCTTCATCTCTGTTATGTCTGGGTCATTTTGCTCGTTTTGTCTCAGCGGTCGCCCTTCTCTTGTGATTGTTATGACTTTGGAATTACATAATGTGTGTTGATTTAAATATGTACAGGGCGAGAATAGGAACATTCGCCCTTACTCAATCTAAGACAAAGGGACTTAAGTCTCTCACAAATTTTGAACTATTGTCTTGGTTAGCTATAATCATAATGCAACATGGGGATATTGAATCCAATCCAGGCCCAATCCATACACTTAATTCGCCAGTCATTACGAAAACACTTCTCATCAACATAATATGCCAATAGTTCACTACAATGTCCAGAGTTTTCTGCCAAAGAAAGATTTACTCTATGCAGAATTATTCAACTTTGATATATTAGCATTTACCGAGACCTGGTTAACAGACAATGTGTCAAACGATGATATATTCTTTGACAATTATTTAGTCCCATTTCGTAAAGACAGACCATTAGACGCTCATGGTGGTATTATTGTATACGTAAGCGATAAATTACACGCAATAAGAAGAACTGAACTTGAACCGAATAATATCGAATGCTTATGGATAGAAGTCTACATTAATAATAAAAAAATGCTTTATGGTACGTTCTACAGACCTCCAAATTCTCCTGAAGCTACATTAAATACTATTGAAGAGTCTATAGGCCTCGCGGTGGATACAGGAAAACAAGATATTATTATAATGGGAGTTTTCAACCTTGATGTTCTTAAACCAAATACTAATAGGAAACTAATTAATCTAATGCAAAGATTTGACCTTTCGCAAACAATTGCAGAACCCACCCATTTTACAGAATATTCTTCATCTATTATTGACTTGTTGTTTGTATCTAAACTCGCTACAATTGCTGCTAGCGGTGTTGGCGAACCGTTTCTTGATCAAAATATGAGATATCACTGTCCAATCTTCTGTCATATTAACATGAGCAAACCATTACCAAATTGCTCCAAACGTACTATTTGGATGTATAATCAGGGCGACTATGACCGTTTAAGACAAGAAGCGCGTAACACCGACTGGAACTCCCACTATGACAACGACATTGACACATATGCAAAAAAATATCAAACATAATAATTAAACTCGCTGAAAGCTCAATTCCAAGAAAAATTGTAACAATTCGCCCAACTGACCCCCTTGGATGAAATCTGAAATACGTAAACTTATGCGAAAACGTAAACAACTATATGACAAGGCTAAAATATCCAACACACTTGAGAATTGGTCAAACTATAAAAAACTTCGAAACGAAACAATAACAAAAAAACGCAAATCCAAGCAGGAACAATTAAACAATGTATCTGAAAAGTTATAGTCTAGTTCCTTATCAACCTCTGACTGTCGGAAACTCCTAAAATCATTTATTAAGCCAAATTGCACTTCATCTAGCATACCCCCACTTAAACATAATAACACTATATATACAGACGGTCTTGAAAAAGCTAATCTCTTAAATAATCATTTCACTTCACAAACACAACTTAATGACAAAAACATAGTCCTGCCAGATATATTGATAGATCCAAATAGACCAACATCAAGTGTTATCGTAATTTCACAAGCAGAAATAAGAACAGCTCTACAACAGCTAAAGCTTGGCAAAGCGGCAGGACCTGATATGATAAATAATAGAATTCTTAAAGAACTATCACTTGAATTAACAGTTCCATTGACTAACCTTTTTAATCGTTCGCTTGAAATAAGCGAAGTCCCTTCCGATAGGAAGTTGGCCCATGTTTGTGCTATTTTAAAAAAAAATGACCCATCCGATATTTCGAACTATCGACCCATATCATTGTTGCCAACTATCGACAAACTAATGGAAGGAATAGTACATAAACATTTATTTAATTTTGTTTAACCATAATAAAATTATAACACCCCTCCAATCTGGCTTTGTCCCCAATGACTCTACTACTAATCAACTTGTAGACATATACAATACTTTTTGCCAGGCCCTAGACGAAGGAAAGGAAGTACGTGCTGTGTTTTGTGATATATCAAAAGCCTTCGATAGGGTCTGGCGTAGAGGACTTGTTCTTAAATTGAAGTCAGTTGGAATAACGGGTCCTCTTTTAAATTGGATTACAAATTATCTCCAAGACAGAAAACAACGTGTTGTTATTCCTGGCCATATATCAGACACTACCTCAGTTGAGGCTGGAGTTCCGCAAGGATCAACGCTCGGGCCTCTTTTATTTTTAATCTACATTGATGACCTTGTCTCCCAAATAAACTGTCAAATTAAATTGTTTGCAGATGATACTAGTTTATATATTTTAGTAGATACACCCGAAAATGCTGCTACAATGATCAATCGTGACGTAGCCACTATTAACCACTGGGCAAACACATGGTTAGTTACTTTTAATCCTATGAAAACCGAATCAATGGTTATTTCGAGGAAAATTGACAAACCTGTTCACACAAACCTAATAATGAACAAGAGAACTTTGTAATACAAAGTATCACAGCGGGCCTAAAACCACTCTTTAAGAGATATAACGATCCGCACAGTTATTTACTTAATTATCCTCAATTTTCACACACACACACACACACACACACACACACACACACACACACACACACACACACCTTTTCCTCCATACAGAAGTATACTACGAGGAAATTTAGAACAAAGATGAAATGCTGATAAATTGTTGAAATAAAGTATTTACAACATGTAAAACTAAACCGGAAATAAATTATTAGGAAATACTAAAGAATCGAAGGTTTTAAAAATCGCCTAATGGGTACGAACTGGTTAGTGTACGAATAAAATAATTAGACTGCGTCTAAAATTTTACATACAGAAAGATACGAAACTATCTTTGTAATAAATATTAAAGCAGTCTAGCAAAAAAATAGACTGTGTCTGATCTAATTTTATTTCAGTCTTCAATATCATGTACTTTCAGTATAAAATTTGAACCAATGTAAAACAGTCTGCCAAATCCCCCAGAGGAACTTTTTAGGCGGCCCGCAATAATGTACCCATTAACGAAGTAAACACTCATAAACATTTAGGCCTAATTCTATCTTCAAATGGAACATGGCACGAACACTTTTATAGTATTAAAGAAAGGGCTTGGAAGAAAATTAATATTATGAGAAAATTTAAGTTTCAATTAGATCGAAAATCATTAGAAATAATGTATCTAACATTCATTAGACCCATCTTGGAATACGCAGATGTAGTCTGGGATAACTGTACCCAATACGAAGAACAAGAACTAGAATCCATTCAAACAGAAGCAGCTAGAATAGCAACTGGAACTACTAAACTAATCTCAATTCAAACACTTTATCAGGAAATTGGCTGGGAATGGTTAATACATAGACGTAAAGAACACAAATTGTCCTAATTTTATAAAATGACTCACAATCTTGCACCATCTCCTCTTACTGCTCTAGTCCCTGCAAACATCGGTAATACAGTTACGTACAACCTGCGAAATTCAAATGACAACCGTACATTACCATGTAATACCCAGCTTTTTTATAAATCTTTTCTTCTATCGACAAGAAGGGACTAGAACAAACTATCAATAGAAATAAAAAAAACTCAGAATCAATTACAGTTTTTAAGAATAAACTCAATAGCAACCGACCTATTACTCCAAAACACTATTATGCAGGGAAGAGATTATCACAGATCCAATACACTCGCCTTAGAACATACTGTAAGTCCTCTTAATTATCTTCTATACGCTAAAAACTTAATCAACAGCCCACTTTGTACATGTGGATTAATAGAAAACACAGATCATTACCTCTTCATTTGCTCTTTGTATACAGAGCAGAGAAACATTATGTTACAAAAAATACGAGAATTAAACATACAACCAACTGTAAATACACTTTTGTTTGGAGATCCCTTGTTATCCATTAAAATCAATACAAGCTTATTTCTAACAGTACAAGACTATATAATAGCATCAAAAAGATTCAAGTAGCGCATAAACCACTTAACAGTTTATATTTTAAAATCCTTTCAAATCTTAATTTTAACTAACATTTATCTGAACTTAGTTTCGATATATCTGTACATAATTGACCATTCAATTAAGTCCCTCAATGGCTATTCCTATTCCTGTTGAGACGAACAGCAAAATTTCACCAATCTCTCTCTCTCTCTCTCTCTCTCTCTCTCTCTCTCTCTCTCTCTCTCTCTCTCTCTGTTTGTTACAATATGCAAAGTTTCTTGACATATTCTATTAAGAAATTTATATCTCTATATATAATATGTAAAAACATCTACATATCCTTATACTATCATTCATTGATATATATATATATATATATATATATATATATATATATATATATATATATATATATATATATATATATATATAATTGTAATACTGTCACATATTCAATATATTGATTTTGGGAGACAGATTCACAAAAGCTGTAAGCTTTCTTCTGAATCCCTTTCATAATTGTATACACATATGTTAACTAATATGTGATATTTTCAATGTAATTGTATACTATTTGTGAATAAAATATGTTTAAACTAAACCAACTGGATTCAGTTATTACTGTTGCACACCATATTGTGGAATCCAAGATACCTATCATGGATAGAGATTAGGATTATTTTCATCGCAAGAGGCGAATACTGAGAGTCATTGCTGGACATGTCGTGCCATTCAGAAGGAAACGCAGCCTGTTGTTAAGTCATCACAAGATTATCCCGAGACTACTACGGACATTCTATTTGAGACATACCATGCGAGTAGAAATAAGGACACGAGAGGAATAAATATTGTCAAAGTTTATAAGGGGAATATTTGCACTAACTACACTTAAAAAGGAGGTAAGATGATTACACTGTCTTGCACAGTGTGTGATCAGACATTTTGTAGTAGATACAATTTCATGAGACAAAAGAAAAACAAACACTTTGATGAGCAACCACAGCATAAAGATTATAAAAGCCGGAGATTACTAACAGGAATCCCAGATTATCAGTGAGCGCCGGTAGCGCATTTAGGAGCGCCGGGAGCGCATTTGGGAGCGCCGGAAGCGCATTTGGTAGCGCCGGTAGCGCATTTAGGAGCACCGGGAGCGCATTTAGGAGCACCAGGAGCGCATTTGGTAGCGCCGGAAGCGCATTTGGTAGCGCCGGTAGCGCATTTAGGAGCGCATTGGGAGCGCTGGGAGCGCATTTGGGAGCTTCGGGAGCGAATTTAGGAGCGCCAGGAGCACCAGCGTTTAAGTTCTTACATCCTTGTTCCATAGTTTTAACTGGACCAAGCGGAAGTGGTAAATCGGTGTTAACCAAGAAGATATTGCGCGAAAAATTCATTCTAACTCCACCGTAAATCATATGGTGTTACGGACAATACCAACTTCTCTACGACGATGTGAAGAGACACTTACCAGAGGTTGAATTTGTGAAAGGGATCCCGGATTTTATAGACCAAGACAGTTACCTGGATGTGGCAGTACGAAATTGTATCATTTTAGACGATTTGAAGGGAGATGCAGAGAAAGATGAACGCGTTACTAATCTATTCATGAAAGGATCACATCATCGCAATTTAATATTTTTATATCTAACACAGAATTTGTTTCCACAAGAAAAATCATCGAGAGATATAAGTTTAAATACCAACTATTTGGTGTTGTTCATTAACCCTGTGGACAGAATGCAAGTTTCCAATGTTGCTCGGAGTATATACCCTACCAATAGTCATCTCTTCATGAACACGTATAAACGACCTGTAGAGAGCCCGTATGGACATTTAGTTGTTGATCTACAGGCCAACACTTCGGAAAAAGATAGACTGCGAGAAAATATTCTGAATGGAAATAAAACTTATGAACATAGCTCTCCGGCTGTCTGCGATTCAGACACACATGTTAAAAGTTATAAGGGACACACCACCATATTATCATCAAGACTCAACCAGTTGTTCCTCCGACGAAAGTGATAATTCCGAAGATTGTGACATAGATATGCCTATTTGTGACTACTGTGGGATCATGTTTGGGGATGTACACGCTTTATAGAACCACGTGAAGCAATGGTGTGTAGAAAGAAAACGGAAACTGGATCATGAAAATGTTGACACACATATGAAAGACGAATCGAAAAAGAAAAAATGGATAACGTTACCAAACGACGATGAAAGTGATAAAGAAGCAGAGATTAATGACGAATCATCTGACACAGATGACAGTCAGGAGGATGAAACATCTGAAGATGATGAAGGAGAAGTGTTTTCTGACATGTTCAACAAGGTTCAAGATTAAACGAGTCTGTGTGGCATGGTAAATATAAAAAATATCTGGACCACAATATGTCCGAAGAAGAGGATAAAAGTAAAGCGAATAAGAAGATGATGAGTATATACACATACGACGTCATAGAAATATATAATCAACTACAACGAGAGACTATACACCGACAAGTTATGAAGGATGTCGAAAAATACAAGGCTCGTAACATGGAAGTGATGATGGCTATAAAAAATAGCAATAAAGAAAAATAAACATTTAATTGAATCGATTTTGGAAACATTGGATTCTGATGATATGGAAAAAGACGAAACAGAAGAAGAGGAGAGTGAGGAAGAAACATATGTGTTGAAACAAAGACAGTTCTGTTTATTCTATGCTGATTATAGATGTGGTTTCAAAACGAAACAACCATAAATTAGTTTGGAGAACCAAGTGTTAATGAAGACATTGTTATACGTTTTGTTCGCTCATTGTAAATATGTAGTAGTATGGTATAGATAATCATTTTGTATATATTATATATATATTTAGTTCACGTGTGATCTAGTTCGCGCCAAGCTTCCCAATGACACTGTAGAATTTAAGACGCTAAGATGCTCGTTTTAGAGTGAAATGTCTAATATTTAATAGGCTGTGTCTCAACTATGGATTTTCATTACGGATTCACTCCAGTCGGAAATGGCGTTAATCTCTCGTGTAAGTAATAATTTAAAAGTCTGGCAATTCTACCATTTCCATCACTAAACGTGTGCGAGTGAATAAAAGAAGCGAAGAACCAAGCTGAAAACTTTATCATTAATAAAACATAATCTTTATTGACACCTTCTCGAGACAATTTATCTTCTAGGTTGAATGAAATATAATTCGTATAGTCCAATAAGGTCGGTAATAATAATTTAACTACACCTGGGGATGGATACTGTACCTTTTCGCGAGTCATCGGACATATAGTAAAACGATCACATTCCGACAGCTCTCCGGGGTTTCTGATAAGGATTTTCATAAGTAGTCCATGCCCACGTTCAATAATTCAGATGTGAGCAAAGCCCCATGTCTGCTGAGGATTTTAAAAAAGTTTAGTGCGTTAAACAAGTTTTTAGTTTCTGTAAATCTTTTAGAGTCTTTATCTGAAGGAGCACATTCTAAAGCACGTTTAACACTTATAGAGTCTTGAAACCCTGCATCTTCCTCACAGCACGTTCTGCGCAAAAACTTTAAACCGTAGATCCATATGACATAATTACTGTTCTCTATGTTTAATGATCTAAACTTTACAATGTCACTGATCATCTCGCTAGTGTTTGTTCCCGATGATATCTCAAACTTTAGAAATGTCTCAACGAGATGTTGACCCTTTTTTGTCAGTTCTCATTGATTTTCATTTGGATCACATGCCATATACATCTTTTTCTGATGATACGGCATGGTATAGCAAGGTACAATATTACATAACTCCGTCACAAAAGCATTTCCATACTCTGGACTTCTAAGTTGAAACAATCTCAGTCGTACCACTGGCGAATCTTGAATCTCCCACGTCATCGCAAAGTAAATTAGCTCGGTGAACGAGTTCATCATACTGTCGAATACTGAAGGGATCAAGTCCATGTTTTCAGATTGCTGTAGAGAAGTAAAAAATGACTTTGCTAAGTAAAGTCCCTTCTCATATACTCTCATACGAGCTAGAACATAACGCTATCGATTCTCTTTGGTCGTTTAAAAATAGAAATACTGGTTCAAACAAGTTCCAACCTGTCCAGACCCGTACACTCATGAATATAACCTATTGATCTTTTGTTCAAAATAGTTCCGCTAGCTTCGGTCACACAAAGCATGTCCCGACA